>JARQOC010000004.1:168172589-168772589 GCA_033576535.1 Allobates femoralis | reverse complement strand
CTGCATCACGTTTTTTAGAAATATACACATTAGCCCTAATGTGAGCTCTCAGAGTAGAGCACAGGATAACTATTACCATACTACGATCTGTGGGAGGCAGAATAAACTAATCAGCAGCAGTTGAAAAATTGGCTTTATTACTATCTGTATGCCGTTCACCTTGCGTTATAAGAGATTAGGCAGTTTTATTCATCAGTGATCACTACGATCACAGCAACACCAGATTTCCATGCTTTTTGTTAAGGTTTGGTTACTATGACAATAAACGCTTTTTATTTTTTCTAACAAAATAAAGTTTTTTTGCATCACGGAATTTTGAAGGCTATAATACTAGAGAAAAAAAACAAGCTTTAACATTGCTGTATTTTGAAAGCCATAGCTTTTTTATTTCTCCGCTGACTGAGATGTGTGGCGTCTTGTTTTCAGGAGGACAAGATAACGTTTCCAGGGATACTATTTTTAATTACATGTGACTTTTTATTGCAGCTTATTCCATTTTTTATTAGTAATTTGTATCATGAAAAAGCATAGTGTTTTTGCCACTTTTTCTCTCTTTTTTTGGGGGTGGGGGGGGAGGGGAAGGGTTCACTGAAGGGTAACTAGTGAGACAGTTTTATAGAGCAGGTGGTTATTTCTGATGCAGCAATACCAAGTAGGTGTAATATTTTTTTTTTACATAAATATAAGTATTTATTGATTATTGATATTATATTTTCTTCATTTCTTTTGCTCTTTATTTTATTTTTGATTTTTTAACTCTATTACTTAGTTCCTTTGTGGGACATCACCTTATTATATGTCAGAGCTGCACTTGCAGCTTTTGCACATTGCCTTGCACTCTGTATATCTGGCATGGTGGGTGAGACTTTCCATAGATGGGTGGATCCAGAAGCAGTCATTATCACGACCCATGATCATGATCACTGAATGCCATGGCAGCGATTACATGTGTTATCTTTGTCTAGAATATCTAAATGTTTCAGATCACCAGACAATTTAAGTGTAACTAACAGGGCTGTGAAGCCGGAGTCAGAGTCGGAGCCCATTTTGGTAGAGTCGAAGTTGAAAATAAAATATGTGATAAATTGGCTGCAGTAGTTCAATGCAGAATGTGCTGAATATATTACCATATTATGTATTGTTATTTTCTATCCAAATATTTTCATAATTGTATCATAATAATGAATAAAAGCCGGTTGTTCACATTGTAGTACAATACATTTATCACTTAATCATGAGCCATGTATGAAGGAGTCGGAGTCGGAGTCGAAGTTAAGGTACCGTCACACAGGGACATATCGCCGGCAATGTTGCCGGCGATCGCGGGAGCGCGCATCCCTGACAACATCGCCGGTGAGCTGTCACACTGAGCAACTTACCGGCGATGTCGCCGGCTAGTTGCCGCGGCTATCGCTCGCTGGGTTGCCCAGCAACCCAGCAAGCGATAACCCGCAATGTTGTAGATAGGCGGAATCGCCCGTAACATTGCGGGTTGCCGCGTTACACAGGGCGATCAGGCAGAATCGCCTGAGCAACATCGCCAGGTTTCCCAACATTGTTGGGAAACCTGGCGATGTGACTCAGGCGATTCATCGCCTGATTATCGCCCTGTCACACGCGGCAATTCGCCGGCGATGTCGCCGCAACCTGGCCACGCCCCTCAGTTGCCGGCAACATCGCCGGCGATATGTCCCTGTGTGACGGTACCTTCAAAGTCGGTGGTTTAGCTTACTGACTCCACAGATCTGCTAATGACCAGGCAAAAGCATAAGAAATCAGGAAGGGGCAAAAACTTTTTCACACCACTGTATATGTGCGTATATTACATATATATGTAGGAATTTTACAGCTCTGCAGCAGAGAAATCCTATGACTCACATTAGACTTGGTGCACTACAGTACAATACATGTGAATAACATGTAAAACTATGCCGAAAAGGTCCACGGTGCACAACAGACAGCTGGGAGTGCCTTGCAGGAATAGGAGGTGGAGCTTACAGAGGGGGCATCATCCCCAGGCCACAGTGGGTGGAGGAGATGTTCAGTGGGCGTGGCTAAATGCCCAAAATTGAAGGGCGTATTTTCAATTGTTAGAGGGCATGACTTAGCTGCCTGCCCCGGGGCAGGGGGCGGAACTGGTCCCGTACATTGGGAATGTTCATTAAAGGGATCCTGTCACCTCCAGAACGCCTCCTAAGCTAGCAAAACATGTCCATGCAGCATCCCATCACTAATCTCACACTTCTTTTGTCTCCTAAAAGCATCCTGTGAAAGTGCATAAAAACGTTTTAATACTTACTCATTAGTGATTATAATTAGCAGGGGCTATATTCTTTAGTCACCTGGGCGGGCTGTTTTGCAGGCTCCAGGATCCACCCTCTCTCGTCTGTTTGCTCTCCTTGTGCAGGCTTTACCCTACCCCCTCTCTATCACTCGCAGAATGCAAATCATTAGTCCTGCCTTCAGCTGCACATCACAGCAGCACAGACAGAGAGGGTGGATCATCGAAGCTGCTGGTGACTAAAGAATTTGGCCCCTGCTAATTAGAATCACTAATGAGTAAGTATTAAAACGTTTTTATGCACTTTCACAGGATGCTTTTAGGAGGCAAAAGAAGTGTGAGATTAGTGATGGGATGCTGCAGGGACATGTTTTGCTAGCTTAGGAGGCATTTTGGAGGTGACAGGATCCCTTTAAGGAAATAACCATTACTTTTACAATACACGTGGGTATAGAGTTGATTATAATAGAAGCAGGGGTCCGGGGTAATACCCCCAGTCGGGGAAGTGTTACAATCCACATGGGTATAGTGTTCATTATAAGAGAAGCAGGGGTCTGGGGGTTAGACCCCCTGACGGAGGGGGGGCTGCATAATTTTTTTAAAGGGCTGTGTAATGTAATATTATAAGAGTAAGTTATACAGGGAGGGGAGCTTTTCCCCCCACACTTCCCCAACTGGGGGTATTACCACAGTCGGGGAAGTGCGGGGGGTAAAGCCCCCCCTTGTAATATTATAAGAGTAAATTATACATTACACAACTCTTAGCAAAATTATGCAGCCCCCCCCTCCGTCAGGGGGTCTAACCCCCAGACCCCTGCTTCTCTTATAATGAACTCTATACCCATGTGGATTGTAAAAGTAATGGTTATTTTCTTAATGAACATTCCCACTGTATGGGACCAGCTCCGCCCTTCGCACAGGGGCAGTCACGCCCTCTAACAATTGAGAATACGCCCATCAATTTCAAGTGTTTAGCCACACCCACTGAACACCACTTCCCTCCACCCACTGTGGCCTGAGAATGACACCCCTCTGTAAGCTCTGCCTTTCAGTGCTGCAAGGCACTCCCAGCTGTTTGTTGTAAAACTATGCCGCCTTTTCCAAGTTACTAATAAAAGAATGACTGGCAGTTGCGGATTCATTCATGATTTTAAATGTAAAGTGACCGGTTCGATCAATATTCGATCACAGATGACAGAAAATTATGCTGAAGATCGTGAAACATCCATCAGTCTTCTGCAGTAGTTTTGATACAACGGATGTAAGTTGAGTCACTGATACAACAACCTATTTTATTTCTTTAAGGCTTACGGTACTTAAATTCTTCATTGGGCTCAGGAGAAAAATAAATGTAATATTTTCTATTTTGACACAGGCTTTAAGCGCTGGTGAGGCCCCGGCTTGATCATGCATTTGTTGGCAACACCCCAGTGTTACATGATCGTAAAATTAGTAAGCCCAAAAATCAATAAAGTAAAATAAACCTCAGAGATTAATTTAGTAATAACCACAGAGTCTGTTCACATCAGCATGAAGCCTTCTGATGGAGCTGTCTTTAAGGGTTTGAAAACAAGACATGAAAAGGATCTTACAGAATTACTCTAAAACCTGATGGAATTGAGGCAGAATCAATGAAGACGTTAAAAGAACGCTAGGCTCATCCGAGTTAGACGTTTACACAATATTTATACCTCCCATTTTTTATATGATTTTTCTAGTAAATCCTGGTGACAGATGTTAAGCAAACACAGACCAAAATACATTAAAACAGCTCTGTAGTTTCCCATTTGCTGTCCTGCAGTCTGTTTCACAAGTTGATGATTACTTTTATTTTTTTTTTTGAAAAACCAAAAAGAGAATGTTTTAAATACAATTTTATTTGAAGCTTACGAAAAGACGTCAGGTGCTATATAAAGCACTGTATCTCACACTTGTTAAAAGTGTGATTTGGAAGAAGAAAAAAAAGGGGAGGGGGTAGGAAAGAAAGTAAAATCCATCTGCAAAAAATGTTACTAAAACATGAAGCCAAGAAAGATTTGATAAACAAGAATGCCAGATGTGAATATCAGGCGAAGACTCCAGAGGCGAACACTAGGTCAGTGGTGGGCATCCTGGAGCTCGTTTGTGTATTTGGCTAATTGGACATTTTAATACATATCTGGAATATGAAAGGGGTTCGACTGGAAACATGCAAAAGTAATAATTACGGTACAAGACATCTGGTTCAGGAAGGTTCATCAAGCTTAATCTACTGAGGTTCTTGGAGAGTTCACTCTGGAGTGTTATGGTTGCAATTAAAAAGGACATTTATATTAGTCAATATATTTGCACTTATTTATATAAGGTTAATGAACAACGCTCAATACCCTAAATCAAAGAATTGTTAAAGGCATTATGGATAAGACCACTAGTTAGAGTTTCCATGAAAAGGTCTGTGAAAGTACAAAAATACTTGGTACTAAATACCTTACAACATCTGCCATGAAACTACCTGTAGGAAAAAACAAAGACTTGGTTTCTGAAAGGAGGAGTATGGCACAGTTGGATGACGTCCCACTTACCATCATCAGGACATCAAAGGTGGGGAAGGGGGGCTTTAGCCATCAGAAAAATGAAAACTAAATAAGAATTAAAGGCATTTTGGTTTCCATCATTCCAGATCATGAAATGTTTAAAGAGTATCCCTTGTGTCATTTTTTTTCCATAAATCAATAGCACACATGAAAATAAGCAACTTTGTAAACTAATCAGAAAATTCTGCTTCTTTCTACTCCTGAAGGATCTTTCATCCTCAAACATTACAGATATTACCTGTGAGTTGTTATTCAGTGGAGATGGATTTTTACTTTACTGAGATAGGAGATAATAGAAAATACTGATACAATCCTATATATGAGGAGTTAGAAGGAAGGCAAAGTCCTGCCTCTAGCTACCCCTCCCCTCTCCATAGAATCTCAGTAGCATCTGCCATCTCCTCCTGCCTCAGTAAAGTAAAAATCCATTTTCACTGATTACAGATCTTACCTTGAGAATTGAGAATGAAAAATCAGTCGAGGAGGAGAAAGAAGCAGATTTCTCAGATAAGATAGCTTACAAAGTTGCTTATTTTCTTGTGTGCTATTATTTTATAACAGAACAATTAAAATGATGGATTCAATCAAAAATATTAGAATCTGAGAGTCCTCAGTGGTTGATACCTTTTAATGGCTACTGAAAGATGGTAAACATAGCAAGTTTCGGGACACTGTGGTCCTTCATCAGCAATATGACACAGATTCTGAAGACACTACATATATACATAAGCAATGAAACACAAAAAAAAAAAAACAGTCTTAGGGCTCTTTCACACTTGCGGTTTTTCCTGATTGGAAGATCAGAACACCGGATTCTACAGAATCATTTTTTTGACATTCTCTTATGATTTCAGGCAAAACCTGAAGCAACCAGATTCTACCTGACAAATTACAATGAATGTGCAAAATACTGTAAGAATCTGGTTTTGCCTGACTTCCAAATCAGGAAAAAAATCGCAAGTGTGAAAGGCCCCTTAGAGGTTATAGTAAATGTGACAGGTGACGTAAAGCAGAGTCAGGCTAGGGAGGAAGAGATGGGCTGGGGAATGGAGACTAATAGTCGAAGATAAGCAGAACAAATTGTATAATGGTTATATGGTAGTGGTCTGTGGGAACTGAAAATACTTAAATGAGTGAGGAAACAATAAAAGGAAGCGAGGGTGTTCATATAAGAAGTGTCAAGAGTTCATTGTCCTCAAAGTGGAGTCTATTGGAGATGTTATATCCACAAATGTCTTTTCAATTTATATAAAAACGCATGAATCCGTGATGTCCCAAATGTCCATTCATGTTATAAAAAAGCCATGAATCCATGTGATACATTTAATCCTGTTTTGAATGTGTCAACGGCCCTCATCAATTTGTATTCCCAAATTCTTCTCTCTCTCAGAGATTTGAAGCTGCTTTTTAAATTAAGCAGTCCAATATCAGTTTCATTGTGGTCAGGGCTGGAAAAAATGTTTTGCTACAGGTAGGTCCATACGTCTTTCTTTTATTGAGTGGCAATGAGAATTCATTCTTGTCCGGAGTTTTTGCTCTGTCTCCCCTATGTACATGCCACCTGTTGGATATTTGGTACATATGATTAAATACACCACATTGCTGGTGGTGCAACTGAAGCTACATCGGATCTTGTAGTCCTGATCTGTCCCTGGAATCCTCATCGTGTCTGTTGTCAACCACATCAACCACTGAGGACTCTCAGATTCTAATATTTTTCTATCTACTGGGTAACACGGTACAAACATTTTTTACCAGATTCAATCAACACAGACTTCACAGGACATAGTAAAGCACCCTTAACATTCACGTTTTTTTCCTGTCCATAGGGATCCTGTTTTTTGCAAGGACAGGAATGAACAGTCCCAGATTGGTAATTTCAGATGCCATTTCGGTGTCTGGATCTGTGATTTTGAGGGATCCGAACTCAGAAAAAGCTGGAAGGAACCGAGCCTGCAAAGCACAGGCAAGCGGGGTTGTACTTTCACTTTTGCAATGTAGCTACACACATTGTGAAAGAGAAAGAAAGCAAGATGTTAAATTAAAAAAAAATGCTCACCTCTCCGCCGAGTGCTCCGCGATGCGAGGCATCCACCTCCCAGGACTGCAGGACCTTATTCAGCTGACTGGGCAGGGCGGCAACCCGATCAGCTGATTTTGTCACATAACAGCATCAACTGAGCAGTTTATAACGCCCGCCAATCGATTTAAACAGCTCAGCTGATGCGGTTATGGGGCACATCAGCTGATTGGGTTGCCGCCACGCCGGTCAGCTGATTAAGGTCCTGCAGCCATCGGAGGTAGATGCCTTGCATCGTGGGACACTCCACGGGGAGGTGAGCATTTTTTTTTTAACACATTGCTTTCATTAATTTCACTTTAGCAGTGTATGTAGATACACTGATAAAGTGATATTACACTGAACAGAGCAGTTGTAGTGTAAAACCAGATCCGGGAAACAATCCTGTTATTTCTCGGATCCGAGCTCCACAGACCCCCATGTTATTAGAATCGGACAGCCTCAGATCTGAGCAGTCCGATTCGGTCTGCTTTTTTGAAGGCAGCCCAAAATCAGAGCAGTCTCCGATTGTGGGGTAATGAAAAAAGTGGACACAATCAGATCCCTGCACACACGGATGGCCATTAAGGACCAATTTGTGCCCATGGGGAACATGGGGAGCCAAATCGGATTTTTGTTTACAACGGATAACCACGAATCCCAAAACACATGATGTGAATGGGGCCTAACACCACAATGCCAGTAGTTGCATCCAATAACTGTTCTATGCCCCATTCATGGCATGATAAAATGTAGACACCTCTATTAAATTATATATACACAAGTACATATATATGAATGTATTTAAAGGGGACTTCTCACCAGGTCAGAGGTGGTCAGTTTTTACTTTCCTTTGATTCGTGATGCTCCCCTAAGTAATCATTTTTCTTTTCTAATCAGCAATACGGTTCAACAATATGGGCCTCTTTACTTAGTACTAGGTCTGGGCGATTAATCGAATTTCGATTAATTCGCCCCCCTGCTGTGGCCACGATTTGGATTTATAAATCAAATGTTATTTTATTAAAAATTCAGACCTGCTTAGAAGATGGGGGAAAGTAATGTACTGCCATGTGGCAGTTGAAAGAATCATGCACATTAGCATTTCTGCCCGTGATCTCCCGCGCGTCTTATTAGCCCCTCGTAAAGGAACTCGGTCGCACGCTACCACCAAAATTCAGACCAGCGCTTCCACAATTTATGAGATACATTGGGATTCTGTCGTTAAAGAAGTCTCACTGACAATTAGTAACTAATATCCGACCTTACATTCCCGTTTTTTAGCAATACCAAAGTGGAAACATGCCTACGAGGTGCTAAGCATATACGATCTTCTCCACGGCGGATCAGATGTTCTTTGAGGTTGCAGTGTTCCCTTTATTACATAATAAATTCTTTTTTTCTCATTAATTCTTAGTACCTCCTGTTCTAATAACTTTGGGCGAAAGGCGCCTTCTACTATTTTACTTAATCAGTATTTGAAATAATTATCTAGCAAATATAATACGTTGCAACCGCATCATCTACACCGTATGGTCTATACACAAGTTTTATAACATAAAAAACAACAACACACAGTGGAGGATCCTGTTGTGGTGTTAATTTTAATTATGTATACCGCTCTGTCATCAATGACCACTATCCAATATATATACTGCTGGCTTCCATCCCGATCATTGTATATTACCGGTTTCTATGATCTACATCCTCCACTCCCATCTGTATACTATTTTATATGTAGTCGTGATCTATATCCCTTCATATATTTATACCTGTGGACCAATTCTCCCTCTTACAATAACTACAATTCTGGGTGATGTCCTATATCCTTCCCATTTATACATAATATGGTCTGTATCCCCCCCCAATCTTACCTGCTCCTGTATTCCCCCTTATATATCAGTATTATAACAAAATTAGAAAAGAGTTGAAATCGAAAATACTCCATGTTTTAATAATAAAATCAGGATTTATTTTTCCCAAAAATCGCCCACTCTACTTGACTGCCTTTTCTAATTTAATTGTAGCTATGACATAATCCTCATGTGTTTAAAGAGGACTGTCACCCTGGTATGGAATCTAATGCACAGTGATTCAGGTGTCATGCGTGCAATTCAGTGGAGAGGGTCACGATAGTCCAGCCCCTTGTATCCAAATACTTTTAAAGTGTCATAGTGAGGAATTACTGAGTGATAGTCAAGTCTCATTGTCCCCAGACCAGGTTTTAGTTGACCTCACCCCCAGTCCCTTCTATTGTCTTCCCCCTACCTCCCCATTTGTCTGCAGAGTCAAAAAGTCGGGCACCGGTCCCGGCAGCTACTTGTTCCAATAGGTATCTCATGCCCTGAGCCCAAGTCTTACAATATAAGCTAAACAGGGCTGTGCATTGACGTACTTACTGGCAGTGTGTCACTGCCGGGACACGATCCCCTTTTTTTCTGAGATGCAGCATGACAGGGAAAGATAATGAAGGGTGTTATGAGGGAGGCTAAGTGCCACAGACAGCTTTGGGTCGTGAGGGTCACTAATTGATCATCCTCAGTAAGTCCCTCCGATCACTAATCCTTAATAGTCTATTCTCAGGGTACAGTGGGGGAGCCATGGGGACCTTCTATGTAGTAAACATGCCGTTTGCATTTAGTGCATTTAATTGCAATTGCACCACGGGGGGGGGGGTGACTCCTCAATGTCTCATCATCACCCTTATCAACACTCGGAAAGTCCATAAAAATGGGATGTAATAAAAGGTTCTAGATATTCTGTAACTGGTACCGCTATCTTAATACCTAGGTATTTGAACACTTCTACCGTCTTTAATTGCGTATGGGCTGTCTCGTCCCTCTCCAGACCCACCTCATTGTCCACCGCATCAGGCATGATTTTTCCCAATTTATCCGCAGTCCAGATAGTCGTCCAAATCTGTCAATGATGTCTATGGCATTAGTCAATGACTCCCGGAGTCCTGTAAAAACAGTAAAATGTCGTCGGCATAAAGGGCTATCCTCTCCTCACCGATCCGTATCGAAATCCATGTACCGTGACCGTCTGCCGGAATGTTGCCGCAAGCGGTTCCATGGCGAGGGCGAACAACAACGGAGAGAGGGGGGCAACCTTGTCTAGTGCCTCTTGATAGACTAAATGTATTAGACCTCTCTCCGTTTACCCTAATCCGAGCCATCGGGGAGGAGTACAGCAGCCGCACCATGCTGTAAAAACCGGACCAAAGCCCATACGCTGTAAAACTCGCCAAAGATATTCCCACTCCACACTGTCAAAGGCTTTATGTGCGTCTAAAGACGCCACTACTCTATTTCCAGAATTATCTGCCTTCATTTGAACATTCAGGAATAACGCCTCAAGTTAATGGCCGTTGACCTGTCCGGCATAAACCCGGTCTGGTCAGGGTGAACAACATTTGCGATCACCCCGGTCAGGCGGTTCGACAGTACTTTAGCCAGCAACTTGACGTCTGTCGACAGTAGGGATATAGGCCTGTATGACTCCGGTGATGTGGGATCTTTATTTTCTTTCGGTATCACCACTATGGTCGCTTCTCTCATAGATGTCGGTAACTGTCCTTGCTCCAATGCTGACAACAAGACATCTCTCAGTTTGGGCAACAACACCTCCCCAAAATGTTTGTAGATTTCTATTGGTAAGCCGTCCGCCCCAGGTGCTCTATTATTATTCATAGAAGCCATAGCTACTTCAATTCCTCCAGTGTTAATGGTCCCTCCAAAGTATCTCGATCTGTTTCACTAAGTCTGGGTAACATGGTTTCCCCAAAAATGTATCAATTATCTCTCCAGAAACCCCCAATTTAGAAGTGTAAATGTTGTGGTAATACTCCTCAAACACCCGCAGGATCCCGGTCGAGTCCGTCCACCAGTCTCCCGTCTGAACAAGACAGCCCATATACATAGCTTGACTTCCTTTGCGCTGCCGCTATAGTGGATAATAGATGTCCCACTTTCTCTCCTTCTTCATAAAAAGCTGCTTTTTGAAATTCTACTCTCCTAGCAGCATTGGCCATAAACATTTTGTCTACCTCTTCTTGTGCGATTTTCATTGACTGCTGCGTCTCGGCAGTGGGTTCCATCGCCAATCGTTCCTCCGCCCTCCTCAAAGCCTCCAATTTCTCAGCCTCCTTCTCTCTATTTTGGGTTTTACGTCTGGATATGTCCCTTATCAATAGCCCCGTATAAACGCTTTTGCAGCATCCCATACCATATCAGTCCCTGCGCTCCCCTCATTGTTCTGGAAAAATTCTTCCACTTCCTTCGCTATTGTCTGCATATCTAAATTCTCCAACCAAGCAGGGTGCACCTTCCACTCTTTACCCAGTCTGGTGCCATTCATTCCCATTTGTAGTTCCACTGTCAGGGGCTTATGATCAGATATTACACGTGGCAAGTACACTATCGTCGTCATCCTGGAGTCTAACAGTTTGTTTCCAAAGGCCATGTCTATCCGAGACATAGAGTTGTGAGAGGAGGAATAACAAGAGTATAATTTTATCCCAGTATTTCTCACTCTCCACAAGTCTATCAGGCCATTTCTCCATAAATTTAGCAAATTGTGTATCTTCATCTTTTTCAAATCTACCATGTGACCTGCCCGTCCTATCCCACTTCAGATTCATGACGTTGTTAAAATCCCCAATAAATAAGATGGGAACTCCGGGCCAGTGTCTGGTCAAATCAATGATCTCCAGTAATTTCCCTTCGTTGTATGGCGGTGGAAAATAGACCGCCGCCACACAAAGTAACTTCCCAAATATCTTACAAACAAGAAATACATATTGGCCATCCTTATCTATTTTAGCCTCTACTTCCTCAAATGGAACTGTAGCATGTATCAATATTGAGACCCCTCTTGAATATGCAGAGTAGGTGGCATGGTACCCTTTCTGAATCACCTTCTAGCCAAAACACCAGTTTTCCCTTGTAATAGGTGAGTTTCCATAAGGCAAATTATAGACGGTTTAAAAGACATAACATTCTGTAAGATAGCTGCTCGTCTACCCCGGTCCGCCAAACCTCTCACATTCCAGCCAAAGACTTTAATTTTCTCAGCCATTTCGTAGCCAATTAGACATTCCCATGCAATTTCGTATTCTTAAAGTAGTAGCACGCTGTCTTTCCTGATCCCCCCCCACCCCTCCCACCCCCCAACCAATTCCATGTAACCACCCTCCCCCACCGCAAACATATAACAATAATAATAAACTTCTCTCCTTCTCCTTTCCACTTCTCCACCCCTTCCGTTATCTACCTCTCTTTAGCAGAGAGTGGGTGAATATTAGCCTATACACCAGCAAAACAGTCGCTCTGCAACGTCTATCAAAAGAATAAACAGTTGTCTCAACTAAAGGCCTCTCCCGCCTTAAGTAAATAAATGTATATAAAAACAAATACAAAGGGAAAAATATAACTTTTCAATATTGCAGTTACCGCCGTCAGTCCAGCTATATCTCCATTATCACACAGGACCTGCAATTAAAAAGAAAAATACCAAAAAAGCATAAAGGGACTATTCCAGTCAGCGTTCAGCTGTCCTTAAATTCTCGGACTCTTCTTCCGTTCTTCTCGATCCAGTCCATAGCCTCCTCCGGGGATTGCAGAAAGTGAATCTTGCCCAGCGCCACTAGTCTAAGTTTGGCTGGGTACATCATGGAGTACTGCAGGCCCATGTCTCTCAATCTTCTCTTTACCTCCGAGAATTTCATGCGTAATTTCTGTACCGTCGGGGAATAATCCGAGTAAAAGGAAATATGCTGTCCATCTATTGTCAGATCTTTAATATTCCTGGCCGTACGGAGGATCGTGTCTCTGTCCCTGTAGTTAAGCAATTTGGCTAGCATGGCCCGGGGGGCAGCACCTGGAGGTTGGGGTCTGAGTGGAATCCTGTGAGCTCTCTCACCACAAAGACTTTAGAGAGATTATTCGCTCCAAACTTAGTCAAAAGCCAATTTTCAATGAATTCTGTCGGGTTAACTCCCTCCGCCTTTTCCGGAACTCCAACTATCTTGATATTGCTCCGGCGCGATCTGTTCTCAAGATCGTCATTTTTTTGCCATAACTTCAATAATTTGCTTATCAAATTTTGACTGGGCTGCTTGTATGGTTACAATACTGTCCTCGGCTGTGCTTACACGCTCCTCCACCTCCCCCGTGCGCACCTCAGCCTTTTGCATTGCTGCTTTAATGTTGGTAATCTCAGCAGAAATTCCTGACACTTGGAGGGTCAAGGTGGTGAGGCTTTGTTTGCAATAAGACACCACTGCAAATATATCACGCAATGAAGGTTCTCCCTGCACAGTCTCCACATCCTGCTGCAGTGCCCCATGCTGTCCTCCTGTAATGGATCCCAGTCATTTGTACCTGCATAGCTTTGTCCTGCACCTCCTCTTCACAGTCAGGGTCTCCCTCCATGCCTCCAGTGCTGCTCTCCCCTGCCTCTCTCCTCGCATATTTCTCAAGGCGCGCTACAGCAGTTAATCTTCTGGCATATGCAGCATTCGCCCGCGCTGCCTCTTCCCGCGCCTCAGCGCCATCTTGGCTTTTGCCGGGCTTGCCGGCGCCGACTTCCCGCTGCCTTGTGCGGGTCATCTCACCCTCCTGTGACGCCAGGCTGTCAGGCAGGATACTCCGTGGACGTGTCGGTCCGTTCCCGGAGCAATTTTCAGCTCAGCGGCGGCTCCTGCAGTGTGTGTCGGCGGGAGAGACCAGGCACACGCGTCGCTTACATTGCAGGCTAGGCCACGCCCCCCACGATTTGGATTTATGACAAATCGTTAAATTCGATTAAAAATGGTGGCCGGAGCGCTGCTTAGAAGATCCGGGCGGCTAAGAGTTAATCCGTGTTCGCGGCAGTGAGCGGGGCTGACAAGGAATCTCGCAACATTTGGCATGTTCGGCCGGCGCGATCTCACAGGCAGCGGCGGTCTATGCAGTGTGAGGCGGAGACGCCGGGGTGGCGGTAAGAGGGGAACTGGGGGGTCACGGAGGGGGAGACAGCGCTACTGAAAGGACAACACAAGGAGATTGCAGAGGCCCAGCAGCTCATCACAATTTGCAGAGAGTACATAGTGGGATTCTGTCCGCCTGTGAGAAGAACCTCACTGACAACTACCAGCTCAGCTACGACATGCACAACCCCTTCGACATCTGCGCCGCTTCTTACCGGCCGATATACCGGGGGAAACCGGTGGAGAAATGCCCCTGAGCGGAGCGTGCTACAGCCCGGAGTATAAAGGCCAGATCTGCAAGGTCACCACGGTGACGGAGATCGGGGAAGATGTGATTGGTTTGAGGATCAGCCCTCAGTTCCGTTAGGATCTCACAGCCTTATACATTCTGTCTTTTGTCCTCCATCTTGATTCTTAGTAGCCTCCGCCGTTCCCTAAGCTTATGAGTCGACATTCAAGGCCGCCTTCTACTAATTTGTAGCTCGGTAAATCAGTCCATGTGTGAAATAAGAATCTGAAACCATATACTTCTTCGAGCATCACTACACTGTATGCCGATCTATGAACTGAAGAATTTATAAAAATCAATAAAAACATTGTAACTGTGAAAGGACAACACAGCGGAGGCATCCTGTTGTGTGTGTATAATTGTGTTTAATCTATGTATAAACCGAGCTCTGTCTATATATAGCCCTCCCTCCGCTATATACTATATACCTGCTGTGTTCTATATCCCATCCCCCTCCTTGTATATACACCGGTGTTCTATATCCCATCCCCCTCCCCTCCCTATATATTATATACCTGTGTCTGTGTCCTATATCCCTTCATATATTCTATACTGGGTCCTATATCTCTCCCCCCTCCTTACAGATTATATAATACCTGGGTGACTGGTCCTATATCCCTCCCCCTCCTTATAGATTATATACCTGGGTCCTGTATCCCCCCCCCTTATATATTCTATACCTGCTGGGTCCTATATCCCCTCGCCCTCCATATATATTCTATAATATATATATAAAAAAAATAGAAAAAAATCGAGATTTAAATCGAAAATCGTCCATAGGTTTAAATAAAATCAAGATTTTGATTTTTCCAAAATCGCCCAGCCCTACTTAGTACTGCCTTTTCTAATCTTTACAATGGTGCATGGCTACATAATCCTCAGGGGTGTGTCTTAAAGAGGACCTGTCACCCCCTGGTGCATGGCAATCTAAATGCACCAGTGAATTCAGCGTGTCAGCTGCATTCAGGGAAGGGGTCCCCGATAGCTCCAGCCCCTGTACCCTGAGAAATAGACTTTATAAAGTGTACATATAGTGAGTCAGGAGGGACTTGCTGAGTGATGAATCAACGCTCTTGCTGATGTCCTCCCTGCCTCCGGCCTTCTGTGTGCCACCTCCAGCCCCTCAGTGCCGCTTCCTTTGTCTCCCTCCTCACCTGCCCATTCTGCTCTGCAGAGAAAGCAATGGGCGGGACCGGGTCCCGGCAGCTGACATGCCTCCAACGGTGACATCAGCGCCGGAGCCCACACTGCTGTACATACATAAGCTGGAGCAGGGCGGGCTCCGGCGCTGACGTCACTGGCAGGAGGTATGTCAGCTGCCGGGAACCGATCCCCCCATTTCTGCAGAGCAGCATGGAGCAGGCGAGGAGGGGAGACAAATGAAGGAGGTGTTACTGAGGGGGCTGGAGGTGGCACACAGAAAGCTGGAGGCGGGGAGGACATCAGCAGCAGCGATGACTCATCACTCAGTAAGTCCTTCTGACTCACTATATGTACACTTTATAAAGTCTATTTCTCAGGGTACAGGGGGACTGGAGCCATGGGGGACCCCTTCCCTGAATGCAGCTAACATGCCGTATTCAGTAGTGCATTTAGATTGCCATGCACCAGGAGGGGGGGGGGGGTGACAGGTCCTCTAAAGCTGCTCTGCATCATCACCCTGTGAGCCAAACACTCTTGGAAAGACCATAAAAATGATATGTAAATAAAAGGTGTCTAGAACAGTTTGGCAGGTTCTATGAAAACTAAAGGAAATACTCAGGGGAGTGGTGGGAATAAAGAAGAGCAAACACTGGACACATTTTACCTTAGGGCATATTGTCTTCAATATACAGCAGTGATATATGAAATCCAAATTACAGAGAAAAATTCACATTAGTAGTTGTGATTTGTGCTACATTTCTTTAAAGTGCAATCTATAAGGCTAAAACATACACATATAATCAGGACTAACTACTAAAATCCCTCCACTACTGAAATCCATAGTGACACCACAACTATGTAAAATATACAAAAGGTGAGAAAGTAAGCTCGGCAACTGTTTTATTTCTGATGTTAAAGGTTTTTTTTTCTTGTTTTTAAAGCTTTTTGGTTAGTGTTAAAGGGGAAGCAAATACTGCTAAAATATCACCTCTTACCTAACAAGAATGTGATTTGGTGAGGCTTTGGTTACTAGACTTGTGTCAATTCTCAGAATTGTGGAGCAAATGTGGCTCGTGCACAATGTTTATCCAAATGCCTCCTCTTTGTTTTACATGGTGGGAATACACGCTTTAATAATCAGCCACTCTTGCCCTTATATATGCAAAGAGCCAGGAAACGTTTATATAATACAGGAAGGGTCATGGTTCCTGCTTGTTCAAAGCTCCAACAACCAACATTATGCATATGTGTAATGGGAACCTGTGATGTTATACATACAGTCTAATTTATGGACAGCATAGCAGGGGAAGCAATGTCAAATGATATAAAGTAGTGGTTGGAAATGATTACGTATAACTTGTATTTTATTCACTGTAATCCCCTGAATTTGCATAGGAGTCCAGTGGGTGATCCTTTCAGTGATAGACCGCATCCCTTCATACATGGAAATCTGTAATTCAATGGACTGAGAAGGACCAACCACTGGACTCACATGTACTGTATACAAACGGCAGGGAGTTCAATGAATAAAATACAAGTTTAATTGAAACTTATCCCACAATAATAAAGATCAATCTGATCATGATCAGCTTCTCCTGTTCTTCATCATCCTGCCTGCAGGTCAGATACCATTTACAATATAAACAGGTTCTATTTGATAAATTGCCATACTGCTATGAAATAAAAAATTGTTTTTGAATTTCTGAAATTAAAGCACCACTACAGCGTTTTGTTTTGTTTTTTCTCCCACCGCAGTAGTGGGGCTTTAAATGTAAGCCCCCTTCCCCTATTCTTATACTCACCCTCAAGTACTTTCATCCTTCTCTGATGCCGCTCCAGTCCTGCAGCGCCATCTTGTAACCGTAACGTCTGACTAGATGAAAGCCAGAAGTTACCTCACAAGCATCTAATGCATCTCTATGAGAGCCAGAACAAGGCCAGAATGAGACTCTCAAACACGTACTGAAAACTGATCTCCAGTGCGCTCCATAAAACAATGGAGCTGATAGCAGGTCATTTTTCACCACAGACTGGTTGGATCACCACTGGTAGATGAAGAAGGCAATAGAAGGAGAGTACAAAACAGGGGGCAGGGGACCTACATTTAACTCCTTCATGACCAAGAGTTTATGTCCCTCCCTCTGATGCGAGCTCACGCGCTTAGCTTGAATCATCCCCCACACATCTCAGCTAATCAGCCAATTAGAAACATCAACTCAAGACACAAAACAGAAGCTTTCACACAGCCCCAGATCCCAAAAGTGCAATTCTATTTCTTTAAAAATGTCTGAATTTTATTTTCAACACTTTGAAACTATACGTTTGGTGTCTATGAACTTGTACTGACCCAAGGCATCATACTGACATGTCAATTTTACCATATCGTGAACATGATGAATAAAAAAAAAAAAAAGTGTAATAGCACTTTTTTTGCAATTTCACTGCACTAGGAATTGTTCTCCATTTTCCTGCAGACTATACGGTAAAATTAAAGTAATTCAAAAGTTCAATTTGTCCCGCAAAAACAAGCCCTCATATGTCTATATTGACAGCAAAATAAAAAAATGTTATGACTCTTGGAAGAAGGGGAGGAAAAGACAGAAAATGGGATATTGGCCGGGGGTGAAGGGGTTAAACCAGTGAAATAAAAAAATGCTGTAGTGGTGGCTTTAAGGTACTTTCATGGTGGATAATACTCTACAAAAGAGGAATCTTATAAATTATTGGCCCGTGTAAATATGCTGACTATCAGCTGGCAACACAGTAAAATGAGAGTCATTAGATCAATTTATTCAAGCAGGACATTAAATCAGCGTTGTCAGCAGAACGTGTACCCATTTAACAGGAGATGTGCTGCTGACAACTTGCACACCGTAGTATGGGAAAAGTACAATCTTTCTGGTCCCACACAGATTGCAAACGGCTTTAAAGAGAACCAACCATCAGGATTTTGCGATATAAAGTGAAGCCAGTGCCATACAGGATCCAGGATACTGAAAGCAATTGTACCTTTAGTTGAGAGATTGGAGGCTTGATTGCACAGAAAAGTGTAACCAAAGTTCTAGAAATTAGTGCAGTAGATGATTGACAGCTTCAGCAAGGCCGGACTATTTTTGTGTGCTTGCGGGCTCTTCCATGTAGAGTTTGGTTGATATATACTCCAGTTATGAACCCTACAGTACAGAAAATTCTTTGAAGATTACCTGTCCTTAAAATAGGAGAAAACACCCTATTTGAAGAGCTGCAGAGTTCCTCAGCTCAGGTGGGAGAACCTGTCCACAAACTATTAGTCGTATACTCCAAAATCTGTTTTATTAAGGAAGAGTGCCAAGAAACACATTTTTGAAAGCAAGCCACAATACGTCCTGTTTGCAGTTTGCAAAAAGCCATGTAGGGGACACAGCTGGCATGTGAAAGAAGGAGCTCTGGTCAGATTAAACCAAAGTAGAACTTTTTCAGCTAAATGTAAAACGTTATATGTGGTGAAAGAGTAACACTGTACATTATCCTGGAAACCCCATCCCAACTATCAAACATGATGGTGTCAGCATCAGTCTGTGCAGAGACGTTTCTTAAGCAAGGACGGGGAAACTGGTCAGGGATGAAAAGATGGATAAAGCTAAATACAGGGCAATCCGGGAGGAACACATTTTAGAGGCTGTAAGAGACTTGAGCCTGGGACATAGAGTCACCTTCCAGCAGGATAACAACCCTAAACATACTGTTGGAGCCACAATGGATGGTTTAGATCAAAGCATATTCATGTGTGTGAATGGCCAAAAATGTCAGACTCTAGAAGTACAAAGCTGGTAGAGACATACCCCAAAAGACTGACCGCAGTAATTGCAGAGAAAGGTGGTCCTACAAAGTTTTGCCTTAGGGTCACATATACACGTTTCCAATTTTCAGATAAAAAAAATATTGAAAACATTTAGAAAACCCAAGTATAATTATAATTTTCTTTAAACATAACAAATACTTGCTGCTTTGCATGGGTATATCACATAAACTCCAAATCAAATACATTGTTTGCGGGTATAAAATTTTGAAACGTTCACAAGGTATGAATACTTTTTCAAGGCCATATCCATGCTAGTGAGTTAGTTAGTGTTTGAGTGGTGAAAAACGCCCTTGACTAAACAAATACAGAACAGGGAAACTTTAGGGAATGAAAATCTCCGCACAGCTACTCTGCTGGCATCTGCATCTCAGGAGATATTAGGATAACCAGCGTAGGAAAACAAGGAATGGGATTTGGCCATTTTTCCAACCTCGAACCACAATCTGTTAGCCTGGAAGTGATAACAGCTTCTTGATACTATTTAATGTGTTTCTCAATACTGATTTATTTAATTATGATCTAGCATTAAATTGCACACAGCTAGTGAACAGTTCCTTTAGAACATGCAGTGCCGAGCGCAGAACCTGCTGACAGCTGGAGATAAATAAATGCGTGGTACAACTGCGGAGCACAGGTGACATGTTGTGCTTGTAAGCCACATTCAAATGAAAGCAAAAGCTGGCAGCAAAGTTTTCTTTTATGGATCATTTCAAGAGTACACCCTGGACTTCAATGAAATGAACGAGAATGAAAAAGAACAGGGCAAATATGACAGCAATTTGGAAGCAGCAGGCAAAAATTATTTATATTATTAATGTGATGTTAAGATTAGTTTAACTCTTATTTAAAAGAAAATTATCTAAAGTAAAAGTACACTCTGTGACTTTTAAAATGCATTCATATTGCTCCTGGAAAAACTCCTGCAGCATATGCTGACATGTCCCATGGTGCTGAAAGAAAACTATTAAAGGGGGTTGTCTGGTCTAAAATGACAGTTCTGCAGTCACTATGTGTCACTCTATGTGACTGCAGACTTGTGAATCCTCACATTACACACACAGAGCTATGAGAATTTTCCGGTGTCAGCGCTGGGAATGTTAGTCATGTGACCTCAAGCATTCGATATACACACTCCCGGCTGAATAAGCTGAAGCTGCTGATGATTCAGGACCGTGGTTCGCGGGGAGCTAGCCACGGTCCTGAAATAACAGCGGCGTGCGGCCGCAGGTGTCCGGTTCCCGGATTGGGGCAATCCGCGCCATAGGCCCCCATGTTAGGGAGCGCCGGATTGCCCCGGATCCGGGAGAATCCGGTTTGGGGAGATTTTTCTCCTCGGACACAAAAATCGTGCATGCAGCATTTTTGTGCCCGGGTGAAAAATCCGAGTCCTCCCGGATTCACCTTGACACATGGAAACCGGATGGCAGACAGCTGCCATCCGGCTCCATCCGGCCCCATAGGCAAACTATGGGCTGAAATGTGATCCGGGCCTATCCAGTTCTCATCGGTTCGGCCCGGATCGCAAAAAAGTGATGTAAAACCAGCCTCAGGGCCACGTCACACACACAGATAATTGTGCAGATATTGTTCGCAGATCTCTGGTTGCAGTGAAATCATGGACACAATGTTCCACTTTGTGGCTGTGTACAAATGGTATAATGGGTCCATGATTTCACTGCAACCAGAGATCTGTGAACAATATCTGCACAAATATCTGTGTGTGTGACGTGGCCCTTAGTGATATATATTGTCGGATTCAGGGCCCCTTTGCATACATCATGCTGCTCTCAGATAAGGTAGCAAAAAACCTGCTCACAGATTCCCTTTAAAGTTGATTTATACTGCCCGAACAACAGCTGTGTTACTGAAGCCAGGTATGCTTTAGGCTGCCTTCACATTTGCGTTTGTGTCTGCATGCGGAGGGCATGCAGACGCAAATGCAGGGCAAACGCTGTCATACTCATGTGATTCTCTGCATACGTTCACATTAGTATGGTGCCCGGCTAGCCAATCAGCTGTCTCGGCGGCGGCCGGGAGCAGAGATCAGCGGCAGAGATCTCCTCCTCCTGGTCGCTGCTGAGATCACCGATTGGCCACCGGGAGAGATTTCAATGAGATCCACAGCATTCACCTGAGCTATCATACAGAGGACACTGCGGATCCATTGAAATCTATGCATTTTTTGTGTGCTTGCGGGCGCTTGCTGATAAAACAAGCGCCCGTGAACGTACAAAAAAATGCAACAGGCTGCGTTCGGAGGCCGCACAAAATATGCGCATCCTAACTCAACTGAACGCAGCCAAATGAAGCTACTATGCATTCCCATGTTAAACATACGAACGCCGTTTGCATTCGTTTGGCTGCATTCTGTTACGCTGTGTTCTGAACGCTAATGTGAACCAGGCCTTACTGTGAAATGTTGCAGCATTTCAAAGAAAACATACTTTGAAAAGGCAGCTAGGGGTCTATGCATCGCGAATGACTAGTCTAAGGCCATCAGCGGCTTTTCCTTACCCTGTTGACAATTGTTATTGCACTTTTGCACACACATAGGGAGAGGCTGTTTATTCAAAGATATATGAAGACAGAAAAACCACTGGGAACCAACCTTGCAATACACATCCAATATGCAGCCCCAGCCTGGCTATTCTCAGTATGTTTTCCCTGAAGAATTGCAGCATGTGACAGTAAGGGTACCTTTACACGCCGCTACTGGCGGGTGGCTACAACCAGCTACTTCACGTGCACGAGCACGCACAAATGGTTGCAAACGGTAATCGCACCACCTTTACACGCCGCAACAAGGTGCGCTAAAGTAGGTTACATCTATCTCTAGATACACCGCCGGGTGTCTCAAGTTACCTTCTGTAGCTCACCTTACCTCATTTACACACCGCTACAACAAGCTAATATGGGCGGACCTGGTGCAGCAGGGACAACACATAGGCGTGCCACAATTGTGGATTACGAGACGTCCGTACGCTGATAGGACAAAGCCAGAACATCATGATTGGGCAGGCATCGCAGGAGGCTGTTTAATACATGACGCTCGAGCAATTGTGTAGTGTGACTGGTCAGCTCCTTAAATATGCCTCCTTATGCAGCGACTACCAATCGTCATGCAGGAGCTTCCTCCAATGATCGCTGATTTGGCGCGGTAACCCGGAGCCTGTGTCACGCCCCAGCTACATACCAGGTACATAGCCTGGTGTCCAGACATCCCTTCTGTTGCTTCTTTACACGCGATACAGGTCGCTACAATCGGCTGTGTAGCCACCTGTTTCAGGGCAGTGCTCGGAAACAGGTGCAGCTACTGCCGGGTGGCTACAACCGTCTTCACACGCCGCTACCACGGGGTGAATTGCCGATGCAAGATACATTTCTCGCATGTATCCGGTTGTAGCCACCCGCCAGTAGCGGCGTGTAAAGGTACCCTTACACATACATGGCTGCAATAATGTCAGTGTGATTCATGATGCATGTGGTTCTGGCAGAATAAAGGGAACCTGTCAGCAGACTCACACATTTTCCAGTTACACATGTGTGGGTAAAAAAGAGACGACTACTGACCATCTGTAATTATACTAACAAACATAGGCAAAGTGTGATTAGCATCCAATGTGGCCACTCCTTCTAATGCTGTTTGCTCATGATCAGGAATTGCAGCATTTTGGACGCAGCGGATTGATGCTGTGTCCAAAACTGTTGTACAGCACCAGCATAGTGGATGGGATTTGTAAAAATCCCATGCTCACTGTGCTTCTCCTCTCTGCAGCGTGTTTTCAGCGGTGGTGCAGGCTGCCGGACTTCCTCATCTCCGCAGGGGGTTAATTTCATGCTGTGAAGTTGGAAGCGAGCATCATCGGGTGAATGCAGGGAGAAGCCGCCCTGCACCCGCCGCAGATTGTGGGCACAGGGGAGCTGCAGTCTCACTGCGTTCACCCACAGGTCCAGAGGCATTGCGTCCAACACGACCTGTCTCCGGATCATATGCACATACGCTATGACATTGCGTCACTTTGTATTCAAGTAAAAAAGGCGGAGGAAGCGATGGTTATCAGAACCAGATATTGGGATACAATCCACTCATCAAGTAGTTGACAAGTGGATTGACAAATTGTCTTGGATTGTGTTAATAATTATGTAAGATCAGGAAACTTTATAGCACAGAAATAGGATTTTATAAGAAAAGAAAAAAATGTCGAATTATCAGGGAAACCTAAGAATAAGAGCTCTTACCTGTCACCGAGAAGAACTTGCGACTGACGATTGTTCACTTGATTATCGGTCTTATGGCGAAACTGTAAATTTACAACAGAAAACAATTCATGTGAAACAAACATTGCTTGTTATTTGAAAAGCAAAGATTGTCTGATGGTTATCAAAGCAAATAGTCAAAACACTTTCCTTTCTTTTAGGGAGTTTAGAAATTCTGAAATTATGGATTCTAGATCTTATGATAATAAAGGGAACCTGTCATGTTGATCAGGAATCTGATACAACAGAGTAGAAACTGAACATATGGATATATAGCTTTACTGAAAAGAGTCTGTATAGAATTTATTTGAAGGGAACCTGTAAGAGACTGTTACTGCACCCCAAACCTTAAATACAATTGTGTAGCCCATAAGGTTGTGCGCACAGTTGCATTTTTTTATGCATTTTTCTGTGCAGATTTGACACAAAACATGAAGGGTTTCCTGATGCCACCAACGTCATTGAGAAATCCTGAAGTCTCATGCACACATGGAGTATTTTCTTCTTGTAGATTTGGTGCAGAAATAAATCTGCAGCATGTCAATTCTTTCAGCATGTGGCTGCAGATTTCACCTATTCTAAATGAGTAGGAAAAATCTGCACCAAAAACACAGGGTACTAATGGGTGGGTTTGCAGCTGCGTTTTTTCTGCCAAGAGATCCGAAATTTCTGCACCAAATCCTAACACGTGTGCACATACCTTTCAAGAGAACCCAGTCAATTCCCCTAATGCACTGCTCAGTAAAAAAACAAACCGCATTTAAACCCTTAACAGCTGGGCAATTTTCAGTTTTTTTTTTATTTTCTTCCCTTCTATTCACAGTGTGAACAGACCAGTGTTATGCAAATGTTGTCAATTGTTTGCTTTTCATTGATTGAGGTAAAATAATATGGAAATTGAAATAGAAAAGAAACAAGATTATATCTTAGATGGTAAAAGACCACTTCAATTCAAGAATCATAGTATAGTCCTTGATAACAGAAAGTGTAGCATTAAAGGGGTTGTCTGGTCTTTCACTACAAGTGTAAAACACTGTGTGAGTGCAGACTTGTAAGTCCTTACATGGTGCACACTGTGAGCTCTGAGGATTCAGAGGTGGCGAAAGTGGGCAGTTATGTCACCGCAACTGTACAATCTGCATACTTCCAGCCAATTGCCAACAAGACTATCTTGCCAAGTGTATTAAGCGAGGTCAAACACAGTCTAGCCAGCAGGTAACCGCATGTATGCAACTTGCATACTGATGATTACACACCCGCCTCTCCAGGTACCGACATCAGAGAATCCGCACAGCATGGAGTGCACACGACGTGAGGATTCGCAAGTCTGCAGTCACAGAGTACTTGTAATTTAAGGGTATGTGCTCATGGTCCGTAGCAACTGTGTCTTGGATGCAATGGCTCCAGACCTGAAGGAACCTGCTGGTGAGCGCAGGGAGACCGCAGCCGCCCTAGACTCACCATCTTCTCCCTGTGTGCACCCGATGGCAGTTGCTTCCGACTCCACAGCATGAAATGAACATGCTATGAAGGAGCGGTATGCCGGCAACCCACACCGCAGTTGAATTAACACCGCGGGCTGGAGCAGCATATTGAGGATGGGATTTCTACAAACCCCATCCACTATGCTGCTACTGTACAATGCAGCAGTAAGACACTGCATCCAAACTGCTGTGTTTACTCATCATGAGTATGCACCCTAAAAGTAGACAATCACTTTAAATTAAGAATGTTTTGTCACTCAACATATCTATTAATTAAACATAAATGTCAAAATATTGTCATACATAAAATTACAATAGAATATGCTTCTATTTGTAGAATAAAGTGAACTAGATCCTGCTACATTTTAGAGTTGAAATATAGTTTACTTATAATCCCCGTTGCATAACTAATTTAAAAGTTTTCCTCTCTTGCTCAGACATTCTTGTGACATATCCAACCTGATGTCGTGACACACAAATGTGGCCAGAAAAACTTTGTTACGAGTCAATGTTTTATATGTTCCCCTGTCCAGATCACTTTATCCCAAAAACGGAGAGCATATAGTGCCATCCAGTGGAAGCTTGGAGTAATTTTACCATACAGATCATTCTATTTTGTATCCACAATTTTATACAGGGCATCAATGCTTTAAAGAGGTAGTCTTGGATATAAGGCCCTTTATAAAAATCTATTTTTATAAGTCCTACTTACCGTACTTTTGTAGTTAGCTTTATTGTTACAATTCCTTACTATAATCCCTCTGCATCTAATCCCTATACAAGGTTTTTCTGTTTTAACTTTACTTCATGGGATGTCTTGTTGGAGTGCAGTCTCAATGGGACATCATAGAGGACGGCCCTCAGTCAGCTTCCTGCATTTCCTATCAAAACCTAAAACCCACACCGACCTACCCCCAAAATCCTGATGACCTATTTCCTTTGAAGGTGATAACTTACTGATCTATCGGGGTCTGTCTGCTGGGACTCGCAATGACATGCAGAACAGGGAACTGTTATTCCAGTAAGGAGCGGCAGTAGGAACATTACCTTAGGAGATGGTGAGCACCGTTCTTGGCTTTTTCCAACAGCCTAATGGAGCATAGGTTGGCCATGGATTCTCTATGCAAGGTGGATAAAAGTTCTTTGTACAGCTTATCAGTGATGGTCCCTGGGATCAGACACCCTTCAATCAATGATAACACCAGCCCTGTAGATAGGCGATAGCTTGTTTTCACCAGAAAGCCCCTTTCATAATGAAATTGTAAGAGCATATCTCCATCGAGTCAGGTCCGATAAAGTCAGCTCCACCTCAGCAGTGCCGGAGGCTTAGATCTCTCATTCTCTCTCACTTTCTTGGATTAAAGGGTAAAGGACAGCTTCTTCTCATTCCCCAAATTTGGCTCATTAGAATTAAAAATCCTATACAGTGCTTTATGAAAGTATTTGTCCCCCTTGAACTTTTCAACCTTGCCACATTTCAGGCTTCAAACAAAGATCTAAATTCTAAATTTTTTTGTGAAGAATGAACAAGTGGGACACAATCATGAAGTGGAATGAAATTTATTGGATATTTTAAACTTTTTTAACAAATAAACTGAAGTGTGGGGCGTGCAATATTATTCGCCCACCTTGAGTTAATACTTTGTAGCACCACCTTTTGCTGTGATTACAGCTGCAAGTCACTTGGGGTATGTCTCGATCAGTTTTGAACATCGAGAGACTGAAATTCTTGCCCATTCTTCCTTGCAAAACAGCTGGAGCTCAGCGAGGTTGGATGGAGCGCGTTTGTGAACAGCAGTTTTTCTGGACTGTGACTTGACCATTCTAACACCTGGATACGTTTATTTTTGAACCATTCCATTGTAGATTTTGCTTTATGTTTGGTATCATTGTCTTGTTGGAAGATAAATCTCCGTCCCAGTCTCAGGTCATTTGCAGACTCCAATAGGTTTTCTTCCAGAATGATCCTGTATTTGGCTCCGTCCATCTCCCCATCAATTTTAACCAGCTTCCCTGTCCCTGCTGAAGAAAAGCAGGCCCAAACCATGATGCTGCCACCACCATGTTTGACAGTGGGGATGGTGTATTGAGGGTGATGAGCTGTGTTGCTTTTACGCCAAACATATCGTTTTGCATTGTGGCCAAAAAGTTTGATTTTGGTTTCATCTGACCAGAGCACCTTATTCCACGTGTTTGGTGTGTCTCCCAGGTTGCTTGTGGCAAACTTCAAACAAGACTTTTTATGGATATCTTTGAGAAATGTCTTTCTTCTTGCCACTCTTCCATAAAGGCCAGATTAGTGCAGTGTACGACTGATTGTGGTCCTATGGACAGACTCTCCCACCTCAGCTGTAGATCTCTGCAGTTCATCCAAAGTGATCATGGGCCTTTTGGCTACATCTCTGATCAGTCTTCTCCTTGTTCGAGATGAAAGTTTAGAGGGACAGCCGGGTCTTGGTAGAATTGCAGTGGTCAGATACGCCTTCCATTTCAATATGATCGCTTGCACAGTGCTCCTTGAGATGGTTAAAACTTGGGAAATCTTTTTGTATCCAAATCCGGCTTTAAACTTCGCCACAACAGTATCTCGGACCTGTCTGGTGTGTTCCTTGGTCTTCATGATGCTCTCTGCACTTGAAGCAGAACCCTGAAACTATCACAGAGCAGGTGAATTTATACGGAGACCTGATTACACACAGGTGGATTCTATTTATCATTACCAGTCATTTAAGACAACATTGGACCATTCAGAGATCCTCACTGAACTTCTGGAGTGAGTTTGCAGCACTGAAAGTAAAGGGGCCGAATATTATTGCACACCCCACTTTTCAGGTTTTTAATTGTTAGAAAAAAGTTTGAAATATCCAATAAATTTCGTTCCACTTTACAATTGTGTACCACTTGTTGATTCTTCACAAAAAATTAGAATTTTATATCTTTATGTTTGAAGCCTGAAATGTGGCAAAAAATTGAAAAGTTCAAGTGGGCCAAATACTTTCACAAGGCACTGTAACTCACCTCCCGTGCTGGCACAGTTTCAGTGGTATCAGCGCTTGCTTTCCCAGTGCTCACGTTAGGTCACACAAAGTCACGAACCCCACACCCAATCACCACTGGCTTCTCTCTCCTGCCTTTAGACATGTAAGCAATTAGCCAGACTTGAGCAGCAGCTGCAGTTCTCACTTCCAATTGATTACTCATGAAGGGGATGTCCAAGTCACTCCTTAGCGACAGAGCAAATTTTCACCTTAATGACCAGACCATTTTTGCAATTTTGACCAGTGTCCCTTTATGACGTTATATCTCTGAAACGCTTCAACAGACTGCAGTGATTCCAAGATTGTTTTTTCGTGACATATTGGACTTCATGTTAGTGGTAAATTTAGGATGATGTTATTTGCGTTTATTTATGAAAAAAATAGAATTTTGGCAAAAAGTTTTATTCCATTAAACCAGAGAGGTATGGCACAAATAAATGGTTAATAAGTAACATTTCCCACATGTCTACTTTACATAAGCACAATTTTGGAAACTATTTCTTTTTGTTAGGAAGTTAGAAGGGTTCAAAGTTCATCAGCATTTTTTTATTTTTACATTAAAATTTACAAAACAATTTTTTAGTGAACACATCACATTTGAACTCCCTTTGAGGGATGTACATGACAGAAAACACCCAAAAGTGACACCATTCCAAAAGCTACACTCGTCAAGCTACTCAAAACTACATTCAAGATGTTGCTTTAGCATCAATTAATTCACTTTTACAAGGGATAGCATGACCAATTGGAAGATAAAACTTGTTACCCAGTATGCGCAGATACCCCACATGTGGTCAGAAACCGCTGTTTGAACAAATGGGAAGGCTCAGAAGGGAAGGAGCGCTATTTGGGTTTTGGAAAGCAAATTTGTCTGGAATAGATGGCAGGTATCATCTTTATCTATGGGTATTGTGAGCATTTTGAACACATAGTTAGGCTGGCTTCACACTTGCAGATGGATCTGCAGCGTTTTGCAGATGCATCTGCAAGTGTGAGCATGCTGACCGCGGCCCCTATGTTTATAATAGGGCGCACGCGGTGTGAAAGCTCTCATTCACTCCTATATGTGTACTGTCAGCAGGCGTATGCCTGCTGACAGATCACACACTCCCGTCCGCACTGTGGACGCGAGATGTAGCGTCCATGCTGCGGGCGGGAGAGTGTGATCTGTAAGCAGGCATACGCCTGCTGACAGTACACATATAGGAGTGAATGAGAGCTTTCACACCGCGTGCGCCCTATTATAAACATAGGGCCGCGGTCAGCATGCTCACACTTGCAGATGCATCTGCAAAACGCTGCAGATCCATCTGCAAGTGTGAAGGCAGCCTTACTTCACAGGTCTTGATAACAATAGGTCATCATATTGAAAATTCTTTTTTTTTTTCACAAGTGTTGCTTTAGCACCAAATGTTTCACTTTTACGAGAGGTAACACCAAAAAGTGGATCCCACACTTTGTTACCCATTTTCTAATGAGCGCAACGATACCACACATGTAGCCAAAATGTTCTGTTTACACAAATGGGAGGGCTCAGAAGGGACAGAGCAACATATGAATTTTGGAAAAGCTGAAATAGATTGCAGCATCATGTCACATTTGCAGGGTCACTAGGGATCCTAAACAGCAGAAACCTCTCACAAGTACCCCATTTTGGAAAACAGACCTTTCAAGGATTATACCTAGGGGTATAGTGAGAATTTGGAACCTTCAGCTACTTCACAGAATTTGATAAAATTAGGTCATCATATTGAACATTTTCTTTTTTTCACACAATTTCTCACTTTTAGGGCATATGCACAGGGTGTGGAGACATCGTGTCCTGGACGTATCTTCTCCTGCATTTTTATTATTTCTTTATTAAACTTTTAAAATAAAAGATGTGGGACTTCGGCATATTTTTGTTGCCGCCTGTGTACTCTGCTCCCCGCACAGCCGCCTGTGTACTCTGCTCCCCGCACAGCCGCCTGTGTACTCTGCTCCCCGCACAGCCGCCTGTGTACTCTGCTCCCCGCACAGCCGCCTGTGTACTCTGCTCCCCGCACAGCCGCCTGTATACACAGCCGCCTGTGTACTCTGCTCCCCGCACAGCCGCCTGTATACACAGCCGCCTGTGTACTCTGCTCCCCGCACAGCCGCCTGTATACACAGCCGCCTCTATACTCTGCTCCCCGCACAGCCGCCTGTATACACAGCTGCCTCTATACTCTGCTCCCCGCACAGCCGCCTCTATACTCTGCTCCCCGCACAGCCGCCTCTATACTCTGCTCCCCGCACAGCCGCCTCTATACTCTGCTCCCCGCACAGCCGCCTCTATACTCTGCTCCCCGCACAGCCGCCTCTATACTCTGCTCCCGCACAGCCCCCTGTATACTCTGCTCCCCGCACAGCCCCCTGTATACTCTGCTCCTCGCACAGCCCCCTGTATACTCTGCTCCCCGCACAGCCCCCTGTATACTCTGCTCCCCGCACAGCCCCCTGTATACTCTGCTCTCCGCACAGCCCCCTGTATACTCTGCTCCCCGCACAACCCCCTGTATACACAGCCCCCTGTATACTCTGCTCCCCGCACAGCCCCCTGTATACTCTGCTCCCCGCACAGCCCCCTGTATACTCTGCTCCCCGCACAGCCCCCTGTATACTCTGCTCCCCGCACAGCCCCCTGTATACTCTGCTCCCCGCACAGCCCCCTGTATACTCTGCTCCTCGCACAGCCCCCTGTATACTCTGCTCCCCGCACAGCCCCTGTATACTCTGCTCCCCGCACAGCCCCTGTATACTCTGCTCCCCGCACAGCCCCCTGTATACTCTGCTCCCCGCACAACCCCCTGTATACACAGCCCCCTGTATACTCTGCTCCCCGCACAGCCTCCTGTATACTCTGCTCCCCGCACAGCCCCCTGTATACTCTGCTCCCCGCACAGCCCCCTGTATACTCTGCTCCCCGCACAGCCCCCTGTATACTCTGCTCCCCGCACAGCCCCCTGTATACTCTGCTCCCCGCACAGCCCCCTGTATACTCTGCTCCCCGCACAGCCCCCTGTATATTCTGCTCCCCGCACACTCTGCTACCCACAGAGCCGCCTGTATACTCTGCTACCCACAGAGCCCCCTGTATACTCTGCTACCCACTGACCCGCCTGTATACATACAATTCATTTCACCGCGTTCCCGATACAATTGCATCAGGCCTTTTTACTAGCAAATATATATTCACCACTCTGGCAAGAGTTAGCCTAAGAGGAAATTTGGTCCCCTATAATTTTGTAGGGTGTTATTTTGATACAGTCTATTCTCTGTTGTTCAATTGTTTACCATATTGTGGCAGAATCTTTATGTACAATACAGTGATTGTACTTTTTACATTTTTGTCCTTGTATACTTTTTCTGTGTAAATTTGTTTCTGCCTTACCTAGAACCCAGTCATTTGTACACGTTTCTTTCCCTTGCCTTTGCCCCAGTATTACTAACGTGTGAGTGGTGTATCACGCCTTGGTGCCATCTTAAACACTCCCCCCTTTCCTGGGTAATGTAGGGTTAATGCCAGCTTTGTTTTGGCAGCTGGCACTAAGCCCAAGATTCATAATGTCGGGCAAACATTAGACCTGGCCATTAGGAATCTCTAGTAAATAGTAAAGAAGGCACAACACAGAAAAATATTTTTACAAAAAAAAAAAGACAAACACTTATTTAGACCCTATCTTTATTAGCCTGTGATGTCCGATGTAGTCCAGTGGGTAGTCCCGCAACAATTCTCAGTGTTATAGCATATGGGGAATGAGTGCAGGTACCCTCCCAAGAGAGTGATAGGTCATGAACTCTAAGTTCATGACCCACCACGATCCTGGGGTCACACAGGGCTTAACTTATCTTCATGATGATCTCTTAAGGTACCGATACACGGCACGACGTTGAAACGATGTCCGCAACGATCTCATGGGCGCGCGGTCGTTTCCGACAGTTTTGAGATCGTTGGTGAGATGTCACACGTCTAGATATCGTTAACGACTCACCAACGATGTAGAATATGAGTTTTTTGAAAAAAAACGTAAGTTTTAAAAAAAAATTCTCATACATATATAGCTTGTTAGCATCTGTGCATCATTGGTAGTAGCTTAGTGCTGCAGAGAATTTTTTTCTAGTTGTTTGACCCAGTTCACATTGTGTCTGTGAGTGCTGTGCAGTTTTTTCTGTTTTGTGTCACCAATGATGTAGTGAGCAGCTATCGTTCGTACAACCCAGCGAATGATATCTGCTCATTGATGTGAATGGGCGAAGTCGTCAATGACATCGTTGTCATGGTGTCACATACAACGATATAGCAGGTTGGCTGATCGTGTGATTTGAGAACATGTTCTCAAACCTGTGATCACCAATCCAACAACTTATCATAGTTGAATCTCTGTGTTACACTCAACGACGTCCTAACGATGTCACTTGAACGACTCCAAACCCGTGACGTTTAAGCAATATCGTTAACGATGTTGTGCCATGTAACGGGGCCTTTAAGCAGATCACCATGAAGATCACAGTTAACCCCTATGTGACCCCAGGGGAATGATAGGTCATGAACTCTAAGTTCATGACCCATCACAATCTTGGAGTCACACAGGGGTTAACTGTCATCTTCAAGGTGATCTGCTTTAGAGATCATCATGAACAGAGTACAGACAGGGGGAGAGAGAGAGCACAGACAGGACCCGAGCACCCATCTAGTACATAATAAATATCAAGGCAAGTTCCAGAGTGGACCACGGTAATGTTGTGGCTGTCCTCTATCTGGACTTTTCAAAGGCAGTTTATATGGTTCCACATAAAAAAAATATTATTTTATGTTCTATAATTTTAAGTGATAGGGAACAGAGGGTGCATACTAAAGGGAATCTGTCACCCTTTTGAGGTTTTTTAGTTATTAATACTATTAATACAGACAGCATAGAGCTGAAATGAACCATCCGTGTATGCCTCCTGGATGATGGGTTGTTTTGGGAAAAAAAAAAAAAAAAAGCTTTGATCTCTTCTGTCTTCCATGTGCTGCCCGAAGATACCACCGCCTTCAGTCTTTATTATACCAAATATCTCCTACTCTTCTGTTTAGTATGCCTGTGCCGCAGCTGCAAATCCCGCACTTGCGCATTCTGCCTGCCACATCTCCCCTGCATTGCTCTGTGAGCACTGTCTTCAAATTTGATGTGCGCAGTAACTGGGGAGTCACTGCTGCTTCAAAATGCAGGGAAGAGGTGGCAGGCAGAATGTGCAGGCGCAGGATTTCCGACTGCACTCCTGATATTACGGGCATACTAAACAGAAGGGGAGGAGAAATTGGGTATAATGAAGTCTTATCTTACAGGCAGCACACACTCCATTGCCTGGAAGATAAAAGATATACAAGATGATTTTTCCAAAACAACCTATCATCCAGGAGACATACAGCTCTATGCTACCAGTCAGCCCGTTCCAATAGCTAAAAAACTTCAAAAGGGGGATGGGTTCCCCTTAACAGAACACACACGGATTGTGTCACAGTTAACAGTGGAGTACAACAAGAGTCCGTATTGGGCTTTTTCCTTAAAAATATATTGATTAACCCCTTAATGACGAAGAAATTTGTCATTTTTCATTTTCGTTTTTTCGCTCCTCGGCTTCCAAGAGCCATAACGTTTTTATTTTTCCGTCAATATAGACATATGACGGCTTGTTTTTTGCGGGACGAGTTGTACTTTCAGATGCAATAATTTGTTTTACCATATAATGTACAGGGAAATTGCAAAAAAATTCCAAGTGCAGTGAAATTGCAAAAAAAGTGCAATTACACGTTTGTTTTTTGGATTTTTTAGTCGCCGTGTTCACTATATGGTAAAACCGACGTGACGGTGCGATGCCTCGGGTCAGTACGAGTTTGTAGATACCAAACATGTATACCTTTATTGGTATCTAGATGGTGGAAAAAAATTCAAAATCATGAAAAAAAAAAACATTGCACTTTTTGCGCCATGTTCTGCGACCCGTAGCGTCCTCATTTTTCGGGATCTGGGGCTGGGTGACGGCTTATTTTTTGCGTATCGAGCTGACGTTTTTAATGATACCATACTTGGGTGCATGCGCCGTTTTGATCGCCCGTTATTGCATTTTTTAGCATTGTTGCAGCGACCAAAAAAACGTAATTTTGGCGTTTGAACCATTTTTTGCGCTACGCAGTTTACGGCTCTCATTATTTGATTATTTATATTGATAGATCGGGCGATTCTGAACGCGGCGATACCAAATATGTGTATTTTATTTAATTTTTTAATACTTTTATTGTGGATGGGAGAAAAGGGGGGTGATTTGAACTTTTATGTTTTTTTTTTTTTTTTTCAACTTTGTAAAAACTTTATTTGTTTATTAATTCTTAATTTTACACAGCCCCTGTGAGAGGCACCCTGCTGCACAGTCCGATCGCTTCTGACACATACAGAGGAGCTGCAGCTCCTCTGTATGTGTCAGAATCGCGGACCTGTTGTGGTTGGCAGCCTCTGCCAACCACAAGCAGGAAATTCTCCATACAGGTTCCAGGGTCAAGCCAGGACCCTGGCCTGTGACATCAGCACGGGAGATCCCGCGATACTATCGCGAGATCTCCCCTGGAGCCCGGTAAGCGCGCGCTGCACGCTCCGGCTCCCTTAGATCCCGCTTTCAGAGATTGATGGCGGGATCTAAGGGGTTAAACAGCGCCGATCGGTGGCGGGACCGATTGGTGCTGTTTCTCCCACATCTCAGCTAGTGAGATCAGCTGAGATGTGGGAGGTTTGGAGTGAGCTCCACGCCGGAGCTCACTCCAAACACGGGGGTAACGACAGCCGACGTCTAGAGACGTAAGGCTGTCGTTAACAGGTTAATGATCTTGTAGGAGGGCAAACAGTTGGTGCTAATGCAAATAAAATCATGGATGCATTGAAAGGAGAAAAAAAAATTACTCAGGTAGGATTGCATGTCAGTGGTTATAGTGTTAAATCATGCATTATACATATAGCATGCAAAAATATGTGGACTATTAAGATAGTATAAGCATAAGTTGTAGCATTAAAGAGGGATAAACACAAATAACTATTGGCTCACAGAAAACACTTACAAAGTCATCAGTGGCATCTTTCACGGCAGTGATGGTCAATACAAGAACTAAAGGCACAATGGTGGTAAACCACGACAAGGAAGAGATTTCAGGGATCAGCTGTAACAAGAAACACATTATCATAATACTAGAAGAGCAAACATTGTTTTCCCACACTATGAACATGTTGTCAACATCATAGGCATCACTTAAGGTTAACATCAGCGTTATGGCTTCAATCTATTTTGGGAACACAATATCAGAAACCGCTGCCAGAGACGGATGGATCGCATTGCCTTATAATGCAGTGTCTGTCAGGTCTGTGATCCACATGGGAGGATTCTGAATAACCTCTAGACCGACTCTTAAGGCCCCATTACATGGTACGATGTTGGAACGATGTCGGCAACGATCTCGTGGGTGCGCGGTCGTTTCAGACATTGTTTTGACACCGTTGGTGAGATGTCACACGTCTAGATATCGTGGACGACTCAACAACGATGTTGTGAGCAGGTATCGTTCGCAAACCCAGCAAACATTATGTGTTCATTGATGTGAATGGCCGAAGTGGTGAACGACATCATTAACGCATCGTAACAATGTGGCTTGAACGACTCCAACTCTGTGACGTTTAGGCAATATCGTTAACGATGTTGTGCCGTGTAAAGGGGCCTTTACGCTCATCCTCTCACCTGATGACTTGGATCCTATATTGTAATGTACTTCAGTTCTGAATGAAATGGGCCTTACAGGATCCATGTTTATGAGGCATCCTTTGGTCTTTACTATGGTGATACTTTATTCATGAACTTAGACTAAGGTATGCCAATACTTGAGTGTGGTACATACCATATCACCAAACAGCACAGTGAGTATCTGTAGCCCTATATACAAACCCACTGACTGATTGCAAGATTGTTGCCCCCTGTGATGCTAATTAGTGGACACACCTTGACTTAACATGTCCCTTTTGTCACATTCTAATCAGGGGTACCATTATTTCTGTCCAGGCCTGTTTCACGAGTTTAATTTTTTTTTTTTTTAAATCTGTGGAAGGAGGGTTGAAAAGAGATGTCTGACTTTCATTTGTTTATTTTCATAGATTTATTTTATTTATTATTACTTTTGTCAGACTCAAGTTATTTCTGTCACCATTGTGGGCTTTTTTACCATGTGCGTACATGCACAGAACAATTGGTAATTGATCGTGCTGTGCGCAGACTATCATTGTTCTTGGTGTTTACATAGTATGATGTGCTGCCGAGATCAATGATTTTTAAAGTTAGCTTAAAATTAATTTCATCTGATGAACAGGCATTTTGTTCAATTAAGCCTCTTACACTACAACATTATTGAAAACCGAACGTTCCTGGGGACTCGCTTCCACCAGAATTATGGAAACTGCATGTTCATATGTTATAAGGAATACTCTAAAAGTTATGTTCCCATGATGAGCATTTGTTGAGTTTTAGTTTTGCGGATTTTCATGTCATGTTTTAAAAGAAAGCTGCTTCATTTTTGATGCATCCTGGTATTGATGTTGTCAATTGTAAAGCGCTGCAGAATATGTTGGTGCTATATTAATAAAGATTATTATTATTATTATAACTTTATTGCAATTGTGCGGATTACATGTGTATCTTACCTGCGGATTTTCCACACCAAATTCAATTCTATGGGGAAAATCTGCACATAAATCTTAGTGTATCCGCAGGGGAAATTAATATGTTGTGGATTTCAAACACACCGCATGTCATGTCTGAACGCTGCAGTGTAAACTGTATATATGAGATTTCTATCAATCCATCCACTTTGCTGGAACTGTAAGGCTGCCTTCACACTTGCGCTTGTGTCATGCGGAGGGCATGCAGGCGCAAAAGCAGTGCAACGCAGCACATACTTATGTGAACGCAGCGGAGAATTTCCGCATGTGTCCACATAAGTATGGTGCCCGGGCAGCCAATCAGCTGTCTCTGTGGGCGGCCTGGAGGAGGAGATCAGGGGCAGAGATCTCCTCCTCCTGGCACAGCTGATCTCCCGCCGGTGTCAGCGGGGAGAAACAGCTGATCTGACAGCTGTTTAAATCTCCTGCGCTGACACCGAATAGGGCGATATCAGTGCAGGAGATATGAAAGAGCTGATCGCTGCTTCAAATCTCCCGCACCGACATCACCTATTCGATGTCAGCGCGGAAGATTTAAACAGCTGTCAGATCAGCTGTTTCTCCCCGCTGACACCGGCGGGAGATCAGCTGTGGCTCTGCATGATCTCCCGATGGCCGCCGCTGATCACCAGCGGCCACCGGGAGAGATTTCAATGAGATCCACAGTGTTCTCCTGCGGTGTCATGCGGAGGACACTGCGGATCCATTGAGATCCATGCATGGTTTGTGCGCTTGCGGGAGCTTGCAGATAAAACAAGCGCCCGCGACCGCACAAAAAATGCAACATGCTGCATTCGGAGGGCGCACAAATTGTGCGCATCCGAATGCAAACGCAACCAAACGCAGGTACATAGCGTTCCCATGTTAAACATAGGAACGCAGTGCACAAGCGTTTGGCTGTGTTCGGATGGCTGCGCTTGAAAACGCAAGTGTGAAGACAGCCTAAGATGGTGCTTTTGGTGCAATGATAATTCACAGCATCAAAAATTCACCAGAAACTCATCGTGGGAACTTAACCTAACAGTCACAAGACAGTTGTGTAAAGGAAACAAAATATTGGCTTCACATACCTGTAATATGAGGAGGAACAGAAAATATGCATTGGCAACCCGCTGGAACTGCTCAAATAAATTGATAGGCAGGAACGAGATGATATTGTACTTGGAAGTCTTGATGCCATTGTTCTGGAAACACATGAACAAGCTGGTTAGGTTAAAGACAGCCTGGTTTCTTATTTTTACACACTTAACACTGGTATCTCTGATATAGAACAGCTTTCCTATCCAAATTGGCACCGTGGTCATTGCAGGCTGTTCTGAAGAGATTTTCAGGTTCTGCCTCAAGGCTCCAAGTGTAAGGGACAGTGGGATGTTTTGGGGTGCAGAACTCCAGAGAATGGGGGAAGCTCGGGCGAAGTCTTGCAGGTGGTTAGATGAGGAACGTACAAGTGTGGAGGAAAGAAGGAGGTCTTGGGAGGATCGCAGATTAGGAGTTGGATGATATCGGGAGATTAGTTCAGAGATATATGGGGGGGACAGATTGTGGATGGCTTTTTAAGTCAATGTTAGTAGTTTGAATTGGATACGCTGCGAAATTGGGAGCCAGTGGAGGGATCTGCAGAGGGGAGAAGTGGAGGAGCAGCGAGGAGAAGGTGGATTAGCTGAGCAGCAGAGTTAAGGACAGATTGAAGAGGTGCAAGAGAGTGTTAGCAGGGAGGCCGCAGAGGAGGAGGTTGTAGTAGTCGAGATGGGAGATGATGAGGGTATGCATAGTAGTTTAGTAGATTGAGGGTTGAGGAAGGGACAGATTCTGAAAATATTTTTGAGTTGGAGGTGGCAGGAGGCGGCGAGAGCTTGAATGTGTGGTTTGGAAGGATAAGGCAGAGTCAAGGATCACTCCAAGGCAGCGAACTTCAGGTACAGGGCAAAGTGTGATATCATTTATTGTGATAGATAGATCAGGTAAGGGAGGTGCGCGAGATGGGTGCAAGATGATGACTTCAGTTTTGTCTACATTTAGTTTAAGGAAGCAAGAGGAGAAGAAGGAGGATATGGCTGATAGACACTTTGGGATTATGTACAGCAGAGAGGTGATGTCTGGGCCAGAGAGGTAGATCTGAGTGTCATTAGCATACAGGTGGTACTGGAATCCATGGGACTTTATGAGTTGTCCTAGGCCAAGAGTATAGATGGAAAAAAAAGAAGGGGTCCCAGGACAGAGCCTTCAGGGATCCCAACAGAGAGGGAATGGGGTGAGAAGGTAGTGTTGGAGTGGGACACTAAATGTGCTGTTGGAAAGGTAGGAGGAGATCCAGGAGAGGGGAAAGTCAGTGATACCAATGGAAGAGAGGATCTGTAATAGGAGGCAGTGGTCAACAGCGATCAGATACAATTAAAAGTTTTTTTTTCCATGTTCAGAATATGAGCAGCCTATGTCTAGGATCATCAACTTCTAACCAGGGGTCCACCTTTTGGGACCTTTGTTCACCAGGTATATGAAGAAGTAGGTGTACTTATTGGATTGGGCCGTATTGCTGTAGTCCCTTCTTCTTTATCTGTCCAAACAGCAGTGGGTATGCCGTGTTGTGCAAAGATGTCCTTTCATCGAAATAGCAAGTCCACTGCCACAGACTTAAGATACCGTTACACAGGGAAACATCGCCGGCAACTCAGGGACGTGGCGAAATTGCAGCAACATCGCCAGTGTGCTGTCCCGTCTAACAGGGTGATATCAACGGCGATGTTACTCAGGCGATCTGGCAGAATCGCCCAGTGTGACACCGCAACTGCGATGTTGAAAGCAACTTACCCATTGAGTACAATGTTAACGATCGCTGGCAGGGTTGAATTTAACCCTGGCAGCGATAGTTGCTTTCAACATCGCTGCTGCATTGCCGGCGATGTCTCCTTGTGTAACAGCAGCACAGCAATCTTGGCTAGCGGCCAAAAATGTGCGCGCTTTCGTGAGTTGACGGTGATGTTTCCCCATGTAACAGTACCATTAGGGTTCAAAGAGTTGACAACCCCCCAAAGACTCAGTTAACCATTTAGTAATAAATATCCAATCTATTATCAATAGTCTGATAATGGAAAACCCTTTTAAATTCGGCTCCATGAAAAATTAAAGTGAACATATTGTGAGATAATGGAACATAAAATGTCTTGTAGGAATCAATATATGACTGCATTGTGGATAGTCTCAGAAGACTGTGGGTGCAATCATTTATCAAACTGACAAAAATGTGATCGATGTCACCAGAGCTTCACAATCTAATGCTCCTGTAATTGCCAGAACCCCAGGATGTCTTCCAAGGATTTCTATTTCTGAAGCCTACTTCATAACAAGATGTCAGGCTGTTCTGTCAAGTATTGAATCTACTGCTGTATGGCATATTGCAGTCTAAAAGGCACACGTCAGAATACTGTCTATTACTGGCCCTTTATTTTCATATGACCATCCATACATGGCCCTTTTTTTTTTTTCCATGTGCCCATCAGTGACTTTTTTTCCATGCAGCAGTCTGAACCAAGTCCATTTTTGCTCACATGTCTTGAAATATACTTTAAAAGTAACATTTATACTTGCAAGTCAATTCTGCAGGAAAATGTTAATCACTGAGACAAACCACAGAATATCCTGTAGGTGGCGGTCAAGAACCACACAAGAGTGGCCTGAAAGAGAAGCTTGTGATTCAACGTAAAGATGCAAATCTGGAATATACTCATTTTTTTATTTAGGGAAATGGGCTGCACACAGAAGGATACTTCATTTTTTTCTCATAATGTTGTGTGTAAATTACACCATAATTTCAATTTACAATTATTAGTAACATTACAATAAATATGAATTAAAATAATAAAGAGAAATCCCAAGGAATTCTTGGCACATCCACCCCAGTAATAACAATAACCTTTAAAGAAGAGTCCATAAAAAGATAAAAATACAATATTTATTACAATTATACTAGTACTATCTTCCCATTAAGGTCACACTACTCCCAGATATCTAAACTCCTCTACTAATGGGTATGTGCGCTGTCAGACGTTGTTTTCCCTCAATTTCAATCTGCAAAGTCATGGCAAAAAAAAATTGCACAATGTGACTCCAGGTAAGAGGAGCTACACAGCGATATGTGCAGGAGATGAGGCTGACGGGTGAGGAGCTTCACCATCTCCAAGACCTACTTCGACAAACACAAAAGATCCAAACTTGTATTAGGTCATAAATTGACTTTGCCCCTTAAGGCATTTTATTCCTCCTTACATGTGATCCCTGTCTCAGGCCTGCATTGGGCATTAATTCTCACACTACCGCTCCTGTGCTGGGTTCCTGCCTTTTGCACGTTTGTTATGCAGTTTTTGGAATCAGCAAGTCTTCCGCTCTTGCATTATTTTTCTACACATTTTAGGATTACTTTACATTTAAACTACATGAACTTTATCAAATGCATCATTTGATGTTAATGTATCCAGTTTATATGGTACCATGCACTCATATTTACTGAAACTGAGCCTAGATTTCTTCTCATTAGCAGACATAATATGTACAATTGCATGATGCCAGGATCACAGCTCAAGAAGCAAGGTGGGACCCTAGGCACCTGCATTGGTTAACATGTATTAAAACAGGCAAACCTTTCTGAAACTGGGCATCCATGGTACATATGCACTGGGGTTGACAGGCAGACATAATACCTAAACTGTCATAAGGAATATATTTCTAATGAAATTTTCAAAAAAGCAAAAATTCACATATAAATAAATCCAACAAGTTATCAGATGCACTCATGGTCAGACCTCAGGAGCATCTCGTCATGCAGATGTAAAGAGCTGACTAATTATGAGAGTCGTGTGGTTACCCTGAGAGCAATCACATGTCATCGCACATTACAAAGATGGAAAATCAGCCGTTCTGTAAACCCAAGAGGGATGCAGCAGCTGCACAACAATCTGTGGATACTGCCGAGTAAAAACACTACTGCTCTTATTTAGAATGATGTGCAGTTCTTACCAATCAGCTCAACTGGTTGAAAAACTAAATTGCAGATAAAATTGTCAATAAAGAAATTAAAAAACAAAGTTGCATTGTTGTGAACATGCGGATTCAAAGCTTTTTGCAGGGCTACATTCAGACGATGCGTTAGTGTACCGTTTTTTGCTGATCCGTTTTGCAGCCGCAAAAAGGGATCCGGCTTGTCAAACAACACAAAAACCATTCATTCAGACGATGCACTAGTACTGCGTCTTGTACAGATCCATTTTTTTGGGCACATTGAACAATGGAGGGAATTGAGAAAGCGGACCAGGAAAAGTACCCAACAATTGACATGCTCATTCTTTGTGTGAATCTGTTTAATGGATCCACACAAAACGCTGCATCTGAATGCAAAATTTGGAAATTCATTGACTTGGCTGGAATGGCCAATGTCACTGCAAGAACCGGATCGTCAAAAACTGTACACTAGCTCACTGTCTGAATGTAACCTAATAGATGCAAATAAGGTAGGAAGCCCTGGATCTAGAGACGAGTCCCACAGCCCTCAGAGCGAAGATCATAGTGGACTCCCCATATTACGGTGCTCAGCTTTGCATCTCCAGTAGAGAACATTCACGCCTTTCCAGGAATAGGGTATGGACACACTGGCGTGAAAAACGGACAAGTGCAAAATCTCGCATTGCACTCGAGCAATGTTACAGAATGACTGAGAACACATTAGTGTGTTCGGACGCTTTTTTTCTCATCCAGAATCTGGATGAGGAAAATGTTGCAACATGCTGCGCAGTATGCGATCACGGCCGAGACTCGCCAATGTAAGTCTGTGGGTCTGACAAGATCACGGGCAGCACATGGACCATCCGAGAGGCATCTGTTTTTTTTCACTGATACATTATCATTCTCAGACAACTGTAAAATGTTCCAGTAAATGATTATAAGTAAATAGAGAAAATGAGAAAACAAAACAGATTCCACACGGATGTCACGGATCAAAAAACAGATGTCACTCATCCAACTCTCCTGGATGAGAAAAGGACCAATATTTTTCACGCCTGTGTGTTTCCACCCTAAAGGTACCTTTACACGCTGCCACTGAAAGGTAGCAACTACCTGGCAATGGGGATATTTGTGCCTGTTGTCATGAAATTGCTACATAATGGTGGCGTGTAAATAGGGAAATTCCTCTGGTGTCCTGCAGTGGACTCAGATACCGGTTTCTGAGCCGTGCTTAAAAACCCAAGGCAACACAAAGGCACAATTGCCATGGTAGTGGCGTCTAAACGGGGCACAGGGATGGAATCTGCGTCGCCTAGTGATTTCAAAGGGGCGTGACACAGCCTCATGGATACTGCACCCCATCAGCGATCATCGGTGGGGGCTACTGTGTTACGATTGGCTGTCCCTTCTCAGGGCGCCATATTTAAAGAGCTATCCATTCACACTCCAGAAGTGGAATGGCGTCATGTATCAGCCAGCCTTCCTGCGCAGGCTGCCCAATCATGACACTATTGCGTTGTCATGCGGGTGGGAGGACGGGGGGCACGACGTTTCGCGCCGTATAAGGCGCTTCAGCAGGTTAGTCCTCAGAGTGTATTGTTGCACTAGGCAACTTATACACCCCCACTGATGACGTCACAAACTTAATTAGTGAACATGTGTGAAGTTAAGATTATGGAGCTGAAACCAAAACAGCTCTTAGGGTACCTTTACACACGGCTACACTTGTAGCTTGTCACCAGGTAACTTACTGGTTGCAGTGAAATCATGGATACATGGTTCTATTTTGTTGCTGTGTACAAATGGAATCATGTATCCATGATTTCACTGCAACCAGTAAGTTACCTGGTGACAAGCTACAAATGTAGCCGTGTGTAAAGGTACCCTTAGGGTACCTTTACACGCGGCTACATTTCTAGGGTGGCTACAGGTAACTTACTGGTTGCAGTGAAATCATGGAGACATGGTTCTATCTTGTTGCTGTGTACAAATGGAATAATCTCTCCATGATTTCACTGCAACCAGTAAGTTACCTGTAGCCACCCTAGAAATGTAGCCGCGTGTAAAGGTACCCTTAACGTGACAGTGCAATTAAGTGATCAAAGTGCATTACATACATACAGTACAGTACTATGTGCTTACAATATATACAATAAAAACCTTTTTACTCACAACCACAGGTTAAAAATATTTTTTCCAGTCATAGGCCAGTACACTACTCGACTTACCCTCTTCTCTTTCCTGATAATAAGTTTAATACCTATTCATCGGGATCACTATACTGATACCCTCGGGCTAGCTCAGGGGATCCTCTTATATTTACATTTCCCCATTTCTAACCAGGGGTGAACCTGTTAAGTTCTCATCAAACATAGGGGACTGAGCACAAGACCTTCACAGTCATCCAAACATAGAGAACCATGAAACTACTTATCAGACCAGTATACAGAGTTGTGCCCCTTGCAGATTTAAGTATTCACTAACCTAAATCCACAGTACCTCATTACCCAAATCCAATTACCCATAACTGAACCTTACAAAAATACAGCAAGATCGTTCTTATCATTAAGTCCAGCCTGGCTCTGCGCCCTCAATTTTATTATCCACGCTGCCTCATTCTGCAACAACATTTTATGTAGGTTACCCCCAGATGGTGGTAACATTACCCTTTCAAAGCCAAAGAAGCTTAATACAGAGGAATCCCCTCCATGCTCAGCCCTGACATGCTCTATCAACCGGGGGGAACCAACTCCTGTAGTTATTGACCTAATGTGCTCTTTAAAGCGTATGTAAAGGCAACGTATCGTTTTTCCAACATAGAAGCGACCACAATCACAGACCACGGCATACACCACAAATTTGGTTTTGCAAGAAATAAATTCTTTCACGTTATGCATAATATGCCCTATCTGCACCGGATTGGTCGTAACGTGTTTGTCGCAAACGGAGCAATTCCCACATTTAAAATTTTCTACTGGACAGCCTCTCTCTAACCAAGTTTTTTCTGCAGTAAACCGTCTCCGTACTATCATATCATCAATATTTCTGCATCGTCTATGCGTAACCAGGGGTTTTCTCAAAGCGACCTCCTTAAAGATGTTTATCGCTTTCTATCATGTACCAGTTTCTAGATATGGCCGTTTTTATAGCCCTATCCATAGGTCCAAATTTGAAGTTGAATATGAACCTCTTCTCCTTTTTTCTTTCTTTTTTACTCCCTACGGTCTTTCTCCAACCCTCCTTCCAGATATCATCAACCTTTACCACGGCCTCCTCTACCAAATCATCAGGGTACGCCTCTCTCTCTAAGCCGTTTCTTTAACTCCTGGACCTGTTCTCTATATCTATCATCTTCGTTATTATTTCTTCTCAAACGCATTACCTGATTGAATGGCAAAGCTTTTTTAACGTGAAAGGGGTGATTACTCTCATAATGGAGTACGGAGTTAGTAGCCGTTTTTTTTCGAAAATTTTCAGAGATGATCCTTCTATCTCTGATCGTAACTTTCACGTCCAGAAACTCCAGAACATCTCTGCCTAGCACTGAGGAGAATTTCATGTTCATCTCATTTTCACTGTTCAAGTAGTTAACAAACTCCAAGAATACCTCCTCTCCGCCATCCCACACCAAGAAACCATCATCCACGTACCGATAATAGGTTTTAATAAATTTTAGGTACGGATTTTGTGATGAATAGATATATTTATTTAAAAAAAGCCCAGAAAAATATTTGCCAGGGTGCAGGCCACTGGTGTACCCATCGCGGTCCCAACGCGCTGGGTAAACCACTGGTTCCCAAAGTTGAAAGAGGTGTTAGTTAATACAAACTCCAGGGCTTCCAGAATGAAGTCCTGCAATTCCTTGGGTTTATCAGTAGCCTTCAAAGTTTCCCTCACTGCATCAATGGCGAGTTTCTGTGGAATCCTGGTATATAGATTATCCACGTCGATTGACGCCAATTTAAATCCAACCTGCCAATCCATACCTCCCAGTAGCTCTATAAAAGCGCTAGTGTCTCTTAAATAAATCCCCTCTTATTTAAACCCAATAATAATAATTTAAATCACTGAAAATTTTCGAAAAAAAACGGCTACTAACTCCGTACTCCATTATGAGAGTAATCACCCCTTTCACGTTAAAAAAGCTTTGCCATTCAATCAGGTAATGCGTTTGAGAAGAAATAATAATGAAGATAATAGATATAGAGAACAGGTCCAGGAGTTAAAGAAACGGCTTAGAGAGAGAGCGTACCCTGATGATTTGGTAGAGGAGGCCGTGGTAAAGGTTGATGATATCTGGAAGGAGGGTTGGAGAAAGACCGTAGGGAGTAAAAAAGAAAGAAAAAAGGAGAAGAGGTTCATATTCAACTTCAAATTTTGACCTATGGATAGGGTTATAAAAACGGCCATATCTAGAAACTGGTACATGATAGAAAGCGATAAACATTTTAAGGAGGTCGCTTTGAGAAAACCCCTGGTTACGCATAGACGATGCAGAAATATTGATGATATGATAGTACGGAGACGGTTTACTGCAGAAAAAACTTGGTTAGAGAGAGGCTGTCCAGTAGGAAATTTTAAATGTGGGAATTGCTCCGTTTGCGACAAACACGTTACGACCAATCCGGTGCAGATAGGGCATATTATGCATAACGTGAAAGAATTTATTTCTTGCAAAACCAAATTTGTGGTGTATGCCGTGGTCTGTGATTGTGGTCGCTTCTATGTTGGAAAAACGATACGTTGCCTTTACATACGCTTTAAAGAACACGTTAGGTCAATAACTACAGGAGTTGGTTCCCCCCAGTTGATAGAGCATGTCAGGGCTGAGCATGGAGGGGATTCCTCTGTATTAAGATTCTTCGGCTTGGAAAGGGTAATGTTACCACCATCTGGGGGTAACCTACATAAAATGTTGTTGCAGAATGAGACAGCGTGGATAATAAAATTGAGGGCGCAGAGCCAGGCTGGACTTAATGATAAGAAAGATCTTGCTGTATTTTTGTAAGGTTCAGTTATGGGTAATTGGATTTGGGTAATGAGGTACTGTGGATTTAGGTTAGTGAATACTTAAATCTGCAAGGGGCACAACTCTGTATACTGGTCTGATAAGTAATTTCATGGTTCTCTATGTTTGGATGACTGTGAAGGTCTTGTGCTCAGTCCCCTATGTTTGATGAGAACTTAACAGGTTCACCCCTGGTTAGAAATGGGGAAATGTAAATATAAGAGGATCCCCTGAGCTAGCCCGAGGGTATCAGTATAGTGATCCCGATGAATAGGTATTAAACTTATTATCAGGAAAGAGAAGAGGGTAAGTCGAGTAGTGTACTGGCCTATGACTGGAAAAAATATTTTTAACCTGTGGTTGTGAGTAAAAAGGTTTTTATTGTATATATTGTAAGCACATAGTACTGTACTGTATGTATGTAATGCACTTTGATCACTTAATTGCACTGTCACTTTAAGAGCTGTTTTGGTTTCAGCTCCATAATCTTAACTTCACACATGTTCACTAATTAAGTTTGTGACGTCATCAGTGGGGGTGTATAAGTTGCCTAGTGCAACAATACACTCTGAGGACTAACCTGCTGAAGCGCCTTATACGGCGCGAAACGTCGTGCCCCCGTCCTCCCACCCGCATGCCACCACCTGCTGTGTGCACTGAAGCAAAATAAAGAACCACTGTTTATAGAAGCTCTGAGTGCGACTTCTTTTTCTTCTCCTATAACACAAAACTGGATGTGACATATCGGACTGTTGGGAGTGAGCACCAGAGCGTGCAGAGCGGTGCAGCAGGGAGGACCCTCCTCATCATCCTCCATAGCCAAGGGCTGAAAGCTTGCAGGCGGCGGTGAAATCTCCCTAGGCTGTATGGGAGATGCTGCAAGGTGGTGCTGACCCCATTCTAATCTTCAAAACCGTGAGTTACTATTGCGTTGTCCAATCAGCGTATTAGCGTCACGGAATACACAACTCTGTCACGTCTATGTACATGCGGTGCGAAAGAAGTACGCCCACATTCTCCTACTGATTGCGGCGTGTGAAGGGGCGACGGGACTCAACAGGCAGTTATCCGCAGGATCTGTGGGAACTTCCGGGGCACCACGATACCTTCAGTTGACAACGCAATGGCGGCGTGTATATGCGGCATCGGCATCCACCGTCAAAAATGTGCGCGTGCACGTGCGGTGGATACATGTTGCTAGGCACAGTGGCGGCGTGTAAAGGTACCTTTACAGGCTATTTCCCCACTCTTCTCTTGCAACTCCTTCTCAGAGGGGAGTAATGCGTAAGGGCCCATTAGGACTATGCTCTCCCTCTTTCCAAGGCACCTATATAGCAGTTTGCGAGATAATATAATATTTATTCACTTACACAGCACTATTAATTCCACAGCATTCTTCAGACATCATTCTCAGTGTCCCCAGTGGAGCTCACAATATAAATCCCCTATTAGTATGTTTTAGGAGTGTGGGAGGAAACCAGAGTATCCGGAGGAAAACCATACATATGTGGGGAGAACATATAAACTCCTTGCAGATGTTGTTCTTGGTGGAATTTGAACCTTGGACCCCAGCGATGCAAGGCTGTAGGTGCTAACCACTGAAAAATAGACTATGATGTGTACATCCTTGGGTAGATGTTTGGGTGACTGGAACATCATGTCATCGGATGTACCCGATTATGTGACATTCCAGTCAACCGAATGCTGCAGCCAATCACAGACCTCAATGGTCAGGTCATCGAAGATGACTTTTCTGTATCATCGTACATGCTTTCTGTGCAGTGTTTCCAGGGCAGTTCACCCCACCCAAAGGGGAGATGTTGTCAGATTTTTTGTAAATACTCATCTTATTGAGAACATTTTGATTACAGGCCAGAAAACCACTATCAAAGGAATCTGTAACCAGGTTTTTTCTGTGTAATCTCACAGCACCATGATGTAGCGGAAGAGTCCCTGATTAAAAGGAGGCATCACTTGTCTGTGTTTTGTTATTTCAATACAATCTGGTTTATCAGCAGGACCTTAAAGGCCCAGTCACACATAAGGACCACTCCAGCGATCCCGACAGCGATAACGACCTGCCGAGATCACTGGAGCGTCGTTACTTGATCGCTGGGGAGCTGTCAAACAGGTAGATCTTCCCAGCGATCAGGGACCTGGGAGCCACCTCCCACATCGCTGAAGGCGATGTCAGCGTCCTCCCTGCTTAGTGCTGCTTTACAGGCAGTGCTAAGCAGGGAGAACGCTGGTAACTATGATAAACAGCGGGTATCCAAGCAGCGCGCGCTGCCTAGATACCCGATGTTTACCATGGTTACCAGCCAGTGAGGTCACTGATTGCTGGTTTCTTGCTGTCACACGCAGCGATGCGTGCTGACCAGCGGGAAACCAACTATCAGAAAATGACCCGCAGCACTTTGCAGCGATCAGCGAACTCACAGCAGGGGCCTGATCGATGCTAAGTGTCACACAGAACGACATCGCTGGAGAGATCGTTGTAACGTCACAGTTACAACGATCTCTCTAACGATATCGTTATGTGAGACAGGGCTTTTACTCTACTGGACAATTGGCTTCATGCCTCCTAGTCCAACCACTCGCCAAGCACTAAATAGCAGCTTTCTATCACTACTGTATATAATGTACACAGTAGACTGTCATGTGGATGGGTTATACAGGGATCAACATTCTGAGCTCTGCTAGAGCTGCAGCAGAGCAAACGGTGATCTGTCACAACTGCTGCATCCAGTAAGCAAATTGACATCACTGGAACCAGGGGCTCTGTCCCTACAACATGCTGCTTTTAGATTGCATAGCAAATTACAATTTCCATTTAAAGGGGTGTTCCAGGAAATGTTATATATTTTAAAGAAGATTCCCGGTGCTGGATTCGAGTTTTAGTCCTTCTTTATTGGTGAAAATGGAATAAAACATAAAATCATCCCTCGCAGGGGGTTAGAATGCACCAGACGCGTTTCAGGGGGAACCCCCTTAATCATTGGTGAGTATAAAATACAACAAACACCACACTTAATATACAATCTAAAACCAAACCCCTGCAATTGATTTGTAATTAGACTTTTAACCTCTAACCCCTCTGAAGCCCGCAACTAAATTCCATTGTATTTAATGATACATGCCATAAAGGTAATTCAACAACATTATTTGTATATATGACTATGTTACAGAAAAACACCAATGTATAGAATTGATCATATTAAAACCATATATTTATCCAGCATTACTGTGCATATATTTATATATTTTCTTCGCATATTTATATAAATCAAAATATAGCATATCTGTTGTAAAATTCAATCCATTTTGATTACGAGCATCAAGTTCAAGTATCCAGTATATTTCTCGATTGTGTAATACCTTTTCCCAGTCCCCACCCCTATATGGGTGTAACACTTTCTCTATGTCTTTCACCCTCAATGTTGAAAGGTTTCCTCCATGCACATCTTTAAAGCGGCCGTCACACGCTGAGATATCGTGCAAGATATTGCTTGAACGCGGCAGATTAAACATCGCGTAAGTGATGTCTGTGCGTGTGACGGCGAGATACGACGAGCGACATCTGATCAAATCGCTAAATCGTGATCTGAGGTTCGGTTCTCAGATCTGACGATATCGGGCAATTAAATACGCACAATCGACACGTGTAAATTCACGACATCGCACGAAACGTGTGATTTCAGCGATGGCGAAATCAAACACGTAGGCGTGCCGGGTATTCACCTGTGTCACGCCTCCTCATTTCTGATTCCTGAACCCTCATGCGTTCCGATTGGCTGGGCCATCGTTTGCTATTATTGGTCAAAGCTCCAGCGTCATGATTGGTTCCCGCTTGACATGGCGCCATTTTTTGTGGAGCTGTCACTTCAGCACCAATCCACACAGTCTTATAGCTGATCATACATTTTTGGATTGACATTACGGCCACAATCCAAAATCGGCTTAACCCGAAACAACCATTTATATTCTTGTTCTGTTTAATTAAACGCATCTGTACACTACCTTAAAATTGGACAACGCATAAGCGAGCTAATTTTGCACAACGCAAGACGGGGAATTGCGTTCTGTACGTTTTGCCCATTGCAATTTATTTATGTGGTACAGCACAACATATACATTGCGATCAATATCGCAGGACATTGTGGGGATGAGGCCGCCATGTTTCAAAGGACATGTGACCCAATGAGGACGCAGTACTGAGCACCAATGGTGTAGTGAGGGGCGCAGCTTGGAGCCCATGTACCACGCCTATGGGCTCCAATAACGCCCACATTTGCTCCCACATCGTTTAGGAGATTTCTGTGTGACTCTTTGCTGAACGATGTCCACTGCTGATAACTGCATCTCTCAGACGATCGCTGGATGGGTGGATCGGGGAATCGTGTGAGCGATGTCTGTGGGTGTAGCGTCGTGATGAGCGATTTTGCGCGTCGTTCGGACGATATGCAAATTTAACATCGTCTACGATATCTTTAGCGATATCTCAGCGTGTGACGGCCGCTTAAAATGTCTAGAAAGACCTGACATACAGTGCGTGGCATATTAGAGTTAGGATTGGCTGCAGAGATATGTTCAGCCATTCTCTTTATTAAGGTATGGATCGCGCATCCTATATAATATTTATTGGACTCCACACATGTTGCCATATAGACAATATGTGTGGTATTGCAATTTATATGATTTGATCGAAAATCTTTTGTTTGCTACATTGTTATAAAAGACCATACTTAACTCTATGTAATGGCATAAATTACATTTACTGCCACCACATTTGACGGACCCTTTATATTTAAGCCAAGTCGGTGTTCTGGCTGGTTTACTGGTGAAAGTGCTTGGGGAAATAATACTGGCTATATCTGGTGACTTCTTTGGGACTGTTATCCATCCCTTGGACAAGATTTTATAAAGGAGATCGTCCTGGTATACTATTGGAATATTTTTATCCAATATTTTTCTGATTTCCCCAAAATCGCAACTATACAAAATACAAAAGTGGGTAAATTTTCATACGATTTATTCTTAAACCCTGGATTCTTTACAATTATGGCCCCTTCCACATCAGCATTTTTTTTCAAATTGTGGCAGATACGCCAGATTTACCGCATCTGCCGCCTAATGGTAGCACTTGTGGCAAGCCCCATACATTGTCTATGGGCTTGCGGCAAGTGTGGTATTTGCGCAGTTCCGGCAGTTGTGGCCATGAAAACACCACGGTCAGCAGCTGTTATTTTTCGTGGCCGCAACTCCCGAGACAGCGGCAATACCACACTTGCCGCAAGCCCCTAGACAATGCATGGGGCTTGCCGCAAGTGTGACCATTAGGCGGCAGATGCGGTAAACCTGCGGGATCTGCCGCAATTTGAATTAAACACTGATGTGAAGGGGGCCTATTTTGGACTGATTTATGTCAGATATCTGATTGCTATTACATGCAACACTATTATCTATTATATAATTGCGAATGGGTTTTTTGCCCCTTCTGAGTCCACTCGCAATGCGAGTCGGCGTGGTCATGTGGATACGCTCGAAGCATTGGCCGCGAAGCGGCCATTGCGAGCAGTTCTGAGTCGACTCGCAATGCGAGTCGGCGTGGTCATGTGGATACACGCGAAGCATTGGCAGTTCTCAGTCGACTCGCGCAGCGACCATTGCGAGTCTGAGACTCGCCCTTCTAGAATCCCGATGCATGTGCATCGGGCTCCCAGCTAGTTTATTAATAATTCTCGACTTTTTTTGTTCGCAATTTTTTGTGCCTTATCAAGCATCCAAGGCTTGTAGCTCCTGGAATATAATCTCTTTTCCAAAGTAACAAGCTCAGCCCGATAGTATGCCACCCTGGAACAATTTCTTTTGGCTCTTATAAACTCCCCTACTGCTAGGTTTTTTATTACATGTCCAGGGTGGCAGCTATCAGCCCTGAGTAAAGAGTTACCGCCAATGGGTTCCCTGTATAACTTGTAATATACCTGCCCTGTTGTTTTGTTTCCCATTAGAGTTAAATCGAAAAAGGGTGCCACATCACCATATATCTCCAAAGTAAAGGAGAGATTATAATGGTTTTAATGAAAAATCTCCAACAGGGACTGAGGAGTAGGTACAGGAGATACACCAGACCGTACAGTCTCTATACGAAGCTATATGGAGAATTGGTCAAATAAGGCAGTGGTCAGGCACGGGGGTTGATAAATGACAGCCACTTGGAGGTTGGAAGGAGAGTAGATATGGACAGAGTGCGCTTCAAAAGATGAAAGGAAAAGGGAGGGAGGATGAGGAATTGGGTTGAAGGTGCAGTTGCAAGAAAGGAGAAGACCCACTCCTCCGCCATGTTTGTTGCCAGTGTGAGGTGTGTGGGAGAAATGAAGTCCACCGTAACACAGCGCAGCAGAAGAGGCTGTGTCGGAGGGTGTCAGCCATGTTTCTGTGAGGCCCAGGAAGGATAGTATGCGAGAGGTAAAGGGGTCGTAAATGAAGTGGAGTTTATTACAAATGGAATGGGCATTCCAGAGCGCTCCAGGGAGAGGAAACAGTGGAGAGGGGGTCAGGGGAATGGGTTTTATATTTAAAAGATTGCGGTTATTTCTTGCAGGTGTGGGGTGATAGGAGGGAAAATAGTGGGGAATGTTGGCTGTGGAGGTCCAGGATTTGGAGATATGTCATCAGCTGAGAAGAGAAGCAAAGAGAGAGCAAGTAGGTGGGAGAAAGTGGCCGGCTTGTTTTGTGTTTCTGCAGGAAAGGTGTGAGATTGAGAAGCATGTCAGCAGAAAAGCTCAGGTGGGAAGGTAAGAGGGATGGTGAGATAAATATCTGTGTTGGGAGTGATAGAGTTTGGGGTTAGTGAAAAAGGGTAAGAATTAGTGGAGCAATTACTGTTAGGGCATAAGTAAGCAAATTAAAGTGTTAGTGGGAAAGCAAAGTAGTAGAGACAGTCAGCAGATGGGTATAACTGGTACCTTCTGGTTTCTTTTGGTTTATCTCTGGAATATCTCTGCAGCCCACTTATTGAAACCCCACTTTGTGAAATCGCACACGGGCCTGCCCTAACTAAATTATAACTCTAATGGCCACTTTAGACGCGGCTACATTTCTAGCTTATCCACCGGTAACTTACTGGCTGCAGTGAAATCATGGAGACATGGTTCTATCTTGTCGTTGTGTACAAATGGAATAATGTCTCCATGATTTCACTGCAGCCAGTAAGTTACCTGTGGATAAGCTAGAAATGTAGCCGCGTGTAAAGTGGCCATATGGGCCACTTTACACACACCAACTTATCTGTCCAACTTCTGAACAACTCACTGGTTGCAGTGAAATCATGGACACATTGCTCCATTTTGTGGCTGTGTACAAATGGAACAATGTGTCCATGATTTCACTGCAACCAGTAAGTTGTTCTGAAGTTGGACAGATAAGTTGGTGTGTGTAAAGTGGCCATTAGGGCCGCTTTACACAAACCAACTTCTGTGACCAACTTCTGAACAGATCTCTGGTTGCAGTGAAATCATGGACACATTGCTCCATTTGTACACAGCCACAAAATGGAACAATGTGTCCATGATTTCACTGCAACCAGAGATCTGTTCAGAAGTTGGTCACAAAAGTTGGTGTGTGTAAAGCGGCCCTTAGGGTGTGCAGAGAATGAATCAGGGAAGTAAGAGGGAGGGATCAGAAGAGGGAGACATGACACAACACACAAGGGCAGAATTAACATATTGCTGGTAATATAAACATTTGGGTGCAAATCAGCAGAAGGGAGAGACACAAGCAGGATGAAAGAATATGGATATTTGTAAAATACAAAGCAGATGGGGGAATATTGGATGGAGGAATATGACATACCATAACAGACATATGCAAGGCACATAGTCTCTACATCTCTATGGTAGCCTCATTCTGGCCTCACTCTGGCTCGACAAGTTATTATATCCGACAGCACTGCAGTATTAGAGTTTGTGCACTTAAAGCAACTCTCCAGCGTTTTATTTTTCGGCCATGGAGTGGAGTTTTAAATGTAAGATCCCTGTCATATACTTGCCTTTTGGTGGCTTCTTTGTTTTTTTACACTAATCTAGTCCTGCAGTGACATCTTGTGGCGGTAACTTCAGACCGGCCCGAATTCAGAAGTTAGACAGTAAATCTGCCTTCACACTGCATAATTTCTGATCCATTGCTATGCGTTTTAAAACACATAGCCACGGATCAGTTTTGGCCTCCCAAGTATCCCTATGGACACAGATTTGTCCTATATGGCCATCCGGGTGTGTCCGTTTTTTCATGCACCCAAAATCGTAGACTATTTCGATTTTGGGCTGCCTTAAAAATCACTGACACCAATGGACAGCCATGGATCTGTAGCTGTCTGTGTCAAATTACATGGATGCCTATGGAATGGGGATCCATACGGGTCGGTGAAAAAAACATATCTGTGAAACAGATCCGTTTTTCTGTACTAAGCATGCTCAGAAGCAAGGTACAGCTCCTCCCACCCCCATCTCTGATAACGGATGATGGATCCGTTAAAACAGTGGTCCGTGGACATCGGTTGCCGTCCATTTGAACAGATCAGTGTCTGTCCGTGTGGTCCTTGAAATTCAAGGAACCACATGGATGTGAAAATTATGCAGTGTGAGGGCAGCCCAAGGATTAAGGGCGGTTTCACATTGGCGTTCAGGTGTGCTGTGTCTTTCTAGCAGATGCAAGCGCAGTCCCGAACGCAGCCATCTGCAAGTGAGAGCAGCTGACTGAATCCCCACACGGGCCGGGCATAGGTAAATATACTAATGTTTACCTAATGTGGTCGGGAGGAGAGAAGACAGAAAGGACAGAGGACAGGGAGAATAGAGAGAGATTGATTTTCTATGGGCTTGGCTATGTGAACGCATGCATTCCCTGCTTTGACCTGCAGATGGCAATGCGTTCACATAGGCTCCCATTCATCGTTTCACCGCTGCCAGAGGCTTGCGCACAAAATAAGCTCTGTGCGACGAACAAAAAATGCATCAAGATGCATTTTCCGTGCATCCGCGAAAACTTATTTTGAACTCAAGCAAACGCAGGTAGACTGCGTCCCTATGTTAAACAAAGGAACGCTGTACGCTTGCGTTTGGATGCAGACGCTGTGTTGTGAACGCTAGTGTGAAACCGGCCCAAGATGTTGTCACATATTTTGCAGGAGCACGGGGTACTCCACTATCTCCCAGCCTCCTCCTTGCTGGGGAAAATTGTGATCCTGACAGTTTGAACCAGAGGCATGGCTGTGCCACTGACCTGAATTGTGTCCCCTCCAATGTTGCCATATGATGTCACTTTACCTCTGCAGGAACAGAAGATGGCAGGGATTCTGGAGCTGGCCACATCCAACCATCAGACCAGTTTCAGATCAGCGCTTGCAAACTAAATAGCATAAAGCTTGCAATAACTTAATAGCTGCACTCCTTGCCTAGGAGATGGCGGCCTATGATAGACCGTAGCGCACACCAGTAATCTACCAAATGAACAGTAAACTATATACGGTAATTACAAAACCCTCCATTTTTGCGTAGAGAAGGATTTTTAAATAAAAGATTAATTGCAAAGTTACTTATTTTTACAAGCACATTGCAATTTTAACCATTTAATTAAATAATAACCCTTGAAGTAGAAGCACATTCCCCCATCAGCAACGATAAATAAAGCCACATTTATACAGTAAAAAATAAACGTTTTAATGTAAATCATATACCGGTATTTGAGGCACAAAATTGGTCCTAAAAACATCACAGAAAGAAGGCGGCCACATTTACACCAAGAAACAGGAATAGTGCACTGCAGTACATGTGGCATGGGAACATCTAATGAACAGTGTTGGATCGAATTTTGTAAAGAAGAGCCATCACACAGATGCGTGACTTTAATCTGTGGAGGTTAAACATTTTGGTTCCCATTTCAAGCTGTGTTTTAGAAGCCAGAAGCTAATGGCCACTTTACACACACCAACTTATCTGTCCAACTTCTGAACAACTTGCTGGTTGCAGTGAAATCATGGACATATTGTTACATTTGTACACAGCCACAAAATGGAGCAATGTGTCCATGATTTCACTGCAACCAGAGATCTGTTCAGAAGTTGGACAGATAAGTTGGTGTGTGTAAAGTGGCCCTAAAGGCCTCATAACCCCAATACAGAAAAACAGAAAGAAGTACGACCCAGCAAACTACCGGGGAATATGTGGAAAATTCCACATATAGATGATGATCACACAAATGTAGCTTCTAGCCTCCTAGAGCGAAGTGACTGCAAACTTGTACTCCAAGGCCGGACATCCCCTTTAAGTTTAAAACTTGTGGCTCTTTAGATTTGAGCTAATCAGGTCAGCATCATAAACCATTTTTCACCTTAGAATACAGTTCCCAGAAAAGCTCCTTCAATGAAATATGCAACATCAAACACGTGGTAAGATGAGGCTTTGCCTTTGTTTCAAAACATTAGCAGCGGTTAGAGAAATGGAGACCCTCCAATGTAAATCATCTGTCACCAGATTTCACACTATAACTGCATACATTATCGAATAATTCACTGAAGTCTGATGAGCCTGGTATTTTTACTTAGAAAATCCCTGTTACAATGGAAGCATAATCCGTTAACATTTTCCTGACAAATATGAAAATGATGAGTCACGCTAAATCCTGGACTTCTACAATATTATTTGGCAGGAAGACTATACAGGCGTTGTATGACTAGGCTCACACACACACACACACACACACACACACACACACACACACACACACACACACACACACACATATATAGTGCTCTCTGCTGAGCACGGCATCAACTTTTCCATCAGAATACTCAAAAAAACAGTACTTTGTACACGGTCTGGTCTGCCACGTGTTTGTGCTCATCTGAAGATAAATACGATCAGATCAGAGGCCAGACGGTGTCCAGCGTAATTCTGTAAGCCCCACAATAGTGATAGGCTCTGTCTTGATATTCATTGGTATCGTGCTTTTTGTTGATTCTGAAGGGATTCCTGACAGCGCACTGTATGTGAGTGACCCGAGCCAAATATGGATTTTCAAAGGAAATATACAACATCAACAAAATCAGAGACATAGCACGGCTTGGAGGGGATTTGAATCCCGCTCGGGAGATGAGCGGCTGACGCTGGTCATCTCCCGGCTGGCTCGCCTTGGACCTCTGTGCGGCAGGTAGCCGCGGCTCAGATATTGTTGCACAGAGATGAGCGGCTCACCAGCCAGGAGATGACCAACTGACACAGCCATCTCCTGGCTGGTGAGCCGTGGACCTCCACGCGTGGCTCTTTTGCATACGCTGCGCTCATTGGTCGCCGCGGCTAGTGGCGACCAATGAGCACTGGCGCGCGATTTCGGCCTTGGACAGACACGATTAGGCAATTATATAGTAGATAATAATTCCAGTGATGTGTCAATTACTGAGCAGCTTGCTGGCATTTTGATAAAAGCACGGCTTTATCTACAGTTGATCTGCTATTTCACAGTATGCTGAGCTTGTTATAACCCTGTCCACGCCACCGATTGGCAGTATTCTACCTATGAACAGTGTACACAGAAAGCGGTCAATCAGTGTTTTGGGTAGGGTAATACAGAGCTTATGACTATAGAGTACTGTTTTCGAGATTAGGTCACTCTCTGCTGTGCCGATCACATGACCGCACAGAACTAGGAAGTGGAGCTCTGCAGCACTATCTCTGCCCAATCACAGCAGCACGAGGGAGACTAGGAGATCAGCACTGGAGGAGGGAAGAATAGAGCAGCATGGGGACGTGTGCCACGCATAGGGGACGAGTGCCACGCATAGGGGACGAGTGCCACGCATAATGGACGTGTGCCACGCATAACGGGCACGTGTGCCACGCATAGGGCACGTGTGCCACGCATAGGGGACGTGTGCCACGCATAGGGGACGTGTGCCACGCACAGGGGACGCACTGTCCAATGGTCAATATGAGCCTTTAGGCTCAAGCGGCAAGGAGGCAGGGGGAGCCACAGAGCAGAAGGGGGCGGCGCCTGCCCCATGCAGCCGGCTCCCTGTGTGATAAGGTAAAATCACCAGCCGACAGCCCCCCCCTCTTCGTTACTCACCCGTGGCCACCAACAGCAATCCCCCCCCCACCTGCGGCCGCCGACAGCAACTACACCCCCCGGTCCTTTCTGCACCCCTGTGCATAAAAAGCACTGGCGACGCATCAGCGATGCGGGATTGCCGTGACAGAGACGACAGCGCTACACTCACATAGCGGGCGGGAGAGACGACTTCCCTTTCACAGCGATGTGAAAATGACGCTTAGACGACCCCGGCCAGGTCGTATCGTTATCGGTATCGCTGGTGTGTCGTTATGTGTGACGGGGGCTCTATACTTACAGGACCTCTGATGATGTCACAATCATGGCCGGAGCAAGATCACATGGCTGTGACATCACCAGAGGTCCTTAAGCTAAACGCACACAGCACCAGGAGCCAGGTACTGCAGACCACTTATACCCACACCCTACACTCATCCTGCACTCACAATCACCCACCACTCACACTTGCCCTGCACTCACGTCACACTCTGCCCTGCACTCACCTTGCACTGACCTCACACTTAGCCCTACACTCACCTTGCACTTACCTCACACTTAGCCCTGCACTCACCTTGCACTCACGTTACACTGTCTCTAACGCAAAACCCGCGTCGCTGATTGTTCGCATGTGGCTGGGCGCGACCAATCAGCGACACAGGATTTCCGTTACAGCGAAACAGGCACAGTCCGCCTGGTCTCCCGGTTCCCCTCTGCTCGGTCTCCTGCCCGCTGCTCACCCGCTCCACACTCTATCTGCCCACAGCTCGCCCCGCCATTCTTCTTCTTCTTTTCGTGGCATAGACTCCAGAAATTCAAAGGCCACAGGGGGTGGAGCTACCAAAGGGGGCGTCGTAATGGCCGTTAACAAGGGCACGCCCACCACATCAGGGCTACGCACTTGGGCACGCCTACTATGATGCCCCCTGTTAATGCCGCCTCCTGAGGCCTTGGAATTGTTGACATCTATGCTGGAGGAAGAAGACATGCTAGTGCGAGAGGCGGCTGTACAGAAGCCTGGAGCGTGTGAGTACTGAGGGGGTCACCGCTGCACACTCGCACAACCGCACCGCCGTACACCCGCACTGCCGTACACCCGCACACCCACATATTCTAGAATACCCGATGCGTTAGAATCGGGCCACCATCTAGTGTCAAGATAAATGTTATAGAAGTCCTTAGAATCTGTGCAGCACATTAGTATAAGAGGGGCTCCGTACCTTTGTATTACTGCCCTGTTTTCTCTAAGGGCCATGTCACACACACAGATAATTGTGCAGATATTGTTCACAGATCTCTGGTTGCAGTGAAATCATGGACACATAGTTCCATTTTCTGGCTGTGTACAAATGAAACAATGTGTCCATGATTTCACTGCAACCAGAGATCTGTGAACAATATCTGCACAGATATCTGTGTGTGTGACGTGGCTCTAAGACAAACCATCCCCTCCCTCTCTCCCTCCCTCCATCTCCCTGCTTGACTTTGATCTCACAAATAGTAGAAGCCCCCAACCATCCAGTCTCTACACGTCCTGATTTGTCTCCTCTCTCAGATCTGGACAGATCCCCGCTATTGTCAGCACAGATGACAGATCTCAGATGGGATGTGTCTATGGAACATGCTGGGAGTTGTAGTGTCTCTGGCTCAGTATCTGCAGATCCAGAGACACTACAACCTCCAGCATGCTCCATCACACAGTCTGCAGATCCAGACACCAACTCCAAGCATGCTCCTTAGGCGGCCGTCACACGCTGAGATATCGTGCAAGATATCGCTTGAAAGCGGCAGATTAAACATCGCGTAAGCGATGTCTGTGCGTGTGACGGCCAGATACGACGAGCGATATCTGATCAAATCTCTAAATCGTGATCTGAGGTTCGGTTCTCAGATCTGACGATATCGGCCAATTAAATACGCACAATCGACACGTGTAAATTCCCGACATCACACGAAACGTGTGATTTAAGCGATGGCAAAATCCATCACGTAGGCGTGTCAGGAGTTTCCTATTGCCTGACCTCCTCAGTGGTGATTCGTGCAACGAAATGGTTTCGGATTGGCTGCTTCACCACTAGCTCGCATTGGTGGAAGATGATGCGTTGCCATTGGCTGCCCTCACAGGGCGCCATTTTGAAAGCGCTGTCTTCAGCACCACACATAGGCGTCGGCTGCACAATATCTCCGAACTGTGCACCCAATTGCGTCAACTTGATAATCGATTCTGCGTGGTCCCCGACCCTGCTATATAGTGTCCACCTTGTCATATACCCACACAATGTTGGCGGGCGCGGCACACATAACGCGGCTGTACGTTTTGCCCATTGCAATTTAGTTATGTGCTACAGCACACATATACATTACGATCAATATCACAGGACATTGTGGGGATGAGGCCGCCATGTTTCAAAGGACATCTGACCCAATGAGGACGCAGTACTGAGCACCAATGGTGTAGTGAGGGGCGCAGCTTGGAGCCCATGTACCACGCCTATCGGCTCCAAGTACGCCCACATTTGCTCCCACATCGTTTAGGAGATTTCTGTGTGACTTTAGCTGAACGATGTCCACTGCTGATAACTGCATCTCTCAGACGATCGCTGGATGGGTGGATCGGGGAATCGTCTCAGCGATGTCTGTGGGTGTAGCGTCGTGATGAGCGATTTTGCGCGTCGTTCGGACGATATGCAAATTTAACATCGTCTACGATATCTTTAGCGATATCTCAGCGTGTGACGGCCGCCATAGACAGATCCCCATCCTGTGATGTGAGCTGACAATAGCAGGGATCTGTCCCGGTCTGTGTGAGGAGACACAGTGGCAGGGGGCTTAGAGAAAACAGGTAATATATATAAAAAAAACAAAAAAAAAAAAAAAACACAACAACCTCTCAATACTAATAAGCTGCACATTACCTCCCCTTGCTGCACACATTCTAAGGACTTCTAGATCATTTATCTTTACATTTATACATGTACTTATTGAAGTAAAGCTACGATCACCCTCAGTATCCCAGTGCTTGTAAGGCGATGGATTCACTTTATAGCCCTGAAACCTGCTGGTTGGTCCTCTTTAAGACAGGGGTATATAGAAGAATGCCCATAAGGCTCAATGAGCTTAAAGGGACACTGTCAGGTCATTTTGCAGTATGAAACTAATATTACCCTTGAATAGGGCCTGGGCAGACCTTTAAAAAACATGTAAACTCATTACTGTACCGTTTGTAGTTTCCATGTTATCAGCATTGTCAGACCCTGCAGAGACCTGCTGCATTAGTCCTGTCCCATTATAAGCAGACACGATTAGTCCTGTGCTGTATCATGTTATTATGCACTCCCTCTCAGCAGCTCTCTCCTCCCTCCTCCCTTTGTTAACAGTGCAGTGTCAGGTTTCACTTACAGGACGTCTGTTCAGTTGATATCATCACGGAGGAGTGAGCTATTACAGATCTGCCTTATCTAGACTCCATTTGTTTCTGTAAAGCAGATACCCTGCTGTGTTTTTACAGTTTCTGTGTTGTATTTCACCTCTTGTGATGCTGCACACAGAGAGAAGAGATTAGAACACGCAGCTCCTCCGGAACAGAAAAAAAATCAGCTGCAATCCCCATCTATAATGTCTGTATACTCTTATATTCTGTGATCCCCAGCTGTAATGTCTGCATATTCTCTTACTTCCTCCCTTGCTCAGGAGCGAAGGTATAACCGTATTGCTGAAAACCCTTCCTGTGTCCACCAGGTCTCAGTGTTTTGGCTGCACAGGTGATATTATAACTGGCAGTACGTATCCCCTCTGCACCTGATCATTAAGTTTGTGATATCTACCAAGAGCATTTGGGGGTGCAGTTGCCTAAAAGTGGACAACCCCTTTAAAATGGATGTACATGATGCTCGGAGAGCAGGCTGCCATCTTTCCCACTTCCCCATAACCCTGAGTGCTTGGCCATTCATTTATGTGTCTAGAATAGGGAAAGAGAAGAAAGCCACTGCCAGACAGCTGGAGCAGTGGTTTATCTCCCCATAAAACTAAAAAAGGTCTATCTGCCCGCTTCTTCTCTCCCCCAACATAATCTGTGGGAGAAGAGTTTGTAGGCCTCCGTACCCATCAGATGGTCAGCAGGTCAAGCAGACTTTCATCTAATCTATATGTGTACAGTAACAAAACAGCAGTGTGTGCATCAAAATAATTGTTCAAAGAAGATAGAAAAATACTTGATCAAATAGAAAACACCTCAGTAATCGAAGAATACTCTTTTATTTTAGAAAGCACTAGAGTATTTCATAAAACTTAACATATGGTGAAGTAACACAAAGTGACAAGGAATGAAAACAAAGGGATAACAAATTAGACAAAGCAGAGCCTAAAAATAACGGAGAGACCGATCGTTCCTATACGATACAATTACCAGCTCAGAATGACTATCCTAAACCACATATATGGAACAAGATCACCTGTATAAAGGCTGGTCATGTAATCAATCCCAGGGACTTAGAGAGAATTCTAATTATAAGACAAGATGAAACCTGATCAGGCCATTAACAATTTCAGCGTGAGTCTTCAGATATCCCCCGGGTATGGATTATTGTAGAGACACTACTGAGCTGGAAAGAGACCATGACATTGAGGCTGTAAGCAGTGATTGGCAGTTTTAAACAGATGAGACAGAAGGAATGCAGAAATATGGTTGAGAGAAATAATAAAACAATATTACTTTTATTACGGAGGATGCAGACATGAAGTTCTTTATCTTGCAACGCACGTTGTATACTATAAACATTGGCCAGTCTGTGCTATATGGGTTATCCCACATAGTCTGCAGTCAGAGTAAACAAGGCGTTAAAGCTGCATACCCATTAGTTTTTCAATCACCATCGACAATAGGAGGCCACTAAAAACTATGGCTCCTACAACAGACAAAATAAGAACAACTGTGGCAGGAATTAAAACAATACATACAAATTGACACTCTGTTTCAGCTACGTAAAAGACTGGTAAATGGCTACTGTCCACATAAAACGAATATTTGGCAACATTCGAACCACTGTCGCAGGTTTGACGATTCCCATGTATATTCTATTTCATTGCACACAGTGCAGTGTGAGCTGGCTCTGGGATCTGTCGCCGTTCTGCAGCAATGGCTTTTGTGATGCAAGAATGTGGAGAGCCAGGACGAGGCTCCATAGACTTACACGGTAACAAGAGATTTGCGACTCGCACATAGAGCATAAAGGGAGCTGGATAGTCTAAATTACAGTGACATCACTGAGAAGGGGAGCAGAATGGCACTGTATCCTGGAGAAAGCGTAGGTAGGCGAGTGTATTAATACAGTCACACTACATACCATATACATTTACACACATTTAAATAATAAAAAAATTCATGGAAGGGAGGGCTTCTTTAAAGCACCACCCCAGCGGTTTTGTTTTATCACTGCTGGAGTGACACTTTATATTTAATCCCCCTTACTCACCTTCCAGTGATTTCACCTTTTACCAACGCCACTAGGGTCCCGCAGCGCCATCTTGTTACTAACCTTTCACTGGCCAAAGTCTGAAGCTACATCACAAGGATCCAATACAAGTCTATGAGAGCCAGAACTAGGCGAGAACAAGGCTCTCATACAGATGTACTGAGTTACGACCTCCGTCATGCTCCATGAAATATGGGACTGCCGGCAGGTCACAAATCCGAGCAGACCGACTGGAGAGGCGACGACAGAAGATTAAACCACCAGAGAGAGTATAAGGGTGGAAACACACTGGCGTGAAAAAATAAATGGTCCGATTGTCGTCCAAGAGAGTCGTACGAGTGTTGTATGATTTTTGATCAGTGTGGCTTCCGTGTGCAATCCGTTTTTTTTTTCTCAGCAGCTATTTACAGTATATTCTTTTACAGGAACAGTTTTTACAGTTGTCTGAGCTACAGAATAATAATGCATCAGTGAAAAAAACAAATGCTTCTTGGATGGTCCGTGTGCGGTCTGTGAGTTTTGCTACCTTACAGTGTAAAGCAGGAGGGAGATTCCAAATGGAGGAGGCGGCGATGAAGAAAGAATAATGCCGCCCAGCGGGGCGTGTGCTGCTGCATCGAGGAGGGGCAGAATGGAGCCTGGGGCCGCCTTTTCAGTCCCCAGTCTCAGGGACGTTTGTAAGTTAAAAGTAATTTTTCTGCTGTTTTATAGGGCGGATTTAGCTCAGAGAGGGATAGATAGGGAGCAGCTAGGAAGGTGCAGGGACAGGTAGTGATAGTGTAGGGGCTTAGATCCAGGTGACAGGTTCCCTTTAAGATTGATTGCAGTTTAACCTCTGTGACTCTCACTAGTCTACAGAATGAAGACACTACAATAGTAAAAGGTTTATCAAAGGATGTTTTTCACCCCTAAAGCAAAAAAATAAAATTGCTTATGATTTTTATAAATGTTATATTCCCTACATGAATGTACCCTTATAGTATAGATTTCACTACTGTCGTTTTATAGGATTTTATTACATAATATATTTGAGTGATCCTCGGTGCATCCTCGATGTGGCCAAAGGCTCGTTGCACTGTTCAGCCCCCTCAATTACACAGGTCAACAAAAAAAATTTTTTTTTCTGGTGCCCAAAATATTTTAATGAATTTGGGGTATTTTTGGGGTGCTGATTCTGAATATGCTATCAGTTTTGCCAGATTGGCTCAAGTTTTTGAGATTTTTGGTATCTTATTTATAGCACTTGTTGGTAAATGCGACGCATCATCTCATTAATTTCTTGGATTAGTACTTGAACTGAGCAGTTCTCAATATAGTTTTGTGTTAATTAGTGTTCTAAAAGTTTGTTCATAGCTTGACTTTTGGCACTAACTTTATGTTGTTGTCTGTTGTTCAGTGAAAAGCATGAACTCATCAAGAAGAAGTTGTCTTAACGATCCAGACTCATTCTGTTACATTTGTGGTGAATATACACTGACAAAACATAGAAGAAACATAACAGACTTCGTTAAAAAAGTAGCAAAAAACGTCTTTTTTGTACACATTTTACGAAAAATCTCAAAAACTTGAGCCAATCTGGCAAAACTGATGACATATTCAGAATCAGCACCCCTAAGTTACCCTAAATTCAATGAAATATCTTTGGCACCAAAAATGCTGTTGACCAGTGTTATCATCCTCCCAGCTCCCTTATATTGATGGCTAGCACACAATTTTGCTGCCTGAATGTAATCCGTAGCCCTGCACACACTGACTGCAGTAGGAGCGCAGTGTCAGTGCAGGGGTGACTCTAATCAAGACCCCGAATCACAATGAAGATGGCATTTTCTCTTTTCAGCACTTTATGTTACGTCTCTTCAGTACAGTTCGCTCTGCTTGGTACCGAGTTATAGAACAAGCTAACGTTGCTTTTGTGCACCAGCTGTATGAAAAACACAGAAACTAAATGGAAAATGATCCATGAGTAAATTATTAATGGGCCTATGCATCCAGAAGAACTCAGCAAAGTTGACATTATCCAGTTTGGCATTACAGATGTAATCTAACAGAACGATGGGGATATTTAGCTTTCACAGTAAAATTTCCATGGAAAAAAAAAAAAAACATCCAAGCAGATTTTCTCTTTCAAGGTTTCCTGTACGCTACAAACACACAGAAGAGGTGTGCCGGGTATCAAATGTCTACCTGCAGGGAATGGTGAGCAGCCAGGGATTACTGCTGCATCCAATTACTGTCACTATCTGCTAGAGAGAGAATGGAGAGGGGAACCTACAGCTTAACCTCTGAGCTGCCGGGAAGCCTGTCACATGAACGCTGTGCCAATGTTACGTCACCCTCTTTACCGCTCACAGGCTGATGCAACATACACTTAGAAGAGAACATTTCCATACAAGTCATCACTTCCATTATATTTAATGCAAGAAGAAGAAAAAAAATAAAAAAATAAAATAGCTAGGAAGGAATTTAAGATTAGTTAATAGACCATGCAGCCCTGCAGGCAATTCTGCTTCTGAAAATGCTGGTGTTAAAGGAACTTCACAATAAAACCATCCATAGATCGCCATCAGGGGAGCTAGTTATTCATGACCCATTTCTAAGACTCCTTTCACATCAGGGGTTTACGCTGATGTGCGGCAGATCCGGCAGGCGGCGCCGTATCTGTCACCTAATGGCCGACTTGCGGCCCAGATCTGGCAAGCCCCAAGTGCGGTTCTGCCGAATGGAGCAGATCCGGTACTTGCGGCCACGAAAAAAAAACCGCTGCTTGACGGATCCGGGCCGCAAGTCGGACGTTAGGCAGCAGATATGGCAGATGCCGCACATCACAGTAAACCACTGATGTGAAAGGGCCCTTAGGCCTGATCCATTGTTCTGGTAATTCTTAAGGAAGAGAGAAAGGGAATGTCTTGTGCTGCTGTTGTCATAAAGGAAGCACAGAGGATATCAATAAATGGATTTATTTGATGCGTTTCAAAGCTATCCAGCTTCTTCTTCAAATGCATTTCCACAGCAGTAAAACTAAAAACCATGTGTGTATTTTTTATCTGTGCATTTTCCACATCTAATGACTCCTCAACTTCCCTGAATCAGACTCTGACTCCACCAAAATGGACACCGACTCCACCTCTACAACCTGGGCTGTGAAGTCAGTAAGCCTAATATCCAACTCCTCAATTTCCCTGATTCCGACTTCACTAACATGGACACCAACTTCCGACTCCACAGCCCTGATATATACAGCGTGGGCCAAAAACTACAGGAAACGTTTGACCTCTGATTGAAAACAAAGGTTTCTGTACCAAATATTAAAGTTCTGTTTTTCTATTGTATCAAATACTTATTCCATGCAATAAAATGCTAATTAAGTATGCAAGAATTATACAGAGTGGGCCATTTATATGGATTCACCTAAATAAAATGGGAATGGTTGGTGATATCAACTTCCTGTTTGTGGCACATTAGTTTATGGAAGGGGGAAAACTCTTCCAGATGGGTGGTGACCATGGCGGCCATTTTGAATCCAACTTTATTTTTTCAGTGGGAAGAGGGTTCATGTGACACATCAAACGTATTGAGAATTTCATAAGAAAAACAATGGTGTGCTTTGTTTTAACGCAACTTTATTCTTACATAAGTTACTTACAAGTTTATGACCACTTATAAAATGTGTTCAAAGTGCTGCCCATTGTGTTGTATTGTCAATGCAACCCTCTTCCCACTCTGGACACTCTGAATGCAACACCGCAGAAGAAATGCTAGCATAGGCTTCCAGTATCCGTTGTTTCAGATGCTGCACATCTCGTATCTTCACAGCTTAGACAATGGTCACCACCCATCTGGAAAAGTTTTCCCCCTCCCATATACTAATGTGTCACAAACAGGAAGTTGATATCACCAACCATTCCCATTTTATTTAGGTGTATCCATATAAATGGCCCACCCTGTACTATACAAGTAAAGGCAGGTTGGTCATAGGGTGAGGGACAAATGAGGATTTCTTTGGGAGACAAATTAATTCATTATATATTTCTCACTGGATCAAATGTCCTAAATGACAAAGCATGAACAATTTTGCATGTATTAAAAACATCTCTTTATTTAGAGTCTGCGTAAAGCCATTACCTATTTTAGAAATCGAGTACAGAGACGGGAACGAATGATACTTGGGTCATTTAGAATGTATTTGTGGTTAGCGTCTAAAACTATGTAAGGTTAACAGTAGCATTATGGAGATAAGCGATTTAGATCTTATCCACCCACTCTATACAGGAATCAGATTGCCTTTTTATCTGTATGACTGGAAGCTGATAAATGTCATCAGTATGACAGGCGCTGACTGCTCTGCTCAGATTATGGCTTCATGGCATTCAGGAGGGAATTGACTTGACAGTGCTTTCTACGTTCCACATCAATCTGATTAACTAGGTAGAGCAGTGGGACGCAATTACGTAGGTATCACAAGTCTTCTGTGGAAAAGGATGTACAGTACGTAATATAGCTGCCTGGACAAAGGGATGTAATGCAATCTCTTTGTAAGGACTCATTCACACGTCAGTTTTTCACATACAGCTGCTGCACTTTTTTTTTTTTATGTATAGCACCTCGTACTTCCAATAGTTAATGGGATTGTTCACCCATAGTTCAGTGATTTTTAGCAGACCGAGATGTCCAAAATTGCAGAGTCATGTCCGATTTGGATCCCAGTGTGAGATCAAACTCAGCAATAAATCTCTATGGGTCTGTGAAAAAAAAAAAAATGGCCAGCATTCGGATGATATCTGAGCAAGATCTGATTTTCACTGATTATAGACAAGAGAGGGTGGAGAAACTTTTTTTCCTCTTCAGTGAAAAACTGAAAAAAATTGATACAATATACTTACAATTTATACCAAAGAAATCCATCCATTATTCCTACTACAGGTCTACAGTGTCATAAGTGATGTACAGACACATATAATACCCAATTAGACCATGAATGTTTAAGGGCATGTTCACAAAGATTTAGAAGTGGATTCTGAAGCAGAAAATGTTCAATATTCAGATAAATAACCCTGCTTAAACACTCTTTACATAAACTTACACTAGTCTCAATAGGAAAACATGCTGATAAAGCACACGGTTCTGTTTTTTCTTTCCACTTGGAAAATATATGTAATGGTAGAGTCACACTAGCATATGACTCGCATGAGTGTGATGTGAGAAAATCTCACATCACATGGTCCCATGTAAGAAAATGTTACAGCTCAGATCTACGATGTTTTCCTCAGTCCGAATCGGAAAAAAAAAAAAGTAGCATGTTGCAATGGTGAGCGAGTCTCAGCTCACTCACACCCATACAGGTGCATGGGGGAGAGGGGTAGTGAAACATCGCACAGCACTCGGAACACATCCGTGTGCAGCGAGGTATATGCCGAAACAGACAATGGAGGAGGAGAAATGAATCTCTCCCTCCTCTCCGCATCTGTGATTCGATCATAGGATCTGATTACAGTGGATGACACTCGGTCACACTTGCTACAGAGCCTGAGCTGAGGGTCACTAGCATAATGCATCTGATGCCATAGGCTAAAGGGCCCGTTACACGCATCAATGTGAGGCGAACCAACCAACGATGTGACTTGACCTACATCGCTGGAACGACATTCAATGAACACTGGTGAGGTGTCACACACACTGATATCGAGAAAGACGCATCAAGCAAATGATACTTGTGGTCATTTGGTCGCCTACGTCCTTCAGTTCTGAATAGGCGAAGTCATAAACGACATCATTATCAAGGTATCACACACACCAATGGTGCAGGTTGAATGGACGACGGACAACAGATTTTTGAACATATTCATAAATCTACGATCAACGACATATCGTTGGTCATATCTAGATGTCACACGCAACGACGTCGCTGCACTGCCCCAAAAGCCGTGACGTACCAACGATATCATTAACCATATCATCCTGTGTTACGGGCCCTTAATGTAACAGGTCAAATCTTTAAGTACTTTGCTACATCCGGCCCACAGATTTTAACAGATAATTTACATATTAACCCCTGTGAGGCATGCCGATGCTATCGCATGTGGCCAACATGACTCACATGGCCTGCAGCAAGCGGAGGATTACTGGACCTAGCAGTGCACACAGGGTTAACAGCATTTGGACGTGAGTGTGTGTGTGTGTATATGAGTGTGTGTATGTGTGTGTGTGTGTGTATATGAGTGTGTGTGTGTGTGTGTGTGTGTGTGTGTGTGTGTGTGTGTGTGTGTATGAGTACTGTCCTAAACTTCTTTGTGCACCATTCAGGTTAACAGCAGCAAGATCTGAGCATGAGTGGTGCTGATTAAAAACACTGTGGTGCAACTGTGGGAGGCAGAAGATGAACTTGCCTAGTGTTGTGAGCTGAGAGGTTTTTGGGGCATTCAGGCTGTGTGGTCAGCACAGGTCCTGTTTCTCTGCGTGGAGAGGAGCCTTGCGGCCAGTCACAGAGGATTCGGATGAGGCCGGAGTCCAGGTGGCCTGTGAGAGGCAACAGCCTCTGTAACCGATGGATTAAGGCCAGTGGGCACGGTGGCACTGTCATGGGCTAGATGCAATGGGCCATGTGGGGACACTGCTATTGAGAGAGACTTGGAGTGTCTCAAGTATTTCGTTTATCAAGGACTATGCAAATACTACTGGGCAAGCGTATCTGCCATTGGAGACAGGCTGGAAGGGTTCCATTAATGTGTGAACTGTGTATTAGGCTATGTGCACATCAGTCGGTTCTGCATTTCTGCAGACCGACCGGGAACCGGAGGACACTGGCAGAAACTGAGTTTTCTGTGCTCAGCAGTGTCCCTCGTTTTTTGCTCGTTTTCCGCCCGGTTTTACAGCGTTTTGTCGGCGGTTTTTCTGAGCGGTTTTAAAACTGAGTTTTTAGTGCACTTGTTCAGCTGAAACCGGTGGAAAAACGGAGGAAAGAAGTCACTTGCTCTATTTTTGGAAACCGGTGAAAAAACTCAGTTTTGACTGAAAACGACCAGAAGAAAAACGTTGTAATGTAGACAGAGTTTTCTAAAATCCATTGACTAGCATGTTAATCCAACCGGAGGGTAGGATTAACATAAATTAACATAAAACTGAGCGGAAAACGCCGACGGAAAACGTCCAAAAGCAGCCCACAAAACGACTGATGTGCACATACCCTTACAGTGTGAACTGTGGATTATGACATTTATTAATAAACTGCTGGACATTGTGTTGTTTTAAGAACATGACTGCTTACATCAATTCCGCTGCCAAGCATGTCTTCTGTGTACCCCGGTTTGCGCTACCTCACACCCCTCATTCCCGGGCAATTTTCCATTTTTCCAAGAGCCATAACTTTATTTTTCCGGCAATATAGACATTTTTGTAAAATAAAAAAAGAATGAAACACTTTACCTCTCCGACGCCTTTTCCCGGTGTCCGGTGGCGAGGCCAGGCGATGTGTAGTCCTGCAAGAGCCTGCCGTGATGTCAGAGGGGCATTCCCGGCGCTGACTGGCTGCTCGCGGTCATGTGATATGTATCACATGACCGCGAGTGGCCAACCAGCACCAGGAACGCCCCTCTGACATCACGGCAGGTCCCGGCAGAACACACATCTCCTGGCCTCGCCACCGGACACCGGGAAAAGGCATAGGAGAGGTAAAGCATTTCATTCTTTTTTATTTTACATACATTTGGCTTTGTTTAATTTAGATTTCGCAATGTATATTAATACACTGCGAAATCTAATGGGCGGTCACAGCTGTCACAGAGCGGAGGAGGAAGCAGGATTCTTCCTCCCCTCTGACATCAGAGGTAGAAAACGCAGGAGCTCCTGCGTAAAGAATTGACAAGTCAATTCTTTTTACGCCGACGCTTTCTCCCAGAAAGGTGTGGCGCGAAAACATGCGCTGTCTGAACGTCAAAGTGAATTTTACATTCACTTTGCTGTCAGACAATACGCACCTGGCATTTTTGAAAAGCGATCGTAAGAAAGCGCTTAAAAATGCGCAGTGTGTGAACGTAGCCTGAGGCTGCTTTCACACTGCAGTTTTTTCCTGATCAGGATTCATTAGGTTTTGTGTGCCAAAACCCGAAGTGTCTCCAAAACCCGAGCAGATGTCAATCTTTAAATTATAGTTTTTCTCTGCAAATTTCACTCCTGGTTTTGTCTCACAAAACCTGATGAATCCGGATCAGGAAAAAACTGCAGTGTGAAAGCAGCCTAGCTGCTTTCACTCGCGTTTTTTGAAATCGCGGCAGATGCGTGAAAAAAACGCATCTGCCGCGATACGCAAACGTGCACTTGCGCAAGCCCCATAACATTTATGCGGGCTTGCCGGCAAGAGCGGTTTGGCATTGCTGCAGATCGGGCGGAAAATACTGCGGTCCCATTTTTTCGCAGCCGCACTGCCGCAAGTCAAATGCATTGCCCAAGCCTAACATTATGGGCTTGCCGCAACGTGCCGACTGTCGTTATGCTGTAACGCGGCAGATCGGTTTTCATGCATCTGCGCGATTAAAAACCGCTGATGTGAATACCCTTACACAGTTTAATTGATTTTATATTTTTGATAGATTGGTATCGCTGCATTCATAAATGACCAAACGTGGATTTTTTTTTTAAAAAAAGTTTTATTTTCAATGTGGCAATTTTTTTCTACTTAAATTTTTTTTATTTTTACATTTCACTTTTACTTTATTTTAGTTGGCGTTTTTCAGCGCCTCAATACTGCACAGTTTTATCGCTTCTTCTGTTCACAGACATGATGCTGCATGACTCTAAACAGGAGAAATGATCATTCTCTGAGGATGCAGGCGTTCATCGGGCATTCACAGGAGATGATTCATGACAGTATCCGGGGTCCTCGTCTGAGGTCAGCATGTGAGCTCGCATCAAAGGGGGGGCGGCCTTGGACCTACAGCTACGTCCATGGTTGTGAAGTGGATAAGGGGAACCAACCAGCAGGTTTTTGCCCTATACACTAGAGGCAGTGCTATAATAGCGCTAGGATGACACCTTTAGTGCAGAAATCTGAGTCTTGATTGTAGAATAATCCTTGTTCAAACTTTCAGTAATGACCTCATTGGTGGAGTGGCATGAGCATCGGGGAAGGACTTAGTGACTCCCTCTCCCCTTCATTATGTGAGCATTTTGACTATTTGGTGCACCCACATCTCTTGGCAGAACAATTTAAGTTCTGCAGATTTTTTCTGCACCAAATTTGCAAGGAAAAAATAAGCCCCATGTGCATAACACTTAAAGGGATCCTGTCACCTCCAAAACGCCTCCTAAACTAGCAAAACATGTCCCTGCAGCATCCCATCACTAATCTCACGCATCTTTTCTCTTCTAAAAGCATCCTGTGAAAGTGCATAAAAACGTTTTAATACTTACTCATTAGTGATTATAATTAGCAGGGGCTATGTTCTTTAGTCACCAAGGCGGGATGTTTAGCAGCTCCAGGATCCACCCTGTCTCTGTGTGTTCTGCTGTGATGTGCAGGCATTGCCCTCCCCCCTTCTCTATTACTCACAAAATGCAAATCTTTAGTCCTGCCTTCAGTTTCAGTTTCACAGCAGCACAGACGAGAGAGGGAGGATCCTGGAGCTGCTAAACAACATGCCCTGGTGACTAAAGAATATAGCGCCTGCTAATTATAATCACTAATGAGTAAGTATTAAAACGTTTTTCTCCACTTTCATAGGATGCTTTTAGGAGACAAAAGAAGTGTGAGATTAGTGATGGGATGGTGCAGGGACATGTTTTGATAGCTTAGGAGGCATTTTGGAGGGACAGGATCCCTTTAAGAATCCTCATGGACTTTGCTGGCTTCACAATTTCTGGCAAAACTGCACAAAAACCGCACGGTGCGCACATAGTCTTACAATGAATTTTCCATTGGGAATTATGTCTGAAAACATTTTTCCAAGATTTACAACCCTGATATAAGTGCTCAGCATACAGTGAAGGATAAATGTGAGCCGAGTCATAATGCGATCAATGGGAGGTAAAATAAACTAATCAACAGCAGTTGAAGAATTGGCTTTATTTATTTTTTCCATCATTCACTGTGGGATATAAGTGATCTAGGTGGATTTAGTAATATAGAAATTAAAGATTTATATACGGTAGTATTTTAGGTTTGGCTATGATCACGCTAAAAAACACATTTTACAAAATAAAGGTTTTTTGCATCGTCAAATTTTGAAGGCTACTGTTTTTTTTTTTATTTTTCTGCTGACAGTCATGTGAGAGCTTGTTTTTTGCAAGATGAGTTGGAGTTTTTATTGGTACAGTTTGGGGCCACAATTTTTTTTGATCGGTATTTATTCTGCTTTTTGCGAGGAAGAATATAAAGAAAAAAAAAACAGAAATTCAGATTGTTTGGGGTTTTTTTGTTTCAACTTTGCTTTTATTGAACTTTTTCATTATAAATCAACATATGACATTCGTAATATTTAACCATAAAATGCTACAATTTGAGCATGGAAAGATAAAGGGACAGTGAGAGGAGCTCATCATATATGGAGTGGCAAAGTATCTGGTAAAATGGCAGACTTAACAGTAACCAAGATGTGGGTTCATAAAGCTTAAGGAGTCTCAGTAGATAGTCCCATAAGCACTAAAGTATGTCCGGTTTATATCTTCATTCGTCACAAATAAAATTCATCTCGGTTATGATCCAATTGCTCCAGGTTTTGTCGAATATATCCATAGTACTGTGTAAATTAGCAGTCATCTTTTCCATGAGGTAGACATCATTTATATGTGTGTATAAATCGGGCAGGGTAGGAACCGCCGTTTTCTTCCAGAACAATGAGATCAGGCATTTGGTAGCAGTCAGGAGGTGCAATAATAGTTTAGCCTTTGGTTTATCCAACCCTGGTGGTAGTAAATTCAACAAGTATGCCAGGGGGTCCAGAGAGACCGCGACACCCATGACTCCTCCCACCAACCTCTCAACCTCCCTCCAAAAAACAATTATTCCCAGGCAAGTCCAGAAGATGTGGTACAGGGATGCTCCAACTGTGTCACAACGCCAGCTAACATTAGGGATGGACCGATTAATTGAATTAAGCAATTCAAAAGTGTGGTACCAAGTCATTAATATCTTGAGCTGATTTTCCTTATAAAAAGGTATTAATTGAGGTTCTGAAGGTACGAGACCACATTTGGCATGGTAACGTACAACCCAACCATCTCTCCCATCTCTGCATTTATGTGTGTTGTATGGGAGTCAGGGGGTCTGGGTCGTGAAGGATGGAAGAAATGTCTGAGATAAAGCCTCTGGTTACAGGTGCCTCTGGCACACAGTTGCTCAAATCTAGAAGGGTTGAAGGACTCAGGTGGGCCCAAATCAGCTCGAAAATAATGGAATGACTTATTGATATGAATAAAACAAATTCTGTGGTAACTTATATTCATCTGCTAAATCGCCAAAAGATCTAAATTTTCTAGTCGGGGATCCACCAAATCTCTGAAAACAGAAAAGTTCCGCCTCTGCCCAGATGCGAATCACTCCCGTGTTCATAAGATTTGAAATGTGTGGATTATAGAGAAAGGGAGTCAGAAAGGATGCGTGTGAGGCTAAGTGGAACTTCATTCTGGCAGAGCACCAGCTCTCTCTGGTAAAGGTCATAGGGCATAAAAGAGTAGTGGAAGATATATCATTTGGAGGAACGCACGCGGGGGAGCTCGGGTGGTATGGGAGCAAGCCACAATTTCTCCACTTTCATCCATTTATTGTAGGCCAAGAGTGTTGTCCAATGCGGCGCAAACATGTGGCATAATAATACTTAAATATGTCTTGGTACGCCAAGCCTCCCTGTGACTTAGGGGAACATAGGACTGTTAGGTATGCGGTGACGACCCGAGTGCCATATGAATTTTAGGAACATCGATTGTACTTTTTTAAGCACAGCCAGTGGTACTTCGACCGGGATAGTTTCAAAGAGGTAAAGAAACCTAGGAAGGATTAGAATATTTATACCGTGTTAGCCAGTAGATAGAAAAATATATTGCAATCTGAGAGTCCTCAGTGGTTGATACCTTTTAATGGCTAACTGAAAAGATGGTAAACATAGCAAGCTTTCGGGACGCTGAGTTCCCTTCTTCAGGCTAGGAAGGATTGACATTTGGATTGCCGCTATCCTTCCTAGAAGGGAGATTGGCATAGAGGACCATTTTTTAAAGCATGCTTCGGTGTCCAGTATCAAAGTTTTTGCTTCTGATCTGGATCCCAGTGACATCTGGACTATTACGGATCTGGGCCGCCAGGGGTTCTATGCTGAGGACGTATAGTAAAGGGGATCAATGGGCATCCTTGTCGGGTGCCATTTCGTATATCTAGATCTCCACAATGTGCATGGGGCTTCCGAACCATCGATAATGGGCAGGAGTAGCGACCCTCCAGAGCCGTGACAAATGGCCCTGACAGGCCGAAGTGGCGCAACGTGGAGAACATAAATGCACAATTCAGCCTGTTAAAGGCCTTCTCCGCATCCAGCCCTAGGAGAATAGCCTCCTTACCTCTTCTATTCACAACTTCCGCCTGGTCTAGGATACGCCTAGTGTTGTCGCCTGCCTGGCGGAAGCGTACAAATCCACCTGGTCTTTATTAATTAATAGCAAGAGCCAATTATTTAGTCTCTATGCTAGTATTTTAGTGAAGACTTTTAGGTCTGAGTTCAAAAGACTAATGGGCCGGTAGCTTGCGCAGTCCAGGGGATCCCTGCCCTGTTTATCAAGTACCATAATATAGGAGTGGAGAATGGAGGTGGGTATTTCTCCACCTTCCATGAAAAGATTAAACAGAGGCACCATGTACTGCAAAAGCAAGGGCCCAAATGTTTTGTAGTATAGGTACGGGAAACCGTCTGGACCCAGTGTTTTATGGCTCGGTAGGTTTTTAATGATTTCCTCCATTTCCGTTGCTGCGACCTTCCGATTCAAGTCCGACCTCGCGTCCAGAGGCAGTCTAGGGAGCCGACATGAGGTCAGGTATGCATCTAAGAAGGCATCTCTGTTAGTTGGGGTTGATGGCAGGCCAGAGGAGAGGAAGTAGATGGCAGAGTAATACTCATGAAAAGCCTGCGCCATCCATTCAGGATCATATCTGATAACACCATTTGAATCTAATGTCATATGGGGCACTAGTAGATGCTTTATCTTTCAATTGTCTGGCCAGTATGTATGGGCTCTATTGCCATATTCATAGTAGTTTTGAGAAAAGCGCAGAAGCTTCTCAACCCATCCCAGTGAGATAGATGTTCTTTAACTGAGCCCTGAGATCTATCACCTCAAGTCCCTCTTGGTGGGGCACACAAGGAGTTTGGCTTCTGCGAGCTTCAACTTGTTCTTTTAATAAGAGTATTTTAATTTGGCGTCCTTTTTCAATCGTGAGGAGAGTGCAATACACTCCCCTCTAAGTACTGCCTCCCAAAGAGTCGGAAGCAAAGGAGCAGGAGGTGTTCGCAGTAAAGTAATGAAGAAGGGAGGATCGTAACATCTCCCTCGTAACCAGGTTTGTCAATAGGGACTCATTAAGATGCCAGTTTATCATTTTAGGTGGGACAGGCATAATGTCAAGGTCCAGCAGTAAAGGGCATGGTCTGACCAGGTAATATTCCCAATGCTGGCTCGAGGCATGAATCACAATGTCACCACTTTTCGAATTATGTAGATGTAGCCAATTTTACTATGTGAATGGTGAGGGTGGGAGTAAAAGGTGCATTGTCGGGCTGTAGAGTTATCCACCCTCCATAAATCATAAAGGCCATGTTTACGGATTTATTTGCAAAACTGCATCGAGTCACTTGAACTTCTATGGGGTATGGCAGAGGTAGGTTGTATATGGAGTCTGTCCATGGAGTCAGAAAAAGCCAGATTAAAGTCACCCCCGATGATGTGCGAACAGTCATGTCTGGGGTTAAGGCGTGTCAGGTCAGAGGTTATGTAAATAGAGTTTGTGGAGCCTCGGTTAGGAGTCTCAAACACAGGACTAGCCATATATCCCTCCAGGGAAGCCCCACTTATATAGGATTTCCTTATCCCGCAGGCGAGACAGGAGTGTTTGTAGCGCTCTTCTTCGTCGTAGGGTAATTCAGGACAGGTCTTGAAAAATATATACTTTGGTTCCTTTGAAGGTGGGTTCTTTTGGTGGGCTAGCTTTGGCCATGATCTCCTCCTCAAGCGATAGTCTGTAATATGGCAAATGATGTCACGTGGGGTGCCCCCTAAACTTTTGGCCCTCAGCACTATGAGCTTTGTCCATCAATACAGGTTGATCCGGCGGGCAGTGTAGGATAGAATTGAAGATTGTTTGGAGAGTACCCACCACATCTTTTTTGTTACGCTCTTCGGGAACCCCCCTGACTCTAATATTGTGCCTCAGATCTCTGTTATTGAGGTCTTCAACATGTCGCAGGAGATCCTGGATTATAAATCGCCTGAGAAGCTACTCATGTCTGGAGCTGGGCTACTACCTGTCTAGCAGCATTATTGCTTCCATCTGGCACAATCTTTGGGACATCTCCACTACTTCGTGATGGACTGCCGCGATCTCAGATCAGCAGGTATTGTTGACTTCCAAGATAAGTGCCTGGAAGACTTACTTTGTAGACAGCTGCTGAACGTGAGCCCACCAGTCTTGTGGGAGATGAGATAAAGGTAGCAGTCCACCTGGCTGGAGAGAGGGTGTGGAGTCGTACAGACTATTAGGTATCTAGGAGGGAGATCTGTGGTGTTCTGCAGTCACTCAGGTTCTCCCCTTTCGCACCAGGGCCATGTTGGTAGTGTGGAATCAGCCTTAGGCTGGTTTCACATAACGTTTTTGTGCCTGTCCGTGGGATCCGACTTTGAAGGGGGATCCCACGGACAGGCACGGATCCATACGGATCCCTGCAATCAGATGGCAAATAGCCATCCGATCTGCAGGATCCGTGTGGATCCTGTGGTCCCCTGTCTCTCCCTACTCCTGCCTCCTCCATCTTCTTCCCTCTCCTATGCTACTCTGTCCCCCCGCTATTCTTTGCTGTGCCCCCGCTTCTCTATCCTCCTCTATCCCTATCCTGTCCCCTGTCCTCTCCCTGTGTGTAAAAAAAATAAAAAAAAACTCTCCCGGAGGATACATCACCTCTCACCGGCTCCAACGCTGCACACGATCAGGGCAGAAGAGCCTGTGATGATGTAAGAGACCCGGTCAGCTGACGAGTCATGTGACCGGATCTGTGACATCATCACAGGTCCTTTAGCCCTGATCGTGTGCAGCGTTGGAGCCGGTGACAGGTGATGTATACTCCGGGAGGAGTTTTTTTTAATTTTTTTACACACAGGGAGAGGACAGGGAAGAGGACAGGGGACAGGATAGGGATAGATGAGGATATAGAAGCAGGGGCACAGCAAAGAATACGGGGGCACAGCATATAGAATAGGAGAGGGCAGAAGATGGAGGAGAAGAAGCAGGGAAAGACAGGGAGATACGGAGCCGACATCGGATCCGAGGTGAGCTCTGGGTCCGATGTCCATAGGCTCCCATGTTGTGGGCACTAGGATCAGCCTCGGATCAGCAGTGATCCGAAGCTGTCCGATGTGTCACGGACACAAAATCGTAGCAGGCTGCGATTTTGTGCCCGTGATTACATCGGATGGTGGCAAAATCGGATGCCAATAGTGGCACATCCGATCCCATCCGATTCCCATAGGGGAACATGGGGTCCGATTTCGGATCCGATTGTATCCGTTTTGAAACGGATACAATCGGATGACCGAAAATCGTGATGTGAAAACAGCCTTAGCGTTTTGGGCAATCTTTGTGGTCTGGGTGGATCAGGCAGCAGCCCCATCAATGAATAGTTAATGCTTAAAGGGACACTGTCACCAGGTTTTTGCCATATCATCTGACAGCAGAATAATGTAGAGACAGAGACCCCGATTCCAGTGATGCGTCTCTTACTGGGCTGCTCAGTGTAGTTTCCATAAAATCACTGTTCAATCAGTTGGAGATTAACATTGTAGGACTAGTGAAATAATCCAGCATAGTAATTTACTGCTAAATCTGAAGCAGAGAAAACATTAATTTTATCAAAGTTACAGCAAGCAGCTCAGTAAGTGACACATCGCTGGAATCAGTATCCAGGATATCCCATGGTTTGTGGGAAAAGAAGTGGCGTTGTGCTGATGTAGGTGCACTATTGACCAGATTCTGCAGTGTCAAAGCAGCAGCTTCCAGCTGCCTGGTGCTCATCATCACTAGTGTCCCTTTCTGCATCAGAGGATTCCCTCTCCCACTGAGGCTCTAAAGTGGAGAGCATAGGAGAACCTCTGTCTCTCACAGCTGGACAGTGTGAGGCACTTAGGGGACTTCAGGTGTCCCCAAAGATTGGGGCTCATAGGTGAGCGGGGGGATAGGAGTCAGAGGAGAAGCACCACCTCTCCTTCTATCCTCCCCGGCTCATGGCAGGGCACGGTGATTGCTGCCAGCTGAGTCTGAGTTGACAGCAGAGGCTCCCGGGCACTGCTATTAATCAAAGCTTTCCTGTCTTGCAGTGTGGTTCGGTGAGCTGCTAGAGGGGCGGAGCTATGACAGCCTGCGCCATCTTGCTGGGCACATGTGAAGTGGCCTCAGTGGAGTCCCCCGGGGGTAAGGGGTAGTACACCCCTGACATCTGGGTCCTCCGGGTGGCGTCTCCTGCAGCTCCACAGGTGTCCTATTCTCCCATCCTGGCTGAGCTGCTGCTGTCAGGACCTCTTGCTGATCCCTATGAGGTAACCATACAGGGTGAGCGGGGCTGATGCTGCAGGGTCCTTAGGGATCAGGTTGCCTTTTCTTCCCCATTTCGAGTGATTAAGTGTTTTTAAAGGTGTGAATTTGTCTTGGGGCGAGGAGCTCTCCTCAGGCATGTCTTTACATACGGACTTCCAGTCACTCCCTCCCACATTAAAACAATTTTATAGGAGAAAAAAGTTTTGCATGGCTGTATGTTATTACTCCACTTACAGATTTGTATGGTGGCTTGTTTTTTTGTGGAACAAGATTGTGGGACAGCAATACCAATTTTATTTACAAGTAACTTTAAGAGTTTTTTCCAATTTCATGGGTAAAATTATGTAAAAGCACATTATTTTGCTTTTTTTTTTGACGGTGTTCACTGATGGAGTTAAATAATTTCATAGATTGCATCATTCCAAACCCAACAATACCAAATATGTGTTTTTTCTTTTTGTTTATTTTTCACATAAACATATGCATTTATTAGTATCATTTTTATTTATTTTCTCATTTGTTTTGTGTTTTTATTTTGTTTTATGTTTTTTTGTTTTTGTTTTCTACAGTTTTACAATTTCTTTTACTTTATTTTTTTTACTTAGTCCCTCTATGGATCACTAGCTTTACTTACCTTGATCGCTGGTACACGAGCATCATGTCACGGGGGTCCTGATCACTCCTCTCCCAGCCTCCTTAGTGCTGCCATCACTATTGATTGCAGCATTTAGGTGGTTAAAGAACCACGGCCAGCGGGGGGACCACTCCTTACTGTGAGAGCCGAGGCTTGGCTGTCACATAAGCCGATCTCCCCGTGGCAATCATGTGCACACAGCTCGGGCCCGCAAGATCACCAGGAAGCATCCATATGTCCAGGTTGCCAACCAAGACATACAGTTGTGGCCAAAAGTATTGACACCCCTGCAATTCTGTCAGATAATACTCAGTTTCTTCCTGAAAATGATTGCAATCACAAATTCTTTGGTATTATTATCTTCATTTAATTTGTCTTCAATGAAAAAACACAAAAAGAATTGTCCTAAAGCCAAATTGGATCTAATTCCACACCAAACATAAAAAAGGGGGTGGACAAAAGTATTGGCACTGTTAGAAAAATCATGTGATGCTTCTCTAATTTGTGTAAGTAACAGCACCTGTAACTTACCTGTGCCCTAACAGGTGTTGGCAATACCTAAATCACACTTGCACTAGCTGACATGGATTAAAGTTGATTCAACCTCTGTCTTGTGTCCTTGTGTGTACCACATTGAGCATGGAGAAAAGAAAGAAGACCAAAGAACTGTCTGAGGACTTGAGAAACCAAATTGTGAGGAAGCATGAGCAATCTCAAGGCTACAAGTCCATCCAAAGACCTAATGTCTGTGTCTACTTGCGCAGTGTCATCAAGAAGTTTAAAGCCCATGGCACTGTGGCTAACCTCCCTAGATGTGGACGGAAAAGAAAAATTGACGAGAGATTTCAAGGCAAGATTGTGCGGATGGTGGATAAAGAACCTCAACAACATCCAAACAAGTTCAAGCTGCCCTGCAGTCCAAGGGTAAAACAGTGTCAACCCGTACTATCCGTCGGCAGTCTGAATGAAAAGGGACTATATGGTAGGAGACCCAGGAAGACCCCACTTCTTACCCCGAGACATAAAAAGCCAGGCTGGAGTTTGCCAAAACTTACCATGAAAAGCCTAAAACGGTTTGGAAGAATGTTCTCTCTTTTTGGGCAAAGGCATCAACATAGAGTTTACAGGAGAAAAAAAAAAAGAGGCATTCAAAGAAAAGAACACGGTCCCTACAGTCAAACATGGCGGAGGTTCCCTGATGTTTTGGGGTTGCTTTGCTGCCTCTGGCATGGACTGCTTGACCATGTGCATGGCATTATGAAGTCTGAAGATACCAACAAATTTTGCAGCATAATGTAGGGCCAGTGTGAGAAAGCTGGGTCTCCCTCAAGGTCATGGGTCTTCCAGCAGGACAATGACCCAAAACACACTTCAAAAAGCACTAGAAAATGGTTTGAGAGAAAGCACTGGAGACTTCTAAGGTGGCCAGCAATGAGTCAGACCTGAATCCCATAGAACACATATGGAGAGATCTAGAAATGGCAGTTTGGAGAAGGCACCCTTCAAATATCAGGGACCTGGAGCAGTTTGCCAAAGAAGAATGGTCAAAGATTCCAGCAGAGCATTGTAAGAAACTCATTGATGGTTACCGGAAGCGGTTGATCGCAGTTATTTTGGGTAAAGGTTGTGCAACCAAGTATTAGGCTGAGGGTGCAATACTTTTGTCTGGCCCATTTTTGAAGTTTTGTGTGAAATGATCAATGTTTTGCTTTTTGCTTCATTCTCTTTTGTATTTTTTCATTGAAGACAAATTAAATGAAGATTGTACAAAATAATTTGTGATTGAAATCATTTTCAGGAAGAAACTGAGTATTATCTGACAGAATTGCAGGGGTGTCAATACTTTGGCCACAACTGTATGGATACGTCCAAGATCGTGAAGGGGTTAAGAAGAGCATGACTTTCTCTGGAATAAAATATCTGATCGCAGATATTAAGTTATCATTTTGTTCAATTTTCTAGGATCTGCATGCCCATATAGTTCGCTTGGGAAGGTTGATCCTTATGACAAATTCCGTTTAAAGAGAACTCGTCACGCTTATTTACAGGCAGTATGTTCTATAGCAGGAAGATCTGATCAGGCTATTATAGGTTTTTGTGAGAAAGGTTTCAATGCTAATTGAATTTATACTTTGAAATCCCTGGTGTTTGTCTGCAAGAGTCCAGTAGGTTGTCTTATTCAGTGATTAACAGTTTTCCTTATATGACTGTGCATGCAGAGATGCCTGTCAATCACAGAGTGGGACCGCCCACTGGAATTATGCAGATAAACACCAGAGATGTCGATGAATACAATACTATACTGAATCTTTTCCAACAACCCTATATATCTTTCTGCTCAGCTTCTCCATATCCATACTGTGCTGTCCACAGATCAGACTGCTTGTACAACATGACAGGTTTCCTTTAAAAGTCTGATTTGGAAGTCTGTATAATAGAGGAGTCTAACCAGCGCTGGACAGGTGTTTACAGATCACCCATCTTATGATAGCTGGAAAGGTAACTTAACATTGGTACTGAAGTCAAGATCTGCTGCCAGGTGTAAAGGGGGGATTACACGTTGCAATATCAATGAAAAGTCACGTGGTTTGATCGTTGGAGCCGATATTGTTCCTGCGTTGTATGGTGTGAACGTCCAATACGATGCAGGAACGATGTCAATGCGATATCGGGGATTGAATGAGCGTGCTATTCAATGCTCCGATATTGAATGGAGATTGGAGCCTGGATCGTGCTGTGTGACAGCCCAACTCCGATGTGAAGTTCAACGTCACCCATTCACTCCATGTTAAATGTTCGATCCTGGGTTGGGGGGCGTAGACATCGTATGGACGATGGATCCCAGAAATCGCAACGTGTAAACCTCCGATGCGATGCGGGAGAAACGTGCACTAAATGCGCGCTCCCGCGCCATTGAATTGCGATATCGGAACGATATTGCAACGTGTAACCCCACCTAAAGTGGTAAAGGGGAATCAAAGGTTTCTTCTACATTGTTATCACAGTTTAACAACTGGTTTCCATCAAATACTGATGACAAGAGGGAACCATAGTTTAGACTTGGAAGCTGAGAAGACAAACAAAATCTGCAAACCAATTTAACCATAAGGTTAAGAAGTATAGGAACATTTTTGACTAGTGAATCCCCATTAGAAAAGAATAGAGAATTGTATTCATTATCAAGTATGGATAATTAAAATAAGGCAATTAAAAGGAGTCAGCCATTCTTTAAAATTCTAGCTAAAACCACTTCTAAAAAGTTATGTAGGGGATATTGCCCTCATAAAAAAAAATCATACCTATAGTACCACTTTCAGGGCTTGAGTTGGCATAAAGAAACAATTAATTTTGTATGTAAATGAGCAAGCTGTAGTGCACCCTTGGTGTGGCCAAGAGCTCACTGCACCATTACACCCCTCAATTTGTATACTAGCACTGTCATGTCTAGATTGACAGTGTACACTGCAGTCACACTAACAAAGTGTTAATGCCGGCTCCTATCTGCTGCACAGTACGAACAGGTGTTAGCGATGACGAGCAGCAATGGCATTATCTGTGGGCTGCTGCAGTGTCAATACAAAGCTGCTGATTAAATTCAGCACTCCTGCTGCGCTCACATAGGGTCACTGCTGGCTTCTATCTGTGGCCGCAGCTCGTTACATTACTGCAGACAAGAGCCAGCAATGAGAGCTGCAAATGACATGTGATTTGTCTTGATGTAAGAGTTGGGTAACTCAAACACGTTGACAAATAAATCACATTCCAAGAATTCATGGAGCCTCCATCATTTGGCAGCACAGGATTAATCTATTCCATTTCAAACAAACTCAACTCCATGTCGGTCTGCAGCAGCCATTTTCCACCGAGATGGTAGTTGTGTTTGACACAACCACACCAGGTGAGCACTATTTTTTCTCTGAATATTCCCCCAGATAAGACCTTACTGTGCTATTTTCAATTCATCTTTATAGAGTCAATCCAGATATGACAGCGCTCAGTGTGCAAATTGAGGGGGCGCAACGGTGCACTGAGAGCACTCGGGGGCAAGGCAAGGGTTCACCGAAGACTCCTCATTTGCAGAACAAAATATATCTTTTTTTATGCCATCTGAAGCACTAATATCTATGCTATAGGTATGACTTCAATAGAGGCCAAGTCCCTAGGAACCTGAATAAATCGTTTAGTAACGGTTTAGGGTGATACAGTTCATTTTACAGCAGGAAACGGTGTACATTCAGCACATTTAATAGCAATAATTAATACTTACTGCATATTTAAACTTTTCATTGTAATCACGATCGTTGGCCTTCACCCGTCGTTCCTCCTCTAGAAAAGAAAAACACTTGTAAGCTGTTGCCACCTACAGGAACAGTAGTACGGATAAGTAAAGCAATGGTCAGGACCACACAGCGTTCGAAGCGTGTAATATGCCAACAGGTCTCACCGTCTGACTGCCAGAATCTGTGCCCTGCACATTTCTAAGCTGCTTTCATGTGTAGGTTCAATTACTTGTATTTATTCTGGGTTAACAAAAGCTTGAAATACCTTAAAATATTGTAATAATAAGTACATGACATCTTACATATGATGGGTTTACACGCTAGGATATCGTAAACGATATCCTTGGAACGATCACGAGATCATTCCGACATCGTAAGTGCGCTGTCACACACAAGGATATCATTAACGATATCCTTTGCGGCAGCGCAACTGTTAAATAGGAGGGGAAGGCGTGAGCGATGTAATAAAGTGTCAGGAATAGCAGATTTTTGAACGTTATCGTCACACTGAACGATGTTGCTTCCTGAAGCAGCGTTAATTGGATGACGAACGATAGATTTGAGGTCAGGATCTCAAATCTAGGATGCACGATCCAACGATCTTTTCATCCTATATCGCTTGTTTACACGCAACGACGCCTGAACGATATCTTTTCAACAGTCACAAATCTGTAATAACCAAAGTAGTGTATAGTAAAGCTGGTCACACTAGGTTGTCTGTTATTAGGGGCATTAGACAATGATGTCTTTTATGGGTGTCTTCTAACCACCCCACAATCAGATCTTTTCTTGGGAAAGAAGCACCATAGTAGATTCCTTATTGCCGCTGAAGAAAATGTGCTTTAACAAGAAGATCCAATATTATTGGTTCTTTTTTCTCCTCCGTGTCTGATATTGAGGGGCAGATGTGCCACCTAAGATCACGTCTTAATTCCACTTACCGTACATGTGTCAGTTTTTGTACTGATAGCACATGTCCATTTTTGTTTTTACGGATCCACTGACATGAATAGGACATTACATGGATCCGTGTCCTGTCTATTCATCAGCGACTGTGGCAGCCAAAAAAAAAGAAACACAGACCACATACACCTGAAAATAAGATAACTTACACTGACAAAAATTGGTCCTTTTTTGGGTATCTGAAAGAGTAACTGATGTGCGATCCAGCCTAAGGCCACATTCACACATTCAGTATTTTGGTCAGTATTGTACCTCAGTATTTGGAAGCCAAAACCACAAGTGGAGCAATCAGAGGAAAAGTATAAGGGTGAGTGCCCATGATCAGGGTTATGGATGCAGTGGATTTTTGCTGCGTTTATAACACTGTGTTGTACAATACAAGCACAGTAAATGGATGTATAGAAATCCCATCTTCACTGTGCTTCTTTATTAGTCATATAAATGCTCTATAAATAATACATATTATTTATACATATAGTCTTATTTTGTAGTCATGTTTTTACACAACCACCTGTTCACATTCATTGGTGTTGCCAGTCCATCATTTGTTAAATTTGAAAGCTATTTTCTGTCTGTGCACCCCGCCCTATAGCCATGGTGAATTCACCTCCATACATAGCTAGAATCCCATCCGTTCACACATGCATATTTTTAAATCGCACAGAGGTATTTCAAGTTAGGCTACTTTCACACTACGATTTTTTAAAATCCGATGCTGTCCGATATAAATCAGACAGCATCGGATTCCTCTGATGCCTGGAATCGGATGCCAAATAGGCATACGATTCCGACAGAAAATAGGATGCCCGCCCTCCTGTCAGATCGCTCCCTAGCTGTCACTGTCTCTCCCCCGGTCCTCTCCTCTTGGCCCCCGGTCCTCCTCTCTGCACCCCCGGTCCTCCCCTCTTGGCCCCCGGTCCTCCCCTCTTGGCCCCCGGTCCTCCCCTCTTGGCCCCCGGTCCTCCCCTCTTGGCCCCCGGTCCTCCCCTCTGCACCCCCGGTCCTCCTCTCTGCACCCCCGGTCCTCCCCACGTGTCCTCCGGGTCCCCCCACGTGTCCTCCGGGTCCCCCCACGTGTCCTCCGGGTCCCCCCACGTGTCCTCCGGGTCCCCCCACGTGTCTTTCCCCCTCTCCAATCTTTTCTCACCTGTCCACGACTCCTGCACGGTCCCGCGCGTCTCCCGGTATCTTGCTGTTCTGTCTTCTGTGCTGCTAGGACCTCTCGTGATGTCACAATCACATGACTGCGAGTAACCAATAGCCGGCAGTCATGTGATTGTGATATCACGGCAGGTCCTGGCAGCACAGAAGACATAACCGCAAGATACCGGGAGACACCGGAGACGCCGGGGACCTCGTGGACAGGTGGGTATAGATTTTCTTTTTTTTTTAACCCTTTGTTTCACTTTTAGGAGCTATTTTAGTGTACTGAGCATGCTCAGTACACTAAAATCGGTCCGAGGAGACATCAGATGTTTCCTCGGACCCTGCTCCATAGGGCCCCATGTCAAATTGATCGGGTCAGATCGGATGTGCACTAAATGCCATCCGATTTGGTCCGATCCAAGTTTGTCCGATTTTGTTTTCGGTGCTAAAATCGGAGCAGGCTCCGATTTTAGCACCGATAATAAAATCGGACAGAATCGGATCGGACCAAATCGGATGGCATTTAGTGCACATCCGATTCGGTCCGATGCCCATAGGGCTGCATGGGGCCCAAAATCGGTCCGATGCTGTCCGATTTTTTTATCGGACAGCATCGGAACTGATAAAATCGTTATGTGAAAGCAGCCTTAGGCTGGAAACACACTATCCGACTCACATGCAAGTCTCTCGGACCAGACTCTGATCAGTGACCCTGAACGGCCTCCCTGTGTCAGGACGGGAGTGTGATGCTGCACAAAAACACAAGCAGCTGACACTCCTGTCCTGAGAGGGGGAGGCCAATCAGGGTGACTGATCAGAGTCAGGTCCAAGAGACTCGCAAGTAAGTAGGATAGTGTGTTTCCAGCCTTAGAGTCCCGATACACGAAATTCACCTGGTCATGGTTATTAAGCCCATATACATTGGCCAATACATTACTTTTAAGGGTCACCTTTAGTCAAATATACTTCCAGCAGTAATGCTGTGTCATATTTTCACTATTTTAATTTTACAATAAGCCAAGTATATTTTTCCTTTTTTTCTCTAATGTTCCTACTGCAGCAATGCATAGTCATCGTCCCTTTATTTAATTCTTAATGTTGTAGTGTGCAGCTGTATATCTTTTTGTTGACAGGATGTCAGCATTACAGGCAGTACCTGACACCGGGAGTCACAGAGGAGTCAAAGAGGTGGACCTGAGGACAGTACGTAAAGCACAATTTGTTGGTTGATAAAAACTGTGCCTATAGTCCGAGATTTTCTAAACATAGACAACCCCTGCATAATAAGGCAGTCAGATCAGAAAATTGCTGTGTGTTCGTACACATAATGGGCCTGTGCAAGAACTGCCTGTCTACATGCACTATTTATCTGTAAGACAGGACAGAACATGGCATTCTGAAATTTTTTCTTAAAGGGATGCTGTCAGGTCATTTTTCAGTATGATACTAATATTACCCTTGAACAGTGCCTGGGCAGACCTCTTAAAAAATATTATTCTAACCTTTTTAGTTTCCATGCTATAAGCATTTTCAGACCCTGCAGGGAGCTGCTGCATTAGTCCTGTCAATTAGATTGACAGATGATTAGTTCTACTGTGTTGAACAATTCATTTATTATGCACTCCTCAGCAGCTCTCTCCTCCCTCTGCTCTGTCAGGTTTCAGTTTTAGGAGCTTCCGTTGTGGACACGAAAGGAGAGAACTATTGCAGGTCTGCCTTACCTGATCTACATAATATATCTACTCCATTTGTTTCTCTAAGCAGGTTTACCTGCTATTCCCCCCCGCTGATCTCCTGAGCAGTGATGTAAATATGTGGCATGAATATTCATCCTATAGGGAGTGGACAGCAGAGAACTAAGTGAATCATTCACTGCAATTGACAGATGGAACGAATCTCATTATTTGAAGTTCACAGAGGATAGGAGAGAAATACATCAATGGAGAAAGCTTAGATAGAGGAAATAGAAAATGATAGCAGTTACATATGGATTTTTGACCTGTCATAAGTCATTGTGGAAAATCGATAATGAACTCGCATGTAAGCTCACCTAAGGATACTTTCACATGGTGTTCTAGCACACAACCAGTGGTCCCATTGGGGGAAAACGGGATTCGGACGCATGATCCAAGAGGGCCATTGACTTTAGTGGTGCAGACAGAGTCACCATGTACGCCATTGTGCACCAGTTTTGGGAGTATATGTTTACTGCAGGCAGACACCCTAATGCAGTCTACTGCGTCTGGGTGTCCGCCTGCAGTAGACTTATAGGGTAAGGTCACACTGGCATTAAAAAAAAAAAAAAAAACAGTCCGTTTCTCATCTAGGAGAGTCGGACGAGTGACATCAGTTTTTTGATCTATGTGGCATGCAACTGCTATGAGTTTTTTTTTCTCAGATAAAATCCGAGTGGTGTCTGTGTGCTGTCCATGTGCAATGCATTTTTTTCTCAGCTGCTATTACTGTACATTCATTAGCTGGAGCATTGTACAGTGTTCTCAGCTATAGAACGATAATGTATGAGTTGAAAAAAACGGATGGCACTAGGATGTCTCTCAGTGTGCCATCCGTGATATGGTCGGACCCATTGACTTGCATTGGTGACTGAGGCGAGAATCTCATAATGTAGCAACTTTTTTCCAGATTCTGGATGGGGAAAAAAAAAAAGAGAATTTTGTTTACGTACCGTAAATTCTTTTTTCTTGAATCATCAATGGGAGACCCAGACAATGGGGTTTAGGGCGCTGCCCTCCGGAGGTCACACTAGGTACTACAAGTTTGTAGCACCGCCTCCTCTGCTTATAAACCCCCACCGTAGGAGACATCCTCAGTTTAGTCCATAAGCTGCGAGGAGAAATAAACCACACCCGAAACATCGGGAAGAATGCCGTGCACAGACGGTGTAACAACCCGGAAACACTGTCTCAACAGAGAACAGATCAAATGCAAACATGCAACGGAACAACTGGGTGGGTGCTGGGTCTCCCATTGATGATTCAAGAAAAAAGAATTTACGGTACGTAAACAAAATTCTCTTTTTTCTGATCATCATAATGGGAGACCCAGACAATGGGGATGTCCTAAAGCAATACCCCAGGGCGGGAAGAGTTCCTCAACAAGACGGATAACACATGGTTCCCTTTTAAAGGTGGGCAACCGCCGCCTGGAGAACCCGCCTGCCCAAACTCGCATCCGCAGAGGCATGGGCATGCACCATATAGTGCTTAGAGAAAGTGTGCAGGCTGGACCAAGTGGCCGCTTGACACACCTGTAGAGCAGAAGCTCGATGTCGCAAGGCCCAAGAGGCACCTACAGCTCTAGTAGAGTGTGCCTTCAAACCCACCGGGAGAGGCAAACCAGAAGACCGGTAAGCCTCCTGAATGGGAGCCTTGATCCATCTGGCCAAGGTCGACTTTGAAGCCGCGGACCCCTTACAGCGACCCATCGTGAGGACAAATAAGGAATCCGAACTCCTAAAGGAGGCGGTCCTGGACACATAAATGCGTACAGCTCTCACGAGATCCAGAGTATGGAGGTCGCGCTCAACCTGATGAACGGGAGCGGGGCAAAATGATGGGAGAACAATCTCCTGGTTCAAGTGGAATGTTGAAACCACCTTCGGCAAAAATTCAGGCCGTGGGCGCAACACCACCTTGTCCTGGTGAACCACCAGAAAGGGTGACTTGCACGAAAGTGCAGCCAATTCTGAGACCCTTCTCAGAGACGTAATCGCCACCAGAAAGACCACCTTCTGGGACAGACGAGAGAGAGAGATGTCTCTCAGTGGCTCAAACGGCGGTTTCTGCAGTGCCGCCAGGACCATGTTGAGGTCCCAAGGGTCCAGGGGCCGCCTGTAGGGCGGAACCACCCGAGACACCCCCTGCAGAAATTGGCGGACCTTCGGGAGGAGCGCCAAGCGCCTGTCAAATAGCACGGAAAGTGCTGATACTTGACCTTTCAGAGAGCCAAGGGATAATCCCAACTCCAAACCCGACTGTAGGAAGGCCAACAATGTCGGGATAGACAACGGCCACGGCGAGTGACCACCAGAGGCACACCAGGAGAAAAAAATTTTCCACGTTCTGTGGTATATCTTCCTGGAAACAGGTTTCCTTGCCCGATTCATGGTGGCAACCACTGTGGGAGAGAAGCCTCTGGATGTCAGCAGCCAGGCCTCAAGAGCCATGCAGTCAATCTGAGGGCCCTGGAATTGAGGTGGAAGAATGGGCCTTGCGCGAGAAGATCTGCGCGCTCTGGAAGAGCCCACCGGTGTCCGCCTGACAGTTGCCACAGGTCCGGGTACCAGGACCTCCTGGGCCAATCTGGAGCCACTAGAATGGCTACTCTGCATTCCGTCCTGATCTTCCACAGGACCCTGGGAATCAGAGCTAGAGGCGGGAACACATATGGCAGCTGGAAGCTGGACCAACTCAGGATCAGGGCATCCGCCCCCAGAGACTGAGGATCCCATGATCTCGCCACGTATTGGGGCACCTGATGATTCAGCCGTGAGGCCATCAGATCCACGTCCGGAGTGCCCCATCTGCCGCAGATGTCCCGGAAGACGTCTGGATGAAGGGACCACTCTCCGGCGTCCATCCCCTGTCGGCTCAGATAGTCGGCCTCCCAGTTCTCGACCCCTGGGATGTGAACTGCGGAGATCAGGCAGCCGTTTTCCTCCACCCAAGCTAGAATGCGGTGGACTTCGGTGAGGGCCTGAGCACTTCTGGTCCCTCCCTGATGATTTATGTAGGCGACGGCCGTCGCATTGTCGGACTGTACCCGAATGGGTTGTCCTGACAGGAATTTCTGAAACGCCAGGAGCGCCAGATAGACCGCCTTGATCTCCAGCACGTTGATCTGCAACGCCGACTCCGACTGAGTCCAGAGGCCTTGAGCCCTGTGGTGCAAGAACACCGCACCCCAGCCCTTCAGACTGGCGTCGGTGGTCACCACTAACCATGACGGTTTTAAGAAGGACCGTCCCCGTGACAGATGATGTGGCTGTAGCCACCACTGTAGGAATCCCTGGTTGGTTGTGACAGCGTCACCAGCCGATTCAAAGAAATCGTCCTCTTGTCCCATCTGCGAAGAATCTCCAGCTGGAGAGGACGGAGGTGAAACTGTGCGAACGGCACCGCCTCTATCGCCGCTACCATGCGACCCACCAGTCTCATCAATACCCGTAGGGATGATTGTGGTGACAGGAGGACATTCTGCACTCCTGAATGGATCGCCAGCTGCTTGGCTTGAGGTAGGGACACCAGAGCTGAGTCCGTGTGGAAGTCCATGCCCAGATATGTTAATGACTGGGTCGGAACCAGGGTCGACTTCTGAATATTGAGAAGCCACCCGAACCGTTCCAGGGACCTCATGGTCACCTCCAGGCTCACCCGACAAAGGTCTTCCGATGGCGCTCTGACCAGCAGGTCGTCCAGATAGGGTATGACGGCGTGTCCCTGCACATGCAGGAGAGCCATCATGGAGGCCATCACCTTTGTGAACACCCGCGGTGCTGAGGCTAGCCCGAATGGCAGTGCCACAAATTGGAAGTGCTCTTCCCCCACTGCGAATCTCAACCAGCGCTGATGAGCCGGTGCAATGGGCACGTGAAGGTAAGCATCCCTTATATCGATGGATGCTAGGAAGTCTCCCTGTGACACAGCCGCGATCACGGAGCGCAGGGATTCCATGCGGAACTTCCGAACCAACACGTGACGGTTGAACAACTTTAAGTCCAGAACCGGGCGGAATGAGCCGTCCTTCTTTGGGACAATAAAGAGGTTGGAGTAAAAACCCCTGAACCTCTCTTTCGTGGGCACAGGGACCACCACTCCGTCTCTGCGGAGTCCCTCCAACACCAGATGAAAAGCCTGAGCCTTTTCTGGAGATGGAACCGACCGATGGAATCGGGGTATCGGTTTTGACGTTAGCTCTATCCTGTACCCTCGTGAGACTACGTCTCGAACCCACTGGTCTTGAACGTGAAGGAGCCACATATCCTGAAATCGAGACAGGCGGCCCCCCACCTGTGGGGAGGCAGGATGAGGTAGCGAGTCATGTCGAGGCGGGCTTGGGGGTGGCAGCCGCTGCCCCCGCTGGCTTCTTCTGACGACTCTTGGAACGCCACTGAGTAGCAGGCTTGCCCCCTCGGTCCGAGCGAGCAGACGTCGTTGATGACTGTGAGCTGGAACGAAAGGACCACTGCTTAGGGTTCCTTTTCACGGTGTACCGTGGCTTAGGTTTATTCTGCGGGATCTTAGACTCAGCAGAATCCTTTATCAATTTGTCCAGCTCGGTGCCAAAAAGCCTGTCACCAGCGAACGGAAGATTTTGCAAAATCTTCTTAGATGTGGCATCTGAGTCCCAAAGACGCAGCCACAGCAGCCTGCGTATCGCAATTGCATTGGCCGAGGCCACAGCAGAGCGAGTGGCAGTCTCCAAAGATGCCGTCCTGGCGTAATCCGCATAAGCTCTTGCTCTGTCGGTAAGCGCCCGGACCTCTGGGCTGGACCTAGCTAGATCAGTGATACCATCCAAACAGATAGTAATCGCTTGTAGGGTCCAGACCGTGGCAAAATTAGGGGCAAATGATGACCCCACAGCCTCATAGGAAGACTTGGCGAGTTGCTCGACCTGTCTATCAGTAGCATCCTTCAACGAGGAGCTATCAGAGGCAGAAAACAAGGAGCGCGCAGCAATCCTAGTCATGGAAGCGTCCACCTTAGGAGACTGCGACCATTCCTGGAGCGCCTCCTGGGGAAAGGGGAAGCGATTGTCCTTGGTTTTACGGACATAACGCCGCCCAGGATGTAACCTGGGAGCTTTAATCACCCTTCCGAAATTAGTGTGGTCCATGAAGGAGCCACTTGGTCTAGCCTCTGGCCGCAGCCATTGATAGACCTCCTTGGGGTGTAAAGTCACCTCCTCAGGAGGAGTGACAAGACGTAATGTCTCATTGATGGAGGACACCAGATCCTCCACCCCATCTGGAGGTTCAGACATAGACCCGAGAGTAGAACCCCCATCATCTTCCTCACCATCAGAGGAACGCTCCTCCTCAGAGAGAGCCTGGAGCTCGGGTGAATCCTCACGACGAGCTCGCTTAGGGGGTCTCACAGCAGAAGTGAGAGGCACCCGGGGGTAACTGGGCGGAGTAGCTGGGTTCTCCAGCCTCCTATGTAGTGCCTCCAGGGCTTGTGACATGGAGGACATCTGGGACAGCAGAGATTCATTGAACCTATTCTGCGTTTCCCATGGCCCTGGGATCACCTGAACCTCAGGGTATAATCCCGGATTTGCAGACTCAGTAGTAGCAGGCCGGGCCTCTGGGCGTCCGCAGTTATTGCAGGACCCCTCCACCAGTGTCCCGTTGCATGTAGCACAGGTAATGGTGATCACCGCCGCCTTAGCAGCATGCTTCCCAACTGAGGACATCTCCACAGTGAGGGGAATATAAGCCAAGTTCACAAACAAACCGGGAATCCCGGTGGCTTACCGACCGCAGTAAAGCGGTAGGAGGAAGCGGTGTGGGTGTGTGACCTCCGCGAGTTCCGGTCTCCCTTTGAAAGTGCAGACACGCGCTGCAGCCAGATCCCAGCCGGGAAGTGAGGGAGAAGATGGCCGCCGACAGTGAAGTCGTGGGCGGAGCCAGGAACACGCGGGAAGAACACAAAACACGCCCATCGGTGAGTCACCACAAGGGCTGCTTCCTCCTCCTCCAGGCAGCTTCAGTAATTGAAGTGCCAGAGCCCGCAGCGCGGGAAAAGAGTGTGAAATATCAACACACACACACTCAGACTGCATGTACACACAAACACCCGCAGTCTACAGCCTCAGCCCCTGTGACACACAGGGCGGTCAGCCAGGGTGACCCCAGCACAGGGTACACCATCAGAACCGCGGACCCAAGGGTAACCGCGCGGTCTGAGTGTCATGACACAAAATGCCAGACACTACCCCCAGGCACAGCAGGAGACACACCAGGTGCCTCAGTGCCGGTCCGGTCTGTAAGCACCTTTAGGGAGGCCTCGGACGGGGGTACAGCACCAGTCCGGAGTGTAAGCACCATTTAGGGAGGCCTCGGACTGGGCTGGCTCCGTCCGGTCTGTAAGCACCATTTAGGGAGGCCTCGGACGGAGCGGAGCTGTGCAAAGCTCCAGGCTCCCCCTATCCAGAGCCTCCATGGAGGGATGGAAAGGAAAGGAGCACGACAGCGTACCGGGAGAACACTAAAGTGTCCAGGCTAAAAGCCCTCCGGTACCTCCACCAGCGTGTTCCACAAGGGTGAGCGGGGAGGCTGTCGAGGGTCCCGAATGGGACCATTTTACCTTGTCTTCATACGCCATCACGTAAGTTGTGAGAATGCAGTGAAGTGCAAGCAAAGCGTGATCCTCCGAGCACACTAAGTTTAAAACTGAGGATGTCTCCTACGGTGGGGGTTTATAAGCGGAGGAGGCGGTGCTACAAACTTGTAGTACCTAGTGTGACCTCCGGAGGGCAGCGCCCTAAACCCCATTGTCTGGGTCTCCCATTATGATGATCAGAAAAAAAAAGTGTCCGACACACGGTAATTTGGTCTACACCAATAACCAACATTGGTCCGAATGCAATGTGCGGAATGACGCATACCTTACCCATACTCCAGAAACTGGTCCACAGAGAGCACACTGAATAAAACAAGCCGGCTGAGGCCAAAGCCTGGAACTGAAATGTGCCTCTCCCCCAAACCATGTCCTATCCAGGCTCCCTAACCTCTGTTAGGAAAAATCTACTGGAATTACTACACAAGGAAGAACTGCAATATCTGCAGTATATTATCAAAGAGTTTGGGATTCTAACTACCACAACCATAAACAAGGAAATCCAAGATGTTACATTCTGATACCTGTACTACAGAACATCAATATACTATTATTATTTATTTATATAGCGCCATTGGTTCCATGGCACTTTACATGTGTAAGGGCAGAACAAGGAAGAGAACATAAATAACGACAAATAAATTATACAGGTACATTAGGGCAGAGATCCTGTCCACAAGGGCTCACAGTCTATAGGGGATGGGTGGGAGACAGTAGGAGGGATTAATATACAGTGGGGAAAATAAGTATTTCATACGCTGCAGATTTTGAAGTTTTCCCCTCTATAAAGAGCGAAGAGGTCTGTAATTTATATTGTGGGTTCACTTCAACTGAGAGACTATCAAAAAAAAAATAAATAAAAAAAAAATTCAGAAAATTGCATTGTATGAGTTTTATATAATTAAATTGTATCTTGAAAAAAGTATTGGATCACCTACCAAACAGCAAGAATTGTGAGTCTCACAGACCTGTCAGTTTTCCTTAAGAAGCCCTCCTACTCTACACTCATTACCTGTATTAATGATTTGTGCAACGCTTGTCTTGCACTCCAACCTCCCCACCATGGCCAAGACCAAAGAGCTGTCTAAAGGACACCAGGGGCAAAATTGTACACGTGCATAAGACTGCAATGGGCTACAGTGCAAGCACTTTGGTAAAAAGGCAACAATTGTTCGCGCAATTAGAAAATGGAAAAAACACAAGGTAACTGTCAATCTTCTTAGTATGGAGCTCCATGCACAATCTCGCCTCATGGGGCAAGGATGATCCTGAGAAAGGTCAGGAATCAGCCCAGAACTACACGGGGATGACCTGGTCAATGACCTGAAGAGAGCTGGGATCATAGTCTCAACACACTACCCAGTCATGGATTAAAATCCTGCAGAGCACACAAGGTCCCGCTGTTCACACCAGCACATGTCCAGGCCCGTTTGAAGATCACCAATGATCATCTAATCGAATAGATCTCAGAGAAGGCATGGGAGAAGGTCTGATCCAGAGAAGGCATGGAGAAGGTCTGATTCAGAGAAGGCATTGAAGAAGGTCAAGTGTAGTGATGGGCGAGAAAAAAATGCTCGGGTCGAGCATATCGAAATGCTCGGGTGCTTGACCCGAGCACCGAATCCAATCTTAACCTATGGGAAACTCGAGCATTTTTCCGGCGGCACCCCCGGAGGTCTGCAGAAAGCCTACAAATGTCACAAATGTATAAGAACAGTGCTCAAATGTCATGGGATGGGGAAGACCCCTGTAAGCATTTCTGACTCCCAAGTCACTACTGTGAACAATGTTGTCTGAGTATTACGCCACTTTTACTGACTCACAATAAAACGTTAGAAAAACAAAATGGATTTTCCTGGGGAAAATGTGAAGGCTAGCTTCACACCACGGTTTTTGGCTGTCAGGGTGGATCCTGTTTTTTGCAGGATCACCAGGACAGAACCTGAGAAAACAGGATGTGCTGAAAGTGTGGACAGGATACTGTTTTTAGCAGGATCTGTTTGCTGCTGCTGTCCATGGTGCTGAAGTCTGCAATACTGCTGTCCATGGTGCTGAATTTGCACAACATGATTTCTGAGCATGCACTGAGCAAGGCAATTGTCTATGCTGTGAAGATACGAGATGTGCAGCATCTGAAACAATGGATACTGGAAGCCTGTGCTAGCATTTCTTCTGTGGTGTTGCTATCAGTGTGTCAAGAGTGGGAGAAGAGGGTTGCATTGACAATTCAACACAATGGGCAGCACTTTGAACACATTTTATAAGTGGTCATAAACTTGTAAATAACTCATGAAAGAATAAAAGTTATGTTAAAACCAAGCCCACCATTGTTTTTCTTATGAAATTCTCAATATGTTTGAAGTGTCACATGACCCTCTTCCAATTGAAAAAAATAAACTTGGATCCAAAATGGCAGACTTCAAAATGGCCGTCATGGTCACCACCCATCTGGAAAAGTTTTCCCCCTCCCATATACTAATGTGCCACAAACACGAAGTTTATATCATCAACCATTCCCATTTTATTTAGGTGCATCCATATAAATGGCCCACCTGGACAATGCGATTTTCTTTTTTTGATTGTCTCTCACAGTTGAAGTGTACCTACGATAAAAATTACAGACCTCTCCGATCTTTATAGAGGGGAAAACGTGCAAAAATCGGCAGTGTATCAAATACTTATTTTTTAATTCATACAGACTATATAATGCAGAAAAGTGTAATAGCAAGAGCAGGTAATGCAGAATAAACCAATACTGTAAAACAGAACCACACGCTGCTCCCTGCGCCACTCTCAACACAGCTGCTCTATTACTCCTATTACCATAACTGGGAAACATTGCCAGAGCTCAATAATGCTGTAATTGACCCGAAGACGACTGCACAAGATGTACAGGACACGCAGAACAGGACAGCTACAGCTTTAACACATGGTACATTGAAGAAGTAGCTTAAGCCAGAAAGACTGGTTTTTATCACCATTTCTGAAATTAATGAAAGAAAAACCCTTGACACATTACGCGGCACTGAAAGCCTTCCTTTCATTTGTTTTTATTAAATTCACTAAAACCAAGAATAGGCACTAGAAAGAAAGCTACCGTATTAAAAATTACTACGTATACGTGTACAGCATGAACAAAAATAAATGGTAGAGCCACCATTCAGGCTCTGTGCAAACCAAGTCTTTTGCTGAGTTTTCAGAGCTGAAACTCACAGTTTTGGAGGAGGATTTGCTTTGAGCTCACCTTACTGTAACAATTGGATCTGACAATTGGAGCAGATCACTTACTGATGGGCTCCTTTGGGCTAATTCACTCCCTATAGAAAATAGGCCATGTATGCAAGCAGTCTGTGTAGGTCTGTCACATATTTCAGGTTTGGCAAGTATTAAACCTAAACACAGAGGGGATATACGGTTAAAAAAGATTGATATCCCCATTTTATTTTAGCCGCTCCATATTTGATACTAAAGCACTTATTTGTGTTAATAAGGACTAGGTCTACAACTTACAGTACTTTTTACACATTTACCCCCATATTCAGTGGCTCCGTTGGGGCTTATATCATTTTCAGCCATTTATGCCTAGTTGTGGCTGGAAGCAAGACAACGTCCACTCTTAGGCTATGTGCTGACGCCGCTTTTTGGGTGCACACATTTTGTACAGCAAAAACGCTGCTAAACTGCACCCTGTGGAAGGAAAATGCACCACAAAATAAATGCTGTTTAGGTGCAGTCATCGCTTACCATGCTGCAGGTTTCAGTGCTGTCAGTAATCAGAGAACACGGGGAGCAGACGGACATGTTCTTCCTCCACGTGATCTCTGATGTAGCAGAGGTGCATGTGTCCAGGAAGATAGAGGAGGGGTATGAGGATGGGAAGTGGGTAATAAAGATGGAGCCAATAAGGGTCTTTGTTTTTACTGATAACTAGTTGTAGTACCCGGCTACGCCCAGGTTAATAAATAACTTATGTTAGCTATAACAAAATAGAATTTGAATATGTCATATTAATGACCTGTAAGAAAATAGAAGCTGAGCTGTGATTGGTTGCTATAGGCAGCCTAATAAATCTCCAGCCAACAGTAAACCCTCCCCCTGGCCGGGCAGTATATGTTACCTCAAACATACACATAAAAGACAGCTCATGTGACTGACATCTGCCTTAATTCCCTATATGGCACATGTGTTGCACATTGGCTGTTTTTAATCAGATGTTTATGTTTGGAAATTAAAGATAGCACACATATGAGGCAAGTTGTGTGAGGTGATTTGTGCACATCTGTGTCTGTCTGTGTGGTGTGTGTCCCCCTGGGGTGTGTGTGTGTGTGTCCCCGTGGGGTGAGTGCATGTGTCCCTATAGGGTGTGTATGTGTGTGTGTCCCTGTGCGGGGGTCTGTGTGGTGTGTGTGTATCTGTGTTGTGTGTGTCTCTTTGTGGTGTGTGTGTGTGAGTCCCTGTGGGGTGAGTGCATGTGTCCCTATAGGGTGTGCATGTGTGTGTGTCCCTGTGGGGGGGGGGGGGGTGTCTGTGTGGGGCATGTGTGTCTCTGTGTTGTGTGTGTCTCTTTGTGTGTCCCTGTGGGGTGAGTGCATGTGTCCCTATTGGGTGTGTATGTGTGTGTGTTTCTGTGGGGGGGGGTGTCTATGTGGTGTGTGTGTCTCTTTGTGGTGTGTCTGTGTGTCCATGTGGGGTGAGTGCATGTGTTCCTATAGGATGGCTATGTGTGTGTGTCCCTGTGGGGGGGGGGGGTCTGTGTGGTGTGTGTGTCTGTGTCCATGTGGGGTGAGTGTGTGGCACCCCTGCGACCAGGGTGGGCACAGGTAGTAACTGCAGCCAGGCAGGAGGGTAGACAGTTTGTTTAACAAACACCTCAACACACATATCCACGGTCATGGGACCTAACCCTGAGTCTGGGACTCTAGGCAGACAAGGGGTAGTAGGCTAGATATGAGTGGATGGAGCGTAGTCATGGTAACGGATGGGTATATAAGGGAGCAACAGGAAGCAGTTAGTCAGTAGGCTGGAGTAGGCTGAGAGGAACAGATAAAGGAGTAGGCTGGTGCTGAGCAGCAAAGACAAGACCAGTACCATCAGGTCCAGGGAAGATGAGCAGGCCAGCAACTAATTGACAGGAGAGCCTCCCTTAATATACTAAGAAGTTACACGGGAAGGAAAGGACCCGGTAATCTCTTGAGAGACAGGGATACCTGTGGTTTGGCTTAAACCAGAGTGTCAGCTCTGAAGGGGGCTGAAGATTAACCCGGTGCCCCAGACAACCTGACGAGGAATACAGACTCCAGATCTATATTCCCACCAGAGGATTGGGAGCACAGCAGCAACAGAGAGGACCCGGCTTACCGCCCAGAGACTTAGGGGGAAGCTGCTAATAGGGACCGAGCTGCCGCTCCGCAATCCACTTTAAGGAGGAACACTGAGAAATAGCCTGGAAGGACACGTAGAGGGACTGAGGAGTCTAGGGAAGATAACCTGGTTGCAGTGGGTTCAGTATACCGAATTCAATATAGCAAAGCTGTAAAGAACTGTATTATACGTGCCCTGTTTGACGGAAGTAAAAGAACAGTAAACTCGGGTGAACCCTGCTCCGTTGTCTGTGTCTGATTTCAGGTATGAAAAACTGTCAGTTCTCCATCTAGCCCTGTCAGGAGCCATCTTCACATCATCCCCTTTTCCTGCAAAGCCTACAATTACCATCACTGACTTTAATCATCACTGCCCCGGGGAACCCAGTTCTACCCACTGGAACTATTCCATCCAAGCTGCTATCCCATCATCCCCGGAGGTTCTGCAGCAGCGGCGGCCCCATCACTGGCCGCATATAGTGGGTGGCGTCAAGTGACAAATCCCCTGTAAATAACCCCCATTTTATTGTGCGGGGCCGGGACACGGTCCGGACCAGGACCGCCGTGACTTCCCCCAGCAGCACCCTGGTCCGGCACCGAGTACCCAGTCCTAGTGGGCTCCACAAGTGCATGTGTCGCTATAGGGTGTGTGTCCCCGTGGGGGTGGGGGTGTGTGTCTCTGTGTTGTGTGTGTGTCTCTCTGTGGTGTGTGTGTGTTTGTTCGGGTGCGTGGTGAGTATCCAATATTGGGGCTGCACCTTAGCGACTATACACTTGCTGTTACTCTTTGTGTGCGTGCGGTGTGTGTATACATGTCCCCAAGCGTGGTGAATATCTCATGTTGGGGCCCCACCTTAGTGACTATATGCTGGTATGTGCTGTTAGTCTTTGGCGCTATCATTAAGCCCCTCTCATTCACAACTGTCAACTAGTAACTGTCACTATTTCCCCATTATGTAGATAGGGGCAAAATTGTTTGGTGAATGGGAATGCGCGGGGTTAAAATTTCGCCTCACAACATAGCCTATGATGCTCCCGAGGTCCAGACGTGTGACTGTGCAAAATTTTGTGGCTACAGCTGACAGCTGTCGATTTTCCATTCACTTTTTCCCCATTATGTAGATATAGGGGCAAAATTGTTTGGTGAACTGGAACACGCGGGGTTAAAATTTCGCCTCACAACATAGCCTATGACGCTCTCGGGGTCCAGACGTGTGACTGTGCAAAATTTTGTGGCTGTAGTTGCGACGGTGTAGATGCCAATCCCGGACATACATACACACAAATATACACACACATACATACATACATACATACATACAGCTTTATATATTAGATAAAATAATTTGTCTATGTTATGTCTTTCTTAACCATTTATTTGAGATTCTTAATGGCCGGGTCTAACTTGGCCTGACATTAAGAATCTCAGGGGTTCATACCAGCTGAAAATACAAAGCTGGTATTAACCCATAATTATCCAGCGTGCCATACCCCACCAGGGCCACTGGAAGAGCCTGGTAAAGCACCTGGAAATGGAGCTACGATGAATGCGCCATTTTCAGGGGAGGCTGCAGGATGCAGTTCTTAAGCATGAGGGGGGGGGCCCTAAAACAATGGGCCCTCACCCTACTGATAATACCAGCACTCAGCTGCTTAGTTTTACCTTGGCTGGCAATTTAAAATAGGGCGAAACCCACGCATATTTTTGTGCCAGCCAAGGTAAAATTACACAGCTGAGGTTGGCAGCTCAGAGCTGTCCGCTCTCACTGGGCTAGACTTAATACTGCAACCGAATAGGCATTTTTTAAATTATTTAACACACTATGATGGCAGGTTGGTTGCCATGCACTAATGTGTATGGCAACCAAGCACTATCACTGGCCAGATTGAGGAAATGCAGTCTGAATGCAACAGCCAATCACAGGGGCTCTCAGAGTGTGAACGCCTGTGATTGGCTGTTGGCTGTCCATGCAGTGAAGCTTAATGAGTGGCCAAGAGAACAGCAGTGGGAGACTAGTAAGCTCGAACTAGCTATGCTGGCATCTACCTATCCATCCTATCGGTCTATATTCTTACTTTTAACAGCATAGGATTGACCATGTTAAAAAAACATGTTATATTTATGACATTAACATGACATACGGATGCTAGATGTGGGGATGCCGAACACTGGTATGTCATACGGGTGTCAAAACACATGACACCAGCATGACACTGTTACTTTTCTCGCTGATATCCGCAGCGAGAAAAAAAAAAAAAAAGCAGATGTGAGCGCACACTTACCTGCAGTGCACCCTCCTGTTTTCTTCTCTTGGGCACCATCTTTATTTTAGCTCACCTCTATATTTTATTTCTCTATTCTATAAATCTGATGATACATCATCACATGAACAGCTAGTGCTAGTACAATCTCTACCAGCTGAGCAAACTCTGTTTATTCTTCCATCTATATTTGCCTAAAAAGCTGATACAATATAAATACTCAGTTGGGAGGCTGAACTGTGTTTTCCTACAAAGCCATGTAGACATCATCAGAAACAGTGATAGAAGGTTTTGTAACCCCCTTAGAAGAATTTCAGTGTTACAAAGCCTACAGACCAATTTCATATTACCGGAATTTCAGGTGACTGAGGTAATATTGTCAAAAAACATAACTATGTAACTCTTGGGGAAGGGAAGGTTACCACAATTACATGGCCAACAATTTCAAATTGAAAGGTCAATAAGGAAACACAAGCTGAATTACATATATCAGGAGACTATTTACAGGATGAGGTAAATCAAAACATATACAAAGTGTAGTTCCTCTTTAAAATACAGACAAATGAGAAATTAATTAATTATTAAATGTATACATTATCATGTATGCATATCAATGGTATTTATTGGTAATCTTAGGACAGTAAAGAAGGTAACTTGTGTTTACAGATTTAAGGTTCGGTTAGGAAGTCTACATAAAACAGAAAAACATCTGCAAGAAAAATCTAATTTGCTGTAAGATTGAAATTGATTATCTATAAGAACTTGGCACAAAAGAAGTAGTGTATTAACCATTTAAATACAAGACTGGCACATCTGCTGTAGAAAAACAAGTGTCAGCCGCAGATCTGGGCAGAGACAGTTTGCAGCTAAGCACTCACATAAAATTGTACATGATTTGTGGTATTATTGTGATCTCAATGTTTTCCCAAGGACATCAAGACCAACCAGGGACGGAAGAAGATCTTACAGCAGTTGTCTGCAATGTAGCCCCGCTTGGCTGATCGTGAAAAGATTCAGACTGTGAATACAACTATGTGAATTTCAGTAAAATGTCAACATATCCCGCTGTCAGAATTTAGCAATAGTTGCAAGGTCACTTGTTACAAATGGTGTCACAAGCTTCATTTTTCTGTTAATTGAATGAACCAAGAGTAGCTCTCAACATTACCAAGAAAATATTCAGCTTAAAACCTAACTTAAAAAATAACTTTTCTACATCCTGCACATGATGATGATGATTGTTCTGATTGATGACATGTACGAGCCTTCTGCAAAAGCTTATCTATCAGAGGAATGGTATATGATAACTTTTGCAGAAACCTAAGCAAAGCCCAAATCTATGGGGCTAAATTAGAATTTGGCTTTTTATTAAGGAAAAAAAAAGCGGGTAGTTTTTTTGGCAAACTTGGGGCCTATTTTTGGTGACAAGTTGTTTTGAATGGCAATGCCGTGTCCAAGCAACTTGCTACAGTTTACAGGGGAGATGTCTGGAATATCAAAGAGTGTGTGCTTTTAATTACAGAGATGATTTCATACAAACTATACATCTTCATCAGATTTGGCAGAGAGCGTTACACAAAACTTGATTGCAAAGATCTTCCGCTGCCAAATTGCAGCGACATGATTAGGCCTCTGAATCTAAACTAATGCTTTGTTTAACTGAAATCGGAAAGAAAATACTGTTTATTTTCAATTTGCATAAATAATACTTTCTGTAAGTGGTGAAAATATTTCACTTAGCAAAGAATTGCTAAATGGGTTCAGATTGTTTTGGAAAATTACTGGAGTTAAATCACTTTGGTTATGCATGCTACTAAATAGCAAATGCCCCAATATTGATGTTGCCCCCTGTACACCATCCTTGCATGCAGGTATTGCCAGTAAGGCTTGTTCATATATTTCATTATATAAAGGCAAGTAAGTGCACATGTTTGAAGTCTCACTGCAGTGATCTTGCTCTTAGTCCACAGCCGGCATGACTGCTTGCCGCATGCAGCAGCTGTAACACGAGAGCCCACCCAGCCTTGTAAATGCAGATGACCATATAGGAAATCAAGCAGTTCATGAAGGCCATTTTCACCCTGCAATGATCAGAAGAGAGTTCATAGGATTATTCACTCCATTATTATAAAAGGATTATCCACTCTTTAGACAACATCTTCCTAAATAATGGGTCGATTCATCAAGAAAGACTTAGGCGGCTTCATACCACAATTTTGTGGATCCAGGGCTGTCCGGTGTGAACTGGACAGCCCCAGATTCAATTTGGCCCCTATTGTATTCTTATGGGGCCGGACGGCAGTGATTTGCCATCTGGTTTTCTGCTGTCAGGGAGGATCCGGCAGATTTCGTCTTTTTGCCCCGGACACAAAATTTGAGCATGCAGCATTTTTTGTGGCTAGGCAAAAATCGATGAAAACTTGATCCGGAGCGATCCGCACCCCATAACATGGGAGTCTATGGGCTCCGGATTGCGCCGGATTCGTCAGCAAAACTATCCGGCTCCCGGACGCTGGGTGCTGAATGAGCGGCGGTTTTAAAATTCAAGCCGCACTCGTTCTGAAAGCAGTCGGCTGAAATTTCAGCACCGTGGCCAGCTTTCCCCAGCAAATATGCTGAAATTTCAGCACTGGACAGCGGCAGCCGCTGATTCTGGCACAAAACAGGATCAGAGGGCATATTTCCGTCCGGTTCTGTTCTGTCCAGGGTTGTCAGTTTCTGTCCAGTGCATCCTGCAAAACACCGGACAGAACCTGAAAGGGAAAAAACATGGTGTGAAGCCTTAGTTTAAGATGGACTTCATGGAGTTAATCAACAGACAGTGAGTACTGCAGCTGACGCTCTCCTCCTGGTGAGAGGTCGTGTCCCAAGACATTGAGAGAAACCAGCAGTGATTGCACATGGTGCTCACATGACGTCACAATATCACGTTAGCCCTGTGAACACGATTAGCGAGTAGTGCCAGCACCAGGGCTGTGGAGTCGGAGTCATGAAGTTGGAGCCCATTTTAGTAGCGTCCGTAGAAAATGGACCGACTCAGACTCCTAAAATATATAGTGAATTGGATACAGTAGTTCAATGCAGACTGTACTGAACATTATTACTATGATTACGGTATGTTCTATCTAAATAGTCTGAATCTGAGTCGCAGTTGGAGTCAGTATAAAATGGACCGACTCAGATTCCTAAAATGTATAATAAACTGGGTACAGTACTTAAATGCAGAATGTGCTGAATATTGTTATGAATTATGTTCTATCTAAATATCTTGATTATTGCACTATAATAATGATTAAAGCCTGATGTTACCATTGTATCACTTAAACATGAGCCATGTATGAGGGAGTCCAAGTCGGAGTCAGGGAGATTGAGAAGCCTTGAGTCGGTGGTTTGGCTTACTGACTCCACAGCCCTGCCCAGCACAGGAGGCGAGTATAAGCTTTTTTTATTTTACTCGTCGGAGACATGTGGAAACAGAAGGAGTTGTCCTAATAGTGGACAACCCCTTTAACCCAGCATATATTTTGGCCTTATTGGCCTGGCCATTTTTTGTTAATTATGACCAGTGTCCCTTTATGAGGTGATAACTCTGAAAAGCTTCAACAGATCCTAGTGATTCTGAGATGGTTTGTTTTTTCGTGACATATTGGGCTTCATGTTAGTAGTAATTTTAGGTCGATAATTTTTGTGTTTATTTGTGAAAAAAAAAATAAATCGAAAATGTGGCGAAAATGTTGCAATTTTAATTTTTATTCTGTTAATCCAGAGAATTATGTGACACAAAATAGTTAATAAATAACATTTCCCACATGTCTACTTTACCTCAGCACAATTTTGGGAAAAAAAAAAAATTGGGGTAGGAAGTTATAAGGGTTCAAAGTTCATCAGCAAATTTCTCATTTTCCAGCAAAATTTACAAAACCATTTTTTTTAGTGACCACATCACATTTGAAGTCCCTCTGAGGGGCGTACATGACAAAACACACCCAAAAGTGACACCATTCCAAAAACTGCACCCCTCAAGCTACTCAAAACTACATTCAAGAAGATTATTAACCCTTTAGGTGCTTCACAGGAACTAAAGCAACGTTCAAGGAAAAAATGGTCATTTTAATTTTTCCAACAAAAATGTTCTTTTAGCCTCAATTCTTTCATTTTCACAAATGTAACAGGATAAAATGGATCCTAAAATTTGTTGGGCAATTTCTCCCGAGTATACAGATACCTCATATGTGGTCATAAACCACTGTTTGGGCGCATGGCAAGGCTCGGAAGGGAAGGAGCGCTATTTGACTTTTTGAATGGAAATTAGCTCCAATTATTAGCGGACACCATGCCGCGTATGGATAGCCTCTGTGTGCCTAAACATTGAAGCTCCCCCACAAGTGACCCCATTTTGGAAACTATATATACAGAGCACCATCACTGACACCAGAGACTTGCAACAAGGGATCAAGTGTCCTCTTGTTGTAGTCTCTGGGGTCACGGTGATGATGCTCTGTATGGCAGATCATTGTCATACAGTGCACCATCACCGTTACCCCATAGAACACAACAAGAGGACACTTGATTCCTCGTTGTAGTCTCACAATCTGTGTGACACCAGAGGCTGTAGCAAGGGATTAAGCGTACGTTTGTTGTAGTCTCTGGACACTTGAACCCTTGCTGTAGTCTCTGGGGTCAGAGTCATGGTGCACTGTATGGCAATGATCTGCCATACAGTGCACCAGGATTCTGACCCCAGAGACTAGAACAAGTGGACACTTGATCCGTGTTGTACCAGATCCATCCATCCACCCACCCACCACCACCCACCTACCATCAATCAATCCATCTCATCCATCTCACCTCACCCCATCCCATTCAATCTACCATTCCATCCTCACCTCATCCTCCTGGCAGCCCGAAGTCCGCAGCTCCTCCTGTCAACCGGAGAGGTAATGGCAGTGAGCGGTGACCGGGCTATCGGAGCAGCACCAGGGGGAGCACAGAGGGGGAGGGGGAGGAGAAAGAGGGTCAGGTGGGAAGGGGAGATCAGGAGCATGTGGGGATGGAGGGGGAAGAGAAAGAGGTGGGGGGGGGCAATTAGGAGCAGAGGGGGACGTCACAGGAGCAGGGCGCAGGAGGGGAGCGTATTACCCATCACATCTCCCCCCTCCAGTGCTCCAACCTATGGAATGGGCTGTGACTGCCCCTTTCATAGGTTTACAGTGAAAATAGCTGTGATTAGCTGTTGGAAACTTCAACAGCTAATCCCAGCGATTGCAGGCGGGAGGGGGATATCCCCCTGACATCAACTAAGGTCCTCTCCTGTGAGTAGGCTGGTGACATCTCACCGACCCCACACACAGGAGATGCTGGACCCCGATCTGTTGATGACGCCACAAGGCGTCAAGGGTCGGGAATGAACCGACTTTCATGACACCTATGTGGTGACAAGGGATGGGAAGGGTGTTACAAGCATCACTCCAACATTTTCGGGTTTTTTTTGGAGTGGCGCTTTTAATCTAAGGCCCCTGCATCTGGTATTATACTCACCCTCCAGCATTTTGATGCTCTTTCAATGCCGCTCTGGTCCTGTGGTGCTGTCTTGTGCGCATAATTTCTGAATGAAGTAAGAAGTGCGTTAGAAGGTCTCAATGCAAATTTATGAGAGCCAGAATGAGGCTTTCATAGAGTTATAAACTCTAGTGCTCCATGAAATACTGGTGCTACCAGAAGGTTTAAAACTGCAGAAGTACGCTTGAAGTGATGGCGATAGAAGATGAAGTCGCCAGAGAGTATGAGTATGAGTATAAGACAGCGGTCAGTGGACTTAAATTTAAAGCACCACTCCAAATGTTGCTTTAAGAAGATTTCTCATTCTGGAGGAACTAAGGCTGGCCTCACACTGGCGTTCGGAGCGCAGTCGCACCCGAACCACCAAACGCTTGCGCACATGCGTTCCTATGTTTAACATGGAACCGCATGTGCTTGTGTTTGGCTGGCTGCGTCGTTGTTTGCGTTCAGATGCGCATAATTTGTGCACCCTCTGAGTGCACTCCCAACGCATCATGTTGCATTTTTTGTGCGTTCACGGGCGCTTGTTTTATCTACAAGCGCCCGCAAGCGCACAAACAATGCATTGGCGTCAACGCTGCGGACCCATTGAAATCTCTCCCGGTGGCCGACGGTGATGTCACAGGAGATCACCAACGGCCACCGGGAGATCAGCTGAGCCTCTCATGATCTCCTCCTCCCCCCGCCGTCCGCAGCGGGGGGGAGAAACAGCTGATTGACAGCTGTTTGAATATCCCGCGCCGACACCTCTCGGTGTCGGCGTCGGGAGATTCAAACAGCTGTCACATCAGCTGTTTAACCTGCTGACACGTCCCGAGCTTACCGGCGGGGAGGAGGAGATCTCCGCCACTGATCTCTGCCTCCGGCCCGCCCCCGGACAACGCCGATTGGCTGCCCGGGCTCCACAGTGATGTGTCCGCAGGCAGACATTCTCCGCTGCGGACACAAAAAAAGACCCTGCTTTTCACTGCGTTTGTGTCTGCATGCCATCAGCATGCAGACACAAACGCAAATGTGAAGCCAGCCTAAGCATTACAGAAACAGCTCACTAATCTGAAGAATCTTCAGGTCTCCACAGGCCACTAATCACAGAACAAGAATACAATCTGTTCCTCTTATCTTAAAATTTTTACTTTACTTTCCCAGTTCCTCTACCCCTCACTAGCCTTACTCTGCTTTACGTCACCTGTCGTATTTACTACAGCATCTAATGCTGCTTTTTTTTTTTTTGCTTATGTATACATGTATGTATCTTTAGAATTTGTGTCATTATCAGCCTGACTAAGGGGCCATAGTGTCCCGAAAGCTTGCTGTGTTTACCATCTTTTCAGTTAGCCATTAAAAGGTAACAACCACTGAGAACACTCAGATTCCAATATTTTTCTTTCTACTGGCTAGCACGGTACACACATTTTTCACCTCTTAAAAACCTGGAAATTCTATTCAGTTTCTGCTAAGAAATCTTAGCAAAAAACTCCTCGTATAAAAATTTAAAGGGTATGTTCACATGGAGATTTTTTTTTTTTTGCCAGGTTTTAAAAAAATAAAATAAAAAAAAAAAAAGTGTGATTGGGGAGCTTTGGGTCCAAAAAGTAAGCAGCAAAAAAAAAAAAAAAAAAAAAAAAATCAGTGTGAACACACCCTAATATACCTCAGATTATTCACAAGAACACAGCTCTTAGACCTTAATAATAATAAAAAAAAAATAATAATAATGATAAAGCAGAAAAATACATGCACTGTACATAATGACACACTACCTTTTGGTACCACTTTTATCTTCATGGTCTTTGTAGTGACTTCCTCTTAAGTTTGGTAGGACACAGCTCAGTCATAAAGATTGTGAGTTTTGATACCTAAGAATGCTCATACCAGTAAAATCAGCCACGAGAAGGACACCGGCTGCACGCTCCTGTGCATCCATTAGTGCACATTATCCCCAATGACCACGTATGTGATCTCACTATTACCTGACAGTCACAAGGTGTGCGAGCCTCACACCTTGTTTGGTAACATCTGAATTATTCATATTGTGATTATTATACAGCAACAGATAGCACAGAGAGCGACACTGAAGCTGTGGACAAACGTCTTCATTCCAGCAGGATCACCCTGACATTTCTACCCTTACATGGACTTTCTATTACTGCTCAGCTGGAGCGAAGAAGGATTTATACGCTGGATTGAAACTTAACAGACGTTTCCTCCATTTACATTTTAGAATTCCTCAGGTTATTGTTGCTGTTTTTATATGCTTACTGTACTTCCAGTATACATATGTAATGGAGAATTGCGTCTGCAGTTCTCAGAAATGCTTATTCACAGAGCCATCTATGGGGAGTTTAATACAAGGCGTGCCATAGAGTCTAAGCGGTGTCATCACATTTACTCAGCTGACCGGTTGAAATTACATTTAGAGCGGAGACAATAAGCTGAGAGCCCCTCCACATTACACAGCACAACACTCCTAGCTAATCAAAATACTAAATCAGCTTGCACTGAGACTGCTTCACTAAGTATAGAAAGTACTGACCCCCACAGCAGCAAGAGCGAGGGCCGCAATAACGCAAGATGCACAAGAGAACACGCAGAAGACACCGAGCGGCCACCAATGCAATAAAGCGGCCAATATAAAGGTCTGGAAGCCCATCAGGTCTACTATTATACTGCTGTTTATAAAGGGGATGGATTAAATTAGAACATAAAAAAAGGCTATGAAATCTATAATATGGTTTTAATATCTATTATATAATTGCGAATGGTTTTTTTGCCCCTTCTGAGTCCACTCGCGCTGCGAGTCAGCGTGGTCATGTGGATATGCCCGAAGCATTGGCCGCGCAGCGGCCATTGCGAGCAGTTCTAAGGTGACTCGCTATGCCCGCGCAGCGGGCATGGCGAGTCGCCTTAGCAGCGCGAAGCATTGGCCGCGAAGCGGCCATTGCGAGTCAGAGACTCGCCCTTCATAGAATCCCGATGCATGTGCATCGGGCACCCAGCTAGTAGTATATAAAACACAATACAGTATGTATATGTATATAACATGAGTGAGTTAAACTTGAATGCTTATTGGATGAAGCAGAGGAGGTTATGTGAATTTGTGTAATGAGGAAGGTGAGACCCTAAGGATATCAGCACCATTTATCAAGGTGTGCAGAATTTATAGGCAGCTTGTTTTCCTAAGGGAGAATGGGCCAAAAAAAAAAAAAAAAAAAAAGGACGTAAAGGGGTTGTGCCACAAACAATTTTAAATAACAGTACATTTTAATTAACAGATATTAGAATGGCCACAATTCAATGTGTTTAAAAAAAAATAGATAATCTTATAAATGTGTCTCTGCTATGTACTGTGTAATGTAGGTATCCAACCATTCAGGAACAGATCAGATATTATGATTATTAATTATTATTATTTATATAGCGCCATTATATTCCATGTCGCTTTACATGCTAACAGGGGCAGACTAGGACAAGTAACATAGTAACAATACAAGTAACAATAAATGTGGACAATTCAGTCGTACAGATACAAGAGGGGAGAAATCCTGTCCGCGAGGGCTCACAGTCTACGAATACCACACCTCCTGGGCAGGGGAGGAAGAAAAAGAGTATACAGACATTACACTGGGGAACACAGAATTAAAGTATACAGACATATATTTTGTGTTCCCACAGCTGTAAAGAGTATACAGACATTACAGCCAGGGATCACAGAATATAAAAGATATACAGACATTACAGCTGGGGGATTGCAAAATACAAGAGTACATAGACATTGCAGCTAGGGATCACAGCTGATTCTTTCTGTAACAAATCACATTTCACTGCCTTTTCAAAAACTTGTTTTATATCACAGAAATGTAATGTCTGTATACTCTTATATTCTGTGATCTCTGGCTGTAATGTCTGTATACTCGTTCTTCCTCCCTGCCAAGGAGCTGTGGTATATATGACCTGTCCCTCCATGGTCGGAGACATACATTACACAGGGGCACATTTATAAGAAGATCTCAGAACAGGAATATTTTTATTTAACACATCCAATTGTGGAACTTGTTTTTATTCTAAAATCTATTAATTAAAATGTACAATTGCAAGTGGCACAACCCTGTGAAAAGTCAAATATTTTTACCGCGTTATGCATCACTATTTACATTGCTAAAATATTTGGTCATGATCAAAGAACTTAATAGTTTTGCTGCAAATAGTCCACGAGGGTCGCAAAAAAACATGTTGAGAAATTACATATTAACTGCTGAACATTTAGAAGAATCAATCGAGAAGCGACCAGGACCTAGTGCTGTCTTATTCCAGGACTCCAACCTTCCTAGAGAGCCCAGAAGTACAAGGTGTTCATAGCTCAGAAATATGGCTGATGTAAGGGGGCTGAAACCCGACCACCACTGAAGAAGACTCATAAGAGGAAACATCAAGACTCGGCTGAAGACAGATTTTTCAAAGGTTTTATGGACCGATGACATGAGGGTGACTCTTGATGACAAATCAAATAGATAGGTCCATGGTTGGATCAATGGATACAGACCTCAAATGCGACACAGAGCAGCCAGCAAGCCGGGCTGTGGAGTCGGGAGTCAGTGTCCATTTTGGTGTAGTGGGACGCAGAGTCAGATTCATGGAAATTGAGGAGTTGGAGTCAAGAGGTTTGACTTTACTGACGGCAGAACAGGGCTGTGGAATCAGAGATGTTTAGTTGGAGTTAGGCTGCTTTCACACTGCAGTTTTTTCACTGATCAGTGTCCATCAGATTTGTGTGCCAAAACCCGGAGAGGAAGCAGGAGAGGAACTTGCAGAGAAAAACTATAATTGAAAGATTGACACCTGTTCTGAGTTTTGGAGACACTCCTGGTTTTGGCACACAAATCTGATGGACACTGATCAGTGAAAAAACTGCAGTGTGAAAGCAGCCTTAGTGTCCATTTTGGTGGAGTCAGATTCAGGGAAATTGAGAAGTTAAAATTTGAGTTGGAGATTTGGCTTACCAACTCAATAGCCCTGCCAGCAAGGTTGATACGGGGTACTGCTGAGGGCTGGATTATTAAAGACCAGTTAGTTGGACATTTATAGGTTGAAGATGTACTCAAAATCAACTCTCTATCCTACTGCTAATTTTTACAAGATATTATCTAGCACTGCTTGAAGAAGGTAAGAAAAAAAAAAAAAACGTCTGAATCTTTGATGTCTATGGAGGACAATGATCCATTGCATGCATCAAAGTCTCCACTGTTTGGCTGTCAGTACAGGCGTCAAAGATGAAAGAATACGGTCATACCAGATTCCCTTTCTCACTTGACCTAAAGCCTACTGAGTACTTGTGGGCCCATCTTAACTCCTTGCCAACAGTTGCAGTATATGTGTAACGCAAGTCAGGATCGAGTGTATGGAAAAGGTTCAGACTGTGAGCCCACCCCATACATGGCAGATGATAGTTTTGGCACACTGCTACGACCTGTATCTTAAAAGCTATGGGTGCGGTGAAGCATGACAGCGACATATCTTACAGCACCGGCGTGTTATACCAAACAACCAGCCGTGGGTGTGTTGCCCAACATCATGAAGCTCAACTGAAACACAGCCTGTGGCCTGGCTTCAAAGAAGACCATGATTTTTAACATATAAAGCAATAATGTGGTATTGCTGTGTGTAGCACAAGCTATCAAATGATAAAAAAGATTAATGAATATGAAAAAAAATAAAAGTTTGAGTCACCACCCTTTCCCAATTAAATATAAAGATTTTAAATGTTCAAAAAAATGCACGTGGTATTACCGCATTCTAAAAAGTCTGAGCTAGTAACATATATAATGTAATAACCCGATCAATAAGGTCCGTAAAAAAAAAAAATGAAGTGACAAAATTATGTGGGCTTATTTGATGCCATAACAGTACAAGATTTGCAGTAATAAGCCATCAAAATGTCAGATCTATCCCAATAGTAAGAATAAAAATGTTGTATCACCCTGGAAAAAGTATGGCTCCTCAACAGATAAAAAGCTACACGTCTCAGAAAAGAAAAATGGAATAGTTTGGTTTAATCGAAGAGAATATGAGAGTCATATTCCCAGGTTACCAAACAACGTATCCCATTAAAACTACTATTAAAAATACAATAAGAGTTGCGTTGTTTTTTTCTCCAATTTCACAGCACTTGGATTTTTTTTTTCAGTACATTATGTTGTAAAATGAATGGTGTCATTTATGGGAACAACTCACCCCACATCAAAACAAGTCCTCATATGGCTGTATGGTCAGAAAAATAAAAACAAAGTTATGGCTCTTGAAAGAAGGGGAGGAAAAAACAAAAACGGGAACTGGCCCTGCCGGTAAGGGGTTTCACAGGAGATTTACAGTGAATGTAAACAGTTACCTTACTGAAAAGTGGCACTCTGCTGTGACTGAATACATAGAACAATATTTCAGCCAAGTAATAAGGTGAAAATATAAATAAATATAAATATAAATATGGCCATATCAATAAACCACCCAGTCGGCACGTTGAGGCGTGTCTCTTGGACTGGGTTCATTCTCAGCCTCAATCTAGGTTAAAAACCTCCGCTTTTATGAGCGAGCTAAAAAAATTGACACAAGAGAACAATAGCATCACGGGGGCCTATGAGAGCCGAGGAAGGTGGACTACATAGGGTGTGAGCCCATAATACAAATTAGAGAAAACTGTGGCACTCGATCCGATCAGTGTGCACAGATATAATTGACAGTGTTTTGCGTTGTAACACTAAGGAAAGCAGCACTGTGCTGTGACTAAATAGGGACCCAGTCCGTGACAATGTGGTGACTGGGCAGTTTACAACCGTATTTATATAGCTAAATGTCTCGATTTTCACCTTTTTGCTTAGCTGAAATATTCTTCTATATTCTATTTAGTCACAGCAGAGTGCCGCTTTCCTTAGCGTTATAATTTACCGTGTTTTGCGTTGCACCTGTGCACACTGACAGGATTGAGTGCTGCAGTTTTTCTTACATTTCTGAATAGGGCATGTGGCTGGAGCTGCCCAAAATGTTGATGGTCAACAAATTAAGAAACTGTCCGACTCCATGGATGGACAGATATTATGACAGTTATTGAAAAGAGGGGGGGCTGTATTGGTCAAGTATATATTTTTGAATATGTCAGAAATATTTTTTGCACATTTTGATTAGTTTGGTTATTATTCTCATTATAACACAGGAAAATAAACAAATGAGTTGGGAAAATATACATTTTATTTAGGTGCATTAATATTTTGCAGAAAAATAGTTGTCCAATAATTCTGCACACAGATCTCCTCCTAAGAAAGATAAAACCTTACTTTTACCTTCTTAAATATTCACATTTCAGGTTTATTAAAGGGAACCTGTCTCCAGGTTTTTTGCTTATAAACCCTACCCATCATCTTTTACTTTATAGGAATGAGGTTGCTGTATCTCCATCATATCCTCAGACGTTCCCCTGCACATGTTCGGTTTTGGCCGGCAGCATGGACCCATTAAGGTCAATGGGTCCGTGCCAAAATTGTCCTGTACACGGATGTCATCCATATCCATGTGCACGAACCTGAGCAAACATTTTCAAGTTAAAATATGAAGAATTTCATCCTCACCTGTCTCCAGCGATGTCCTGTTCCTTTCACTTCTGGGCCACTTATTAGTCTCATGAATTCACTGCACTGAGAGCTGCAGCACCTCCAGGAAGTGAGAGGGACAGGCAGCGCTGGAAAGAGGAGAGCATACAATGACATGCTGTCCGTGTGCTATCCGGATGTCACACGGATAGCACAAACATGACCCATCATGCGTGTCACATGGACACATCCCCCCAAAAACAGCCTGTCTTACATGTGCATGCTTTGCACGGATGCGGGAAACAGGCCATAGTGTGAGAATCTCGCACCTCAGCAGTGTAATCAATGGCTGTTCAATAGGGTACAGTGAGGCGCAGATCTCCAATTCCACTGTACAGGTGTGAGACTTCGGTCTCCATATCAGCCACACAGTGCCCGATGTCTCACGCCTGCACTGGTCTCAGTTCAAACTGTGCAGACGCGAGACTTCGCACACTGTGAGGATGACTTAGAAACCTCATCCACTTTCTTGTAATTAAAAGAGGCGGTGTTTGAAGGGATAGGGGCAGCACTGATTGAAATCTGGAGACACCCATCTGACCAGACCACACTATTTGCAAAGGTTCCCCTTATATTCTTAAGTTGACTGATAGCACTGTAGTTGTTTAATAGTTACAGTAAATGAATGTAAAAAAGTAAAATTATCATCATTGGCTATATGTGCAATATAAAAAGAAATAAGCTTTATTTATAGTGATGAAAAGGAGGATGTATTACAGTTAGAAGGGGTACTCCAGAAAGATAAATTTTATCGGCTGTCCCAGCCCTTATACACATGAAGTGGAGCTGTCCACTCCAGTTCTAGGACTTTTAGACAATTTATAAATCCATAACATAGTATCTGCACTGCAGCCCTCGCTCTCCTGTATGGGAGATATGTCACAGCGCAGATTTAGCTTCGGGCATCTTTGGGCTGCACCCGAGGGGTGTGGTGGGGGCATGGCTGCCAGCTCCTGTGCTCATAATCTTGCCAGCCCCCACTCTATGCCTGTTGTATGTATAATTATTCCTCCTAATCCCGCCCACCATTCTGGGTCCATGCAAGGGTTGCAACAGCTGAAGAGTTGAGGACACTTATGCAAGTCAAGTTTCAGCAATAGCTGTCTTCCCTAAACCTGGAGACAGGGAAGGCCGTGTGCGATAACAGTGTGAACCTGGTGGCGGCCCTATGCCGGATCAAACTTAACACACATGTCTTGCATGGCTCACATCCTCAACCTGGTTGTCCAGCAATTCCTATGTCACTATTAAAGCCTGGAGGAGATGCTGCGCAAGACATTGTTGCTGTGTGTTCACTTCTGCCATTCTCACCCCACAACTCATCGACTAGCATTGCTACAGGAGGTCAATCAGACAACAGGTTAACCAATTGATATGCGATGTGCTAACACGGTGAAATTCCACTCTGCACATTTTGCAGTGACTGTGGCAGTAGCAACAAGCCCTGAAGAAGTATGTAATGACGCGTAGTGACTCCAAGCGAGCCAAATGTGGTGCAAATAACGCTTGCAGAGTGGGCACAGATCAAGGACATCTGCACCCTTCTGCACAGATTTGAAATGGCTACTAAGATGGTTAGCGATTACTATGCCATCATTATCATCACTATTCCGCTCAACTACATGCTTCAGAAAACTTTGAAAAGTCTGCGGAGTGAGGTGGTGGTCCCAGAGGAAGAGGAAGAGAAAACAAAAAGAGGAGAATGTAGAAGGGATACCAATGTCTCTAAGATCCAGACTCTTGTTGCACAGGCAGGAGCCATGGGAGGCTGGAGTAGAGCAACAGAAGGGAGCTCATGGTACGAGACAAACTGGTAGTTAAAGGTGCAGGAGCCAGGGAATAATAGGAGGACGACGAGAATGATGGGCACAGAACAGTCAGGAGATGAGGTAAAAAATTATTCCTCTTTCTTTTACCCGAGGTTGGCATGAGAGGACGTAGAAAGGAAGCTGGATTTTTATGCCTCCACCAACACAAGGACTTGGGCCTCATGCATGCGTCAGACACAAGAGTGCCTTCTTTCTGCAACATGGTGCCCATATTGTGAGGATTCAAACTAGCGATGACTAATGGGTTGCCACACTGTTGGATCCGCGTTACAAGAGTAAATTTAGACAGATGCTTGCTGACTTGGACAGGGACATCCGCATGCTTGAGTAAGGCTGGCTCACATTTGCTTTTGCAAGCGCAGCGTACCAAACGCAGCCAAATGCTTGCGCACTGCGTTCTATGTTTAACATGGAAACGCATGCGCTGCGTTTTGGCTGCATTCGGTTGCGTTTGTGTTCAGATGCGCACAATTTGTGTGCCCTCCGAGCGCCCTCCGAACGCAGCATGTTGCATTTTTTGTGCAGTCGGGGGCGCTTGTTTTATCTGCAAGCGCACAAACCATGCATTGAAGTCAATGGATCCGCAGTGTCCTCCACATGACAGCGCAGGAGAAAGCTGCAGATCTCATTGAAATCTCTCCGCCCACCGGAGATCAGCAGGCCACTGATCTCCCGCCGTTGTCAGCGCAGGAGATTTGAAGAAACAGCTGATCTGACAGCTGTTTAAATCTCCCGAGCCGACACTGAATAGGTGAGGTCGGCGCGGGAGATTTAAACAGCTGTCAGATCAGCTGTTTCTTCAAATTTCCTGCGCTGACACTGGCGGGAGAGCAGCGGCGGCCAGGAGGAGGAGATCTCCACCGCTGATCTTCTCCTCCCGGCCGCCCCCGAGACAGCTGATTGGCTGCCGGGGTGCATACTAATGTGAACGCATGCGGAGATTCTCCGCTGCGTTCACATCAGTATGGGCTGCGTTTGCATCTGCATGCCATATGCATGCATACACAAAGGCAAATTTGAACCCAGCCTTACAAACAAAGGCTGTAGACAACTTTAGGACTGTTCTATGGTTCTACCCAAGACGTCAGTGAGGGACACAGCATCACAAATCTACACTTCCAACCCGGGTGACATCGAGTCATCAGCATAGAAACATTAGCAGCAGCAGTTTAGCTGTCAGAAGCAATTTGTGTGAGTTGTTTGAGCAATTTTTTAAACCGCCTGTCCATCGGCAGAACTGAGTACAAGTCTGATACATAGTGAATGACTGGAGAAAATGATGCAGAAATATCTTAAGCTCAACATCTATGAAATGGGGGGGGGATTTGGACCCTTTTGCATTTTGGGCTTCAAAAATGGAGGAGTGGCCTGAGCTCACCAGTCAGATCCTTAGAGGTTTTGTCATGCCCAGCAACCACGCTTTTAGAATGTGTCTGCAGTGCTGCTGGTGGTTTGAAAGATAAGTGCATTAGTCTGTCCCTTGAAAATGTAGACTGCCCAACTTTCATCAAGATGAACAAGTCATGCATCTCCAAGTCCTTTACACCCCAGTAGCAGACTGGGAAGACTAGGTGATGTTGTACTTTTCAGTGTGTGCATTAATCTCGCCATTCAACAATTTTTATTCTGGGTCAATTAATGCAACTTTCCCTGGTGTCTGGCCCTAATATTTTGAAATGTGGAGATTCTTCTTGGAGTCTCCTTCTTGTCTGTTTCTTGAATTTAGCAGGGCTCTCTGAGCACCATGCCTTCATGTGTCACTCATCCCCTGTTACTAATGAATGTTTAACCTTCAAATGCTAGACCAGGCTTTGTTTCATACCCTGTGCCATAAATGCAGGCTGCTCCATTCACAATTTTTACTCTGGGTCATCTGATGCCACCTTCCTGATGTCTGGCCCAATTTTTTTTTTAAATGACTCTTGTCTGTTTCATGAATTTAGCAGGAGACTCTGAGAACCATGCCTACACATGTCACTGACCCATCTGAATAATTCTTTTGGTAGTAGCCCGTAAGTAAAGCTTACACTTGTGCCACCTGAGTGTGGTATAGGCTAAAATTTATTTGAGCTTGTGCACGAGATTTTAGGGCCCCCTGCCCACTAGGCCTATACATGTCACTGACTTACCGGCATCCACCTGGTTCAGCCACGGCTTCCCCACTCCAGGAGCTGTAACGCCCCATTCCCGGCCACTGGTATGGAGCTAGCAAGCTCCCCTCATGTTCGCACACCACAGAGCTCTGGATGCTCTGCTCTGCTCTCATTCATGTGTCCCCCTCAATGAACTCTGAGGACTTCAATCTCCTTTCTACACATGAGCTGCGATTCCCCAACAGAGATGTCAGTCTGTGTGCCCTACGATGATCTCATCCTGGCTGATTCTCTGTGACTCTGTGATGTCTCCCACTCAATCAGCTGGCAGGCTCTTTATCGTGCCTGCCACGCCCACACTGACACATCCACCTGGGCTGCTATTACTCAGGACACACCCACCTGGGCTGCTACCAATTTAGGACACACAGCTCCCACACAGCCGCTCATCCAGCTCATCTATTGTCAGATCTACAGCACTCACTCTCAGATTTAACTCATTGGGTTCCGGGTAGGTTCACACAGCATCATCACAGTAAAAGCCGGCTAGTGTGGACAGGATCATACCTTGATCCTCCATGTGATGCACCCCGGCCATGGGGACCATGCTGCTGGTGCCTCAACAGCCACAAGTGCCAGATCCGGCAAAACCGCACTTGCAGCACCTGACCGCAAGTCCCATTGAGAATGAATGGGGCTTGCCGGAGTGGTGCCGCAAGTCGGCAGATCTGGCAGGTGCAGTGACACTTGCCAGATCTACCACAAATAATATAATAATAATAATAATACTTATTCATTTATATAGCGCTATTCAATTCCATAGCACTTTACATACATGAGTAATGCTGTCTCTTGGAGCTCACAATCTAAACATCCTATCAGTATGTCTTTACAATGTGGGAGGAAACTGGAGTGCCCGGAGGAAACCCACGCAAACACGGGGAGAACATACAAACTCCTTGCAGATGTTGTCCTTAGTGTCCTTGGTGAGAATTGAACCCAGGACCTCAAGACCCCAGTGCTGCAAAGGCTATTTACCGCTGATGTGAAATCAGCCTAATAGGATTAGGTAAAATCAATGTAGCTCACCCTATGTGATTGTGTGACACACATTCAGTGAAGAAAGCATCCAACAGGTGCTGCATGATCCACATGGCCGATAGAAACTGGATACAATGGTGAAAAATCCCGCAGTACTTTAGGATATGTATTTGATAAGGTACCTATTCTATTTATAGTCTTAATAACCTGCACTATTTCACTTCTGATCTGCCTATTTGATCCAGTTAGAACTGATAGATGATGTAGCGTTATCCTGTGGCACAACCCCCGTTTGCTCCTGTTGCCCGTGACATGTGATCACTTTCCGGCCCCGCCCACTCCCGGCGCATCGATCGCTTGCGACGGTGGCGCGCAACATGTGACCTCCCACCCTCTCTGCAGCCTGATACAGCCTGCTGCAGCACACGTCACCGCTCTCCCCTCCCTCCTCACTGATACTAAACACTGACTCGATCAAGTGAAAAATTTCATAGTAGTTCAGGCATCACGGTTTAATTACTATTCAAACAGTCTTTATTTCATCATCTTAAAAACAGCATCCATGTTCCTTAAAAGTGTCCGGGGGGGGTGACAGGTTCGCTTTAATGAATACCCTCAGATATATGCCGAGATCATATGTTCCATACTATTTATAATACTGCTGTATTTGCACTGAAATAATTGATCCATTTACTACAATAAATTTATAGTGTCATGCTCACAGACAGGTTGGTGAAGGGAACCCATGATCAGAGTAAGTATGAATAATATTTAGGTGTGTATTCTATTTATGAAATTTGTATGAGTATATTTAATTCATTTGGCAAGGAAAACTCCAAAAATCAATTATTTCACAGGAATATCCACAAATACTAGCTCAATTTCCACACTGATTTTTTTTAAACAAAGATCATATGTTCCATACTTATTTATAATGTTGCTCTGTTTGCACTGAAAGTATTGATCTGTTAACTACAATAAATGTATAATATCATGCCCACAGATTGGTGAAGGGGACCCGTGATCAGTGTAATTAGGAATAATATTTTTGTGTGTATTCTATTTATAAATTGTGTGTGAGCATACTTGATTCATTTGGCAAGGAAAACTCCAAAAATCATTTATTTCGCCTGGATTTCCATAAATACTAGCTCAATTTCCTCACTGATTTATGCATGGAATGATATAGCGTGCAATTAAATTTCATATATCATATATTCCAGAAAGCTCTAATACAATTTAGATAATCAACACAATATTCTTGCAATCTTATGATATAATTTGTTGTTATCCCAATTATACATTTTCGACACAGTATGTATGCGATACCAATTCCCACATCCCATACTACTATAGTGATAAATTATACTGTTTTTTTGCAAAATAATCAGTACAGGTACATAAGTTCATTTTTGAAATGTAAGCCTGCTGGGTACCTAGTGTTGAATTTTAGTATCCAGCGAGCTTCTGCTCTATGTAATGCTTTAATCCAGTCACCACCTCGCGGTGGTGCAGGGACAGCTTCAATTGCACATACCTGTAATCCACTGACATCTCCTCCATGCTCATATAAAAAATGCTTCGATGCGTTTGAGAGGCTGCGGGTGGTTGTATTATTTATGTCATAGATATGCTCTGACAACCTTTTTCTCAAACTACGTGTTGTGGAACCTATATACTGTTTTTTTACAGGTTATGCAGAAAATATCAGACACAATTTTCTGTGCTGCAATTCATGAAGGAATTCAGTTTGTATACTTTTCCTTCTTTATTTACAATAGTTTTAGTGTTATCATATACCTGCATAAGCCACAATTTCTCTATCCACATCGAATAGAATCTTTGATGGACAACCAAGTTGGATTATGTGTACGTGGGTTATCTTTATATTCACTAGGGGAAAGCAAATTTCCCATCGTGAGTGACCTTTTTGAAACATATTTACAACCCCCTTGCGAGATCTTTTTTAAAGTTTCAGCAGTGTTTAAAAACGGCAACTTTTACCAAATGATATTTATTACTTTATAGAAGTTACTATTAAAGGTAGTTGAAAAAAAAAAAAAAAAATCACTCCGAGCATAATTTCCCATGCTTTTTTTTCTTTTTTGACTGACAAATATTGATCCCTAGTTTTCTGATTAGCTTTTTTTTCAGATCAATCTACCATTCGTTTATCATATCCTCTTGCTGCCAATCTGTTTCTTATGTTTTTTGCATTCTCGTTCATATGCCTCATTATCAGTACAGCATCTTTTCGCTCTTACAAATTCTCCTTTGGGAATGTTATTAATAACATGCCTAGGATGCTGACTTAAGGCATGTAAAATCGAATTCCCTGAAATTTCCTTGCGGAAAAGACTACAATACACTTATTTATTTGATCTATCTCCACTTAGTTGCAAACCTAAAAAAAACACTGACTCGCGTATAAGCCGAAGGGGGCACTTTTCAGCAGAAAAAGTGTGCTGAAAAGCTCAGCTTATACACGAGTATATAGGTATACCTACAGCAGTTATGTAATATTAAATTTCATTATGCAATAAGATGAGTGCATTTTTTTCTTTTTTCTACTGTTCCACCAGCAGTAGTGCAGGCCATAGTCTATTTACTTAATTCTAGTGTGTAGCTGTATCTCTCGCCTTGTAGTTGTTTTTTTTCCCCTCAGATAGCACCTATTCACACGTGGTGTCGCCGGTGAGCCTTTTGATAAATTCTTCTATACGTGTCCTTGCTATGTACTGTGTAATTTATGTGTCCAATCATGCAGGAACAGGTGGGAAATACCACAGCTTCTGGACAAGTGGGAAGTAAGAGTATACAGACATTACAGCCATGGATCACAGAATATAAAGGCCCCATCTCATGCTTCAATGGTCTAATGATGCAATCAACGATTCAACTTGACCTAGATCACTTGAACAATGTTCAATGATTGCTAGTGAAATGTCACACGTATAGATATTGTTAACGATGCAGCAACGATCCCGTGACAAGCAAACGATACTTGCGGTCGTGAGCTCGCCTACGTTCTTCACTTCTCAATAGGCGAGGTCGTTAACAACATCGCTGTCAAGTTGTCACACACCCATGCTGCAGGTTGGACGAACGCTCATCGTTTGGTTTAAGGTTTGGTTCACAAACCTCCCATCAATGATCTGCCCGATTATCGTTGATCGGATTTACACATCACGCTGAATGAATGACTGAAAACCCATGACGTTTCAATGATATCGTTAACGATATCGTAGTGTGCGACGGGGCCTTATGAGTATACAGACATTACAGCTAGGGGATCACTTCTGTCTGTGATGTAAAACATGTTTTTTAACAGGCAATGAAAGGTTTTTCATCACTGACAAAAAATCAGCTGCGATCCCCAGCTGTAATGTCTATACTCTTACTTCCCCCTCTGCCCAAAAGCTGTGGTATATCTGACCTATTCCTCCATGGTCAAACACGTACATTACACAGGGGCACATTTATAAGAATATCTCAGGACAGGAGCATTTTTTCAACACATCCAATTGTGGAACTTATTATTATTCTAATATCTATCAATTAAAATGTACAATTGTTTGTGGCACAACCCCTTTAATCATTATCCTCGGTTTTTTATTGATGGTCAATTTAGAACAAATTAGCCTAAATTTTGCACACAGCTTGGGGTGAAGTATCCCATTCTGTTAAATTGGTAGAATGCAAATACATAAAAGATTTTACAAAGATAGAAATAAAACAAAAAAAAAAAAAAGAAGTTACTTACCAAGCATTTTCTTCTTATTGCACATCATAGTAGAATATGGTCAACTCCCCCCAAAGCTACGGTACAACCTGAAAATAAATATAAAATGTACATTAATAAAGTCATAGATACATAGCACCGAATATAACCGCACAACACAGAAGGAAAAATAGGCAACGCTGGAAATTTTATGTTAAGCTTTGTGATCTGGAGTACAAAAACACACAGATCTGTGTATTGTTCTAACCCTTCTATTTTGCTAACACTACTTCCATAAAGCTGTCATATGACTTGGAACATGTGATAAGAAGTTAGAATTATTAGTTACAAGTTCCTTGGAGAAAGAGAAATCTACACGGAATGCTACTTACAAGGAAATAAATGAGACTTCCAGTCTACGTGCGATTACCTGGTATGATGTATGTAGTATCCGCAATTACAATCAGCTGCTCCCTGACATATGACTGTCAGGAGGACCCGACACTGCTGTATTACACATATGAATAAATAGTTCATCTAAAAAAACATTTCCACCATTGCTACAATACCACAAACATCAATTTAACTGATACAGTCACTTGGCTTGTACTCTGATAATATATGACTACAAAGGAACATAAAGGAAGCGGACATGTAACAAGGATTTGTTCACACTGATGCCGTCCGGAGAGAACATGTGGTCAGAGTGCTCCACCGACCACAACCAACCATGGGTGAAAAGCAGCACAAGCTTCCTGTGCCTTTCCTAGCATTGAACCTACCTTCAAAAATGACTCATTGTGGGAAACTGAAAACTACTGTAGCAAAAGGGGAATTACGAGAAGGTAATCAAAGTAATGTAGGCCATGAAAAATACATCAAAGTTTAAGGCGAACTACAAGATGGTCATCAGGCCAAGCAGTGTAAGTGACAGCGAGCGCATGAATAATATATGGGGGCAACGACAGGTGTCACAGGGAATAGATTCCACCTACAAACACCTTTTCTTTTCACTGAATTTTTTGGAATTAAACAGCGTTTTTTAAGGCATTTTTTGGTTCATGCGGATCTGGAGCAGGTCGACCTTGAAAAAGTGCTCAGAAAACGCTCAAAAAGAACGAACATATTTATGACTATGGAAAAACTACTTGCTATTCATAGATGTAGGTTTCTGAGCATCTTGTAACTTCTTCATGTTTCCAAATATCTCAAAAGGTACCGTCACACAGGGACATATCGCCGGCGATGTTGCCGGCACCAGAGGGGCGTGGCCAGGTTGCGGCGACATCGCCGGCGAATTGCCGCGTGTGACAGGGCGATAATCAGGCGATGAATCGCCTGAGTCACATCGCCAGGTTTCCCAACAATGTTGGGAAACCTGGCGATGTTGCTCAGGCGATTCTGCCTGATCGCCCTGTGTAACGCGGCAACCCGCAATGTTGCGGGCGATTCCGCCTATCTCCAGCATTGCGGGTTATCGCTCGCTGGGTCGCCCAGCAACCCAGCAAGCGATAACCCGCAATGCTGGAGATAGCCGCGGCAACTAGCCGGCGACATCGCCGGTAAGTTGCTCAGCGTGACATCTCACCGGCGATGTTGTCAGGGATGCGCGCTCCCGCGATCCCCGGCAATATCGCCGGCGATATGTCCCTGTGTGACGGTACCTAAACAGTTAAAAAGAAGTGAACAGATCCCTCTTCAGAGGTTTTCAGCTTACAAGACAATTCACACTTACAATACAAGACAACGGGAAGGCTAATATTATGCATATTCTACAGCCAAAGAGTTAAGAGGTTAAAACTCAAATTTAATCATAACGTATTTAAAAAGACTAGATTGTCTACACAAATACACACGTGCTCAAGTGTCATATCACAAATTAAAAAAAACCCTCTATTTGTTCCAGGAGTTTATAGATAGGTTGTGGTATTCAAACAGAGAGGGTTATGTTTCCTCTAGTTCTAATCCCCCACAACCTAGTACATGTCAGCCTATAGATGTTTCAGGGTTGTTTTACATATATCCCCTTAATTAAGCTGGCATATGTGCCCCTGTGTATGGGAAGTAAGAAAAGCCCCCCCCCCTTTATAAAGGAAGGATCTCACCGGCTTTCTTCCCCTCAGTCAGGGAGTTTTCTGAGTCTCTATTTTCCAGGAGGTCCTTCTGCTAGTGACTGCCTGGTACTGGACTCACAGTGACTTTCTCATGTTACCACCATGTTCCACTCCCGACGCGTTTCGGATCTAATGTCCTCATCAGGGGATATGTGGTTTGGTTCTCTGTGGGGTCCTACTCATAGGTCCCCCTTTATGATGGTATGTGTTCCTATAAATGGAACATCAGATGTTAGTCTCATTGTATATGGCGCAAGGTGCATTGCACCGATGGCTACATGCATAGTCACAGCCCCCGGGTGCTATTGCCCCCTGGGTACTTACCCAGCATAGTCCAGTCAGCTGTTTCTCGGAGCACACCGCCGCGGCCGCTCTGCCGCTCTTTATGACCGTGTTTTTCCGGTCACATGGCGTGCTCCGCCCCCGGGAGTGACGTCGCGTTATCCCGCGACGTCACATCCGGTCCGGCGAGCGTGTGGAACGCACTCATGCGTTCCACGCCTCCCTCCTAGGTCCCTTCCAGGGGTGGGAGTGAACCAGGGCTGTTACGTTACTCCCCCTTGAGGTGAGGTCATTATAGGGGGCAGATCCTCAGTTAGAGATACTGCCTTCCATTCTTGGAGATGGAACACATACCATCATAAAGGGGGACCTATGAGTAGGACCCCACAGAGAACCAAACCACATATCCCCTGATGAGGACATTAGATCCGAAACGCGTCGGGAGTGGAACATGGTGGTAACATGAGAAAGTCACTGTGAGTCCAGTACCAGGCAGTCACTAGCAGAAGGACCTCCTGGAAAATAGAGACTCAGAAAACTCCCTGACTGAGGGGAAGAAAGCCGGTGAGATCCTTCCTTTATAAAGGGGGGGGGGGCTTTTCTTACTTCCCATACACAGGGGCACATATGCCAGCTTAATTAAGGGGATATATGTAAAACAACCCTGAAACATCTATAGGCTGACATGTACTAGGTTGTGGGGGATTAGAACTAGAGGAAACATAACCCTCTCTGTTTGAATACCACAACCTATCTATAAACTCCTGGAACAAATAGAGGGTTTTTTTTAATTTGTGATATGACACTTGAGCACGTGTGTATTTGTGTAGACAATCTAGTCTTTTTAAATACGTTATGATTAAATTTGAGTTTTAACCTCTTAACTCTTTGGCTGTAGAATATTGTTTAAACACGGTCTCCCTGTGAGGGAGGGGAAACCCCCTACAAGGGAGAATAATATCCTGCTGAGTAATATAATATTATGCATAGAAGATGCTTAGGCATATCTGGAGAATTTTGTGAACATTTTAACCTTTAAAAAAAAAAAAAAAAAAAAAATGCTAACGTTACGTTTTAATCGGTTTTTAACCCCTTCATGACCAAGATACGATCATGGGGCCTTGAAGCATTGCCATGACAGTGCGGGATCAGCTGATGACCCCGGTTGCTGTCATGAATAATTTCCTTACGCATTTTTATGATCATAATGTCACCAAGTACCCTACTTATTTTCTTGCACTTCAGAATTTTAGTTTTATTATTTTAGGGTATTTGTTCAATTGGTTTTTTTTGTTGTTTTTTCCATTATGTGAACGTGCAACATGTGCATTCCATTGTGTGAACGTGCAACACTGCACAGTTACACTTTAGTTCCAACCCTGGTTTTATTTCATAAATCACTTCCAGCCAGCAATATCCGAATGAAGTCACCGGCAGAAAATGATCGTTTGTGCTGTGCAGAGGGATGGTGAAGCATCTCTGTGCATTACACAAGCAACAGCACACTGCAGAGCTGAGGCGCCCTAAGGGGCCCGCTAAAATAAAGGAAAAGTTTAAAAGAAAAAGTTTTAAAACATATGAAAAAAAAAAGTTTAAATCACCTCCCTTTTGCCCCATTGAAAATAAGACTATGGTATATACAAAAAAAATACACATTTGGTATCGCCTCAATGAGAAATACCTGATCTATCAAAATATAAAATCAATGAATCAGATCCGTAAACTGCGTAATGGAAAAAAAAAAGTCCAAACACCAAAAGAACGGGTATTTTTTGTGGCCGCAACATTGCAATAAAAGGCGATGTAAACAGCGCATCTGCCCAAACATGGTATCATTAGAAACATCAGCTCAAGCCGCAAAACATAAGCAGTCACACAGCCCCAGGTCCGGAAAAATGAGAACGCTACGGGTCACGGAAAATGGTGCCGAAAGTGAAATTCTTTTTCTTTAAAAAAAAAACTTTGGAATTTTTTTTTTTTCACCACTTAGATAACAGTGAAAAACGACATTTTTGGCATCAACAAACTTGTACTGACCTGAGGCATCATACCATCATGTTAGTTTTACCATAAAGTGAATAGGATTAATAAAAAACCCCAAAAAACAATTGGGCAATTGCATTTTTTTTGCAATTTCACCACACTTGGAATTTTTTTCCCCTGTTTTCCTGTACACTATATGGCAAAATAAAATGATGTCATTCAAAAGTACAACTCATCCCGCAAAAACAAGCCTTGATATGTCTATACTGACAGAAAAATAAAAAAAAGTTATGGCTCTTGGAAGAAGGTGAGGGAAAAAATGCTTTTAAGTCGCATCACAAGAGGCCACCCAAAAAAGAGAATTACGAGGACAGCAACCAATAATGTTTACAAACAATATGGACCACTGAGAAGAAAATGGCCAAAATTACGCTTCAGGGAAAAAAGAAAAACGCCATTGTTTACTAAAGCGCTTTCCAATTGAAAACCACATTGGAGTCACATCCCTGATTTAAAAAAAAACAAAAAAAAAAAAAAAACACACAATTTCTATAAACCCTATTCCTTCTGCATTAGCAAAATAACCTGCATTTAAAATAATTAACACAGCTGATGTTTTGGCAGAGAAGGATCGCGGTGTTACGTTCTTACATCATGTTCATTATTGTACAATGTTAAAATGAAAAAAATATTCCACATCTTCAGCTATACAAAAAGTTTAAGAAAACTCTTCATTTCTCTTTCTACTGCAGCTTCTTGTATACGTTCTTCTTCGAGCTGTAGAACACGTTGGCACGCACAAACACACAGGAGAATAGTAATAGAGCTCACTTACAGTAAGTGCCATTTTATTCGCACTGAACATCACCTACGTGTTTACCCCAATCCCTGAAGATGAGAATCTAATTGTGGACAGAAGCTATTAGCAATACAAACTAATACATTAAAAGTTTAATGCAAAGAGTTTAACCAGAACATTTTAAATTAAAGGGGTTGTCGGTTTGGCACGAAAGCCTGCACTCAGTATGTGAATCCTCGCAGTGCGCACAATGCGCGCTTGTCAGTATTCTCCGATGCAGGTGCTAGAAACAGGTGGTTAAGCATACCTCCGGTCACGTTCCTACTAGAAATGCATGGCATCAGTCCAGTCACTTGTACTAAGTGAGGCCACGCAATCTAGTCAGAAAGTGACCAGGAGTATTCATATCACATACTTGCAGTCTCATAACCACCTGCTTCCAGCATCTGCTATGGAGAATTCTGACAGCATGCACTGTGCGCGCTGTAAGGACTCACAAGTCTGCAGTCACAGACTGACTGCACACTCTCGTGCCAAATCTAGAAAACCCCTTTAACAACTTTCAACATCAAATACATTTATTTTATTTGTGTTGTCAATAACAAACTGCAAAGAAAAGGGCAACCATATTTACTCACCCAGGTCACTGAAGGATGCAGCAGCCCACCTTCATAAAGATGGAGGCCACAGAGGTGCAAAATATTGAAAACTGTGTTGCCTCCATCTTTATCAACTTGGACTGATAATCCTGCTAGTGTATTAATTTTTGAGACCTGACAGGTAAATACAATGTTTTGATCGCCTCTTATTGGATTCTATTGCTATGTTGCAGCGGCGAAAAAAAAACCCACATAATTCTGGAGTATTCACTTTTTTTTTTTTACTTTATGTTGTTTACCGATCAGATTTATTTTATATTTTCATGAGTCAGCATTTCTGAATATGTTCATAAAATATGTTCATTTTTTATTTTTGTTTTGACCATTTTATTTTAAATAGGGCAAAAGAGGGGTAATTTGAACTTCTGTTTTATTATTTTTCAAAACATTTTTACTGCATTGACTAGTTCTTTGAGGGGACTTGAAGCTGAAATTGCCCGATCACTTGTGCTGTACTGAGCATCATCAGCACTACTCTGTATCGCAGAAATCCCGATCTATGATTGCTGGTTCACAGCCAGCATTCACAGGAGGATAGTGATGATGGGGTTATAGACTGACCCCTGGCTGTCATGACAACCCATCCACGCCCCACGATCACATCACAGGCACTGCAAGCACCTGCCAGCCCCCCTGCCAGCTCATGTTAAATCCCACTGTCAGAGACTGACAATGGAATTTAACTAGTTAACAGCCACAGGTGGAGCTCCATTCAAATACAGCTGTTAGGGTACCTTTACACGCCGCCACTGCGTGGTAGCAACTGCCTGGCAATGGGGATTTTTGTGCCTGTTGCCTTGAAATTGCTACGAAATGGCGGTGTGTAAATTGGGAAAGTGATCGGGTTTCTCGCTGTTGCTTCGGATACCTGTTGCTGAGCCGTGTCCAAAAATCCAAGGCAACACAAAGGCACAATTGCCATGGTAGTGGCGTCTAAACGGGGCACAGGGATGGAATCACCGTCGGCTAGTGAATTCCCAGGGGCGTGCCACAGCCTCATGGGTACCACGCCCCATAAGCAATCATTGGTGGGGACTACTGTGTTTCCATTGGTTGTCCCTTCACAGGGCGCCATATTTAAAGAGCTGTCCATTCACACTCCACAATTGGAATGGCGTCATGTATTAGCCAGCCCTCCTGCTCAGGCTGGCCAATCATGACGCTATTGCGTTGTCCAATCAGCGTATTAGCATCACGGAATACACAACTCTGTCACGCCTATGTACTTGCGGCGCGAAAGATGTACGCCCATATTCCTTTGTGGATAGCGGCGTGTGGTGCGGCGACGGTATTCAACAGCAAGTTATCCGCAGGATCTGTAGGAACTTCCTGGGAACAAAGATACCTTCAGTTGACAACGCAATGGCGGCGTTTACATGCGGCATCGGCGATCGGTATCAACCGTCAAAAACGTGCGGGTTGCACGTACGGTTGATACCGGTTGCTAGGCACAGTGGCGGCGTGTAAAGGTACCCTTAGAGGCACAAAATAGCTGAATAAATCAGCAGTCATATGCAGGGAAAAATATGGATTTGGCATGCGAGTCAGCATCAAAAGAAGGGACACTACATATGAGTTAAGTTTATGTAATATGTTGTCAAGGGTTTAAAGGGAATAGCAGCAGGCTTTTGCTACTCCATCTGAAAGACACATGATGTGGGGGACAATATCCTTATTACAGCAATATATCTCTTAATGGGATGCTTGTTGCAGTTTTTACATAAATCCCTGTTTTATCTGCTGCAGATTTCCAAGTTCTCTGAATGTTGAGCCCCGTATAACCCTGCACCCACACCACTGATAGCTGTGTAAATGGTGTATTGGCAGAAAGCTGCCAATCAATGGTGAGTGCAGGGTTATACAGAACTCAAGAATAAGGAGGACTACATGGCAGTAGTCGTACTAGTCGTTTTATCAGCAAGAAATTGTCATCAAAGTGATTTTATTAAAACTACAGCAAACAGCCAAGTGGCAAATTGCTAGAATCTGATTCTACAACATGCAGTTATCAGATTAGGTGGCAAAAACATGATGACAGATTCACTTTAACCCCTTCACTCCTGGGTGATTTTCTACTTTTTTCCTCCCCTTCTTCCAAAAGCCATGACTGTTATTTTTCTGTCAATACAGAGATATGAAGGCTTGTTGTTTTGCGGGACGAGTTGTACTTTTGAATGAAATCATTCATTTTACCATACAGTGTACTGGAAAACAGGAAAGAATTGTAAGTGCTGTAAAGTTCCAAAAAAAGTAAAATGACAATTGTTTCTTTTTTTCACCATGTTCACCACATGGTAAAACTGACATGTCGGCATGATACCCCAGACTGGTACAGGTTTGTAGATACCAAACATATATACTTTTACTGTTATCTAAGTGGTGAAAAAAAAAACAACTCAGAAGTTTTTCAAAAGAAGGAATTGCACTTTTGAAGCCATTTTCTGTGACCTATGCATGATCATTTTTCGAGATCTGGGTCTGAGTGACTGTTTATTTTTTGCATCCTAACCTGACATTTTTAAAGGGAACCTGTCACCTCAATCTAACCCACTCTCCTATCACTAGCTGTCCCAGCACCTTCCTAGCTGTTCCCTAACCATCCCTCTCAGACCTAAATGTCTCCATCTAGGAGACTGGAAAGGCAGGCTCCGGGCTCCATGATCCCCTCCTCGCTGTGCTCTAGCACGCCCAGCTGGGCGTCATCACTCCTGGTGCTTTGCTGCATCCTTTTGGAATCTCCTGTCCTCTCTGCCGCTGTAATGGCCGGGCCGAATGTCCTATCCGGCCCAGGTGCATTATGGGCCTAATCACGTGATCGGCCCGGTGCATTATGGGCCTAATCACGTTATCGGCCCGGTGCATTATGGGCCTAATCACGTTATCGGCCCAATGTATTGTGGGCCTAATCACATAATCGGTCCGGGTCCGGCGCATGCGCAATGCACATATTAAAGCCGGGCTGATCACATGATTAGACCCATAATGCACCGGGCCAGATATGACGTTCCAGCCCGTCCATTACAGCGGCAGAGAGGGCGGGAGATCCTAAAAGGAGGTGACAAAGCATCAGGAGCGATGACGCCCAGCTGGGCGTGCTAGAACACAGCGAGGAGGGGGATCATGGAGCCCGGAGCCCGCCTTTCCAGTCTCCTAAATGGAGACCATATGCAAGTTCAAATTCATTTTTCAAAATCGTTATAGGGCCCCTTTAGGTCAGAGAGGGATAGTTAGGAAGCAGCTAGGAAGGTGCAAGGACTACTAGTGATAGGAGAGAGGGATAGATCGAGGTGACAGGTTCTCTTTAATGATACCATTTTTTGGCAAATGTGATGTTTTGATCGGCCATTATTGCAAGCATCAAAGGGAGGGAGGTGACAAAGGACGGACCTTTATGTCCTTGGTGGTGAATGGGTTAAGTAACATATTGATTATATTAGCAGTATGAGCACATAAGGCAGAAAAAGTAATTTTTCTTAATATTTAACAATTCTGACAATAATATTCATAATACCTGACTCATCTCCATGAACTCGGATCCTATTTCTTAACGTCCCAGTGAAGAAACTGGAAGATTTCAGCAGCTGAAACACAAAAGATTAAAAAAATCCAGCATGAGATTAGTGGCACCAATAATACATTTGATGAAAGGTTCAGGAGCCAAAATCAAAGGTTTAAAATCGTCCATTATATACAATTTCAGTATATCATAGACATTAAGTACACAAGTACAGTCTGTTAACATCTATTCATGTATTTAGGACTTCTTGCCCATGAAGTTTATTCTAGTGATTTTTCTTAAGAGTGGGACGATTCTGTCAAAAAATACATTACTACAAAATAAAAATAAAAATTTAGATGATTCCTGTTGTGACAGTTGTGTACAAGCTGCAAACACTAAAAAATATTTTTTAAGCTTTAAAGCGTGGCTATCGTTTTAATTCTTATTTCATAAATCAATAATAGTACACATGGAAAATAAGCCACTTTGTAATATATCGCATCAGAGAAATCTGATCAATTCTGGCAGAGAAAGAAGTAGTCATCATCAAAATTCTCAATTCTTAGGTAAAATTTGTATTCAGTGAAGACTTTCCCATTACTGAGATAGGAGATGGCAGATGTTATTGATGAGATTCTATGAGGGTGGGAGGAAGGAGGAGCTAGAGGCAGAGAGGAGGGAGGAGCTAGAGGCAGAGAGAGGGAGGAGCTAGAGGCAGAGAGAGGGAGGAGCTAGAGGCAGAGAGAGGAGGAGCTAGAGGCAGAGAGAGGAAGGAGCTAGAGGCAGAGAGGAGGAAGGAGCTAGAGGCAGAGAGGAGGAAGGAGCTAGAGGCAGAGAGAGGAAGGAGCTAGAGGCAGAGAGAGGAAGGAGCTAGAGGCAGAGAGAGGAAGGCTAGAGGCAGAGGGAGGGCTAGAGGCAGAGGGAGGGGCTAGAGGCAGAGGGAGGGGCTAGAGGCAGAGGGAGGGCTAGAGGCAGAGGGAGGGGCTAGAGGAGAGCTACACCCCTCCTTACTTTTCCATCTACATAGACTCTCAACAGTAAAGGTAAAAGGTACTGTCACACGTGGCAATTTTGCTAGCAATTTCACTGGGAATTTGCTGGTTGCAGTGAAATCATGACACATTGCTCCATTTGTACACAGCAACAAAATAGAACAATGTGTTCATGATTTCACTGCAACCATCAAATTGCCAGTGAAATTGCATGCAATATTGCGTCATGTAATGGTACCCTTAAAATAAATGGTTACACTAAGGAATTATAGCGCTCTATCTACAAAGAGACCTAATTGTGTTGAAAGGGTTTATGTGATTATCTGGATATTTTGGATTAATCTTTGAGTTATAAGAGTAACTAAAAGATGGTTAAAATATATTAAATGCAAAAATCAGATTACAGATAACACAGAAAGCAAAATTATAAAACCTATAAAAAAAAAAAAAAAAAAAAAAAAATCTATGTACGGTTTAAAATATGGGTTTAAATGGGTGGATTTCTTATAGAGACATGCGCCAATTAATATCGCAACCTGTTAAAGGGATTGTCCAGGTTTTTGCTATAATTCATAGGTGTATCTAGGCTGCGAAATGTTGACAGTTTGCAATATACAGTACATCCGTCAACATTTTGCATTGTTACCTAGATATCACATATTTGCGGCAGCCAGAGTATGTCCAGGGGGTGTGTGTGTTGGAGCCTGCATGGAAATGGGAAACTGGTCTATCCTCCCAGTCTCCTACAAACACGTCCCCTCCAACCGTCTCAGTACGGCCAGCCACCCCCAGACTGCTACATGCCCTCCCCAGCCCATAATGTCACCACCCACCCCCATTGTAAACAGCGTCCCCACTGCACTGACATACTGTGTAGAATCTGCTGCTGTGAAAGCGATTTGGCACACTGTCAGTGCTGTGGGTACCACTGCATGTGTGTGCGCTCACCCTATGGGCTCTGTGCAGGGAACCCGAGGTTCGCACTCCGCAGCCCGGGATTCTGCTGTGGAGCCCGATGCTTCTCTCCATACCTCTCAAACCATAGAGCACAGAGCCGGTGGAGCGGTTTCTCCATACCGCAACCACTGGCTCTGTGCTCTATGGTACAGGAGGTATGGAGAGAAGCATGGGCTCCACAGCAGAATCCCCGGCTCGCAGTGCAAACCTCGGTTCCCTGCACAGAGCCCACAGGGTGAGCGCACACACATGCAGTGGTCCCTCCTGCACTGACACACTGTGCCGAATCGCCTTCACAGCAGCAAGTGCGGCACAGTGTGTCAGTGCAGTGGGCGCGTGTACAATAGGGGTGGTGGTGACATTATGGGCTGGGGAGGGCCTGTAGGAGCCCTGAGGGTGGCTGGCCATAGTGTAGAGTGGGGGAGGGGGTGTTTGAAGGAGACTGGGAGGATATTACCAGTTTCCCTTTCCTATGCAGGTTCCAACACAAACAGCCCCCTGGACGTTCCCTGCCTGCCACAAATCAGTGATATCTAGGTAAATTCCTGCAAAATGTTGACATGATGTATATTACAAACTATCAACATTTTGGAGCCTACATACACATATAAATTATAGCAAAAGCCTGGACAACCCCTTTAACCCCTGCAATAATCTTTATTTGTAGTAGTATGTAAAAATTTTTTTACCTTTTAATATTGGCCCAGCTATGTTTCCTATTTCAGCTGTGAGTTTAATTACATTTTAGAGGTTATTTGACCCTTTATTTTTTTTATTCCAAAATAGGATTTCTCACAACTTTTCCCAAGTCTAGCAGTCGTACATCTCCTTTTTAAGCTTTTAAGGCAAGTTTTATATATTTAATTTTATTTCTAAGCAGATGTAACCTCTGCAAATATTTTTTAATTTTCATCTATTTATTTTATCTTTTAGTAAGGGGGTGATACATTCTCAATACCACACCCTCATTCTGATATTTAATCTATCCTCGCATCTCCAGACATTTGATGTCCTGATACACAACCATATTTCATTTACAACCATATTTCATTTACTAAGTACAGCATAAGGTTATTTCACTATGACCCATATTCAAGTAATCATACTTAAGAAAAAGTTTTCTTTCTTAATTGCAGATATCAATTGGCACACATCTCTATATTACTATTTATTTATAGAGCAACATTGATTCCATGGTGCTGTACATGAGAAAGGGTTACATACAAACAAGTTAAAATACAAGGAAAAACTAACAGTGACAGACCGATACAGAGGGGAGAGAGGACCCTTGTGGGCTTACATTCTACAGGGCAATGGGGAGAGACAGTAGGTTGGGTCTACTTGGGTGGTGGTGGAGCACCGGGTCCAATGGTGGAGGAGCACCAGGTCCAGTGGTGGTGAGGTGGCACCGAGGTCATTGCAGGTTCAGGTTCCTCTTGAAGGTTCTGAGTGAGGGGGATAGTCTGACGTTTTGAGTTGCAGAATTCCAGAGAATGGGGGAAGCTCAAGCAAAGTCTTGCAGGTGGTTAGATGAGGAATGTACAAGTGTGGAGGAAAGGAGGAGGTCTTGGGAGGATCGAAGATTATGAGTTGGATGATATCGGAGGATTAGTTTAGAGATACAGTGTGTTGTGAAAGTATTTGGCTCCCTTGAACTTTTCAACCTTTTGCCACATTTCAGGCTTCAAACAAAGATATAAATTCTAAATGTTTTTGTGAAGAATCAACAAGTGGGACACAATCGTGAAGTGGAACGAAAATTTATTGGATATTTTGTACTTTTTTAACAAATAAAAAACTGAAAAGTGGGGTGTGCAATATTATTCGTCCCCTTTACTTTCAGTGCAGCAAACTCACTCCAGAAGTTCAGTGATGATCTCTGAATGATCCAATGTTGTCCTAAATGACTGGTAATGATAAATAGAATCCACCTGTGTGTAATCAAGTCTCCGTATAAATGCACCTGATCTGTGATAGTTTCAGGGTTCTGTTTCAAGTGCAGAGAGCATCATGAAGACCAAGGAACACACCAGGCAGGTCCGAGATACTGTTGTGGCAAAGTTTAAAGCTGGATTTGGATACAAAAAATTTCCCAAGTTTTAAACATCTCAAGGAGCACTGTGCAAGCCATCATATTGAAATGGAAGTAGTATCAGACCACTGATTTACCAAGACCCGGCCGTCCCTCTACACCAGGGGTGGGGAACCTTTTCTCTGCAAAGGGCCATTTGGAAATTTAGAATATCATTCGCGGGCCGTATAAATTCGCGCACCGGTACAAGGTGGCCAGAGGCGCACGACACACGGGGGCCTGAGGCACACGACACACGTGTACACGGGGGGCCAGCCTCCCTGTCTCCCCCACAGCCTCCCTGTCTCCCCCACAGCCTCCCTGTCTCCCCCACAGCCTCCCCCACAGCCTCCCTCACAGCCTCCCTCACAGCCTCCCTCACAGCCTCCCTCACAGCCTCCCTGTCTCCCCCACAGCCTCCCTCACAGCCTCCCTGTCTCCCCCACAGCCTTCCTGTCTCCCCCACAGCCTCCCTCACAGCCTCCCTGCCTCCCCCACAGCCTCCCTCACAGCCTCCCCCACAGCCTCCTTCACAGCCTCCCCCACAGCCTCCCCCACAGCCTCCCCCACAGCCTCCCCCACAGCCTCCCTCACAGCCTCCCCCACAGCCTCCCCCACAGCCTCCCTCACAGCCTCCAGCAAAACTTACCATTGAGCTGTGGATGTGGAGCAGGGGTGCCGGAGCCCGGAGGGCACATCTGCAGGACGCTGCCTGCGGGGAGTAGCTGCGGGCCTGCGGCAGCTAGCGGTGGCCGCCGCCATGTTCTTTGTGGCCGGCACCCACTAACAGTACAGCCGGTCGGTGGAAGCTGAGACTTCAACAAAATGGCCGCGGCAAATTGGAGACCGCGGCCATTGTGTAGAGGTCTCAACCTCTATTGACCGGCTGTACAGTTAGTGGGCGCCAGCCACAAAGAACATGGCGGCGCCCACCGCTAGCTGCCGCAGCTTCTCCTCGCCAGGGCCGGGCGGCGGTCGATCGCCTAGCTGTCGTCCCGGCCCTGGCGGGCCGGATCAGATAACGTGGCGGGCCGGATCCGGCCCGGGGGCCGGACGTTCCCCACCACTGCTCTACACTTTCATCTCTAACAAGGAGAAGACTGATCAGAGATGCAGCCAAAAGGCCCATGATCACTCTGGATGAACTGCAGAGATCTACAGCTGACGTGGGAGAGTCTGTCTATAGGACAACAATCAGTCGTACACTGCACAAAGCTGGCCTTTATGGAACAGTGGCAAGAAGAAAGCCATTTCTCAAAGACATCCATAAAAAGTCTAGTTTGGAACTTCCGGTTCCGGCGCCTCCATGAGAAGCCGCGTTTAGCAGCGCTCCGGCCCCGCCGCGGCGATCCAGACCCATCCTGTCCCCCCTTGGGCCCCCGGACCTTCGGCACGCCAGGACACTCACCCCCAACTCCGGACCGTCCTCTGGGCACGAAGATGGACCGGTACGTCACCCGGAGGGGGGGAAAGCGGCCGACCTGTCCCCGCACACGCGGCTACTGATAATGGCGCCCGCGATACTGAGTCGGAGGGAGAGCCGGAAGATGCCTCCGTGATGAGAGGTATAGTACCACAGGGGCACTCGTCTGCAGGGGAGATTATGGCCACTGTGATGGGGACAACGGGAGCCCCCCCCCCATCTGCTGCAGCCTGAGGCCCTCGTGCAGTCACAGCAAGCACAGACCCAGACCCAGGGCCACATAATGCATGATCATGCAGGGGATGAGATGAGGGGAGAGGATCTGGATGTACAGCCAGGAGGCAGAAAAGTCCCACAGCTAATGGATTATAAAGCTCTGGCCAAAGAATTAGCCACACACATGGCTGAGGACTTACTGCTATAGCAGACATGGTGGCTGCCACTACAAAAGAACTCAGAATAAAAGTAGAGACCCAAGACCAGAAACTTAAAGAAGCAGAAGCAAGGGTTGGGGCTGCTGAAGATAGGATACAGGAATTGGAGGACCAAATGTTAGTATTACAAAAACGCTCTGACTATGCCTTTACAAAGCTGGAAGACATTGAAAACAGGGCAAGGAGAAGTAACCTCAAAATTGTAGGTCTACCAGAGTCCATTCCATCACATCAGCTGGAGGAAATTTTCGAGGTTGACCTCCCTAAGGCTTTGGGGCTAATGCATAGATGTAAGACGGAGCGTACCCACAGAATTGGACCCCCGAAAGATCCTCCTGAAACAACCTCCACGTCTAGAGCTAGCCCCTCCCGCTCTGGATCCTCTACTAAACCAAGACATGCCATTGCCAAATTCCTAAACCACAGGGATAAAGAGGAGATCCTTAGGGCATATAAGGCCAGGAAACAGCCTCTAATGATACACGGACATAGAGTTTTGATCTTTGCTGACTATTCAATAGAGGTCTCTCGCCGAAGAAGAGCTTTCAGTGAAGCGTGTACACTGCTCCATAAGAGAAATGTTCGGTTCCAACTAAATTTCCCAGCTACTTTACGGTTTAACTCCAGAGAGGGCACACCGTTGGCCTTCACAAATCCAGCAAAAGCATTATCTGCAATTTTGGACAATTCCCGCTCCCCAAGAGCTACAACGCCTCCAACCGTGAACGCAGTTCCACAACACGTATCGTCTGATCCAGACCCGGTAGCTGAAGAAGATCGTGACTCGGTGAGGTCATACAGGCTACGATCGGACACCATGAATAATGGAGGCATCTCTGGCGGCGTGACACCCAGGCAACAGAGACAGACAGGACCACGCTGGCAACAAAAGAAGAAATGAGATGGCTGTCTTGGTACCTTCTGAACTTGGTGAAAAGAAAAGTGAACTTTCGATATACCTGAGCTAATGTTTTGGAGGCTCCGAACCCCCCCCCTTCCTCTTAACGTTATTTTACCCTCCTTCCCCTCTCCCCCCCCCCCCCCCTTTTTTTTTTTTTTTTTTTTGTTCTTTGTTCCCTCTCTCTCTCCTCTATTATACTTTCTTTTAGATGTGGACTGACGGATCAATTGAGCTGCCGTACCATAAAACCCAAAGGCAGGAATAGTGAGAGATCCCGATGAGACGTCACCTATCAAGGTTACATGTAACATTATACTGTAATGGTGACGTCTACTTGCTTAATGCTTCTATTGCCTTTATTTATCATCCATTAATGTATTTTTATTTTGTTTTAAATAAGCTGCAAACCTTGATACAAAGGACTAGTAACTATCTTTTTCTAGGAAAGGTATTTCTTGGTCTGGGGGTGAAGGACAACTCTTTTTTATGCTCAGCTAATATTGTCGGTGAAAGGGAGGTACAGGGGTAACGAAGCGGAGGGAAGGAAGGGGAGGGGGGGAAGAGAAAAAAAAAAAAGAAAAATGTTTTATAATTACTCATTACAAGGATGCTGTGGCGGGGCACGAGATGTATGTACATGGGCTGTATTGGAGGGAAGACGAGAAGTCAGCAACAAGGACAGGAGAAAAGTAGTGGTGGAATTGGGATAAAGGGGGGGTTATGGGAAAGAAGGGAAAAACCTAGAGACATCCTTAGCAAAATATATATGCTCCGATATGTGCTATGCCTACTAATCACTTTATTTTGGTACAAGCTATGGGGGGCAATACCCCGATGGTTGAGATTGCATTACTCTTCATTGATACTGATCTGGGGGGGTGCGGATGGTTAGGTGGGTCTCCTGGAATGTAAAGGGTCTGCGCTCCCATCAAAGCGCATGATGGTCTTACGCCATCTTAACCGATTACATACGGATATTGCCTTGCTCCAGGAGACCCACCTGGCCTCTGAAGACTTCTTCCGCCTCAAGAAGTTATGGGTGGGAGACGTCTATGGTTCAGGGGCGGTGAAAAGGAAAGCGGGAGTTATGATCCTAATCCATAAGTCCTTGGCGCATACGGTCCTATCCACACAAGTCGATGACGAGGGTAGAATGGTTCAAATGACCATACAAATCCAAAAAGATGTCTTTTCCATTTACAATGTGTATGCTCCGAACGAGAATCAAAAACCCTTCTTTCAAAAAATACAAGCCAAACTATTAACCGACACGGGTCACAACAGAATAGTGGGGGGTGACTTTAACATGGTCTTACGGGCAGAAGAGGATAGGAGATACTCCGTACCCCCACTGAAAATGACTCGAGCCCCTGGGGAAATAGGATCAGCGAGTTTTCTAGAACCCCTCTTTGCTGATGTAGATATGGGCGACGCATGGAGGATAGTTCACCCCTTGGAAAGGGAGTTCACCCACTTTTCTCACCCCCATGGGTCCTGGTCGAGGATAGACATGTTCTTCACCTCGCCCAATATATTACAAAGGGTGATCGAAATTAAAATAGAGGACATGGTAATATCCGATCACAGCCCACTGGTGTTAGAAACTAAAAATACCTATGAGAAAGGCACCGATTATCTGTGGCGTTTCCCTGACACATTTACCAGAGAGGAAAATTTTGTAGCCCACCTCAAAGAGTGGTGGATACTTTACTCAAATGACAATGAAGCCCATCGCTCTGACCCAGGTCTGTTTTGGGAAACAGCGAAATCGGTCATGAGAGGGCACGTGATGGCTTACAGCATGGGGATAAAGAAAAAAATAAAAGAACAATTTGTTGCGGCTAGTCTTGAGGTGAGGAACGCGTACTCTCGCTATACAAGCACGATGGCAGACCCTGACAGAGAGACCTGGATACAGGCCAAGAAAAACTTTGACATGTGGGCAGAAAAGAGAGAAGGGATATATAAAAATAGATTAGAACTTAATCTACATAAATTTGGAGATAAAGCTGGTCGATTATTGGCCCGCTTATCACGGGGCAGACACCCTCCCTCCTCCATCCAAACTATAATTGACAAACATGGCAACACCTGGACTACCCCTAAAGATATAACTCAGGCACTGGGAAAATACTATGCGTCTCTTTACTCGGACAGTGACACTGATATACCTGAGGGAACCGACTGGCTGCACCTGATTCGTTTACCAGGTATCTCAGAAGAGGACAAACAATTTTTAAACAGCCCTGTCACTGTGGAGGAAATAGAAAACGCTATAAAAAATATAAATCCAGGCAAAGCGCCGGGCCCTGATGGATATAATGGTGCATTCTTCAAAGCCTTAAAAGAACAAATCTCTCCTGTCTTATGTGACCTTTTTAATGCAATACTACAGGGGACCCCTATACCGGATCGAATGAATTTGGCCTACATTAAACTTATTCCTAAACCTGGGAAGATACCTACGGATCCAGCGAGTTTTCGACCAATTTCGCTAATAAACCAGGATCTAAAACTCCTCTCAAAGATAATGGCCGATAGACTGGCGACGGTAATGCCTAGCTTGATACCCCCTCACCAGGCGGGATTTATTAAGGGAAGATCAACTACCACTAATATTAGAAGAGCGATGCTCTTGCTTGATGTCATGGGGAAAAGAATAGAATTGGAGGGGGGGGACCCAGCCATGATCACGTTAGACGCAGAAAAAGCGTTTGATAATGTACGTTGGTCATGGCTGGGTCGGGTCCTGGACTCTGTTGGAATTGTGGGGCCATTTCGGCAGTACCTGCAGGCCTTATACCACAAACCAAAAGCCTGTATTAGCACTCCCGGATACTTATCAGATTCCTTCTTCTTGCAGAAGGGAACGAGGCAGGGATGTCCGTTATCCCCCCTCCTCTTTAATTTAGCAATAGAACCTCTGGCCTTATACCTTGAAAATAATAATACTTATGAAGGATTCAGAGTAGGAACGAGGGAGGTTAAACTGTCCCTCTTCGCTGATGACATAATTCTCTATGTCCGCAATCCAGTAAGGGACCTCCCTAGCATCCTTGACGACATTGAGAGATTGGGTAAACATTCAGGTTTTTGCCTAAACAAAGATAAATGTGAGATACTGTTCATCAATCCGAGGAGTAAACTCTCGCGATATACTCACCTTTACGATCTCTCAGTCGCCAAGGAAAGCATAAAATATTTGGGGATTCAACTGGCTAGATATCCTGGCCTGACTTATAGACTTAACTTTGCCCCGATCCTTTTAAAAATAGAAAAAGAATTGGCAGGATGGAATGGACTACCTCTCTCTCTGACTGGGAGATGCCATCTACTTAAAATGATTAGTTTTGCGAGATTGCTATACCCGCTCCAGAATATCCCCATGCTGTTAAAACACACAGATATAGCTAAACTGAACAAAGCCTTCTCAAAATTTTTGTGGAGGGGGAAGAAACCCAGGCTGGCCTTTGGCGTCTTGATGCAGTCAAAACAGGAGGGAGGTCTTCAACTCCCGGATGTTCGAGGATACAACTTAGCGTGTATTCTACGCAATGTTCTTGACTGGATCAAGGGCACTAATAGGTTCTCAGATGTAGCCCTGGAGGGAGAATTTGCTAAGCCCTGGGACTTATCAGCTCTGCTACATTCACCGTTGTCTTACCTACCTTCAACACTCAAGAAGACAGTTATATACAGAGACACGATTATGACTTGGAAAGGAATAAGGAAAAAACTACACTTATCTTGGAAAGTCTCAAAACTACTCAATCCTTGGAAATGCCCGGCCTTTCCACTAGGCCGTGAAAACTCTTTATTCAAGGCTTGGAGAGAGAGGGGTGTCAGGTCCCTGGGAGACCTTATGAATATAGAAGAGAGGAGGTGGATGACAGAAAGTGAGGTACTATCCACTTATGCTCTATCGAGATTCCATGCCATACAATACAGACAGCTGCATCACCATCTTCTCTCTCGACTGTTAGATATCTCTGGGGAGGTCGTAGACAACCTTTGGTCCGACCTACTAGCTATTAGTGTAGATGAAGTGTCCATTACCTCTATCTATGCTAGGTTGCAAAATATTCTTAGACCAGCTAGAAAGAGGGCTCTTTTCACTAAATGGAAGAAACACTGGGCTGACCCTGACCTCACTCAAAAGATCTTAGAGGGTTGGGGAACAGTTAGACGTAACATCCATAATGAAAGATGGAGAGATTCCCAATTTAGGATCATCCATGGGACCATACAAGGGTTTAACATACCACCGACACAGGCCAACCTGGGTAGATGGGTGAACTGCCCTAAATGCAAGGCTCCTATGACGGATATTGAGCATGGTCTTTGGTCGTGCCCCGCTTCTCAGAGATACTGGGAGGCAGTTAACACCTGGGCGAGAGGGATATGTGGGGGTTTGAACAGACTGAATCCTATGCTCTGGCTGTTCCACTACGGGGGAGATTTAGTGGAAGATAGTCAGCCACATGTATTATTTCACTATATAGCAATTATAGCAAAAAGACTTCTTCTTCAATTTTGGCTTAATGATAACCTCCTGATTTACTTCAGGTCAAGAATTCCATGAGGACTGTTCTTACTATTGAATCATTGGAGACACTTAGCAACCCCAGCAAATTATCACAAAAATTTTTCCTTAAATGGAGAGTATATATCGAAAAAGAATTTACTGATGCTGAAATTATAGCCTTTATGTTACCTTATAGGTCCTCAGCTTGGTATGCCATGGAAGACCTGAAGGGTACTCTGGGTAAACTGAAATGCTCAATCTAGGGGTAGCACTTAGTTTTTGTATTTACTGAGATGGTGAAGTATTATGAGCAACTTGAGGATGTTGTCTAGGAAATGGGGTGGGTGGGACTAGGGGATGTCACTTTCTTCTCAAATGTTTTGTTCAAAGTGAACCTTTTTCTGTAAGCGAATACTATTGTTATAATATTGATTATTGTAAAAGTCTTTAATGTATATGGATATGGTTAAATTTTTTGAAACAATAAAAATGATGGTTCAAAAAAAAAAAAAGTCTAGTTTGAAGTTTGCCACAAGCCACCTGGGAGACACACCAAATATGTGGAATAAGGTGCTCTGGTCAGATGAAACCAAACTCGAAGTTTTTGGACACAATGTCAAAGAATATGTTATGGTGTAAAAGCAACAGAGCACATCATCCTCAAAACACCATCCCTACTGTCAAACATGGTGGTGGCAGCATCATGGTTTGGTACTGCTTTTCTTCAGCAAGAACAGGGAAGATGGTTAAAATTGATGGGAAGATGGATGGAGCCAAATACAGGACCATTCTGAAAGAAAACCTTTGGAGTCTGCAAAAGACCTGAGACTGGGACGGAGATTTATCTTCCAACAAGACAATTATCCCAAACATAAAGCAAAATCTAAAATGGAATGGTTCAAAAATAAACATATCCAGGTGTTAGAATGGCCAAGTCAAAGTCCAGACCTAAATCCAATCGAGAATCTGTAGTAAGAGCTCAAAACTGCTGTTCAAAAACACTCTCCATACAACCTCACTGAGCTCGAGCGGTTTTGCAAGGAAGAATGGGCAAGAATTTCAGTCTCTCGATGTGCAAAACTGATAGAGACATACCCCAAGCGACATGCAGCTGTAATCGCAGCAAAAGGTGGCGCTACAAAGCATTAACTCAAGGTGGGCGAATAATATTGCACACCCCACTTTTCAGTTTATTTGTTAAAAAAGTTTAAAATATCCAATAAATTTCGTTCCACTTCACGATTGTGTCCCACTTATAAATTCTTATTTTTTGTGAAGAATCAACATCTTTATATTTGAAGCCTGAAATATGGCAAAAGGTTGAAAAGTTCAAGGGGGCCAAATACTTTCACAAGGCACTGTATACGGGGGTGACATATTGTGGACGGATTTGTAATTCAATGTTAGTAGCTTGAATTGGATTGGGAAATTAGGAGCCAGTGAGGGGATTTGCAGAGGGTAGAAGTGGAGGAGCAGCGAGGAGAGAGGTGGATTAGTCAGGCAGCAGAGTTAAGGACAGATTGGAGAGGTGCGGGAGTGTTAGCAGGGAGGCCACAGAGGAGGACGTTGCTGTAGTCAAGATGGGAGAGCATGAGGGCATGCATTAGTAGTTTAGTAGATTGAGGGCTGAGGAAGGGACGGATTTTGGAAATATTTTTAAGTTGGAGGCCGCAGGGGATGGGACGAGAGCTTGAATCTGCGGTCTGAAGAATAAAGCAGAGTTAAGGATCACTCCGAGGCAGCGGACTTCAGGTACAGGGCAAAGTGTGATATAATTTATTGTGATAGATAGATAAGGGAGGTGCGCGACATGGGTGAAAGATGATGAGTTCAGTTTTGTCCACATTTAGTTTAAGGAAGCGAGAGGAGAAGAAGGAGGATATGGCTGATAGACACTCTGGGATTCTGGACAGCAGAGAGGTGACGTCTGGGCCAGAGAGGTAGATCTGAGTGTCATCAGCATACAGGTGACACTGGAAGCCATGGGGCTTTAAGAGTAGTCCTAGGCCAAGGGTATATCTAAAAAAAATCCATCCATTTAAACCCATATTTTCAACCATAAATAATTTTTATATAGGTTTTATAAATTTAGCTTTCTGTGTTATCTGTATTGTATGTGATTTTGCATTCAATAAATATTTTTAACCATTTTTTGTTAATCTCTTATAACTCAAAGATTAATCCAAATATCATGTCTCAGATAATCACATAAATCCGTTCATCACAATTAGGTCTTTGTAGATAGAGTGTAGTCTTCTTTATTACATATATCCTTTAGGTAACGAAGTTCTATACAAGATGAGCAATTACAGAGGGCAGATCACTGCACCATCACCTTATTTGGGTACCGTTACACGTCGCAATATCGCAATGCAATATCGCCAAAAAGTCACGTGGTGTGGTCGTTGCAGTTGATATCGTTGGTGCGTTGTGTCGTGTAACAGGGCAATGCGACTGCAATAAATCGCAGGTACGATGTTGCAAGAAGATTATGCAAGCCCTTCAACCGTACAATGTTGCATATGCGATCTGGCTTGATTGTGCAGTGTGACGGCGCAACTACGATGTGGGATGCAACTTCCCTTATTCACCACAATGTAAATGCTCGGACGCTGAGTGGCTCATACCCAGTGTACAACATCCTAGTTGCGTTGCCTGCCAATATCTCCCTGTGTTACATCTCCTATGTGATCTTGGACAAGTGCCAAAAACATGCGCGCTCCCGTGAAATTGTATGCGATATCGGAAAGAATGTACCCTTAAGGCCCCGTCACACCTGGTGACGAGGCTGGGGATGTCAGCGGCGACAAGCGGGTGCGCGCATGTTTTTGGCGCCCCGCCAGCATCGCCGTCCCCTTTTACAAGGGGAGACATCTCCAGCCCTGCGCCAGCGAGCTGACAGGCGGCATCGCCGCCAGGGTTTCTGAAAAGCCCAGCGGCGATGCAGGATAATGGGAGCCTATTGGCTCCCATCGCCTGACAGGTCGCCGGCGGCCGGGTACATGGGGCGATGTGTGCACATCGCCCCATAATGGTCGCCTGGTTTCAGAGCACTGCTTTGAAACCAGGCGACCGCCCGGCGGCGCAGACATCGCCCCTGGTGTGGCCTGGTGTAACGGGGCCTTTAGGGACATAAATTTTGTCACCCATAGTCTGTTCTAAACTACTCGTACCCACAGACCCAGCTCTAATATCTCATTTTATAACTAGAATTTAAATGATGCAGCTTCAATGCCTGATCCTTCATTGACAACCTTAAAGCTGACAAACACCCAACCATATATGAGTTTCTGCCATAGTGCTCCGAAGAGGGAACCTTAAGATTGCGGGCACAAAATGTGTTGCCAGTACTGCTTAGGAGAGCCCATTTGGGGAAAGAACACCTGTGTTACACAAGTTCTCTCCTTACAGGCTGACCGTGAGAAAACCACAATGATGCCCAAATTGGGAGTCATTGGAATTCATAAGCTCCTTAAGGGCCGCTTTACACACACCAACTTCTGTGTCCAACTTCTGAACAGATCTCTGGTTGCAGTGAAATCATGGACACATTGATCCATTTTGTGGCTGTGTACAAATGTAACAATGTGTCCATGATTTCACTTGGTTGGTGTGTGTAAAGCGGCCCTAAGAAAGAATGGTGACCAACAAGGGTTTATATATGTAAAGCATTCAGGTAACAACTGCTTTAAAAGGGAACCTTTCATATCCTTATTTTTTTTAATTTATTAATCCGCCCCCGATATTATTTAGATCACATCCTTTGCATTAGTGACCTGTTTTTTTTTGTAAATCATTGTATTTATTCGAAAAAAAAAAAAAAAAAAACACTTTAGATACATAGGTATTTTCATTAGCTAACTGGGCAAACAGTCGTCCAGGCGCATTGCAAACGTATCATACAACTACAAACATGACAAAATTCATCTAATGCTCTCTAAAAGGAGCTATGGTGATGTCACGACCATGTGACCTTAATGCACGGAGGTAAGTCTACACTGTCCTTCACACAAGGCCTGCTTAGCTCCGCCCATTATGGTCAATGGTCATGACATCACACAGGTCCTTGTAGAGATCAATAGATGAATTTCAACATCGCACCAGTTAATTGTTATGTCTGCTATCCACCCTGATGACTGTTTGCTCAGCTAGGTAATAAAACAACTAAGTATTTAAAGTGCTTTTTTGGGATAAATACAATGATTTACAAAAATTAAAAAAAAAGTTACTAATGTAAAGTACATCATCTAAATAACATAGGGGCGGTTTAATAAAAAAAAGGGCATAACAGGTTCCTTTTAAGTCCATAAAACAAAGGGTAAATGATGTAAATATTTTATTTGGTATCAGGTGGAGGTACAAAAGTAAAGGTGCATACTCAAAAAGCATAAAACAAAAACAGCATATGTCAAATAGGAAGTTATCCAAGTCCATGTAGATGGGCAAGCTTACTACTTGAAGCCACACCCATCGAGCTGGATTCTGGCCGGGAGTATGAATATTGATTGCATTCTCGCTGCCACGTGACCGCTGTTCCTGGCTCTGACACTGGAGGATCCTCGCAGTGCGCAGTGTGTGCAACCCATAGAGTGACACAGAGTGACTGCAGATTTGTGGATTTAGGTGGAGCAATCCCTCTAAATTAAAGAGAAACTGTCACATGAGAAAAATGCAATTAGGCTATGTTCAGACGCTGGGTAAGTGATGCAGAATTTGATGCATCCACTATAAGTGCATATATTACTAGGTAATATGTGCTTTTTTTATGCCAAAAATTCCGATTCCATCTCTGCTCTTTCCGCCATGTAGTTTGCCGCTTTCCTTGCATATTGGCAGTCACTTCCGGGTTCAGATTTTGCAAATACGATGTACAAAAGTGCAGCAAATGCACTCTGGTCAGCAGATAGCCTAAGGCTATGTGCACACTGGCCGGGTTTAGTGGCGGCGGCGGCTGGGCGGGACCCGACAAGAAGCTCCGGAGCCGTCCAGCGGCTTCCTGTCGGGTCCGTGCTGCGGGAGACGGGCGGTGTGCGGCGGGTGCACAGCGGGTTAGCGCCGGCGATTCTGCAGCGGCTGGAAGCAGCACATGATTCTGCTTGCAGCCGCTGCAGAACCGGCCGGATTATAGAACATGCTCATTCTTTGCTAACCCGCTGGGAATCCAGCGGTTAGCAACGGATGAGCATGTGGAAACCGCCGGTGTGTGCACACCGGGTGTCGGTTTCCATAGGTTTATATGTTAACCCAAAAGCCGCTTTTGGATTAACATAAATTTGCATAAACCTCATGGAAACCGACCGGCGGTTTCCGCGGCTAAACCTGCACTAACCCGGCCAGTGTGCACATAGCCTTAGGCTGCAGATAATCCACAGGTTAATAACGTTTGAAATCTGCCCAGCTCCTGCACTTTGAACCCTGCTGTCATGAGGAAACGAATGTTAAAATTCCTAGCAGCAGCGTTTGGGTTTCAGACATGTGGAAGGTGCTGGCATAGGCTCAGTCACTGCTCTGTATATGGAGAGCGACAGCTGTAACTGTACCCGGTACTGACAGCCACACTGATTTAGAACCTGCTGTCAGTTAGTGCAGGGAGCACAGTTACAGCACATGGTGTAAAGTTGGAATGCATCTAATCCACTTTCAGTTCATCAGCGGATATGGAGGGGCAGTAGCGGACATGGAAATATGGAAGTGTGACAGCAGATGCGGAGAAGCAATAGCGGATATGGAAGAGTGGTGGCGGATGGGGAGGGCGGTAGAGAATATGGAGGGGAGGTGGTAGCAGATGGGGAGGGGCAATTGTGGATATGGAAGAGTGATAGCAGATATGGAGGAGAGATAGCGGATATGGAGGGGTAGTAGTGGATTGAGAGACGAGATGGTGGATAAGGGGGGGGGGTAGCAGATTGGGAGGAGCAATAGTGGATGTGGAGTAAAGAGAGCGTGGATATGGAGTAAAGAGAGCGCGGATATGGAGGAAAGAGAGCGCGGATATGGAGGAAAGAGAGCGCGGATATGGAGGAAAGAGAGCGCGGATATGGAGGAAAGAGAGCGCGGATATGGAGGAGTAGTAGTGGACTGAGAGTGGATTGAGAGACGAGATGGTGGATAAGGGGGGGAGGTAGCAGATTGGGAGGGGCAATAGTGGATATGGAGGAAAGAGAGCGCAGATATGGAGGAAAGAGAGCGCAGATATGGAGGAAAGAGAGCGCAGATATGGAGGAAAGAGAGCGCAGATATGGAGGAAAGAGAGCGCAGATATGGAGGAAAGAGAGCGCAGATATGGAGGAAAGAGAGCGCGGATATGGAGGAGTAGTAGTGGATTGAGAGTGGATTGAGAGACGAGATGGTGGATAAGGGGGGGGGGTAGCAGATTGGGAGGAGCAATAGTGGATGTGGAGTAAAGAGAGCGTGGATATGGAGTAAAGAGAGCGCGGATATGGAGGAAAGAGAGCGCGGATATGGAGGAAAGAGAGCGCGGATATGGAGGAGTAGTAGTGGACTGAGAGTGGATTGAGAGACGAGATGGTGGATAAGGGGGGGGAGGTAGCAGATTGGGAGGGGCAATAGTGGATATGGAGGAAAGAGAGCGCAGATATGGAGGAAAGAGAGCGCAGATATGGAGGAAAGAGAGCGCAGATATGGAGGAAAGAGAGCGCAGATATGGAGGAAAGAGAGCGCAGATATGGAGGAAAGAGAGCGCAGATATGGAGGAAAGAGAGCGCAGATATGGAGGAAAGAGAGCGCAGATATGGAGGAAAGAGAGCGCAGATATGGAGGAAAGAGAGCGCGGATATGGAGGAGTAGTAGTGGATTGAGAGTGGATTGAGAGACGAGATGGTGGATAAGGGGGGGGAGGTAGCAGATTGGGAGGGGCAATAGTGGATATGGAGGAAAGAGAGCGCGGATATGGAGGAAAGAGAGCGCGGATATGGAGGAAAGAGAGCGCGGATATGGAGGAAAGAGAGCGCGGATATGGAGGAAAGAGAGCGCGGATATGGAGGAAAGAGAGCGCGGATATGGAGGAAAGAGAGCGCGGATATGGAGGAAAGAGCGCCGGTATGGAGGAAAGAGTGCGGATATGGAGGAGTAGTAGTGGATTGAGAGACGAGATGGTGGATGGGGGGGGGGTAGCAGATGGGGAGGGGCTGTAGCAGATAGGGAGGAGCAGTGACAGATGGACCTTGGGAGGGCAATCACCAGTTTGTTTACAGTTTTCAGTATGTGCCTGCTTTAAGAATTAAAAAAAACCTGCATCCCTGGACAACCCCTTTAAGAGCCCTGCCGGAGCAGCCATTGTGTAGACCGTTATGTGACGTCACCGCTCCGCCGCCAGTCCACCGTGTGACATCAGCCGGGTCCGCACACCGTCCTCCTCACACTCCGCATCACAGCACGGGCTCCCGGCGCTGCCGTACCTCAGTATCTCCTCAGTTTCGATAAACTTTATTAGCAACATTCCTGCCATCACAATCCGTTACTCTCCTCCGTGCCCGGTACCCACAGCCTCTGCCTCTAACATCACCTCCATGTTATCGTTACACGCCATACCCCACGTGTTACCCTCACACCTACCTACTCCGGGCTCGGACTCCATGATCTCATCCCCGTTTAGCCAATTAGTCACGCACAAGGATCTTTATTTCAGGTCCGTTTCTAGGTTTCATCTAAAGGACCTTTCCTTCCCGGAGCACGTGACGCGTTCTAGCCAATCAACATTTGAAAGCCGAAAAGAACCATTCATTCAGGTCGCACATCTTATGTGAAGGACCTTCCAAATGTCCCATGTGACTAATTGTAGCCAATCAGCGGTGACCATCCTCTATAAAGCAGCCAGTGCTGTGGGCGATGCTCTAGTCAGGAAGGCACCACCATCATCACTGCCTAGTTCTGTTTATACTATATATGATATTTCTTTAAATAGATGTGTTGATAAAATGTATCTAAATATCCCCATTTAGCTTTCAAGCTAGCATTACGATGAAGACAATGAACATTTTATGATTTTTTGCTTTTTGACTTTCCTTCGCAAAGTCACAACTTTGTACTTTTTCAGTCATTTGATCTTCGTTGTATTTTGGGGGGATTCTTGTTTTTACAGCGTTCACTGCCTGGTTAATGTGAGCAAGAAATAGATCAGATCGATTACAGCGTACTAAGGCCGCCTTCACACTTGCGTTTGCAAGCGCAGCGCACTGAACGCAGCCAAACGCTTGCGCACTGTGTTCCTATGTTTAACATGCACATGAACCCTTCGAGCGCACTCTGAACGCGGGATGTTGCATTTTTTGTGCTGCCGCGAGCGCTTGTTTTATCAGCAAGCGCACAAACCATGCATTGAAGTCAATGGATCCGCAGTGTCCTCCACATGACTGCGCAGGAGAACGCTGCGGATCTCATTGAAATCTCTCACGGTGGCCGCAGGGAAATCAGCTACAACCGCCGCTGATCTCCCGCCGGTGTTGGCGTGGGAGATTTGAAGATACAGTTGATCTGACAGCTGTTTAAATCTCCCGCGCTGACACTGAATAGGTGATGTCGGCGCGGGAGATTTGAAGCAGCGATCACCTGTTTCTTATCTCCTGCACAGATATCACTCTATTCGGTGTCGGCGCGGGAGATTTAAACAGCTGTCAGATCAGCTGTATCTTCAAAACTCCCGCGCTAACACTGGCGGGAGATCTCCACCGCTGATCTCCTCCTCCCGGCTGCCCCCAAGACAGCTGATTGGCTGGCCAGGGTGCATACTAATATGAACACGTGGAGATTCTCCGCTGCGTTCACATCAGTATGGGCTGCGTTTGTGTCTGCATGCCATACGCATGCAGACACAAACACAAGTGTGAAGGCACCCCTAGTGATTTTCATTAGGCCGGTTTCGACACGGTGATGACACGGATGTGTGGAACAAGGCTGTTTGGGGGCGGGGCACAGACCCATGTGTCACGGCCGTGTGACACGATGGGTGCTGTCAGTGTGCTATCTGTGCATCCACGGATAGCACACGTACAGCCTGTCACCGCATACTTACCTCCCTCCAGCGCTGACAGTTCCTCTCACTTCTGGGCCGCTCTTGGGCTCAGTGAAGTAAATGTTCATGAGCCCTAATGAGCGGCACCGGAAGTGAGAGGAACTATCAGCGCTGGAGGGAGGGGAGTATAAAATTCTTTCATTTCAGGTTTTACACTTTTGTCCGTGGTCCGTGCACATAGATGTCACAGTATGAACATCCGTGTGCAGGACGTTTGGACGTAAATGCGGTCAGTGGCTCCGCATAAAAACGGACTTGTCGCAGTGTGGAGCACACGGACACGCATGTGCTCCATACGGAGACACGGTCCTTGCGGAATCACGGACGTCTGCATGGGTCCACAGGGGAACATGTGTCCCCATATGTCCGTGCCTCCGGCATGTGTTGGCACGTACTGCTTACGTGCCGGAGGCACAGACATGTGAATGAGGCCTTAAAGAGCACAAAAGCCAAAAGGTCCTATGACCTAAAGAAAAAGACTAATGCTATTTAAGACTTGCAATAATTGGGGGCCCTGTTTGAGCTTATGCATCAGGACCCATGAGCTTCAAGCTACACCACTGCCATCCATCTCAAGGTGTATCTTTACTATGTGCAAAGAAGATGGTTTTAATCCAGCACCAAAATTTGTATAAAAAAATCCTATCTTTATTAGGACAATTAAGATAAATCCGAGAGAATGATTAAAAAACCTATGGCAACTCCATGAAAAATGTGGGAAATCTGGGGCATTTCAGGCGTAAATATCCTTATTCATAGGACAATAGCATCTGAAATGCATCAGTTGCCTGTCTCTGACTTTTCATTGAGTCGCCATAGCTTTTCATCACTCACTTGGATTTATCTTTAAATATCCTAATAAAGATGGAATTTTTTTAATAAAATTTTTGCTGCTGGATTAAAACAATTACCTTTGCATCTGCTATCACCTGTGGACCTTTAAGGCTGGTTTCACACTGCAGATTTTTGCCTGATCAGGTTCCATCTGGTTTGTGGGCCAAAACCAGGAGAGGAACTTGCAGAGAAAAACTATAATTGAAAGATGGACACCTGTTCTGAGTTTTGGAGACACTCCTGGCTTTGGCTGGCTTCACACCATGGCACTATCAGGTCCGGAGTGAACCAGACAGCCCCGAACCCGATTTGCAAACAGAATCGGAGGGTAGATATGCCCTCCAGTCCTGTTTGTAGCCGGATTAGGCTGAGCGCAGCTGTCCCCTGCGAAATGGTGCTGAACTGCTTCACAGGGGACAGCTCCCTGGTGCTGAAATTTAGCATAGCTCACACTGAACTTCAACCACCGGTGTCCTTATCCCAGATCCTCCCGGATCGGGGTAATCCGGCCCCATAGACTCTCATGATAGGGAGTGCCGGATTGCCCCGGATCCGGGATTATCCAATTTGGGCTAATTTTGGTGTCCGGGAGAAAAATTTGAATACACCCGGATCCTCTCGAACAGATGGAGACTGGATGGCAGATAGCTGCCATCCGGCCACATAGGGCTGCACTACAGTAAAATCGGGTCCGAGGCTGTCAGGTTCACCCCAGACAGCCCCGGACCTGATTGAACCGTGGTGTGAAGCCGGCCTTTGGCACACAAACCTGATGGAACCTGATCAGTGAAAAAACTGCAGTGTGAAACCAGCCTTTAGGGTATGCTCACATCTGTGTATCTTTTCTCACCATGTGTCTCGGCGAGAAAAGTAATAGTCATGCGTATTTCATGTGTTTGACATGCCAGTGTGCGGTTTCCCCACACCTAGCATCCGTATGTCATGCACATGTCATAAGTATGACATGCATATGACATACTTTTTTAACATGGGCTCTCCCGATGTAAAGTTAGAATAGATAGATAAACAGATAGATAGATAGATAGATAGATAGATAGATAGACGCTAGTATACCTAGATCAAGCTTACCAGTGGGGCAGGCCATTAAGCACCATGCATAGTCACTGCACTGACCGGCAACAGCCAAACAGACTCTTACTCCCTGTGAGAACGTCTATGATTGGCTATTGAAATCAGACTGCATTTCCTCAATTTGGACAGTGTCTGTGCTTGGTTGCCAGACACATTAGTCATAGTGTGTAAAATAAATATAAAATAAAAGCATAGGGCTGAGACTGGGATAGGATTGTTGTTATGTGGGGCAACTCATGCTTGGGACAGGGGAGGGCTTGTTGCTGTGTGGGGTGGTCTTGTAGGAGAGTGGGTGGGAATGACCAGTTCCAAAACTAACACACACCCTGGTTGGTCTCCTCTAGACTCAAAATAGTGATACCTAGGTAACAATGCAAAATGTTGACAGGGTGTAAATGACAAACTGTCAACATTTTGCAGCCTAGATACACATATAAATTATAAAAAAAAGCCTGGACAACCCCTTTAAAGGCTGGATCTAACATTAAGAATCTCAGGCTTAATGCAAGCTGGCAATACAAAGTTGGCATTAACTCCTCCTTATTACCCAATGTGCCACCACCACCAGGGCTGTTGGAAGAGCCAGTTAAAGTGCCTGAAAATAGCCTTACATAAGAATGTGCCATTTTCAGGGGCAGCTGTGGGCTGCTATTCTTTAGTGTGGGGGGGCCTAAAATGATGGGTCCTCATCCTGCTGAGTTTTACCTTGGCTGGCAAATAAAAATAGGGCAAGTAAAATTACCCAGCTGAGGGTAGCAGCTAAAAGCTATCCACTTTATCTGTGCTGACACTTATAAATACAGAAAATCCCCATGCATTTTTTTTATCATCATTTATTTATTTTGCTCACTATGACGGCAGGTTAGTTGCCATACACATTAGTGTATGGCAACTAAGCACAAACACTTTCCAGATTGTGGAAATACAGTCTGATTGCAATAGCCAATTACAGACGCTCTCACAGAGAGTGCCCAAAGGGTTAACAGAAAGTGCTGGGTTTCATAGATCCACCGCGCTGACCTCCAGTGAAGACAAACAGAGTGATGTATAAAACTCTGTTTAATGGGTAATTTGCCTACCGGTTTCGTGATTTCAGTTATCACTTCATCAACTGAAATCACGAAACCGGTAGGCAAATTACCCATTAAACAGAGTTTTATACATCACTCTGTTTGTCTTCACTGGAGGTCAGCGCGGTGGATCTATGAAACCCAGCACTTTCTGTTAACCCTTTGGATCCTTACTTTTGCTGGGCACCTGCTGCAACCATAACAGAGAGCGGAGTTAGTTGGTTGTGACTTGCACATCCAAATCAGGTGAGTCCTTCCACTAAAGGGGGGCACTGAGGATAATTGTACAAAAAGAAATTACTCTATGTGCGCTCCATTTCCCTTTTTCTCACAGAGAGTGAGCATATGTGATTGGCTGTTGCCGGTCAGTGCAGTGAATATGCATGAAGCTTAATGGCCAGCCCCAGAAGCAGCGGGAGACTGGTAAATTCAATCTAAGTATAATAGCATCTATCTATCTATCTATCTATCTATCTATCTATCTATCTATCTATCTATCTACTATCTATCTATCTATCTATTTGTCTGTCTGTCTATGTTTTCTGACTTTTTACTGAATGGAACAATGGAACTGACAATACTAAAATCGTACGAGTGCTGTGTGTATGGTGTGTGATGTTTTCATCGCACCTGTGGCGCCCCACTGGACAGGACGCCATGTACTGCACCCACAAAAGAGAGTGTGGTATCCCTGTGGCCAGTGGAGATGGAATATCACATAAAGGACCCTCATTATACACACCTTAGACCAGGGGACCAATGGGTTAACCCGTTGCTTGGGAACCGGTCCCGATGGGAGGAGCTTTAGTGGGTAGTGGAAGAGCGGGAAGAGAAGTTAGTGAGAAGAGGGTTAGAGTGAACCCTGCGAGAAGTGCACCGGAGGGCAACTGAGGAGAGGTGGCCCAGACAGAAGGGGATCCTATGGTGTTGTGGTGCACCCGAATTTGGAACCGGTACGACCACCGGCCGGAGGGACCCAGTCCAGGAACGGACAACCGGCTCTGAGGTGTTTTTCCCTATGCCGCCAAACCGAAGGGCCACAAGCTTCTTAGGGGAGTCGTGGCCGACACCCGGCGTACTCCCCAAAAGGTCCAGTATAAGGTCCGGAGGCCTTGGAGAGGAACCTTTCAAAAAGGACCTGTGGGAGGCGGCTGAGGGCTCTGCGCACAAGACTGCTAAAAGGAGAAAGAGAGGGAGAGCGCAGTGAGGAACAAGGAAAGGAAAGGCAGGCACACCACCGAGGGTCCCAAGTGAGATGTACTCCCCTGGCGACTACCCAGGCCAGCAGTACCCGTGAATTTTAAGAACTGAATGCTGCCTGAAGTTGTCAGTAAAAGCCGTGCAGAGTTTAACACTGTGTGATGTGTCTCATTTGCCTGTGCCTGAGGAGCTGCACACTTGTTCCCTCAACACAGACTATATGCCAGCGTCTCCACCTGATGAGCACACCTCCCTGTGTAAAATCCCTATTCATCCACAACTGCCCCGGGGATCCCACTCCACCTATTGGGAGCGTCACCGACTTGCTGCTTCACCATCACCCAGGAGGTCTGTCCCGCATCGCCGGTAACATTACCGGAACCGTAGGTGGCGTCACGAACCCCTTCTATTTTAATTTTTTCCCCTTTTTCAAAGACCACCAGGGCCACGGGCCCGGGCACAGGCCGCCCGTGACATGCCCGGGACCGGGTACCCCACGGCCTTGGGGTGGGTCAAACCCATACACTTGCATTGGCGGAATCTCGGTGAGATCCGCAGACATAAGCAGTATGCTGCAATTTTTTTTCCTCAGCCTGTTTCTCACTGAGGTAAAAACCCTCAGATATGCATGGTACTATTGTTTAACATAGGGGTTAGTGCAATCTGTTTTATCATATTGAACTCGCCAAGTTTTTCTGCAGATAAAAGCGCACCCTATTATGGATATCCAGAATGGATTTGTGCAGATGTTAATTCAATGCTAAAGGTGTGCGGGACCCATATATATTTTCACTTTGTTATAGTACATTTTGGGGGGAAGGGGGCTCCAGGGTTCTGCACCCTGCAGGGCTATCCACCCATTTTTCCCACATAAGGTTTTTATTGTCAGCTACGCCTGGTGTCCTTTTCATTCTCCATTCAGATCAGGCTGGTTTTGGTACATGGAGAGGTATGACAATAGTGTTTAGTGACCACCCTTATTAAATGTACACGTTGACATGGTTGAATAGATTTTGCGCTCTTTGATAACAAAATGGCTAAGTAAATACCTTACGTTTTAACATTTATAGCAATATTGGCGTTAATGTATTCATTAATTGCATTGTGCTGCCACACAATGTATGTACTAGTGCATCTCAATGAATTAGAATATCATTAAATAGTTAATTTATTCTAGTAATTCAATACATTAAGTGAAATACATATATTAAATAGTCATTACAGAGTGATCTATTTCAAGTGTTTTTTTCCTGTTAATGTTGATGATTATGACCTACAGCCAATGAAAACCCAAAGGTTTATAATTCAGAAAATTAAAGTGGGGAGGATGAAGGGTTAAAAACTGTGCTGCCGTATTCCACGAGACATCAAAGGGTAAATGTAATATTAATTTATTAGCAGCGCGTTTCAGGGCTCCCAGAAATGCCCTGAGTCATGTCAATATTATACTGATTGTTGATGATATTCTAATTCATTGACATGCACTAGTATATATCTGTATGTTGTGTATTTGTGCACCTGTAGATTTAAGAGGATGTCCACTACTAGAATAATCCCTTCCGATTGCACATGTCTCCCCAAGCAAAATAAAAGAGCCTGTACTCAACTCCTGCACTGACACCATTCCAGCCTCATTGGTAATCACTGTTCCAGGGCTCACATGACAGTGTGACATCATGCGAGCCTTGTGTGCAATCACCGCCGACTTCTGTCTCCCCACCTTTGGACCAAACAAGCTATCAACAGGAAGTGACGCTGCGCCTCATTGATTGCTCATTTGGTCTGAAGGTGGAGAGACAGAAGCCAGCGGTGATTGGACGCAAGGCTCGCATAGTGTCACAATGTTGCACGAACCGCGATTACTGACACAGCTAAAACAGCCCCAGCACAAGAAGTGAGTACCTGGTGGAGGACATGTGGAATCAGAAGAGGCTGTCCTAGTAGTGGAGAACCCCCTTAATTCAATACTAAAAGTTTGCGGGCCCTATAGAATTACTAAGCCAAATATTAATAACTGAACCGGTGCGTAAAAAGGACCCACAGCAACAGAATACAATACAAATACTAACAAATAAAAACTTTATTCAAAATACATAATCAGGATCAAACATATAAAAGCAATAAAAAAGAGCATAATACTAATAATGACCTTTGGGCTCCACTGTTATGAGTACTGCCCCAGACACCCTTCCTGCCCCCTACACAAATGTAAAATATGAAGCCTAGGACCTTTCCAAATGATAATTATGTAAAGAACCGAGGAGAGCATAATAATATATTAATGGCTAAGTAATTACAACATGGAAATAATACAACCATTGTACAACAACCAGATCAAGGGGTCTCCAGGAGTGGGGAGGAATTACTCCAGGTGTTCTACCACCAGTAGTGGCTTCATTCAGGGTAGAGAGGGTCCTATCTAATGAGCTTTATATAGTATCTGTACAAACCAATAAACAAATACTAGTAAGTAGTATTACATTAATATTACCTGTTGGTAGTGAATGCATGGCCACATTGGCAACGCCACACGGCGTAAACAATCACACTGCGAAACCGTTTTGTTATTGTCCAGAAGTGTCCAATTAGGCTACATAAAGATTGGTACGTGTGCCGGAACTAGAGGACCTCTGTGAGTATCAGCTCAGAGGACAAAAAGCAATGCAACATCACCCCCTAGTGGTAAAGGGGTGTTATTGAATCAGGTTTACTTTTAGGCTATGTGCCCACAGTGAGTTATTTTATACATTTTTGCTTAATTTTTTTGTCACCTTTTTGTCACAAAACTGCATGTGTATCCTAACCCCGGTAAAGTCTATGAGAATTCTGAAGTGCTGTGCCCACTATGCTTTTTTTTCCTTGCAGGTAAGGTGCAGTTTTTGGTCAAGTGAAAAAAAATGTCAATTGTTTGGTGTGTTTTTCAGCCCTGCTAGGCTTTGACAAAAGTTAAAACAAACGCGAGATTAAAAACACATAAAAAATGCATAAAAGAACTCCCTGTCAGCACATACTCTTAATGGGGTTGTTTACTGCTTGGAAAATCCCTTCTCAAATACTACATGTCCCAATGTAAAATAAAAACACCATATACTCACCTTCCATGCTGGAGATGTTACAGCAATGTGTGCAGTACAATTTTATGCCACATGAAGCCTGCAGCCAGTTAGCAGCCGCTGTTGAGCTATGGTGCTTCTACCTCTTTGAATATCCTAAGGAAATGATTGGCTGCAGGGCTCATGTGGCATACAACTGTCACATGGGTCTCGGAAGAACCAGGGCTGACATCACTTGAATGATGCCAGCACAGGAGGTGATTATAGGGTATTTTTATTTTACATTTAAGAAGCGTTTGTCAGAGTAGTGGACAACACCTTGAAAGGATTATTCTCACAACTACAATATTTTTCATGGAGTACAGTATCTGCAAAACTACATACTGACCATTCCCAAGATAAACCTGCTTTCTTTTGTCCTTTTTCATCTCTCTGCCCCATTGTGCATTTAGCTTCATAGAGGTGATTAGGTGTTCCCGTATGTTGCTCAGCAGCACACTGCTTCTCACAGGTGCTGCGGGCACCTCCCTCGACTCTCCTGTGTTTCTCCATCCTTGATTCTCCATATCCTCAAGCTAACATATAAATAAATTATATAATTTGCTTCTGTTGTCTGTATGTATAGCACCCCAGGGTCTCAATGGTACGCCTAGAAGCAAAAGGGGGTTCCCTATTCAGGTGGCACAGCATCCAACACTTTCCTGTCTCCAGACCAGAAGGGGGAGCTCTAGAACTCGGCTTAAGGGGAGCTTCCCTGTATAAAAGTTCTGGCCGGAGGAGGAGTTAGTTAGAACAGCCATGGAGTGAGTTTGAGGAGGAAGGAGAGGAAAGCCTGAGGGAGACTACGAGCGTTGTGCTCTCCCCAGAGGAAAGCGCAGAGAACGGACACCGGGTTCGAGGCTGTGCAGGGTCTGATGTCCCGGCAGTCAATAACGGAAGGTGGGAAATTCCAGATTTTCCAGCCACACAGTGTCAGGAGGCAAAACAGCATAGTAGGGCCCGGGGTCTCTATGGAGGAGCGACCTCTGAAACAGGACTTGAGCTTCCTGTCATACGGCCCATGCAGAAGAGAGAGGGCAAGCAGCTTAGCTTCAAGCAGCCGCAGGAGCCACTAAACAGCACAGAAGGGAGGCCTCCCACCCACGTGGCTAGGTGGATTCCCTAATTGCTTCCAGGCCACCTGGGTCCCCCAGTAACATCTAAATTGCTGCTCCGGACTGTACCTGTAACAACAGACTAGTAAAGGTAAAGGAAACGTTTACTGCTGTGGACTCCAGTTATGTCTGTGCCTGTTGCCCTGCATCCCTGTACAAAAACTATCCACACTGCCCCGGGGATTGGCTTTACCCGTGGAGAGCTGTCCCATCCCCAGCTGCCATCCATCATCCCCAGAGGTTCTGCAGTAGCAGTGGTCCCCACTGACCATATACCACGGGTGGCGTCATGACAATCTCCCTGTAAATAACCCCTTTTCAACTGACGCCCAGGCCACAGGACCAGGTCATGACCTCAATGACTCCCCAGCCACAGCAGTGGCCCGGCTCCTGAGTATCTGCCCCATTGTGCATTTAGCTTCATGGAGCTGATTAGGTGTCCCTGTATGTTTGTTAGCAACACACTGATCCTCACAGGTGCTGCGGGCACCTCCCTTGACTCTCCTGTGTTTCTCCATCTTTGATTCTCCATATCCTCAAGCTAATATATAAATAAATTATATCCCTTGCTTCTGTTGTCTGTATGCCCCTGTACACTACACATTTTAGTATTTGCTATGTACGGTAGTAATTACAAGTTTGTTCATCCTCCAGAGATTCCCATATTTTTGCATTCCTAAAAGTAGATAAAGAGAACGAAATCAACCAAATGAGTCAAACATATTAGACTTTGTAATATTTTAAGTGAGGGAAATAATCGAATATCACATCAGTGAGCAGTAAGGCTGTTTAGGGAGGGCCAGACTGGACAAGGGGAAACAGGTAGAGGGTGTGGGTGGAGGAAGTAGAAAAGGGGAACACCAGGAAATAGAGGAGGAGAAGCAAGATCGAGAAGGTGATGGACGTAGAGGAGAGTGGAAGAGTCGTCACCGTCATGAGCAGACGTGTGTGACCGAGGTCCTGGGGACAGGAGCCAGTTGGAACTCGTCCCAGGACAGGGAAAGGGAACGGACTGACAGAGAAGCCAGTGAGAGGCTCTGGAGGGACAGAAGGGGTCCCAGGGGCACGGGAAGTGAGCAATCCACCTATGGCGCCCGTATCTACGCCAACCAGGATTGGAGTCGGGTGGAGGGACCGGGCCGTCGAGGGGGAACCCCCCTTTTATTGACACAACCAGGGCCACGGAACCGGGTCATGAACCCGTGACCTCCCCAAAGAACTCCCGACTCGGTTCCAAGTACCCCACTGTCCTGGTGGGTGTGTCACACTACTTAGGACAATTCAATTAATTATCAATACCCACAGTTTGCATGCCCTAAAAACGTATTTCTTTAGACTGGCCTATCACCTCATCTCACTCTATTTTTGTTTTGGTCTTACACAATTTTTTTCCAAATCTGGCCTCTTGTATCATCTGTCTACTTCCTCCATGCACATAACAGCACTTTATCTGTACTTGTGCAGACCCTGGCTGGTGAACAGCATTATGTAAATCCTCTATTTATTATATTGATGGCTGGACCATATATGAGAGCACTTTATACCATTTACCTTCTGTGCCTCCCCTATTTCCTTATAGATTGTAAGCTTGGTATCTGATGAATTGTGTAACTCTGTAATGTCTGATATTGTCTGTAATGTACAGTACATGTAAAGTGCTGTGGAATATGTTGGTGCTATAAAAATAAAAATAACTAAAATTCCATGAAAATTCACCATTAGGGGATGCAACAAATGACAAATAGAAAATTCAAGAGAAAACACTACATCCTGATTGTGGGCACTTACCCAGAGGCATCTCTGGCCTCCGAATGCATTGCTAGTTTTACCAAAAATCCAGGTCAGAATCATGCAAAATTCAGTCTAGGAAAAGAACAACCCAGCAATCTAAGAAAAGAACAGTATGAAAAACCTTACCTTGTATGCAATGTACATCTAGCTAAACATCAATATCTGGAACGCGAGTCCAAGTGAAATGTCACACATGTATAACATACAGGAAAAAGAAGGATGTGTAATGATGGCAATGATAATCAGAAAGCAAATTTTACAAAGGACCAAATTAAATAGAAAAGAATTATAGGGAACCAACTACCAGAATTTCACCACCTGTAAATCAGTGCAGCATGTGCATGTGATTGACATGTACAGCATGACATCACTTTTTGTTTTTGTTTTTTTCCTCCCCTGTGGGCTTGACTTGCTGCTATAAGCCGAACCCCCTCCCTCTCATCCAGACCTATCCAGGGAGGTGGCATGGCTTACAGTAGAAAGACAAGCCCACAGGGGAGGAATAAAGAAAATAACCTAAATAGTGATGTCATGCTGCACACATCAATCACCTGCTGCACTGATTTACAGGTGGTTAAATCCTGGAGGTTGGTTCCCTTTAAACTTTATTCAAAAACATATACAGAATACATTTTGAAAAACAATTGTAAATGGCAGAAAAACTTAAATAATGACCCGGGGCTACATTTTGATGAGTGCGCTGTCACCACACACATGAGAAAATATGAAATATTAATATATTATTAACTCAGGGGGCCTTTTCTTTCGGTTCATGAACCAATCTTTATACATGCCTAATTGAACATGTTAGGGTCCTTTCACATCAGCGTTTTTTGAAATTCGCGGCAGATGCGGTGAAAAAACCGCATCTGCCGCGATTACCGCATACCGGCTGCACTTGCGGCGCGGTTGCGGTAAACGCCATGCAAAGTATAGGCGTACTTGCAGCAAGTGCGGCAAGTGCGGTTTTGCACTTGCGGCAGGTGCGGCCGCGAAAAATACCGCGGTCAGCCGCGGTTTTTTTCGCGGCCGCACCTGCCGCAAGTGCAAAACCGCACTTTCCGCACCTGCCGCAAGTACGCCTATACTTTGCATGGCGTTTACCGCAACCGCGCCGCAAATGCAGCCGGTATGCGGTAATCGCGGCAGATGCGGTTTTTTCACCGCATCTGCCGCGAATTTCAAAAAACACTGATGTGAAAGGGCCCTAAGGCTGCTTTCACATCAGCATTTTACGCTGATCGCGGCAGTTGCGGTGAAAAAAACGCAACTGCCGTGATTACCGCATAACGGCCGAACTTGTGGTTCACTTGCGGCATGCCCCATACAATGTCTATGGGGCTTGCGGCAGGTGCGGCATGTGCGGTATCGGGACTTGCGGCAGGTGCGGCCGCGAAAAAAACGCGGTATACCGTGGTTTTTTCGCGGCCGCACCTGCCGCAAGTGTCGAAACCACACTTGCTGCACACTTACCGCAAGCCCCATAGACATTGTATAGGGCTTGCCACAAGTGAACCGCAAGTGCGGCCGTTATGCGGTAATTGCGGCAGTTGCGTTTTTTTCACCGCAACTGCCGCGATCAGCATAAACCGCTGATGTGAAAGGGGCCTAAGACTATTACCACAGCGATTGCACAGTGTGATTGTCTACATACCATTTAACATTGCCAGTACGGCCATTCCTCACCATAGACAGGTAATTAATGTATTACTAGTTTTGTTTATTGGTTATTCACAACAAGCTGTCTGCTACATAAAGACTATAAAAATCTTATGAGGTTGGACGCAGAGGAAGTCTATACTGATAGTGAAATGCGTAGGATGATGCACCTCTCCAGGCCTGGAGACCTCCTGGTCTGGTTGTATTATATATGTTTTATTCTTTAGTTACATATTGTTAGTACTTTTCCTTGGCTATACTTGTATGCTTTGATGTGACATCTTCACAGTTATAGATTTGTAGGGGTCCAGAGCAGTTTTGTTTTTTTGGCACATGTGTGTGTGTGTGGGGGTGGGGGTGGAGGAAGGGAGGTTGTCTGGGGCAGTGCACTTTTCGGGATGAATTTTCACATATTTTTTTTATTATTTGCAATGTATATGTATTTTTAATAAAGCATAATTTATATTTCATTTGGTAGTAAGTGTATTGTATTCCGCTTTTTCTCATTCCATATAACACATCTTGTTTTCTCTTTGTTTTCCTTACTCCAAGTAGATAAAACATCATATTGGACGGGCAGTGGCGTAACTTCAGGCCCAGGGGCCCCGATGAGAAAACTCCAACGCGGCCCCCAATTATTGCATATCTTTAATAGTATTAATCTTTTTCTATAGGCCAAAGGGACTTTTGGGGCGCCCCTAGGCTGCCGGGCCCTGTTGCGATCGCAACCCCTGCACCTGTTGTAGTTACACCTCTGAGGACGGGCATTTCATGGGCAGCACTGTGACAGCAGCATTACAGAGTATGTAAACCCAAGGATGAGGAACCTATGGTAGAAATCGATGCAGAGTCTCCTATTACGTGTGGAAGATGGGGCAGGGAAGAACATTCATTATGGATACAGGTTCCTACACAATATTATTGGATTTATCAGGGTGGTACTGGGAATAGCACGTGTGGAGAAAGCACATTATACACCAAGAGGATAAAGTAACAAGACAACCCGCTTTGTATAGTCACCCAGACTGGTAAGTTACGTGAGTTTGATGTAGAAAAGGAGCCCATACTTCATCATCCATTGCACCTTCCCCGGTACACTTACCGTAAATCAATCCATTGTGTAAACACTCATCCTCCAACAGATGCCAGGCCGGATGGCAGCTCCAGGGCTGAGGATGAAGTCACAGCCCAAGGAGAAGGATGAGCTTCTGCTACCTATATGCATGTGAGCCGCTACTCTGTAATCATTAGTGATAATGTTCCAATGTCTCCCAGGGCTCCTGTCAGTCCCTGCCGTATCCCACCTGATCAGCCCTTTCCTCATTACTGCAGCACAATTGTCCTGTATAGTGATGACTATGGTTAATAGTCTATCTGCAGACTTCTAGCATGAAATACACTTTGTCCATGGGGTAGTTACATGTTGTTATAGGAAGGAGCATACATAGAAACCAGGGCCGGACTGGGACTAAAATTCAGCCATGGCATTTGGATGTGCACAGGCCCACTTGTCGCATGGTGAATGTATAATATTTTGTGTACTTGTAGATTACAAGAAGTGAGGTGAATGTAACAAACATGACTATATAGCATATAGTTACAGCTACGTCCAGTATTATAGCACAGTCTTATTTATTGCTCTTAGTAACAATAAAATATTTTTATCATTTTATGAAGTATTAAGTTAACACGAAAAACACCATAATGCAAAAAACATCTATAAATAAAATGTGCAATAAAATTAAAGTACCACTCCAGTGTAATTTTTTTTATTTTAATGCTAGAGTGGCCACAGTAATCTAAGATCCCTTACCCTAGAATTGTATTTACTAGTCTTCATAGAAGTACAAGGATCCAGCTTCCAGTCTTACCCAGATAACCTGGAGATGTTGGCTGATGCGGTGTACCACGGCTTGACAAAGGACGCAGCTTGCGTCGGAAACGTGTTGCCGTGGTACACCGCATCAGCCAACATCTCCGGGTTCTCTCAGTAAGACTGTATGCACCTATCGATTTTGTTATTATTCTTGGAAATGTTTTTATGGAACCACTTAATTTGTGAATAAATTTCACTTGAACCGGAAGCTGGATCCTAGTCTTTGTATGTTGATGTCTAGCACTGCCAGTGTGCTGATCCGTGCATGCCGAACATGTGTGGGTGAGCTGGATTCATTGCTTCATTTACTAGTCTTCATCTTTATCTGTTATTGGCACCGCTATGGTTTGTCTGCAGCAGTTTGTTACCGGCTAGATCACTCCACTGCTTGCAGGCTGAGCGGAGATCGCTACTCAATGTAATCCTATGAGAACCAGAACAAGACCAGAACGAGGCTTTCATAGATTCACACTGAGAGCTTGTGACTGTTATCTCTCTGACTTACTATCAGTCAGAAATGTGGTCCCAAGGTGGCACCGTAGGAACACAGTAGCGCCTGGAATAATTTAAGATGGTGGCTGGTGAGAATATTAGGAGCAGAGAATTTGGATTAGTAACACCGCTCCAGTGCTGAAATAAAAGAAATACCAGAGTGATGGCATAAAGTTAACCTGTCAGCTCATTTTACCCCACTATCCTACCACTACCTGTCCCTGCATCTTACTAGCTCATCCTTAAACATCCCTCTCTGAGGAAAACTGCACTATAAAGCTTTAGAAAAACGATTTAATGACTTACATAGTCCTATAATAATGAGGGCTCCAGTCTATGGAGTAGACTGAGATAGGCGGTCTCCATTTTCCCCCCTCGCAAGCTCTTAGCACACCCCACTGAATATCATCATTCCTTCTATTCTCGCCCCGTGTGTAGAAATTCCCGCCTCCTCATAGTATGACATGGACCTGGAACATCAGTTCCGGTCCTGCACAGTGTGCGGGTGTATGGACTCTACGGTATACTGTACGGTATAATCCTGTATAACTGTTCCATTGCATCTACATTATGCTGTAAATCTTTGGTGTGGGATCTACTTTTAGATTTGAAATCTCTTTGATCAGAATACCTCTTAACAAAGCTTTCATTGTGTCCTACATTACCAAGGGATACGAGTCAACATTTTCACGAAAAAGAGTAGTACGTATGTTTAGTATGTCCATTATTCTCAAGCATAGGGTTTGAAAATGAAAGAGCATTTTGTCTGTCATCCACCTGATCTCCAGATTTTGTTGTGAGGTGATGATTCGGAGGTCGGTAGGGTCGTTTTACCTTATGGTTCCAAAACTCTGATCAATCTGCGTCCATTTGTATTTTGCTTTACATTATTTGTCAGCTGAAAGAAATTATGATGAGGGGAACCATGAGTTACTTGCTGTTAAATTAGCCTTTGAAGAATAGAGGCATTTTTTGGAAGGGGCAGTTCATCAAGTTACCGTGGTCACCAACTGTAAGAATTTAGCCCTTATTGAATCAGCTAAACGACTAACTCCTAGACAGGCCAGATGGTCCTTGTTTTCTGCTAGGTTCAATTTTTCTATCACATTTAGACCAAGATCCAAGAACTGTGAAGGCTGATGCATTATCGCTCAGTAAAAGCCATTTGTTGGTGTCTTCCGCCACGCCAATGTCCAAATTATTTGTACCAGTGTACGTAAGATTGCATCTGTTGCAGGAGTTTCATGATTCTGTCTTGCGTGAGCATCCAGGGGTTACGGCTTTGCAAAGAGCTATGGCCAGGCTCTTTTGGTGGTCGTCTATGAATATTGATATTAAAGACTTCCACTTGGGAAGTTTACGCATGCTCTAAAGTCTGTAATAATCGGCCGGCCATGGTATTCACTCCAGTGCAAATTCCAGAAAGACCATGAACTCGCCTGTCCATGGATTTCATCACTGATTTGTCTGCCTGGTGAGAAAATAGTTATTTAGGTGGTGGTTGACCAATTCAGCAAACAGGTTCATTTTATTCCTTTATCAGTGTTACTTCTTGCAAAGACACTCTCCAAGTTGTCTATTTGTCACATTGTAAGATTGCATGGGATTCCTCTGCATTGTGTTGGAAGGGGAAATTAAATTTTTCTCCAGATTCTGGAGAGCCTTTTATAAGAAACTCTGAATTGACTTGTTATTTCCCTCTGCCTATTAGACCAAAACCAACATTCAGACAGAGAGGACAAATCAATCTTTGAAACAAATTTTGAGGTGTTTTGTGATGGCTGAGCGTCAAAATTGGAAGGCTGATAGAAAACATTCAAGTCCTGCCTTTAAAGTAGACAATGAAACTCTGGATGTCTGGATATACCCCACACTTGCTGAAGTAGCGTTTGGGATTATATTACAAGAAGTGCAGAACTAACTCCGTTCAGGATTAATAATTAAGACATTTGACATAGGGATGATATGAAGTTGTGTTTTTATTATCATTGGCAGGGCTATGTTTTCCCCATGTATTCCCCCCCTTTCCCCTGTCTTTTTTAGCCTCTTTCAATCCTTTTCCTTTCTTTCCTCAATTGTGTTCTTCCTAACATGTTTGTTATGAAGCATATTGCCGAACCGATATTCTCGGCTGCATTTGTTTTGTTTTGATATGCCTTAAAACTTTAATAAAAATTTAATGTTTTAAAAAAAAAAAAAATAAAGTAGACAATAAGGTTTGGTTGCCATCCAAGAATATTAAACTTAAAGGGAACCTGTCACCAGGTTTTTACCATCCAATGTGAGAGCAGCATAATGTAGAAATAGAGACCCTGATTTCAGTGATGTGTCATTTACTGAGCTGCTTGCTGTCATTTTGATAAAATTAGTGTTTTCTTTATTGCATTTCTTACCACAGCAGATTCAGGTCTGGAGACCTTTACACTCAGTGCTGTGTGCAGCTTTGCCCAGGTTATAAATGAAGGCATTATGAATGCAAGACACCAGCCCCAATCACTAACAACCTCCTTTCTCACAGAGGGAGTGACCACTGGTTGTCCTGCAAACAGAATGGGATTCATATAGGGCGTTGTTCACACAGGTTTCATTGTGCACGCCCAGCCTCTTACATTAACCCCTATCTCAGAAGGCGGGCTGTTATGGCATTCAACACTATTACCTGCTGGAACAACCACACCCACATGGCCCAGCCACACACAGCAACAAAAAGAGTGCAAAAAAAACACAATAACCTGGGCAAATCTGCACACAGCACTGAGTGTAATGGTCTCCAGAGCTGAATCTGCTGTGGTAAAAGTAATTTTCTATTTGTGTCCTTTGCTCACTTTAGATATGAATTTAGTGGATAGGACTTGTGAGATGTGGGGAGCCATGTAGTGGCTCACAAGCTTAAGTGTTTTGGACCAAGATACAAACCAATACCCCACAATTTGTTGTATTTTCTTTGTTGCAGATTTAGCAGTCTGTGAATATGCCAGACTACTTGGCAGCAGGCCAAGTCGACTGCTAATGATAATCTCCAGCTGATTAAACAGTGATTTTATCAAAACTACAGTGAGCAGCCCAGTAAGTGACACATCACTGGAATCAGGATCTCGGGTCCTATATTATTCTTAGATTAGGTTGCAAAAACCTGGTGACAGGTTCTCTTTAAAGTACTGAAGTTCAATGGCCTCAACAAGATTCTGGTAGCGGTCAATACGGTGGCTTTTAGTTTGAAACTTTCCCCTTCTTTTTGTATCCCTAACATGTTCCTTAAATCTCTGTTAAAGGAATTTGCCCCTTTGGTACTATCTCTCTCATCCCTGCTTCCTCGAGTGTCAGTCAATGGAGGTCTGGCATACGAGGTACAGAGGATTGTGGATTCTTGAAGGGTCTGAACCTGAACATCTGTTGGTTCATCCATGTCTTGTTATAACATTGCACATAGCAGGGGCTGGAACCTACGGCTCGCAAGCCACATGTGGCTCTTTAGATTGCTGCATCTGGCTCGCAGCCAAATCTATGTAAAAGTATTTTACCCGCCACAAAGCTACATCCCGCTTTTGTCGGGTGCCCGCCACCACTGTATGGTGTTCTGGTTGCCGCGCTCTGTCCCTGCTGCCGTATGGGTTAAGTCAGGAGGCCAGCAGCCACGGTCCAATCAGAGGCCAGCAGCTGCGGTCCAATCAGAGGCCAGCAGCCGCAGGCCAATCAGTGGCGCATGACATCACATGGGGGAATCTGATTGGCCAGCAGCCTCTGATTGGACTGCGGTTGCTGGCTTCTGATTGGTAACGTATGGGTGCGACAGCAGGGATAGAGCGGCACCCGGAATACCGTACAGCACAGACCGTGGAGGATCGGTGAGTATGTGTGCATGTGTGTGTGTGTTTTTTTTTTGCAGATACCGGCACCATGGTTTAAGCTGCAAATGGATGCATGGGGATGATGGGGGTACCATATTGGGGGCTGCAAGGGGATGATGGGGGATACCATATTGGGGGCTGCAGGGGAATCATGGGGGTACCATATTAGGGGCTGCAATGGGCTGCAATGGGATGATGTGGATACCATATTGGGGGCTGGAAGGTGATAATGGGGATAACATATTGGGGTCTGCAAGCAGATAACGGGAGTGACATGTTGGGGGCTGCAAAGGGCTGCAATGGGATGATGGTGATACCATATTGGGGGCTGCAAGTGGATGATGGGGTTACCATATTGGAGGCTGCAAAGGGCTACAAGGGGATGATGGGTATACCATATTGGGGCTGCAAGGGGATGATGGGGTACCATATTGGGGGCTGGAAGGGGACGATGGGGGTACCATTTTGGGGGTTGAAAAGAGCTGCAAATTCTTGATAGGACTTACAGTTAGTCTGGTTGTGCTGGTTTGTGATGACAACTGCTGTGCAGTATATCATAAATGTTATTTTCTTTTTGTTGAACAATATATGTGAATTATTCTTCTTGGAACAATAAGACACCCCTGAAAATAAGACATGGGGCATCTTTGGGAGCAAAAATTGATATAAGACACTGTCTTATTTTTTGGAAAACAGGGTAGCTGCATGGAGAAGCCACATGGAGAAGCATGAACAAATGGAAGTGTTAGTAAGAGCCCAATGGTAAGAAGTACTGTACTGTGCAAATTAATTGGGACAAAGCAAAAAAACACATATTTTTAATATTTAATAATAAAATGTTATAATGCACTGTTACACACTAATTTTAAGAAATATGTCCTCCTTTAGCAGATATGAGATTTTCAATGCGTTTTGGCATTGATTCTACCATGTTTTTGCATAAATTCTTCAACTTTTCATCATGAAACCACACTTGTATGGCACTGTTTATTAATATGGCACTTATTTATGTTCATTAAGAGTAATAATTCTAGACCTCTTCCATGGAGTAACATCAATTTTTACAGGCATGAATCACACTGAGAGAAAAAGTAAACTAAACCACTCCTCACAGAAACAAGCTCTCAACTGAAGCTGAGGGGGCAGCTAGCTGTTATTTTCTGACTAAAACCAGTCAAACCACATTTTGTTACTCAAGGTTGTACACTCACACCTGTTCAAAGCAGTTAAAACTGGTTTGAATCACTGACTGGTAGCCACTTACGATTTTACTTAAAAAATGCTTTGTCCCAAGTAATTTGCACAGCACTGTACTTTATTCATCATTGGTTAGCAACAGCATAACAATGTTATTAAAAAGAATTCAGAGACTTTCTTTTGCAGTGTTGGTCTTACATAAAATGACACATTTACTTGTATTTAGTTTAAACATATTGTATGGCTCTTTCAGAATGAAATTTTAACATATGTGGCGATCATGGCTCTCTCAGCCAAAAAGGTTCCTGACCCCTGGCTTATAGCAAACAGAGTGCAGCTTTCAGCATTGAAGCTGCTAAGGAAAAGTGAAAGCTGAACTCTGATTTGGTTGCTATGAACAACTAGACCCTTAAAACACTGGAATAGTGCAAAATGGCCCAAGTCCAGCTATGACTTCCCTCGTCCTGCCACCTGTATATCCCTGCTTTTAAATAAATGAATAAAGATTTTTACTTGCATATATCCTCATGAGTGCCACTTTTCTTCTTTTATTTGACAGTAAGATCGTTCTAGTTGCCTATAGTAACCAGAGTGCAGTTTTCAGCTTTGAAGCTGCTGAGGTAAAGTGAAAGCTGAGCTCTGATTGGTTGCTATGGACAACTAGACCCTTATCAAGCATAACCAGTAATCTAATAAAATAACCACCGCGCGGCAACATTGGTGGGATAGCAACACCAGAAGTCTAAGTTACACAAACCCACCGCTACTGTCGGGAGATCGGGGGCAACCAATCAGCAAAGCAGCTCGCGCCTTGGCGGGAGATTTGAATCCTGCGCCACTCAGCCAATCAGCGGCACGGTATTCAAATCTTCCACCAAGCCGCGCACCGCTTCAGTGATTAGCACTGTATGGTGGCTCAGTGGTTAGCACTGTATATGGTAGTTCAGTGTTTAGGTGGCTCAGTGGTTTGCACTGTATGGTGGCTCAGTAGTTAGCACTGTATGGTGGCTCAGTGGTTAGCACTGTATGGTGGCTCAGTAGTTAGCATTGTACGATGGCTCAGTCGTTAGCACAGTATATGGTGGCTCAGTGGTGAGCATTGTATGGTGGCTCAGTGATGGGAGGCAGGCACACGGGAGCCAGAAGGCACAGAGGAGGCAGGGGCACAGGGGACACAGAAGCCACAAGGGAGGTAAAATGCAGAGGGGAGGCAGAGGCACAGGGGGAGGCAGAGTCATGGGGAGAGACAGCACACACAGGGAGAGACAGCGCACACAGGGGCTGAGAGCACACAGAGCAGAGAGAAGGCACAAGTAAGACAGAGCGCACAGGGAAGAGACAGCACAGACAGTAGAGAGCGCACAAGGGGACAAAGGCACAAAGTTTGCCCTCCCGATGCAATAGCATCGGGCCTATTTCTAGTCTATAATATAATGCTGAATGTGTCCTTCTGTCCAAAGCCGGATGGCCGGTGCATACACAGTACTATGTTCACGTTGTAGTTGAATTCTTCAATAAAATGGCGTCGAAGTCAGTGTGTGCACATACACTGCCTCTGCGAATATCATCAATGTGTTCAGAAGATATTAATGGAGACAGTGTCTTCAATAACATGGCACCGAAGACAGTGGTATGCGCACACGCTGACTCCGGCGCCATTTTATTGAAGGATTCAACTACAATGTGAACATATTTGTGAGTTTCCATCTCAAAAAAATCATCATTTTTTGCATCTTTTATGCACACCTACATTACTATATATGTATGTAGGACAAATAGTTGATTTGCACTTAAACATAACATTTTATTAATCCATATAGAACAGAGTAGATCGCTATTCTGTTTTATATGGATTAATAAAATGTTATGTTTTAAGTGCAAATCAACTATTTGCCCTCACTTTATATACAATGTGAACACAGCACTGGCACACACCCGCAATAGAGATAATGGTGGCGCAAAAGTTAAATAAAGAGGTGGAACAGATAAGAATGCACCCTTCTGTCCGGAGCCGGGATGGCAGATGCATGTGCAGGTCTATGTTCATACTGTAATTGAATTCTGGAATAAAATGGCGCCGGAATCAGCATGTGTACATAACGCAAACTCAGGTGCCATTTTATTGAAGAAACTGTCTCTATGAACATCTCTATGAATATCACTAGTCATCAGTTTGTTTCAGTTGATATTAGCAGAGACAGTGTCTTGAAGAAAATGGTGCTGGAGATCTCGTTACACGCATGCGCTGACTCTGGCACCGTTTTGTTGAAGGATTTAACTACAATGTGACATAGCACTGCGCGGTGGCACGGTGCAAAATTTAAGTAAAGAGGGAAGGAAAGCAGCCGGGCGGAATAGATAAAGAAAACTTGACTACAAAGATCTGCCAACAAGAAATGAAAGAAAGACCACAGAGTTTACACCAAAAATGGGGTTTGCAGAGAAGTTTTTGCACAATACATACATTTTGTTTTCAAGTAATCTAATATATAAAGCTGAATGTGTGTGTGTGTGTGTGTGTGTGTGTGTTGTGTGTGTATATAGGGATTGGCATCTACACCGTCGCAACTACAACCGCAAAATTTTGCACAGTCACACGTCTTAACCTCGAGAGCGTTATAGGCTATGTTGTGAGGCGAAATTTTAACCCTGCGCGTTCCAGTTCACCAAACAATTTGGCCCCTATCTACATAATGGGGAAAAAGTAAAACGAAACGTGTGGGAGGAAAATCGACAGCTGTCAGCTATAGCAACTAGAATTTAGCACAGTCACACTCTGGACCCCGGAGCGTCATAGGCTATGTTGTGAGGCGAAATTTTAACTCCGTGCATTCCAATTCACCAAACAATTTTGCCCCTATCTACATAATGGGAAAAAAGTGACAGTTACCAGTTGACAGTTGTGAATGAGAGGGGCTTAATGAAAGCGCCAAAGACTAACAGCACATACCAGCATATAGTCACTAAGGTGGGGCCCCAACATGAGATATTCACCATGCACGGGGACATGTATACACACCACACGCACACAAACAGTAACAGCAAGTGTATAGTCGCTAAGGTGCAGCCCCAACATTCGATACTCACCACGCACCCGAACAAACACACACACCACCACAAAGAGAACACACACAACACAGAGACACACAAACACACCCCCAAGGGGACACACACACACCCTATAGCAACACATGCACTCACCCCACAGGGACACACACACTACAAAGAGACACACAAAACACAGACACACACCACACAGACCCCCCCCACAAGGACACACACACATAGCCACCCTATAGGGACACATGCACTCACCCCACAGGGACACACACACACCACAAGAGACACACACACCACACAGACCCCCCACAGGACACATACACATACACACCTATAGGGACACATGCACTCACCCTACAGGAACACAACCACAAGAGACACACACAACAGAGACACACACCACACAGACCCACAGGGCATACACATACACACCTATAGGGACACATGCACTCACCCCACAGGGACACACAATACACACAAACCACAAAGAGACACACACAACACAGAGACACACACACCCCAAGGACACACACACACATATAGCGACACATGCACTCACCCCACATGGACACACACCACCACAAAGAGACACAACACACAGACACACACCACACAGACCCCCCCCACAGGACACACACACAGCCACCTATAGGGACACATGCATCACCCACAGGGACACACACACACCACAAGAGACACACACACCACACAGACCCCCACAGGGACACATACACATACACACCTATAGGGAACATGCACTCAGCCTACAGGGACACACACCCACAAAGAGACACACACAACAGAGACACACCACACAGACCCCCACAGGGAATACACACATACACACCTATAGGGACACATGCACTCACCCCACAGGGACATACACACAAACCACAAAGAGACACACACAACACAGAGACACACACACACACCCCCCCAAGGGACACACACACACTATAGCGACACATGCACTCACCCCACATGGACACACACACACCACAAAGAGACACACACAACACAGACACACACACCACACAGACCCCCCCCACAAGGACACACACACATAGCCACCCTATAGGGACACATGCACTCACCCCACAGGGACACACACCACAAAGAGACACACACACACACACAGACCCCCTCCACAGGCACGCACACACACTACACACCCTATAGGGACACATGCACTCACCGGACAGGACACACACACACACACCACAAAGAGAACACACACAACACAGACACACACACCCCACACAGACACCCCCCCACAGGGACACACACATACACACCCTATAGGGACACGTGCATTCACCCCACAGGACACACACACACCCACAAAGAGACACACACAACACAGATACACACACCACACAGACCCACCCCAGGGACACACACATACACACACTATAGGGACACATGCACTCACCCCACAGACACACACACACACACACACCACAAAGAGACACACACAACAGAGACACACACCACACAGACCCCCCACAGGACACACACACATACAACCCTATAGGAACACATGCACTCACCCACAGGACACACACACCACACAGACAGACACGATGTGCACAAATCACCTCACACAACTCGCCTCATACGTGTGCTATCTTTAATTTCCAAACATAAACATCTGATTAAAAACAGCCAATGTGCAACACATGTGCCATAATTAAGGCAGATGTCAGTCATGTGAGCTAGTCTATTATGTGTATGTGTTACGTAACATATACTGCCGGCCAGGGGGAGGGTTTACTGTTGGCTGGAGATTTATTAGGCTGCCTATAGCAACCAATCAAAGCTCAGATTCTATTTTCTTACAGGTCATTAATATGACATATTCAAATTCTATTTTGTTATAGTTAACAGCAGTTATTTATTAACCCGGGCGTAGCCGGGTACTACAGCTAGTGCTTCAATAAAATTAAAAATGTGGCAATAAAAATGCTCAACACCTGGGCCTATGCGTACAATGGGTACAATGGCAAGCATATATATATTTATATAATAGGTCTAGATAGACATTTATATATTATTACGACTACCCAGGGAGATTCTATACAGACTTATCAGAAATATTCCATACAACATGGTTTAGTTTTACCACAGTTTTTCGGCATTATTTTAATTAAACGATTATTATTTAATTACTGCCAAAGTTCAGGTATTTGCAGCAAAATTTAATAAGCTTTCTATGTACTGGGGAGAGATGAAGACTGACAGTTCAAATTAACATAATTGATAAGAGGCTTGCCAGAAATGAGTACTCTCCTATTCCGGTAGAAGAGGCAGCTTTGCAACAGAAAAGGTCAGGAATACTGACTGGAGTCAGCAATTTGACCAGCTACAAAGAATCCCTTTCCAGCTGTGCAACAACATCATGCACCTAGGAACAAACAGAATACTATAGAATTAAAAAAGGAGCTGATTTTAAATAAGAGGTAAATTACAAAACTGCTTGTTTTACAAGCACTTTGCAATTGTATCCATTTAATAGGATTAGACAACAATTTAGGCTATGTGCCCAGGCTGTATATGTGGTTAGTATTTGGTGCAGAAAATTCTGCATCTGTTTTGCAGAAAGAAACACATAAAAATGTATCACACGTTTTTGGTTAATTTTTGGCACATTTTTCATAGTCACGTACTATATAATTAACCCCTTAGTGACGAAGAAATTTGTATTTTTCATTTTCGTTTTTTCGCTCCTCGGCTTCCAAGAGCCATAACTTTTTTTTTTCTGTCGACACAGACATATGACGGCTTGTTTTTTCCGGAATGAGTTGTACTTTTCAGATGCAATAATTTGTTTTACCATATAATGTACAGGGAAATTGCAAAAAGATTCCAAGTGCAGTGAAATTGCAAAAAAAGTGCAATTACACGTTTATTTTTTGGGTTTTGTAGTCGCCGTGTTCACTATATGGTAAAACCGACGTGACCGTGTGATGCCTCGGGTCAGTACGAGTTTGTAGATACCAAACATGTATACCTTTACTGGTATCTACCCGTATATACTCGTGTATAAGCTGACCCGTGTATAAGCCAACCACCCTACTTTTGCCCCCAAAACCTGGGAAAACCTATTGACTCGTGTATAAGCCGAGGGTGGACCTCAGCACAGGTATACAGCCCCAGCAGTGTGGTATACAGCCTCCCCAGTGGTATATACAGTCCCCAGCAGTGTTACAGCAGCAGCCCCAGTGGTATATACAGCAGCAGCCCCAATGGTATATACAGCAGCAGCCCCAATGGTATATACAGCAGCAGCCCCAATGGTATATACAGCAGCAACCCCAGAGGTATATATAGCAGCAGCCCCAGTGGTATATATAGCAGCAGCCCCAGTGGTATATATAGCAGCAGCCCCAGAGGTATATATAGCAGCAGCCCCAGAGGTATATATAGCAGCAGCCCCAGTGGTATATATAGCAGCAGCCCCAGAGGTATATACAGCAGCAGCCCCAGTGGTATATATAGCAGCAGCCCCAGAGGTATACAGGCCGCCCGCCCGCCCGCCACCATCAGTATACATTCGCCCCCCCCTATCAGTATCCAGGGCCCCCTTGCAGCCCAAACCTGTAAAGCAAGATCATTATACTTACACCTGTGGCCGCCGCCGTCCCCGCTCTGCACGCGCTCCTCCATCTTCTTCCGTCTTCCTCCTCTGGCGCAGACAATGACGTCATTGCCTGCGTCCATGGAGGAAGCCGGAAGAAGATGTGAGAGCGCGGTGCAGAGCGGGACGGCGGCGGCCACAGGTGTAAGTATAATGATCTTGCTTTACAGGTTTGGGCTGCAAGGGGGCCTGGATACTGATAGGGGGGCGCATGTATACTGATGGTGGCGGGCGGGCGGGCAGGCGGGGGCCTGTGTATTATACTCGCGTATAAGCCGAGGGGGTACTTTTCAGCCCAATTTTTGGGCTGAAAAACTCTGCTTATACGCGAGTAATACGGTAGGTGGTGGAAAAATTCAAGCATTTTTTGGGATTTGGGGCTGGGTGACGACTTATTTTTTGCGTTTCGAGCTGATGTTTTTAATGATACCATACTTGGGTGGATGCGCAGTTTTGATCGCCCGTTATTGCATTTTTTAGCATTGTTGCAGCGACCAAAAAAACGTAATTTTGGAGTTTGAACCATTTTTTGCGCTACGCAGTTTGCGGCTCTCATTATTTGATTCTTTATATGATAGATCGGTGATTCTGAACGCGGCGATACCAAATATGTGTATTTTTTTTTTTTTTAATACTTTTATTGTGGATGGAAGAAAAGGGGGTGATTTGAACTTTTATGTTTTTTGTTTTTTTCAATTTGTAAAAACTTTATTTGCTTATTGATTCTTACTTATACACTGCCCCATAGAGAGGCATGCAGCTGCATAGTCGATCGCTTCTGACACATACAGAGGAGCTGTAGCTCCTCTGTATCTGTCAGAATCGCTTACCTGTTGTGGTTGGCAGCCCTGCCAATCACAACCAGGAAATGCTCAGTGACAGGCTCCGGGGTCAAGCCAGGACCCCGGCCTGTCACGTCAGCACCGGAAATCTCGCAATGTTATCGCGAGATCTCCCCTGGAGCCCGGTAAGCGCGCGCTGCCCGCTCCGGCTCCCTTAGATTGAGAGATTGAGGCGGGATCTAAGGGGTTAACAGCACCGATCAGATGGCGGGACTGATTGGTGCTGTTAGTCCAACATCTCAGCCAGTGAGATCAGCTGAGATGTCGGAGGTTTGAAGTGAGCTCCACGCCGGAGCTCACTGCAAACACCCGGTAACGACAGCCTGACGTCTAGAGACGTAAGGCTGTCGTTAAGGCATTTTAAGTCAATAAACTGAAGAGCTCAAGGGGATTGAAGATCCGTAAAAATCTGCACCTAAATCGTCGCACTACAAAGCACAGATGTGGGTACAGCACATCCAAAGTCACTTTGGCTTTGCTGGCTGGCCAATATACCATGCACATTTGCTGCACATTTTTACAAAATTGTGCTGCATAAGCCCCAGTGTTGGCACATAGCCTTAGAGGAATTCTCACTTCAGGTTATTATTATTATTTATTATTATAGTGCCATTTAGTCCATGGTGCTTTACATGTGAAAAGGGGCAAATATCGACAAGTAGAATATTTTTGAAGAATACAAGGCACAGACAGGTACAGGGGGTCAGAGGACCCTGCCCGCGAGGGATCGCAGCCTACATGGAATGGGAGAGGATACAGTAGGTGGGGGTAGAGCTGGTCGTGCAGCGGTATAGTGGATTGAGGCTCACTGCAGGTTGTAGGCTTGTCGGAAGCGGTGAGTCAGGTTCCTTTTGAAGGTTTCCACAGTAGACGAGAGTCTGATGTGTTGGGGCAGAGAGATCCAGAGTATGGGGGATACATGGAAGAAATCTTGTATGCGATTGTGGGAGGAAGAGATAAGAGTGGAGCAGAAAAGGAGATCTTGGGAGGATCGCAGGTTGTGTGTAGGTAGGTACCGGGAGACCAAGTCAGGTTAAGCCATGCTCCATTTTTGAGCCACAGTACTTTAAGCACATAATTGATCTATAACTAGATGTGAATTTGTTCCAGTATGACTAAATAGAGTGTGACAAAGTCAAGATGCCCAACTGTGATGGCCACTTTACACACACCAACTTATTTGTCCAACTTCTGAACAACTTACTGGTTGCAGTGAAATCATGGACTCATTGTTACATTTGTACACAGCCACAAAATGGAACAATGTGTCCATGATTTCACTGCAACCAGTAAGTTGTTCAGAAGTTGGACAGATAAGTTGGTGTGTGTAAAGTGGCCTTGAATCTTACCCATTATCTGTCCTGTGTCTACACTCACAATACAAAAACAAAATGTAGACATTATAAAGAACACTTTCTATGTATGTACTTATTATTAAAACCACAGAACATAATTACTATAATGAAGAACACAATTAGTACATGACCCTCATTATAAATTGCAGATTTCAAACAATTCCGATCAAACAATTCCCAGGGTAGGGTTTCTATGTACATTGTTGACATCACTAAAAGTCTCTGGAGGACGCGGAGAGTCGCCTGACACAGGTTATAGGATGCTGCACACAAAAACAAATGCAATACTGTATATCGTTTTGTTATTTTTAATCCAGCAGGTTGATTTATTTAAGATACATTTTATTTTATTGATGACGAACATTTATAGGTCCTTGAGGATGCAACTATTTTTTTTCTACTTTTCTCTTTTAGTACAAAAATATAGCTATACTGGCATATTTCTGCATAGTTGATCATGCGCGATAGAGAATGTGCTATTTTTATAGTTCAGGCTTTTAAAAATGAGTTGATGTGAAAACACAACAAATGGGAATGCTGTTTTACATTCGGTGGAGGCTGCTGGGCACCTCTGATAACATGGTCCTCCATTGACTGCTATTTTCAGAACAGGAATGTTGTGCAGTCTGTAAGCAAGTCTGTATGAACAAGGCGGCTTTCCCACAAAAGATCAGCTTTAATATTTAGTAGGAAGTACCACAAAATCATATTCACAATGCATTTATTTAGACAAGTGATGGCACGGTGGCTCAGTGGTTAGCATTGTTACTTTGCCGTGCTGGGGTCCTGGGTTTGAATCCCACCAAGGACAACATCTGCTAGGAGTTTGCATGTTCTCTCTGTGTTTGTGTGGGTTCTCCAGATTCCTCATACTCTCCAAAAACATAGTGATAAGGAATTTAGATTGTGAGCTCAATGGGGACAGTAACAATGGTGTCTATGAAGTGCTGTGAAATTAATAGTGCTATAGATGTGTGTCGGGGAAAATTTTACTGTTCCACTCCCTCGCCAGTCATCCCAGATTAGACTATGAACACGCGGTACCAGATAAGAGTAAATCAGACCGAGAGAGTCCGGTTCAAGCTTATAACGTGTCCAGGTTTAATAATGACAACGTACACGGCAACAACTACTGAACCCAATATCCGGGTACAGGGCATTTTATAGTCTAAAAGATAAGCATGTAAATGTCCATGGCAGGGTGGGAGTTAGGTGGGATTAGATGGGAGTTAGGTGAAGTTAGGCTAATACATCTATCTCTGTTAGTAATAATTAGTCTTTTGTCTTCTGTGTTGAGTCCATCCTTTGTCACGTCATGATGTCTTCTCTTGGCCTCTGGTATGCAGAATATCTCTAGCTTCCCATGGTACAATCTGGAACCGGCACAGTAGTGACCAATCAGCTCCTTAGTTTCCTGGGCACGTCTCCACATTGTATCTTCTCTTCACACATCCATCTGAAAGACACTTTGTTTACACATAACTTTGGTTCATGGATGAGAGGGAGAGAAGAAAGAGAGAGAGAAAGAGACATAGAGAGAGAGAAGAGGAAAGGGAATAAGAGAGGGAGAGATATAGCTATTGGATACTAGGTTAAGGGAAAAACATATTGTTTCATTTAATGCTATATGAGTATAAAAACTAAGATTAATAGATAAGATATAATTCATCCTCCACAAATCCCCCCTAACAACTAAGTTTTTCCCTAAATCTATCCCTAGTCTATCCCTAGGGGAACTCTTGAGGTTGTCCATGTGATGGGAAATGAGAAGGATTGTGGGCTTGTTCATCCGGGTGCCTCAGTAACTCCTCCCTTATGAAGGGCCCCAGGCACCCAGGACACTACTCTACTCTATCTTCACATGGAGCCCTCCCGTTGTCCCTAAACCAGTTCCCTTAACTTTACACTGAAGTAGGGGGAAATCTTTGGCTGTTTGAGGGACACACCATTGGGCATATCCTTCAAAGTGACACTCCCATTGGCTAACGGGTCAACCTCCTGATAGTGATAAGTACCAGTGATATCTGCCTTGGTGATAACCTTTTTATATAAAGGAATAACGCAACAAAGGAATATTAACCCAACTAGGATTATGGCAATTAATATCAGGCAAACCTGTTGAAGGAACCCTTTGAGCCCACCCAACCAGCTAGAAAAGAAAAATATATCTACCCCAGCATTAGCTTTTAATTCGGCTGCCAACTTAGTAATTTTCTTAAGGGCTATCATGGTTTTCCCCGTTTTCCCCTGAATTTTGCGGGATATATGTACAGCATTCCTCCTTCCCCACCATTCCACAGACCCTACCCTTTTCAGCTAGGAGCATATCAAGGGCCAATCTGTTTTGTAGCGTCATTCTAGTATTGGGACCTAGTTCCTCAACTATACCCTGGAAAGCATCTCGGCTATAGTTGACAAACCTTTGCTCACTGTAATATATGTAATTAATCCAATCAACGTTCTTATTGATCTGTACCTGTGGAATTAAGGAAGCAAATCCAGCATATACCTGATTTTGGGCCTTAAACTGGTCAGGCACCCCCCTTGGCACACCAATAGCATCAATGTATACCTGAGGGTCTTCCTCATAGCCCATGTGGAGTTGATCAATGCTTCTCCTTCTCTTGATGATATCTTTTTATCATCATCTTTAAGGAAAATATATAAAGGATATAAAACCTTTGAAATATCTGCAAATAAGCACAATTGTTTATAGAAAGAGATTTACACATATTAGGATAATTTTTATACAGTTTTCTTGGTTTCCTTGTCCGCTCACTACTTGCAATTTCCAAACCCATGGAGCGACCGCCGCTCGAAATCCGTACCTTTGTGAGTTGTGTTGTGCGCAAGAATAATGCAGGATAGTATACACAGCTTACCTGTACCAGGAGCGAACTAGGAGGTACTCACCTGATCTCACCCGTGACCTATTTTGAGGCGTAAAGTGAGGCCAAGCAGAGACCAGTCTAACCTTTGCTGATGAGAGACATCATGGCCTGCCCTGTCCCCTCTCACGACTCCTAGTTTAACACTGTTAGTGGTTCGGTCAGTCCCTATAAGGCAGTCGACTATAGAGAGGGCTCAGGCCGCCAGACACAATCCGGCTGGGATGGGGCAACCACCCGCCACTACCTTTTCTACCTTTTGTTGTAGCTTGCCTTCTACCTCCGAGAGGACAGGACACCTGTGGTGATTGTCAGTGTGATTATACCATCCTAGACTGATAACATGGTGTCTACCTCACCGTAATATACCAATACTGCATTTTGTAGGCTTACCGTATTGTTAAGGAATTCTTCAACCGGAAATCGCTCCATTCGCTCAGAAGGTGCAAGTCAGAACCAAACATTCTGATTACCTCATATGAGGATCCTACCATTATCCAGCATAAAATCTCTTTCGTCTATAAACATATCTGCAATAAAAAACTCAAAGAAATTTGTATTAATTTCAGAGATTAGAAAATTCTTATAATATATGGGCGCTGTACATCAGAGCAGACATGTGTAACATCACCTTTAATTCAAAATTCCTGCTACCAGCATTTTCTCCAGAAAGCTCCTTACCCCTCCCATATGGAGAAAGATAACGGACTACAAGAAATATTTTCACACAGCAAAGAACAAAGGCTGCTTTGATAGAAGGAATTTAAGGAGGTGTGGGGGAGTGGTTCACTCCCTTCCATATTTTCAAACTCTTTGGCCTTGATATGCCTACAAGATGTCCACAATCCTGATAAAGGACCTAACTACTTTCTTCTTTCTTGTCTTCCCACCCCCTATTTTTTTTTTCTCGACTTTGCGTTACTTTCTGAACTATACTTTCTGTTGCTTTTCTCATCAAACTTGCTAATTTCCATCTCTAACATCTCACATTGACTCAATTGAGTGTCCCCTTAAAATACAATCTATATTCCTGCTTATCGACATACCTTATACATTCCGGATCCATTAACTTAACAATACCTTCATCACATTGTAGTTAGATTTTCCTGTCTAGTACCACCTCCCCACAGCGTCAATATATATATTATTTCCCCTTGGGCGCTCAGTATATTAATCTTCCCTCTAGATAGCTTAATTTTTAAAACACACAACAACCATAAATAAGGGAAAGTTTCCCCCTGCCATAACTACATCTCTAGCTAAATTATCCCTGTGCTGCAGGTGGCTATTGACAACATTCACTCATATCAATCAATAAAAAATCTGATTATTATTATTATTACCCAATTACCATAAATGTGAAAAATCCATCTTTGCCATTCAGAATCCCTGAAAAGACGGGTAAGACTCCAGTGTTCATGGCAGGCACCTGCAAATTTCACCCTTCTCTGGCTCTCTCCCTCGCTGGCTCTCTCCCTCCCCTCCTTCCTACAGAAGCAGGTTTTCACAAGGTCATACGCACACACAGGATCCTTCTCTGTCAACCAGGGCTCATAAATTTGATTAACTGTTTCACACTTGTAGCTATATACAACTAACAACTCCAGCCATTATCTGAGACCCCGTAGCTTAATATCTAACTTTTCATTTACTCTTTATTACTTCAAGAGCTTTCCATAACAGGAAGAATGGTAAAGTATATTGATAGACGGACCGTGAACAGAGTGTAGTGACAGTCGGCATGACTTCAATGAAACAGAATAATCTCCATAAGATTATATACACCTCACCCTAATTTACCCCAACCATTCTGGAACTAGGAACACACCTACACATCCGGGGACCTTGTATCGCCGCCATTATAGGGTGGTGACTGGGATGGCGTACTCAATAACAATGGCGTGGCGGCCATTTTACACTGTATAAAATTATTGTTAGGAAGCAGCTTATGACCAAACACAGACTCTGCATCATCTGTTCCCCCTTCTCCATCAACTTCTCTCCATTTCTCACTTTGCAGGCTTCGTGCTACCCGTAGATGAGCCTGCACTTGATCTAGCAACCCTCTGTCTTTCAACTTGCCTTTTTCTCTCTGGATAGAATCATTCCACATGGAGGGCTGTAACCTCCCTGACAAAGACAATCCTGCGTGCTTGTACAATCTGTCCACATTCTTGACTGCAATCTTCCCTTCCCGTGATTTTACCAGTGTTCTCATTTCCACAGCATCTTCATTTAATCTATGGGGCACGGACCTTTTTTGCTGAAAATGACGCAACATGATTCACAGAATACTCACAGAATACTACGTCCCTACTGCAGTTAGGACGCTGGTAACAGCGATCAACACCAGATCCCTTACAATCCACCTAACCACGCTCTCAGCACTTAAGTACAACTAATAAACACGGAACCAGTACACAACGTGTCTCTAGCAATTCCAGTACCTAAGTACGACACCACAGGACACTATTAGTCGTCCCAACTCCTTGTGCTTACAGATCGCCTTGCCACGGTATTCTGAAGGTTTCAGAACTGCTTCAAACGACAGTTCTGAAAGAGACCCTTCTCTTTATCTCTAACTCATAAGCCACGGAGCTAATACACTACGTGCTCATAATCCTTCCCAGGCACGGAACAAACTACACCACGTGCCCCCCTCAGTCTTCTCGTGAGTGCGGAACTACGTACACAACGCACTCGGACTTTCGAGTCACCGTCTCATAAGCACAGAACTTAGTACACTATGTGCTTATCCCTGAATTCTATATAACACCATGTGTGCGTCTCCTTTCACTTTCACTCTTTCTCTCACAGTGCCGGCCCCAGTCTGTGAAACTTGAGATAGTTTTAACCTCTCTCTCTGTGAATCACTGGTTACTGACAGTCACAGGCAGGGTTAATGGATGAGGAACAATGACTGGCGAGGGAGGCGTGGTGTACACACAGGGACGAGCCGGGGGCTACGTCACTTTGTTGCCGGGTCCGGAGCCTGGCGCGGGGTCGTGCTCGATTTCACCACTTAATCAATCACCCCCCCAGACCCAACAGACACCCCCAGAACAACCAATAGCGGCTGAGAAGCACAGTAAGGGCGACACATATGAATGCGTTGTCCACGTACCGTGCTTTGAGGTTGATCAGGCCTCGAGGTCAGCCGATACAGGTATCATCCAAGGTATCCAAACATGGGTCCGTAGGGGCCACGAGCCGCTGGCCAGGTCCCATCTGGGTCGCCAATTGTCGGGGAAAATTTTACTGTTCCACTCCCTCGCCAGTCATTCCAGATTAGACTATGAACAGACTATTAAAGTTCCATCATTAGCTGAATGTTGCTTGAGAGGCCAAACAAGGTGCCATGATAATGTGTATATGACTGGGGCATTGGGTGGAAGAGGGTAAATTCAGACTTGTCTGGATATTTGGACTGAATGTATAAAACAATTAACTGGCTGCATTCTCTGCAGGATAAGCTTATATTTTTGGTGGTATAATTTTTTTCCTTTACACTTTACACCTTTTGACCAGTTTTTTTTTTGGAGCATTTTTTTTTTTTAGCATTAAAGGGAACCTGTCACCTGGATCTAAGCCCCTACACTATCACTACCTATCCCTGCACCCTCCTAGCGGCTCCCTATCTATCCCTCTCTGAGCTAAATCCGCCCTATAAAACAGCAGAAAAATAACTTATAACTTACAGAAGTCCCTGAGGCTGGGGACTGAAAAGGCGGCGCCAGGCTCCATTCTGCCCCTCCTCAATGCAGCAACACATGCCCCACTGGGCGGCATTATTCTTTCTTCATCGCCGCCTCCTCCATTTGGAATCTCCCGCCTGCTTTACACCTATCATGTTGTGGTGACCTCGATGTGTCCCCTGACCGGGACACAGCATATGAGAGATTGTATCTTCTGCTCGGTAGCAGCACACACAGGGTGAGCTGCTACTTGAGCTGAGTGCTGATTGAAAGCACTGACGCGTAGGTGTGTGGGTGAATAGGAGACGATATGAGCTGCCCTGGGCTGTGATGAGGGGGTGGAGTGTGTCAGGACAGCAGCAGGAGCTGTTGTGTAGAGAGCTGTGTGAAGATTTAACACAGCCTGTGAGCTCTCTCAGAGTGGACGTTCATGAGGCTAATGAGCAGACGGTGAGGAGAGAAAGGTTGTGTGCTGACCTAACACCGCCTACCCGGGGAAAGGTACAGAGCTTCTATATCAGCTGTTGGGATTGTATGAGGTTGTACTTGGCTGCGCCCTGGAACCTGGAGGTCTGTGAATACCTGAACTGTGCCATTAAACTGTGTGCTGTGTGAGCAAATACCTAAGTCACTGCCTTCTGTCGTGCCGATCCTAACTGCTACCTTACAGTGTAAAGCGGGTGGGAGATTCCAAATGGAGGAGGTGGCGATGAAGAAAGGGCGTGTGCTGCTGCATCGAGGAGGGCAGAATGGAGCCTGGGCCCGCCTTTTCAGACCTGCCTCAGGGACTGCTGTAAGTTATAAGTTATTTTTCTGCTGTTTTATAGGGCGGATTTAGCTCAGAGAGGGATAGATAGGGAGCAGCTAGGAAGGTGCAGGGACAGGTAGTGATAGTGTAGGGGCTTAGATCCAGGTGACAGGTTCCCTTTAATCAAATGGGTCACGGTAATGTTTTATAGCTTGAGTCATTACAGATGCTGTGAAAACTAACATGTTGTTTTTTGTTTACATTACTTTGTACATAAAACAGCATTTTTGGTGGCAAAATATTTTTTCATACACTATTTTTATTTTATTTTTTTTACATTTTTACCACTTGTTTGTCTCCCAGTTGGCCCCATAGTGTAATATTGTCTTACACTTATCACCATTAATTCTGGTCAACATCTTGAAGTAATGTCCCCATCTTGTAGTTATGTTCCCATTCTGGTACGATCTTATAGTAATGTCCCACTTCTTGATCCTCATCTTGTAGTAATTTAACCCATCCTGGTCCCCATCACATAGTAATTTCCCCGTCCTGGTCCACATATTGCAGTAATGCCTCCTATGTTGAAGTAATATCCCCCATTATGGTCCTCAACGTATAGTGAAGTCCCCACATCCTGGTCCCTTTATTACAGTAATGCTTCCCATTCTTGTCTCCATTTTGCAATAATGTCCTCCATTCTGGTCCCCATATTACAGCAATGTCCTCCATCCTGGTCACCATATAGCAAAAATGTCCCCATCCTAGTCCACATCTAACATTAATGTCCACCATGCTGACCCCCAAATAGCAGCAATGTCTCCATCATTTAGTAAGGATCTCCATCTCAGGGCCCATATTCCAGTAATGTCACCATCCAGTTCCCCATATTGCTTTAATGTCTTTTTCTCCATGTTGCAGTAATGTCCCCATCCTGGTCTCTATCTCATACTAATAACCCTGAACCAAGGTCCCAAAATTACAGAAACATCCCCTTCCTGGTCACCATATTGCAGTAATGTCACCATCTTGGATGGTCCTCTAAGCCATTGCGGGTGTCAACATGGCTACACAGGCCTTGTTAGTGTATCAGGTTATTGGTCAGGTGAGTGACCAATAATGTTTTTATATTTATTGACCTATTAGGATTTGAGTTACACTGGCAGCTGCTGGGGTGACCCTGACAACTGCCAGGTGATGTGTGGTGACAGCCTGTGATTGGCTGTGATATTTAGGCGGCAAGATTGAGACAGTATTTAAGGGGAGGTTTCTGTCAGGTCTGTCAGACCGTGACAGGACATCAAAGGCCCTCCCGCGCTCCCTGTTATTAATATATTTGGTATGCAATTTTTTCTTTTCTTATCTGGATATTCTGTTAATTTTAATGGTTTTTCCTAAGAAAAAACAAAAAAACAAAAACTTTGTTTTTGGAAAAGACCAGTTGTTTTTTTTCTTTCTCTTTCCTCTGTCGAGTGGCTTTGTTAGAGGGGTAAAATCGCCCATTGTCTTGGACTGATTTCAGTTATTTATTTGGTAAATATGCATTGATAGAAACGTTTTAATATTCGTGAGTGGTTATTGTTAACCTGTGGTTTTAATTATTTATTTGATGAATTAATAAAGCTAATTTACCTTAATAAAGCCACATGTCCAATTTTATCCAACATTAATTTGTGTCAGTTGTCTGAGTTATTTTATTTGCAGTTATGTTAGGCTGGCTTCACACCACGGCGCAGTCCGGTCCGGGGCTGCCAGGCATGAACCTGACAGCCCTGGACCAGATCAGCACACAGAACCGGATGGCCAAAAGTGCCCTCCGGTCCTGTGTGCAGCCGGATGGCTGTAATTGCAGCCGCAGTTGCTGATTTTTTGAAGACCGCGGCGAGCATGGAGCTAGCCGCGGTCCTGAAACAACAGCGACGTGCAGCCGCCAGTATCCAGTTCCCGAATCCTCCCGGACCTAACATGGGAGCCTATGGGGCCGGATTGCTCCGCTTCTGAGAGAATCCGGTCGAATCCGGGATCCAGCAAATTGGGGAGATTTTTCTCTCCGGACGCAAAAATGTTACAAGCAACATTTTTGTGTCCGGAGAGAATAAACCGAGTTCTGCCGGATTCCACCGCAGAGATGAAACCGGATGGCAGAGAGCTGCCATCCGGCTCCATCCAGCCCCATAGTCTACTATGGGGCCAAAAACCGGTCTGGGGCTGTCTGGATTAGACCGGACAGCCCCGGATCGGATTGCGCCGTGGTGTGAAGCCAGCCTTATAGGCTTTGTGATGCCATGTGGTAATGTCTCCTATTCTGGTCCACATATATCCTCCTTTGTGCTGCTCTTTACATACACATTAAAAAAGATCCTTTTCACCTGACCTCACTCCCTCAGCACATAGCATCCTCTTCTGTTCCACAACCAGTGCAGTGCATGGTAGTGACGTAAACACTATATATTACACATATACACTGAGCACACACACATAGACACACACATATCCATTCGCATCATTGCCTGTCTGTGTCATAACGCACAGCTCCTTCAGGGAGAGTCATTCTTTCTAACCACTTATACTCTGACCAAGAGATGGGGATTGTGAACACAGGACTCCTTATATTGATTAAAAATTACCTACAAGTGTTTAATTAAATAGGATTTACAAACTGGAGATTCAGCAAGAGGAATGATTCCATAGGATTATCTACTTATATATCATCTTTAACAAAGATCTGCTATATTCTTCATATTATAAAAAAAAATACATTTGAATTAAGCCCCATCCTGGTGTCTTGTGTTGTTCTGAGGTCACTAGTGGAAATATTGATCTTAAGCCCCTTTCACATCAGCGTTTATTTGAAATCGCGGCAGATGAGGTGAAAAAAAACCGCATCTGCCGCGATTACCGCATACCGGCTGCACTTGCGGCACGGTTGCGGCACAGATGCGGCAAGCCCCATACAATGTATAGGCAGGCTTGCGGCAGGTGCGGCAAGTGCGGATTTGGCACTTGCGGCAGGTGCGGCCACGAAAAAAACGTGGCTGACCGCGTTTTTTTTCGCGGCCGCACCTGCCGCAAGTGCCAAAATCGCACTTGCCGCACCTGCCGCAAGCCCGCCTATGCATCTGTGCCGCAACCGTGCCGCAAGTGCAGCCGATATGCGATTTCAAATAAACGCTGATGTGAAAGGGGCCTTACAGGAGTTGTCCAGAATTCTATAAACATGAATTATTTCTTTCAAAAACAGCACCACTCCTGTCTACAGGTTGTGTGTGATATTGCAGCTCAGATTAATTTGAAGGGAATTTGCCTATTCTGTAATACCACATGCCACCTGTACACAGGGGTAGTGCTGTTTTTGAAATAATGTAGTAAAGTTTTATTAATCCTGGATATCCCCTTTAATGCCTTGTAAGTTCTGCTTGATAACTGTCTACAAATGTAGGAATTAAGGACGTCCCCTAACTCTAATTACTCCCATCATGAACATGTGAAGTTTGAAGTCTGTGGGGGGCGCTCCTGCTGCTATTATATGGCAATTACAAGGATTTTATTACTTTTACCACTGAGCGATTTTTCGTTTTTATTTTCTTCCACATAGCCGTGCGAGGGCTTATTTTTTTACGGGATGAGTTGTACTATTGAATGACATCATTCATTCTACCACAAAATATACTGGAGAATGAGAAAAAAATTCCAAATGCTTTGAAATTGCAAAAAAAAAGTGCAATTGAACGATTTTTTTTAGTTTTTTATTTATCATGTTAACTATATGGTAAAAGTGACTTCATAAGTTGATTATCTGGGTCAGAATAAGAAGATACTGAAGATTTTATTTCAATCATAAAAAAACCCAGAAATTTGTAAAAAAAAATAAATAAATAAATAAATAATAAAAATAAAATTGTGCTTTATTCGCCAGTTTCCAAGACCCATGATGTTTTTATTTTTGAAGATACAGGGCTATTTGAGGGCTTACTTTATGTGCCCTGAGCTGACATTTTTACTGATATCATTTTGAGTCAGATACAACATTTTGATCACCTTTTATTGCATTTTATCGTAACAACGTGGTGGCCCAAAAACCATAACTCTGGCGTTTCAATTTTCCCGTTACACCAATTACCCATTGGATTTATTTGCTTCATATATTGATAGCTTAAATTCTTACAAACGCAGCGATACCAAATATGTGTTTTTTTTTTTTTTTTTACTGTTTTATTGCTATTTTCAGTTCAGCTCCTTTGGGGGCCCCTAAGAGAGTGGGGGACCTGGGCAACTGCCCAGTCTGCCCCCACCTAACTCCGACCCTGCTGCTATGATTGACTGATGGCCGCTAATGGTATTTCAGTGCAGAGCACTGGTCTCTGTGCCATAGTACAATTTAATTTAATGTGCGTCTGACGTGCCATGGGGCCGCGGGGTACTCGGAGCCCTGGCTATGGTGCTTCCGGGGTTGTCACAGTGGGGCCGAGGCCTGTGGATCCATGTCACTAGGGGTCAGGTTTGAAAGGCAAAGTCTGGATAAAAGGGCAATAACGGGTTTAGGGAGTAGTTTGTAGTGACGCCACCCGTGGTGGTCGGCTATTAAGGGCCAATGCTGCTGTGCAGGACCTCTGGGGACAGTGGGATGGCAGCTATGATGGTTTTGCTGGTAGCGGGTTTCCAGGGCAATCGGTAGAGTCTATGGTGGTGGTAGACTGTTGGGGGAGCAGGATTGAGGGCGTGGAATAAACAACAGGCACACAGTATGTGGTCTCCATTACCTTTACTGGCAGAAGTAGCAGGTTCAGTCCAAGGTACTGTCCACAAAAGATGTTGGGAATGCGGGTTGTCTGAAAGCAATTTGGAGGTCTCCGCACCTGGTGCGTTCTGAGTTGCGCTACTCTTGGCGGGTCCTAGCTGCCTTTAGCTGAGCTGCGACCCTTTCTACTCCTGCGTAGAGTTTCTCGCCCATATGGCAGAATGCACGAGCCCTTCCTTGAAACTTCTCCTTTCCTCGATGTCCCTGAGCTCTTTAGTGCTGCTGGGCCTTGTGGTAGCCAGGAGACCTGGAATTTCCTGCCCTCCGGGTTTTGGCTGCTGGGCCTGGAGTACCCTCACAACCTTGGACTCCGGGGTCCGCCTCTGGCACCCTGCACTGGGGTGAACCGTTCAGCTGGCTCCACTCCACAGGCCTTCTCCTCTACTTTCCTCAGACCCTCTCCTACGAGTCCCTCAAGCTTCCTAGTCTCTTTTACGGATGGGCCTTACTTTGCTTCAGTCCACGGGACATCATCACAGTTCTCCTAGGAACTGGGCTCGGTGTCTCTCTGCTCTACCTGGGACGAGCTTGGCACAGCTCCAGTCCACAGGTCTTCTTCAGAGTTCTCCCAGGAACTGAACTGACTAGCCCTGCCTCTGGCCAGAATTATACGGGAGTTCCCCTAAATCTACAGGTTAGAGCTCCCCCTTCTGGCTTGGAGTCAGGTTAGGTGTTGAGTGCAGTGGGTTTACCTGGTGTGGATACCCTTCCTTGCTTCCAAGCCCGACACTACCCCCGGGAGAGGCAATGTCATTGTAGCTACCGGACTCTGGGGTGCCACATGTCTGATGATGCACATTCAACTGAAAAAAAGCTCTGGCATTGTTAGTTCCTGGCCACATTGTTATGGAGGTGTATGTGCCTGTGGTCTGCATGAAGCAGGATGTATGCTTGAGATCCCTATATGGTATAAGCCTGATGCCTGTAATGATACAGGTAACGATTTACTTTCACATGCTAAATTTTCTAGTATTAAAGCAATTTAAAAAAAAAGTGCAATTGCACAATTGTTTTTTGGATTTTTTGGTTACCATATACACTATATGGTAAAACTGACATGTCAGTATGATGCATTGGGTCGGTACGAGTTCATAGATACCAAACATGTATACTTTGACGTTTATCTAAGTGGTGAAAAAAAATCAGAATAAAAAATAAAGAATTGTGCTTTGGTTGCCATTTTCCACGACCTGTAGAGTTCTCATTTATTAGGAGCTGGGGCTGTATGACAGCTTTTTTCTGCATCTTGAGCTGATGCAATGTGGCGCTGACCAAAAAAACATAATTCTGGCATTTTTACATTTTCTTCCAATATGCAGTTTACCGATTAGATTCATTTATTTTATATTTGGAAAGATTCAGATATTCTGAACGCAGCAATACCAAATAGGTGTATTTTACTTTTTTTTTTTTTTTTTTTTTAAATAGCTTTATTTTAAATGGGGCAAAAAAAGGGGTGTGACTTTATTTTTTTATATTGTTAAAATCTTTTTTTTACACTATTTTACTTGTCCAGTTAGAGCGCCTCAACACTTCAGTGTACAATTACTTTTGCAGTACCGTGCTAATGCACGGCTCTGTACTGCAGAAATTATCATCTCCTGTGAATGCCGGAGCTCTGCTGGCATTCACAGGAAGTATGTCATCACAGCAATAGGGGTCATTATTTCACCCCTTGCTGGCATGGCAACACATCTCACAGAAATATTTTCTGATCCGCCTCTTGCAACCTGCATCTTCCCCTTGCTCAACCCCATGTATAAAATGTACGTCTCTTCATTATTTTATTATTAATTTCCCATTTTTACTCTATATTATTACTATCTTTTCTATTTTCGCTACTTGTTTTCTTTTGCTAATACATATATAATATATATATATATATATATATATATATATATATATATATATATATATATATATATATATATATATATGTATATATTCAGTTGTGGCCAAAAGTATTGAAAATGATTGCAATCACAAATTCTTTGGTATTATTATCTTCATTTAATTTGTTTTCAATGAAAAAACACAAAAGAGAATGAAGTAAAAAGCAAAACATTGATCATTTCACACAAAAACTCCAAAAATGGACCAGACAAAAGTATTGGCACCCTCAGCCTAATACTTGGTTGCACAACCTTTAGCCAAAATAACTGCGATCAACCGCTTCCGGCAACCATCAATGAGTTTCTTACAATGCTCTGCTGGAATTTTAGACCATTTTTCTTTGGCAAACTGCTCCAGGTCCCTGATATTTGAAGGGTGCCTTCTCCAAACTGCAATTTTTAGATCTCTCCACAGGTGTTCTATGGGATTCAGGTCTGGGACTCATTGCTGGCCACCTTAGAAGTCTCCAGTGCTTTCTCTCAAACCATTTTCTAGTGCTTTTTGAAGTGTATTTTGGGTCATTGTCCTGCTGGAAGACCCATGACCTCTGAGGGAGACCCAGCTTTCTCACACTGGGCCCTACATTATGCTGCAAAATTTGTTGGTAGTCTTCAGACTTCATAATGCCATGCACACAGGGGTGCACCGAGCCCCACTGCCGCCTGAGCCGCGGCACTGATTACGGGGGGGGGGTGCTACTGATGCCTGGGGCTGCCGCCCCTCCTACTGGGACCGGGTCGCCACTGCCGCCTGAGCCGCGGCAGTGATTGCTGGCCGCGGCCGTGAGTACCGGGGGGGGGGGTGCTACTGATGCCTGGGGCCCCTGCCGCCCCTTCTGTGCCTCTCCCCCGGCGGTCGCCGCTTACCTCCGGTGCGCGGGTGAGCGGCCGGCGCCATGACGGGGGAGGGCTGTTTGCATTCAGGCGCCGCCCCCTTCTGCACAGCCGCTCCCCTGCCGGCTGCTGCCTGAATGACAGGGCTCACACTGTCCAATGGACGGTGCGGCCCTGCATGCACACTGTCAAGCAGTCCATTGCCAGAGGCAGCAAAGCAACCCCAAAACATGAGGGAACCTCCGCTATGTTTGACTGTAGGGACCGTGTTCTTTTATTTGAATGCCTCTTTTTTCTTCTGTAAACTCTATGTTGATGCCTTTGCCCCACAAGCTCTACTTTTGTCTCATCTGACCAGAGAACATTCTTCCAAAACGTTTTAGGCTTTCTCAGGTAAGTTTTGGCAAACTCCAGCCTGGCTTTTTTATGTCTCGAGGTAAGAAGTGGGGTCTTCCTGGGCCTCCTACCATACAGTCCCTTTTCATTCAGACGCCGACGGATAGTACGGGTTGACACTGTTGTACCCTCAGACTGCAGGGCAGCTTGAACTTGTTTGGATGTTAGTCGAGGTTCTTTATCCACCATTCGCACAATCTTGCGTTGAAATCTCTCGTCAATTTTTCTTTTCCATCCACATCTAGGGAGGTTAGCCACAGTGCCATGGGCTTTAAATGTCTTGATGACACTGCGCACGGTAGACACAGGAACATTCAGGTCTTTGGAGATGGACTTGAAGCCTTGAGATTGCTCATGCTTCCTCACAATTTGGTTTCTCAAGACCTCAGACAGTTCTTTGGTCTTCTTTCTTTTCTCCATGCTCAATGTGGTACACACAAGGACACAGGACAGAGGTTGAGTCAACTTTAATCCATGTCAACTGGCTGCAAGTGTGATTTAGTTATTGCCAACACCTGTTAGGTGCCACAGGTAAGTTACAGGTGCTGCTTAATTACACAAATTAGAGAAGCATCACATGATTTTTATAACAGTGTCCAATACTTTTGTCCACCCCTTTTTTATGTTTGGTGTGGAATTAGATCCAATTTGGCTTTAGGACAATTGTTTTTGTGTTTTTTCATTGAAGACCAATTAAATGAAGATAATAATACCAAAGTAATTTGTGATTGCAATCATTTTCAGGAGGAAAATGAGTATTATCTGACAGAATTGCAGGGGTGTCAATACTTTTGGCCACAACTGTAAATATAAATATATATATATATAAGCAAAAGAAAACAAGTAGCGAAAATAGAAAAGATAGTAATAATATAGAGTAAAAATGGGAAATTAATAATAAAATAATGAAGAGAAATACATTTTATACAAAGGGTTGAGCAAGGGGAATATGTATAGCTTGCCCTGGGAAGTCACTTTTGTAGCGTTACGCTGGGGTTTTCTCCACACTGACCCTTGGTCGCAGGACTATTCATGTTCCAACCAGTGATATAGGTGGGACATAAAGGCTAGATCATGATATTTGGGCAAGTTTTGAATTGACTTGCTGGCTGCACCATTCATATTGTGGTAACTGTGGTTAATAATCAGATTTTTGCATATAATCAATGCTCTTATTTCATTGCTGATTTTCCACTACCTGTGATCATTTTGCCTGTTGTCTTATGCGTGTTCAGTTCTATAATGTGTTTTGACACAATTTTTTAATTGTTTTTCATGTTTTCTGTTTGGTGTTGTTTTGGACTTTTCAATAAAATATTATTCTGTAATTACATTTAGTGATCATCTCATTTCTGTTATGTGGCTTTTCTCCTCTTTTTGCAAATTTGTATACTGTATTACACAAAGGGTAGTAGGAGAAAATGAACCCCATAATTGATTTCTCTTGAACACAGTGATACCCCATATTTGCTTTAATAAACTAATATTTGGGCACATGCAAAACTCAGAAAGGAAAGACCACTATTTAAATTTTTGGAACACAAATTTGGACACTGTGTTGCATTTACAGAGCCCCTGAGGTTCTAAAACATTAGAAATCCTCCCCGAAGTGACCACGCTATAAGTTGAGTGATAGATGAGGTCCTGAGTGACAATCGTTTTTTCTGCAGTATACGTTAGGGCTGTTATTGGTAACATTTTGGGGTACAGAACATATTTTCATTGCTTACAGTATAAGGTTGGCATCACATTGTTGTGTTCTAGGCTGAGCACTTGCAGTTTCTGATTTCCCTTCTCTCTTAAGGCCCTGTTATACGCAATGATATCGCTAACGATATTGTTGCAACATTATTGGTTTTGTGACGTTGCAGCAACCTCGAAACGACATTGTTGCGTATGACATTTACCAGCGACCAACGATGAGGTCGTTCATCGTTGATAAATGACCAGGACCATTTTTTTGGTCTTTGGTCTCCCACTGGGTGGCCAGCATCCACGTGTGTGACAGTGGGAGACCAATGATCAACGACCTCCCAGTGCCGCACAGCACACGCTGGGAGGCTGGTAACCAGGGTAAACATCGGGGCCTAAACGCAGCGCTGCACTTAGTTACCAGATGTTTACCCTCGATACCAGTGTTCTCACTGGTCGCTGGTAAGTCTGCCTGTTTGACAGCTCACCAGCGATCAGATAATGACATCCCAGCGACCCCCATCGTTGGTGGGATCGCTTGGACATCATTATGTGTAATGGGGCCTTTAGTATCTGTTATTGTTTGCAACCCTGACATCTCGTCAACAGCGCTGCAGCCAATCAGTGAGCTTAGTGGCTCTGAGTAGCTTGTGCCATCAACTCGTACAGAGATATTGAGCTCAGCTATAAATTGCAGTGCGCTGCTAACAATATAATACACTAGCATGCGTGGTGTAGACTCAGTGCTAGACCTGTGGTAAGTGAGTAAAGCTCAGGGTTTTTTTAAGAAAACTACAGCTGGTGAAGATGCGTTCTCTGAAAGTGGAAACCCATTTAACCCCTTCACGACCCTTGGCCCTATGTTTGGGCCATGAAAACCAAGTCATTCCCGACCCTTGGCCCTAGGGGTGGGCCATGGAATGATCGGGCTCCTGCAGGCCGAGTGAGGGTCTCACTGACCTGTCACTCGGCCTGCAGGTACATAGGGAGTTGTACAACACCCCAGAGGGGGTCGATTTACCCCCACCCCCACCCCCCCGGCTACAGGCACGGTGATTGGCACTCAAAAGTGAAAGTGAAAATCACCGCGCCTGTAATGCTTCCCTGCCTGCCGCTGCTATCCCTACCCTCCGATCTGCTCCCCTGTCATCCTCTAACTGCCCCCCTGTCCCCCACCTCTCTTTCCTGCCCCCTCTTCATCTTTCTTACCCCCCCCAGATTCCTGTTCCTGCCGCCCGCTTCCTGTCCCTGCGCCCGCTTCCTCTTCCTGCCGCCCGACTCCTCCTGACTGCCCCCGCTTCCTCCTAGGTGCCCCTGTCAGCCCCCCATCCCCTGTCAGGCCCCTCTTCCCCCTTCCTGCCCCCCGATCACCGGAGCGGCGATCACCTCTCCCACTCCACCCCTCCGGCGGCCCGGCTGTCAGCGCTGCGTCCCGCTCCTCCTCCTCTTCTGCGCCGCCTCCGGGATCTGACAGCTCTGTGCTGGAGCTGTCAGATCACTTCTACAGCTAGATCCTGAGGATCCAGCTGTAGGAAGTGATCTGACAGATCCAGCACAGTGATCCACAGTGACCATTATGTGATCACTGTGGATCACTGTACTGGATCTGTCAGATCACTTTCTACAGCTGGATCCTGAGGATCCAGCTGTAGGAAGTGATCTGACAGATCCAGCACAGTGATCCACAGTGACCATTATGTGATCACTGTGGATCACTGTGCTGGATCTGTCAGATCCCTTTCTACAGCTGGATCCTGAGGATCCAGCTGCAGGAAGTGACCTGACAGCTCCAGCACAGTGATCCACAGTGACCATTATGTGATCACTGTGGATCACTGTGCTGCAGCTGTCAGATCACTTTCTGCAGCTGGATCCTGGGGATCCAGCTGCAGAAAGCAATCTGACAGCCCGGGCGCACTGATGCACATAGTGGGTCTCTGCGCCTGGGCTCTTAGATCGCTGCTCTACAGCCCGATCTCCCTGCATGGGCATCGAGCTGCAGAAAGTGATCTGACACCCCGGGCGCAGTGACCCACTATGTGCATCACTGCGCCTGGGCTGCCAGATCGCTTTCCGCAACTCGATCCCCATGCAGGGGGATCGAGTTGCAGAAAGCAATCTGACAGCCTGGGCGCAGTGATGCACATAGTGGGTCAATGCGCCTGGGCTGCCAGATCGCTTTCCGCAGCTCGATCCCCATGCATGGGGATCGAGCTGCGGAAAGCGATCTGGCAGCCCAGGCGCAGTGATGCACATAGTGGGTCACTGCGCCTGGGGTCTCAGATCACTTTCTGCAGCTCAATCACCATGCTGGCGGATCGGGCTCCAGAGTAGCGATCTGAAAGCAAAGGTGATCGAACGTCGTGGGACCTTCGTTGTGGACTACGTCGGAGACAATTGAACGTCGTGGGACCTTCGTTATGGACTACGTCGGAGCGATCGAGCGTCGTGGGACCTTCGTCCGAATTGTGTCTGTGTTTTTTTTTTCAAATAAAAAGATTTTTTTCTGTGTGTATTTATTGACTATTTACCATACTAGAGATTCCTAATGGCGGGTCTAACATTGGCCCTATATTATGAATCTCGGGCTTAGTGCCAGCTGCCAATAAAAAGCTGGCATTAACCCCTTTATTACCCAGTTAACCACTGCCACCAGGGCAACTGGAAGAGCGTGGGTACAGCGCCAGAAAATGGCGCTTCAATGAATGCGCCATTTTCTGGGGCGGCTGTGGGCTGCAATTCGCAGCATGGGGGGCCCAGAACGCTTGGGCCTCTCTATGCTGAGGATTCCAGTCCCCAGCTGCCTAGTTGTACCTGGCTGGACCAAAAATATGGCGGAGCCCCACGTAATTTTTTTTCTAGAATTAGTTCTAGAAATTTAAAAAAAAATGGGCTTCGCTGTATTTTTGGTTCCAGCCAGGTATGACGAGGCAGCTGGGGGTGGGTGGCAGTCCGTAGCTGCCAAGTTGTACCTGGCTGGACCAAAAATATGGCGGAGCCCTATGTCATTTTTTTCTAGAAATAATTCTAGAAATAAAAAAAAAAATAGGCTTCGCTGTATTTTTGGTTCCAGCCAGGTATGACGAGGCAGCTGGGGGCTGGTGGCAGTCCGTAGCTGCCAAGTTGTACCTGGCTGGACCATAAATATGGCGGAGCCCCATGCCATTTTTTTTTCTAGAATTAGTCCTAGAAAAAAAAAAAAATGGGCTTCGCTGTATTTTTGGTTACCAGCCAGGTACAACGAGGCAGCTGGGGGTTGCTGGCAGTCCGTAGCTGCCAAGTTGTACCTGGCTGGACCAAAAATATGGCGGAGCCCCATGCCATTTTTTTTTTACTTCTACCAATAAAATGACAAGGAGCTTTGCCTATTTTTTGGATGCCAGAAAGGTACAACTTGGCAGTTGGGGGGCTGCAATCCTCATCGTGGAGAGACCCAAATGTTGTGGCCCCCCCACGCTGCAAATTGCAACCCACAGCCACCCCAGAAAATAGCAAATTAGAGGTGCCATTTTCTGGTGCTATACCGCAACTCTTCCAGTTGCCCTTGTGCTGGTGGCAATGCTAGTGGCACACAGGGGTTCTCCATACGCGACATGGAGTCAGTTAACAATTCCAATTGTTAGCGGACACCATGTCGCGTATGGAGAGCCCCTGTGTGCCTAAACATTGGAGCTCCCCCACAAGTGACCCCATTTTGGAAACTAGACCCCCCAAGGAATGTATCTAGATGCATAGTGAGCACTTTGAACCCCCAGGTGCTTCACAAATTGATCCATAAAAATAAAAAAGTACTTTTTTTTTTCCACAAAAAAATTATTTTTTCATTTTTACGGATCAATTTGTGAAGCACTTGGGGGTTCAAAGTGCTCACTATGCACCTAGATGCGTTCCTTGGGGGGTCTAGTTTCCAAAATGGGGTCACTTTTTGGGGGGCTCTAATGTTTAGTCACACAGCGGCTCTCCATACGCAACATGGTGTCGCTAACCGTTCCAATTGTTAGCGGACACCATGTCGCGTATGGAGAGCCCCTGTGTGCCTAAACATTGGAGCTCCCCCACAAGTGACCCCATTTTGGAAACTAGACCCCCCAAGGAACGTATCTAGATGCATAGTGAGCACTTTGAATCCCCAGGTGCTTCACAAATTGATCCGTAAAAATGAAAAAATAAATTTTTTGTGGAAACAAAGTACTTTTTCATTTTTACGGATCAATTTGTGAAGCACTTTGGGGTTCTAAGTGCTCACTATGCATCTAAATAAGTTCCTTGGGGGGGTCTAGTTTCCAAAATGTGGTCACTTGTGGGGGAGCTCCAATGTTTAGGCACACAGGGGCTCTCTAAACGTGACATGGTGTCCGCTAACAATTTGAATGGAAAATCATCTCAAATTGTTAGCGGACACCATATCACGTTTGGAGAGCCCCTGTGTGCCTAAACATTGGAGCTCCCCTACAAGTGACCCCATTTTGGAAACTAGACCTCCCAGGGAACTTATCTAGATGGGTGGTGAGCATTTTGAACACCCCAATGCTTCACAAATTAATCTGTAAAAATGAAAAAAGAAAATTTTTGTGGAAAAAAAAGTGCTTTTTCATTTTTATGGATGAATTTGTGAAGCACCTGGGGGTTCAAAGTGCTCACTATGCATCTAGATACGTTCCTTGGGGGGTCTAGTTTCCAAAATGGGGTCACTTGTGGGGGAGCCCCAATGTTTAGGCACACAGGGGCTCACTAAACACAACATGGTTACAGCTAACAATTTGAGCTGATTTTTATTCAAATTGTTAGCGGACACCATGTCGCGTTTGGAGAGCCCCTGTGTGCCTAAACATTGGAGCTCCCCCCAAGTGACCCCATTTTGGAAACTAGACCCCCCAGGGAACATATCTAGATGGGTAGTGAGCATATTGAACCCCCACGTGCTTTACAAATTGATCTGTGAAAATGAAATAGTACTTTTTTTTTCACAAAAATTTTCTTTTAGCCTAAATTTTTTCGTTTTCACATGGCAACAGCATAAAATTCATCCTAAAATTTGTTGGGTAATTTCTCCTGAGTACACCGATACCTCATATGTGGTCATAAACCACTGTTTGGGCGCACAGCAGGGGTCAGAAGGGAAGGAGCGCAATTTCACTTTTTGAATGTAAAATTAGCTCCAAAATTCAAATTGCGCTCCTTCACTTCTGAGCCCTGCCGTGCGCCCAAACAGTGGTTTATGACCACATATGAGGTATCGATGTACTCGGGAGAATTTGCACAACACATTTTAAGATCCATTTTATCCTGTTGCCCATGTGAAAATGAAAGAATTGAGGCTGAAAGAACATTTTTGATAAAAAAATGAAAATATCCATTTTTTGTTTCCACTTTGCTTGAGTTCCTGTGAAGCACCTGAAGGGTTAATAATCTTCTTGAATGTAGTTTTGAGTAGCTTGAGGGGTGCAGTTTTTGGAATGGTGTCACTTTTGGATGTTTTCTGTCATGTACACCCCTCAAAAGGACTTCAAATGTGATGTGGTCACTAAAAAAAATGGTTTTGTAAATTTTGGTTGAAAAATGAAAAATTGCTGATGAACTTTGAACCCTTATAACGTCCTAACAAATTTTTTTTTTTTTTTTCCAAAATTGTGCTGATGTGAAGTAGACATGTGGGAAATATTATTTACTAACTTTTTTCTGTCACATATCTCTCTTGTTTATCAGAAAAAAAAATAAAAAATGTGAAAATTGTGAAATTTTCAAAATTTTTGCCATATTTTTTATTTTGATTTTTTCACAAATAAACACAAAAATTATCAACTTAAATTTAATACTAGCATGAAGCCCAATATGTCACGAAAAAACTATCTCAGAATCGCAAGGATCGGTTGAAGCGTTCCCGAGTTATAACCTCATAAAGGGACACTGGTCAGAATTGCAAAAAAGGCCAAGGTCTTTAGGGTCAAAATAGGCTGGGTCCTGAAGGGGTTAAAGCCTTATTCACACATCTGTTTCCTTGTTTAGTATTTCATTAGTAATTCCAAGCCAAAACCAGGAGTGGCTCTGGAACACAGAACAGGTGTGAACATTTCAATTAGTTTTTCAATCCTTATTTTGACCTACAAACACTAATACAAAATACTGTTTAAATAGTGAGGTGGGATTAAGGCCTTTGGCTGGGCATATACATAAAATAACTGACGAGTGAGGACTCCATCGGCCATCAGCTGTCTCTCTCATTTCCTCCATACTCTTGAGGTTTCATTTTAAATGGCTCTAGCAGCAGTTGATCTACATAACAAAAGGGTCAGGGGCTTTGGTGTAACTTGGCTTCAATACATTTTTATTGAGCTTTTGGTGATAACAATTACATAACAGAAGGAATACAGGGGTTTAGCTGGACCAAAGTGGTGGGGAGGCGGATAAGACCAGGCATAAAGGGAGCTATCGTGAAGCAGAATACAATAAAGTAAAAACATAAGCAATATCAAAGTGAGTGAGTATCAAGTAGCTAATGTGAAATCAGGGCTGCCAGCGGCTGCTGTTCACATATAACCCACCTTTTCAAGACCCTCTGTTTGGATAGAAAAAGAATAGAAAAAATTTGTGCTGAAAGATGGAGTTGGTTTTTTTCGATCACCTCCTTGAATGTAGGGGATAGGTGAGACTTCCATCTAGCCACCAGACACAACCTGGCTGCTATTAGGACATAAGAGATTGCTCCCCGGAGATCAGGGGGGAACAGATCTATACTAACATTCAAAATTGCCAGTTGTAGGGTAAGATCAATAGAACTACCAGAGAGGGATTCAATCAGACTAGCAATTACTGTCCAAAAGGGGGCGATCCTTGGGCAGGACCACCACATGTGTGTCAAGGTACCTACAAGCCCACACTGTCTCCAGCACAGTGGAGACTGGCCAAGTGTGAAGCGAGCTAGACGGGAGGGAGACAGGTACCACCAGAGGTGAATCTTTTTCAGATTTTCCAGATGGTTGAAACCATGTGGCCCTGTGATTCCCTGACAGAGCCGCCTGCCAGTCTTCGTAAGAGGCTGTGAAACCCAGGTTCAACTCCCACCTTTGCATGTAGTTTAATTTGAGGGGAATGTCTGATAAGAGAAATTCTCTATAAATGCCTGAGAGGCCTTTGGTTTGCAGTGGTGTAACTTGAAGCTCATGGGCCTTGATGAAAAAGCTCCAACGGGGCCCCCAATTATTGCAAATCTTTAATAGCATTAGCCTATTTCTACAAGCCAAAGGGACTTTTGGGGCCCCCTAGGTTCCAGGGCTTTGGTGCGATTGCAAACCCTGCACCCATTGTAGTTACACCCCTTGTCATAACTACCTGATCCTCATCTCCCCCATACTAATTCCTACCTAAATTCAGTGAGTTCTCTCCCATGGGTAAAGGGGCCCTTACTGCAAACCCTTAACCACCACCCAACCTTATTCTTAAGCAGTGGACAGAAATGGAAAAAAATGTGGCTAATTAACTGAATGTATTCACAACAGTTCTTAGAACATCCAATGCTTTCAAGTTAAGCTGGATTTTTGTGTAACTTTTCATCTCCAAGTGAAAGCTTTCCTAATCCATGCTCATCTAAACAGTATGAATAGTACCCAGAAGAACGTGATGTTTATTTGCATGTCTGCTATGACCTGGGTTGCTCCCTTCTAGAAGCGGACTTACAGCAATAATAAAGATTATTACTAGAATAACAATATTAGCTTCTGAGGATAGTGTTTCTCTTTTGAAACAGGATAGAAATATAAAATGTATATTGCTATGATGATTAAATTCATGTACTTCTTTTCAGGCCACCTTGAGAATTCTTTAACTTCAAGCTCGTCCACTCCCTGTTTTAAAGCAAAACATTTCGTTTCCCACATCTACAGGCTTTAACATTTTGGTTAAGCTTCGGAAACAAAGGAACGCTATTCCATTTTTAATCTTGAAAGAATGTGCCGATCAAATCAAGTTGGCAGTGGTATGTAAATTAAGCTCTCGCCGCCAGGAGAAGTTAACCTGTTCAAACGCCTGCGAACGAGAGTGTTGCCATATATATGGGATTTATTTATACTTTTTGGACATTGTCTCTATTATAATTTCCAGGCTTTTTTGTCTATAGTATATCATTACATTTGTCAATCAGTTGCACTTTACATGAAATGTTTTGTATCCTGCCAATAAAGTGGATGCTATGTTGCTAATGTTTCAGCAGATATGAGGCATAGTGCTTGAAAGCATTAGGGAAATATACAGTTAGCGGAATTTTTGTACTTTTATTTGGTTTTTATTCCATGGATGATAGCACAAAAAATTAATAAGCTATTCCCATCTCCGAGATCCTATTCCAATATGTAGTAGGTGTAATACTAATAATATTAGCAAATATCTCCAATTAGAAATGTAGTATAGTACTCCTGATTCGCTACGTCTCTTACCTCATGTGCAGGGCATTAGCTTAAGTATTCATGGTTACGATCTCTCATATAGTGGCAGTTAGTTCTTAGTGGTCATAACCATGGATAACTTTGCTATTGTAAGGCCCTGTACATGGGGTAAGTGATATAGCAAATCAGGAGAACTATACCACATTTCTTATTGGAGGTGTTTGCTAATATTATTATTACACGTACCTGGGGTGTAACTACAACAGGTGCAGGGGTTGCAAATGCACCTGGAGCCTAGGGGGGCCCCAAAGTCCCTTCGGTCTATAGAAAAACACTAATGCTATTAATGCCTTGTAATGATTGGGGTCCCCACTGGAGATATCGCATCGGGGCCCATGAGCTTCAAGTTACACCACTGTCACCTACTACATATTGGGAAAGGATCTTCCAGATGAGAATAACCTTTAACCTATTGGTAAACTCCCTTCCTAGTTTTTGTATATGTTGATTCTAAGGCTACATTCAGACTGTGCGTTTTTTTTCTCTTCTGTTCTGCTGCATTTTTAGCTGCAAAACAGGAGATGTCCAAAAAAAATGCACCCAATCCATTTTTGGATGCGTTTTTGACTGCTGCGTTTTTCCTCCCATTTTGAAGGGCTCCTATGGGAAAAATGCAGGCCAAAAATGCTACAGAAATTGACATGTCATTTTCCAAATTGAAGCTCTCCTAAGGCTGAAGGCACACTGTCGTGCATCAAACACGGAGCGTGTTTGATGCACGACAGTGATGCTAGTGTAATGCGTGTTTGTGGGTATGTGTGGTGCGAGTGTGGTGCGTGTGGTGAGTGTGCCTGCATGTATTGATGTGAGTGTGCTGTGAGTGTGAGGTGTGAGTGCATGTATGGTTTGTGTTTGTGATGCTGGCCATGGTCCTGAAGGACCACAGGCAGCATTTGTCAGGGAATTCAAATGTCCCACCATTTAAGCAGCTCCTCAAAAGTCATAATTGCTTTCCAATAAGCTTTTAATATGACTAAGCGATTTGTGCCAGATCAGAACCCCAAACTACAGACGCTGCATTTCGGGGTAACTGCCCCTCATCAGTGTAGTGTGTGGGATATTCTGATCTGGCTGTGTGAGTGGGCTAAGACAAGGTCTGGGTCTGCTTCAATGTGGCACTGGAGTTTTTCCACTTCCTTACTGAAGTGCAAATTTGCATATTTCCTAGAGGGATAATGTGGCTACAATCTCCTCACCTACTTAGCTGTCTCCATAAGGTAGATAGCAAGTTCCCAGACCTTGTCTTAGCCCACTCACACAGCCAGATCAGAATATCCCACACACTACACTGATGAGGGGCAGTTACCCCGAAATGCAGTGTCTGTAGTTTGGGGTTCTGATCTGGCACAAATCCCTTAGTCATATTAAAAGCTTGTTGGAAAGTGATTATGACTTTGAGGAGCTGCTTAAATGTGGCACTGGAGTTTTTCCACTTCCTTACTGAAGTGCAAATTTGCATATTTGCATATTTCCTAGAGGGGGGATGTGGCTACAATCTCCTCACCTACTTAGCTGTCTCCATAAGGTAGATAGCAAGTTCCCAGACCTTAAAGATTACCTGTTATTTTCCAATAATATGTAATTCGTTTACCTGCTGTAAATTCCGCTCTTCTTCTGAATTTATGTGTAAGTCTAGTCTTTTTAGCCAAGGAAGGCGTGTTCCTAGACAGTATTCTGTTGGTATCTTCATGAGATTTATCCCACTTTGGCTGAAGAGGCAAGTTTTACACAAAAGCAAGAACGGCCAAATTTTAGGGTACCATTACACGTCGCAACATTGCATGCAATTTCACTTGCAATTTGCTGGTTGCACTGAAATCATGGACACATAGCTCCATTTGTTCACAGCAACTAAATAGAACAATGTGTCCATGATTTCACTGCAATCAGCAAATTGCAAGTGAAATTGCATGCAATGTTGCAACGTTTAACGGTACCCTTAGGAACAGATGCAGGAACAAAGACTCAACAACGCCAGATTCAGGAGAACAACTGCATTTACTCTTGACTGAAAAATTACATAATTATAAAGGAAAAAAAAAATCATAGTATAAAGAAGAATAATATGGCCCTATAAAAGTCTGTGTGGCCAATTCATTAAGGCGATTACAGCAGAATCCTGGCTTAAAACACAATATTTGGCTTAGGCCGGCTTCACACCACGGTTTTGAGCTGTCAGGTTATGTTCGGTGTTTTGTAGAAAGCTCTGGACAGAACAGAAACGGAGGGCAAATATGCCCTCCGGTCCTGTTTTCTTCCGGAATCGGCAGATCGCAGATTTCAAGAGCTGTCCCTGCGGAAATTTCAAAATCGCGGCTAGCGGTCCTGAAATGTCAGCAGGGAGCTCTGCACGGTGCTGAAGTTGAGCTGAGCCTTAGCACCGTGCGTCCGGGTGCCGGACCGATTTTCTGTCGGATCCGGCACCATAGACTCCCATGTTAGGGGGCGCCGGATCTGGGTTAACATGGGCCCTAAATGCTCACATAGTGCACCGTCACACTCAGACATTTGGGTTACATTTACAAGTGCGGACTTCAGACTGGTAAATGTGCGTGATCTATAATATTCAAGTCATTCAGCGCTTGTATCTGGCCTTTTTACACAGGATGATGAAGAATGATGGGTACAGAGCAATAACCGGTAGAGCAATCTGTCCTCTACAGTATCATGTTATCAGCGGCACTTCTGCAGTTTGCAGCAGGCGATCTGCTGCCGAGAGCAAGGATTTTGGTTCCTCTATAAACATCCAATCACCCGATGATGAGCAGCATTTTGCTGGGCAATTGCAGACATGTTTACACCTAGGAACTCTCGTCTGTGCATCCGGGATTTATAAATGTGGATGTTACATACACACAACACACGGTATGTGACGCAAACACTATATTTTACATGTACACACCAAGCACACACACACAGACACACACATCCATTCCCATCATTGTCTGTGTCATATAGGACGGCTCCTCCAGGGAAAGTCACTCTTTCTAACCTCTTATCCTCTGACCAAGAGATGGGGATTGTGAACACAGGACTCCTTATATTGATTATAAAATTACCTACAAGTGTTTAATAAAACTGGTTTTACAAACTGTAGAGTCAGTAAGAAGAATGTCTTCATAGAATCATCTACTTAAATGTCATCTTTAACTTAATCTGCTATATTCTTCATATTATATGTTTCAATAATTTTTATTGATTTTAAATTGGCAAACGTAAGATAACAGGTTGATCATAGATGTCGAAAATGATTTAACAAAGAATCTGCTAGGTATGCACATTACACATTGTAAAGTCCAGTCATTAAGATTTTTTTATCGTATGTATCTAAACAAAAAAAAACAAGAAATAAACATTCTAACAATCAACATCTAAGAATGTATAGATTTATGAATCCTTGTGGTTCTAGTTCAGGTCTATCTTGATGATAAGCTGAAGGGAAAAGTAAGGGTATGTGCACACTTACCGGCGGGTTGGTCGGCGGCGGCAGGGCGGACCCACCAGGATGCTCCGGAGCCGTCCACGGGCATCCTGGCGGGTATGTGCGGCGGGTGTCGGGCGGGTGCACAGCGGTTAGCGGCGGCGGTTCTGCAGCGGCTGGAAGCAGCACATGATTCTGCTTGCAGCCGCTGCAGAACCGGCCGGATTATAGAACATGCTCATTCTTTGCTAACCCGCTGGGAACCCAGCGGGTTAGCAAAGATTGAGCATGTGTAAACCGCCGGTGTGTGCACAGCGGGTGTCGGTTTACATAGGTTTCAATGTTAATCCAAACGCCGGTTTGGATTAACATAAATTTACATGAAATTTATGTAAACCGACCGGCGGTTTAAACACCTAATCCGACCCTAACCCGGCCAGTGCGCACATACCCTAAGACTCCGACTAGTTCCCCAAGGAATACAATACACATTTAAAGGAACTATAATACAATTATGATGGAAAACTCGCGTTCTTTGCCCATGTCTATATTGGGGGGAGGGGAGGAAGAGGAAGGTTCATGGAGATTACAGGTGGTTAGTAGATTGGTATACTTTGTTCTGTTTATTAAAGTCTCCAATATGTTAACCCTACTAGACTACGAATAGGCTCATTTTATGTGTTAATCTATATGGAGTTCCGGTCTCTCACACCGATGGGAAAGAGGATATAGGAGGTTCCAATCTTTCCATTTCAATTGGTATTTGTTCAAGAGATTATTCTGAAGTGAATAAGAAAATTCAAATGCATTATGACAGGCAATTATTTCTATTGTTTCTTCTATTCTTGGGGGAAAATCGTTTCTCCAATTAGCTGCGATATTGTTTTTGGCTGCAAGGATGATGTGTATTATTATTGCTCTGTGCCAAGTTGGTAGTTGGTCTACACCTACGAGTAGCAAGACGAAATTCTTCTGTTAGTTGTATGCAAACTTTAGTAACATGATTTATTAGTGATTGAATTTTGGACCAATATGTTTTGAGTTTCTTGCAGCGCCAGAAGACATGCGATAGTGTGCCTGTTCCCGAACAGTCTCTCCAGCATAGATATTTGGTGAAGTCTGTATGGAGTAAGGTACCATCTATTGTATACCTTGTAGTATGTTTCAATCAGATGAGAACTTCTGATGTGCGCATAAATGTTTTAAAAAATGATTTGCATTGGTCAGTATCCATTTTCACCTGGATCTCCTTCTCTCAAGCTATGAGGTTTGAGGATTTCATGAAGACCACATCCTGATTAAAGTTCTGGTAGATTGTTTTAGTCTTCCAAGATATAGTGTTCTGGGGATTTTTAAGCATTTGGGTTACGTTTTGTGGCAGAAAAAAATTAATTTTATGTGATTCTATAAGTACATGAATTTTGGACCATATTTTAGCTTCAGACTGATTTAGTATAAATTTTCTTCTGAGGTATTCAAAGGGTATGAGCTCTCGAATTGTCTAAAATATCAGGAATGGTATTCATTCCTGCTGCTTTCCAAATCTTCATTTTTATTTTGGGAGCAATTATTTCCAAAATTTCAATACTTATCCAGTCCGGAGGTACCGATGTAAAGTGTGCAGTAGATAGGTTGAGTAAGGCTCTCCATGTTTTTATTGCTGCTTTAACCGTTATGTTTTTAGGTAAAGTATTCTTTTTGTCGCAAAGGTACGCAGTGAGAAGCAGACCCATTTTATTACGTAGGTTCTTTGGTTCTTCCAGTCCTAGCCAGGCTGGTTTTTCAGTATCTATCCACCAATTCTGGCTGAGTTTGATAATTGTTGCTTGTAGATAGGCACTAATGTTAGGGATGGCCAATCCTCCATTATTTTTGCTCTTAATAAGCGTCGATTTCGTTACTCTGGGTTTGAGTTTGTTCCATACGAAATTAAATACTTGTGTTTGAAGTTTCTGCAACCACTTTGCTGGCACACAGAGGGGGATAGACCTGAATTTGTAGAGAAGCTTAGGAAGCAAGCACATCTTGTATGCATTAACTCGACCTAGCCATGAGATTTCTAATTTGGTCAGATGTAATATGTCCGATTGGATAGTTCTGTATATATCCGCTAGGTTAACATCAATGATTGAAGTTAAGGGTTTAGTTAGATGAATACCTAAATGACTTATATTCTCTTTTGCCCAGTCTAAAGTCGTTTCGGATTTGAGAACATCTATTAACTGTGATGTTAGGTTAAAACTTAAAACTTGAGTTTTTGTTAAGTTGATTTTGTAAAGCAATATCTCGGAAAATAACTGTATGGTATTCAGGAGATTTCTTATAGAGTTAAGGGGGGTCAGTTAATGTAATTAGAATGTCGTCCGCGAATAGGGAGATTTTAAATTGTCTTTGATAGAGTGGAATTCCTTTGATTAAAGGGTTCATATGTATTTTCTCTGCAAGGGGTTCGATAAAGAAATCGAAAAAAATGGGAGAAAGAGGGCATCCCTGTCTGGTCCAATTAGTCAGGGGAATTTTATCAGAAAGGCAGTTGTTAGTGAACACCCTAGCTGAGGGGGTCGAGCATAAGGAGCTAATTACGTTCATAATTCCTCCCTCAAAACCGAACCTGTTCAAGGTCTGAAAAAGGAAACCCCAATGAACTCTGTCGAATGCTTTCTCAGCATCGACAGCAACTACAGGGGTTGGGATCCCCTCTTTCTCCACATGTGAAATTAGATTTATGGCCCACCTCTTTGAGTCCGTAGTTCATCTACCTGATACAAAACCCACTTGGTCTTTGTGTAAAAGATGCGGGGCTACTTTTTGTATTCTTGTCGTAATTGTTTTAGTTATGATTTTTAAATCCAAAATAAGAAGGGAAATTGGCCGGTAGTTACGAACGTCATCTTTGTCTCCTTTACCTTTATAAATAACTGATGTCATCGCTTCTTGTATCTCAGCTGGCAATTTACTATGTTCAGAAGTGAGGTAGTTGGCGAGTTCTACTAGGTAAGAGGTGAGAAATGTTTTAAAATTAGTATAATATTCATTTTGGAGGCCGTCCAGTCCTGGGGATTTGTTTTTCCGTAGTGTATTGATAGTTTGTAGGATCTCTGAATGAGTAAAGGGGGAATTTAGAGTTCTCAACTGGTCTGTTGACAGAGAAGGGGGATGTATGGAGTCTAAGAAGTCTTGTATGTTATGTTTTTGTGGGAGGGTTTCCGTTGGCTCATTTTTAAGATTATAAAGTCTTTTGTAAAATTTGGCAAAGGTCTCTGTGATTTTTTGGGGAGTTTTATGACTTACATTTTGGTCATCCTTTATTTGTGAGATCCTTGTTTTAAGTCTTTGAATTCTAATTTTTCTGGCAAAGAATTTTGAGGGCTTATTCATGGAGTTGTAGTAATTAGATTTCGAAATCTGAATTATTTTATCACATTCTGAGGTAAGCAATGATTTAAATTCTATTCTAAGTTTAAGTATTTCCCTGTGGATGTCTTCTTTGGGGGAATTCATTTGGTTTATCTCCAATTCTCTAATCTTTTTAACTATTGTTTCTGTAGTCTGTTTTTTTCCCGCTTAAGTCTGGAATTTAATTGGATGAGATGTCCTCTCATGACTGCCTTGTGAGCTGTCCTGAGCAGGGGCGGACCCAGACTGTAGTGGGCCCCGGTGCAAGAAATTTTTTGGGGGGCCCCCCGCCCCTCATAGTGGCAACAAAGTAATGTAAACATATAGATTGTAATATTTATTTACAACGCAACCCTCAAAGAGCCCTGCATAAAGTATAAAGGCTTCCTCACACCCCTCCAAATATTATCATGCCCCCACAGAACCCTCCAGATATATTAAAATGGCTTCCATATTATATAATTGGCTATATATATTTTAATACATCATCCATAGTCCTCCATATATTATAATGCATTCCACTACCCTCCATATATTATAATACACCCGCATAGCCCTCCATATAGTATAAGGCAGTCCCATAGTCCTCCATATAGTATAATGGGCCCTCATATTCCTCCATATAGTATATTGCACCCCATACTCCTCCTATGTTATATTGCACATTACATAGTCTCCCATCACTTTATTCACGGGTTAAAAAAAAAAAAAGTAAATACTCACCTCTCTTCTTGCTGCTCCGCTCTGCACGTATCAGCACGGTGGCACTCAGTGATGACATCATCGTGCCCCACCATGCTGAGCTGCAAAAAGCAGACAGCTCAGCCAGGACTCGAGTGAAGAATGCTGCCGGCAGAGGCAGCCGGGACTATAGGAACGGGAGCGGCATCCGCGGGGAACTACCACTGGCGCACACACACCGTGTACGCACGTGGCTCCGCTCCAAATGCCTTGTAGACACGCGGCTCGGCTCCACATGCCCTGCGCATACGCCTCCGTTCCGTACACATGCGGCTCCTCTACAGGACGCCCCAGCATATGCGGCTCCACTCCATCCACCTTATGCACACGCGGCTTTACTCCATATGTCCAGCACATGTGGCCCTGCCTCATACTCACGCGGCTCTGCACACACGTGGCTCCGCTCCGTACACCTCGTACATACTCGGCTCTGCTCCATACACCTCATACACTCGGCTCTGCTCCGTACACCTCGTACACATGCGGCTCCGCTCCGTACACCTCGTACACACTCGGCTCCACTCCGTACACCTCGTACACACTCGGCTCTGCTCCGTACACCACGTGCACACTCGGCTCTGCTCCGTACACCTCGTACACACTCGGCTCTGCTCCGTACACCACGTGCACACTCGGCTCTGCTCCGTACACCTCTACACACTCGGCTCTGCTCCGTACACCTCGTACACACTCGGCTCTGCTCCGTACACCTCGTACACACTCGGCTCTGCTCCGTACACCTCGTACACACTCGGCTCTGCTCTGTACACCTCGTACACACTCGGCTCTGCTCCGTACACCTCGTACACACTCGGCTCTGCTCTGTACACCTCATACACACGCGGCTCTGCTCCGTACACCACGTGCACACTTGGCTCTGCTCCGTACACCTCGTACACACTCGGCTCTGCTCCGTACACCACGTGCACACTCGGCTCTGCTCCGTACACCTCGTACACACTCGGCTCTGCTCCGTACACCTCGTACACACTCGACTTGCTCGTACACCTCGTACACACTCGGCTCCGCTCCGTACACTCGTACACACTCGGCTCTGCTCCTAACCTCGTACACACTCGCTCGCTACGTACACACTCGGCTCTGCTCCGTAACTTGTACACACTCGGCTCGCTATGTACACCTCGTACACATCGGCTCCGCTACGTACACACTCGGCTCTGCTCCGTACATCTTGTATAGACTCGGCTCCGCTCCGTACACCACGTATACACTCTGAACTCCGCTCCATACACCTCATACACACTTGGCTCTGCTACATCCACACTGTAAATCCCTCCTGACATAAACTTCATCTCATCCAGCACCATGACAACCAGCACAGCAGAGTCCTGCATACACTGAGGAGCTGATCATGTGACCACTGACTCCTCCCCTCAATGTGACATCATCACAGGTCCTGTAAAAGCATAAAAGCAGTGTACAGAGCAGCAAACCCCCCCCCCCGGGTCTGTCCTCAGCCTGTGCCCTGTCTTTGGTCCCTTTCCTTGTACCTGGGTCCTTGTGCAGAGCTGTGTCCCCTCATCTGCTGCTGCTGCTGAACAGCCATCAGCATGTGGAGAGAATTTCAGAGGCCCGCGCGCATTGCCAGGATTGGTTGAGTGAGGTCCTCCCCACAGTGCAGGAGAGGTCACATGACTCACTCTCTGCACTGTGATTGGGGCTCTGTCCTCGCTCCTGAGCTGCTGTGAGGGGGCGTGGCCGGCAGCTAGAAGAGGCGTGGCCGGCAGCATGTCGGCTTATTCTCCGTGCCTTGAGGGGGGGCCCGCTGGCCTGTCGGGGCCCTGGTGCCGCTGCACCAGTTGCACCACGGTAGGTCCGCCCCTGGTCCTGAGGGTTGTTATTGGAATGTCTCCAGTATCATTACCTTTAAAATAGAGGTTAAGAGCCTTTTCTATTTGGTCTCTGTATTGAGGGTGGAATAAAAGATATGAATTTGCCCTCCATATCGTATGGCTGGAGAAGTTTGGATGATGAGCTATTTCAAAGATTATTGGGGAATGGTCTGACCATGTTCTTGGAAGAATATTTATTGGCTTGAATTTGTGGAGAGCATTAATATCAGATAGTACTAAATCAATTCGTGTAAATGATTTGTGGGCATCAGAGTAGTGGGAGTATTCAACAGATGTCGTGTTGAGACAGCGGAATGTGACATAAAGTTCTTCTTTATGTATCCAAGGGTCTAGGGAAGTATTGGAGTTCCTACATTTGTTAGATGAATCCAATTCAGGGTTTGGGGACCGCATTGAAATCACTGAATATTATTAAGGGACCTTTTTTTTTACTGTTTGGACAATCTTAATGAGTTTATTTAGAAAAGAGATTTGGCTTTTATTGGGGGCATAAAGATTGACTAATGTACAGCGCACATCATCGACTTTGCATATTAAGATCATGAATCTGTCCTCTTCATCTCTAATCACCTCAATTTTTTTCACATTTTAGTGTTTCTTTGATAATTATGGCCACTCCTGATTTTTTTTTCTTATTGGAAGAAAGAAAGACATGCGGGAATTTCTTGTTGCTAAAGTTTGGAGTATTGTCTATTGTAAATTTAGTCTCTTGAAGACCAGCTACATCTATATTATATTTTAAGATGTCTTTCCAAATGGAATATCTTTTTTTGTGGGGAGTTGAGAACGTCAACATTTAGGGACAGAAATTTGTTAGCCACGGTCTATATGAAATGCTTGTAAGTAGAGATCTGGGGTGGTTCTAGTTGAATAAATTTCAAGTCTAGATAGAGGGGCTTTGGTTACATTATTGGGGTTTTCCATCTTATAACAGGTTAACAAAGAAACTACAACAACTACTACTACAGAATAGTAATTAAATACAGGAATTTTATACAGGAAAGTTGGAGGAGCAACTGTTTAATAGTTGTTGCTCCAAATTACATTTGGTGGAAGGGTTTTTACTATAACCAGTGTAGTGCTTCCATTCGGACTAAAGTTTTGGCCTTCTGTGCATGGTAAGACCATTCTGAACTTCATAAGGTAGGACCCAGATGAGATCAGGACCTGGAGTTAGAAATTTGTAGGTTTCTTAGGACCTTCAGTCCATTCTCTGCCTCCTCAATAACTATTGTCTTCTCCTTATAAAAAAATATGACTGTGGTCAGTGGGCGCCCCCATCGGTAAGGTATTCTTTTCATTCTCAACATATCCGTCACTGGCTTGAGGTTTTTCCGCCTGTTCATTGTTTCCTTGGAGATATCTGTAAAAATTTTAATTTTTTCATAGAGAGATGGGAGGGAGTTGTTTTGCTTCATATAGTTGGTTAGTGAGTCTCTTGTTTGGAAAAAGGTGAATTTAACTATTACGTCTCTGGGTATTGCTTCAGAGAGATGCTGCGGCTTCGGCAGTCTATGGGCCCTTTCTATCGAGTATTCAGTTTCCGACAAGGAAGGGATGATCTTCTTAGGGTCCTTTCACATCAACGTTTTTCGCTGATCGCGGAAGTTGCAGTGAAAAAAACGCAACTGCCGCGATTACCGCATAATGGCCGCACTTGCGGTTCACTTGCGGCAAGCCCCATACAATGTCTAAGGGCCTTGCGGTAAGTGTGCGTCAGGTATGGCGCGGTTTTTTCGTGGCCGCACCTGCCGCAAGTGCCGATACCGCACTTGCCGCAAGCCCAATAGACATTGTATGGGGCATACCGCAAGTGAACTGCAAGTGCGGCCGTTATGCGGTAATCGCGGCAGTTGCGTTTTTTTCACCGCCACTGCTGCGATCAGCGAAAAACGCTGATGTGAAAGCAGCCTACCACGATTTATTAGCGATTGAATTTTGGACCAATATGTTGTGAGTTTCTTGCAGCTCCAGAAGACATGCGATAGTGTGCCTGTTTCCGAACAGTCGCTCCAGCATAGAGGAGAGTTCTGCTGAGTAGTCTGCAGTATGTAAATATTGTTTAAACAACCACGCCTATGCAAGCTGTTTTGCAGTCTCCTCTCTGTGCTCTGTGCTGAAATCAGTCACTGAAAATCTCAGGTTTCTACAGACTGCTTCAGAGGGGGTGGAGGAGGGAGAGGTGAAAAAATCTGAGCTTCTCACTTACATCAAAAGCCTGACTTAGGCCCTTTCACATCAGCGTTTTTTTGAAATCGCGGCAGATGCGGTGAAAAAACCGCATCTGCCGCGATTACCGCATAACAGCGACACTTGCTGCACAGTTGCGGCAAGCCCCATGCAATGTCTATGGGGCTTGCGGTAAGTGTGCGGCAGGTGTGGTTTCGGTCAACCGCGTTTTTTTTGCACCGCACCTGTCGCAAGTGCCGATACCGCACTTTCCGCACCTGCCGCAAGCCCGCATAGACATTCTATGGGGCTTGCCGCAACTGTGCCGCAAGTGTCGCGGTTATGCGGCAATCGCGGCAGATGCGTTTTTTTCACCGCATCTGCCGCGATTTAAAAAAAAACGCTGATGTGAAAGGGGCCTAAGGCTGCTTTCACATCAACGGTTTTCGCCGATCGCGGCAGTTGCGGTGAAAAAAACGCAACTGCCGCGATTACCACATAACCGCTGCACTTGCGGCAAGCCCCATACAATGTCTATGCGGGCTTGCGGCACTTGCGGCAGGTGCGGGCGCGAAAAAAACGCGGCTGACCGCGGTTTTTTTTCACGGCCACACCTGCCGAAACCGCACTTGCCGCAAGCAACTGTGCCGCAAGTGCAGCGGTTATGCGGTAATCGCGGCAGTTGCGGTTTTTTTCACTGCAACTGCCGCGATCGGCGAAAACCGCTGATGTAAAAGGGGCCTAAGTCAGACTTTTCATGTAAGTGAGAAGCTCAGAGTTTTTCACCTATCTCCTCTCTCTCCCTCCCCCACCCCCTCTGAAGTAGTCTGTAGAAACCTGAGATTTTCAGTGACTGATTTCAGCACAGAGCACAGAGAGGAGACTGCAAAACAGCTTGCATAGGCGTGGTTGTTTAAACAATATTTACATACTGCAGACTACTCAGTAGTGAAAGTAATGGACTGTGCAGCCAGTTGCCTGCAGTGTGTGAAGATGTTTATAGCAAGAAATTACAGAGAGTACAGTAATAATTTTTGTATGTTTTAAAAGGTCTGCTCAGGCACTATTCAAGGGTACTATTAAGTATCATACTGAAAAATGACCTGACAGAGTCCCTTTAAGTCGCAATATTTTTGTGCAACTCAGTGCATACAAGTCTCGGGCAGCTACACCAATATAGGCGAACCATGGGCAGGATGGGTATGTCTAAGTTCACCCGTCAAAATTATGAAAAGTTATAACACTTTATTGGCATACTTTACTCCAAATGTGTACTGGAAAAGCTCAGAAGTTTAATCACCTATTTTATTGAGTGGTGTGTGCATCTTAATGAATTAGGTGCATTTTACTCCAGTAACCCCGTTCACTAAAATTGACATGCACAACACTAATCTTAATTAATCAGGGCTTATGGCTCAGTACATGGCCGGGGTCAGATGGCTGTATAACACAGACGCTGCTTGCATTGTAAGGCACAGAGTGGCCGGCATCTCCCCTCACCCGACCACGACAGCTGCACAGTAATTCATTAAGCTGTCATGCTCGGATCAGTGGAGCCTTGGTCACTCCATGGTTTACAATGCGAGCAGTGTCTGTGTTATATGGCAGTCTGATCACGGCCTAACTCTGTAGTACGTCTAAAACTCCTGCTTTAGAGCTGAGAGCAATACAGTACTGTGAGTCAGAAAGCCTTATGGTGGGTTTACACGCTTCAATATCGTTGCGATATCACAACTCAATGGCGCGGGAGCGCGCATTTAGTGCACGTTTCTCCCGCATCGCATCAGAGGTTTACACGCTGCGATATCGGAATACAACGTCCGTGCGATGTCTACGCCCCCCAACCCAGGATCGCACACTTAACATGGGAGTGAATGGGTGACGTTTCAAATCGCATTGTAGTTGGGCGTTTACACAGCACGATCTGGCTCCAATCTCCCTTCAATATCGGGGCATTGAATCATTCAATCCCCGATATCGCATTGACATCGTTCCTGCATCGTATTGGACGTTCACACCATACAACGCAGGAACGATATCGGCTCCAACGATCGAACCACGTGACTTTTTATTGAAATCGTACTACGATATCGCAACGTGTAAACCCGCCATTAGCCCTATCACTAAATCATTTAATATGGGCAGAGGGGAAAATAATCTATTTAGCCATTTCAAATTGGAAATCAGATTATTGTCATTGAAGTGATTGTGCGACTAAAGAGGTATATCAGTTATTCACCTCATAGGTGCACAAAGGCCCCCAGAGAAATCCTCTGGTAAGCCCCTGTGCTAGAGTAAGTCACATACCACTCAATATGAGCAGTATTTGGCCCCATTACATAAGATTCACTATTTACAGAGAAATGCAGCATCTCATTAAACTCAACAAACAAACCAGTGCATTTTTACATAGAAGTGCAGATAAATGTGTGAATGAGGCTAATGTAATATTTGCTGAACAGCTCAGTCTGACACCTGTATATGTCTGACCTCAAAGATGCAACCTAAAGCTTTTGGGTCCCAATAAGTAATTTCCAACAAGGCCCCCTTTGGTTCCAAGAACTCAAACTGCAACCCCTGCAAGCACTAGAATTACTGTATGCTCTTGGTCTGACTACATTGCCACTTTGCGATCTTGAGAATTGGGCCCCAAAACCCTCTTTGTGAATGTAGCAATGGTCACACATACAGTTAGGGCCAGAAATATTTGGACAGTGACACAATTTTCGCGAGTTGGGCTCTGCATGCCACCACATTGGATTTGAAATGAAACCTCTACAACAGAATTCAAGTGCAGATTGTAACGTTTAATTTAAAGGGTTGAACAAAAATATCTGATAGAAAATGTAGGAATTGTACACATTTCTTTACAAACACTCCACATTTTAGGAGGTCAAAAGTAATTGGACAAATAAACATAACCCAAACAAAATATTTTTATTTTCAATATTTTGTTGCGAATCCTTTGGAGGCAATCACTGCCTTAAGTCTGGAACCCATGGACATCACCAAACGCTGGGTTTCCTCCTTCTTAATGCTTTGCCAGGCCTTTACAGCCGCAGCCTTCAGGTCTTGCTTGTTTGTGGGTCTTTCCGTCTTAAGTCTGGATTTGAGCAAGTGAAATGCATGCTCAATTGGGTTAAGATCTGGTGATTGACTTGGCCATTGCAGAATGTTCCACTTTTTTGCACTCATGAACTCCTGGGTAGCTTTGACTGTATGCTTGGGGTCATTGTCCATCTGTACTATGAAGCGCCGTCCAATCAACTTTGCAGCATTTGGCTGAATCTGGGCTGAAAGTATATCCCGGTACACTTCAGAATTCATCCGGCTACTCTTGTCTGCTGTTATGTCATCAATAAACACAAGTGACCCAGTGCCATTGAAAGCCATGCATGCCCATGCCATCACGTTGCCTCCACCATGTTTTACAGAGGATGTGGTGTGCCTTGGATCATGTGCCGTTCCCTTTCTTCTCCAAACTTTTTTCTTCCCATCATTCTGGTACAGGTTGATCTTTATCTCATCTGTCCATAGAATACTTTTCCAGAACTGAGCTGGCTTCTTGAGGTGTTTTTCAGCAAATTTAACTCTGGCCTGTCTATTTTTGGAATTGATGAATGGTTTGCATGTAGATGTGAACCCTTTGTATTTACTGTCATGGAGTCTTCTCTTTACTGTTGACTTAGAGACAGATACACCTACTTCACTGAGAGTGTTCTGGACTTCAGTTGATGTTATGAACGGGTTCTTCTTCACCAAATAAAGTATGCGGCGATCATCCACCACTGTTGTCATCCGTGGACGCCCAGGCCTTTTACAGTTCCCAAGCTCACCAGTCAATTCCTTTTTTCTCAGAATGTACCCAACTGTTGATTTTGCTACTCCAAGCATGTCTGCTATCTCTCTGATGGATTTTTTCTTTTTTTTCAGCCTCAGGATGTTCTGCTTCACCTCAATTGAGAGTTCCTTTGACCGCATGTTGTCTGGTCACAGCAACAGCTTCCAAATGCAAAACCACACACCTGGAATCCACCCCTGACCTTTTAACTACTTCATTGATTACAGGTTAACGAGGGAGACGCCTTCAGAGTTAATTGCAGCCCTTAGAGTCCATTGTCCAATTACTTTTGGTCCCTTGAAAAAGAGGAGGCTATGCATTACAGAGCTATGATTCCTAAACCCTTTCTCCGATTTGGATGTGGAAACTCTCATATTGCAGCTGGGAGTGTGCACTTTCAGCCCATATTATATATATAATTGTATTTCTGAACATGTTTTTGTAAACAGCTAAAATAACAAAACTTGTGTCACTGTCCAAATATTTCTGGCCCTAACTGTATGAGCCATTCTCCTTTCACAATGGGGACTGTGGCATGCCTTTTCTTGTTATTGTGGGTGGTCCAAGCAATAGTAATAGCTGATAAATGTTTTTTTGCAAACACATTTGGTCCTCACGTGTTTATGATGTGAATGATTACTAGGTGATATGATTGTGCCAATGCCAGGCTTGAATCAAGTGACAGCGTGTGAAGGTTAGTATAAAATGGAGAACTCCTGTTACCGAGCTGCGCCAACTGATCCACATCACTAAAGAGCTGGAAAGTTTTTTTTTTCATACTGTATTTTTAATCTATGCAGCATTTGACAGATAACAGTGCTTCATAATTTCAACTGGTCACTGCCTGTTGGAGTTATATGAAATTACATGGCTGTTGCTGCCATCTTGTGGTAATATGACAGAAATCCCATACTCACTAGGCTTCTACTGACCACAGCGTAACGTCAGTTACTGTGCAGGTTACTGCACTTCCGCATCAAGTTAATTTCATAACCAGAGATAACCATCAGGTGCACACAGGAAGAAGCTGCCCTGCGCCCACTGCAGATCGCGGGCGCAGGGCGGCTGCAGCCTTCCTGCGTACACCCGTGGGTTCCCTCAGGTCTGAACGTGTGCATACAGCCTTAAATCTAAGGGTACCTTCACACCTGGCGATTTCGGCGGCGATTTTATAGGCAATGCTGGGGGGTGGCCTATCGCCGCCGACATCACCGATGCGTCGCCTAATGTGAATAGGCGAGGGCGACGCATTTGAGTGGTCGCCTGGTTTCTCAGCAGCGCTCTGAAAGCAGGCGAGCACTCTGGGGCGATGTGTACACATCGCCCCATGTAAACAGGTGACGGCGATCTCACAGGCGATGGGAGCCATAGGTTCACATGTTACGGCATCGCCGCTGGGGTTTTTAGACACCCCAGCGACGATGGCGCCTGTAAGATCGCAGGGTGTGGGCGCCAAAAACGTGCGCGCTCCCATGCGTCGCCGCTGATATCTCTGGCGACGTCACAGGTGTGACGGTACCCTAACGCTGGCTTCACACCGCGGCAACATCCGATCCGGGGCTGTCTGATGTAAACCAGACAGCCCTGGACCGGATTTTGGCCCCATAGTGCCCTATGCGGCTGCACACCGGACCGGAGGGCATATTAGTCCTCCGGTTCTGTGTGCTGATCGGGTCCAGGGTTGTCAGGTTCATCCCTGACAGCCCCGGATCAGACGCTGCCGTGGTGTGAAGCCGGCCTGAGATTATGAGATTAGTATAAAGCCACACAAACTATTTCAATGCCCATGAAGACACACTTGACCTTCATGCTGTCCCCAAGTATTATTAAAAGTAGAACTACATCTCCCGGCCTGTAATGTGGTAACAAAATGGAAGTTAAGTAGTGGAATGTGTGGGAGCTTCTGTTGGACACTTAGGCTAAGTCCACACATGTTGGTTTTCGGTTTTACAAATCTGCATCAAATCCTAATGGCCACTTTACACGCAGCAACAGGAAGATAGAAACTGGCAGGTGTCGGAGACAATTGTACCTTTTACCATCAAAACACCTTGCAGATACCTGAATTACACGCAGCCACTTCAAGGTGTTTTGAAGGTAAAAGGTACAATTGTCTCCGACACCTTTTCTATCTTCCTGTTGCCGCGTGTAAAGTGGCCATAAGAGTTGCTTTTTTCTAGGCAGGAGGTTTTCTGCATTTTTTCCTGCGGATTCGTTGCATTTTTTGGTGCATTTTTAACAAGTTTTTGCTGCATTTGTGCTGCAGATTTTACAATGAAATCTACAGCAATAACGCAGAAAACAACTGACATGCTCATACGTTAACAAAACCCAGCAAAACCTGTGGTGTTTCCACTTTCGGCAGAGTATAAAACCAATGTGTGTGGACAGCTTTTCCCTGATGTTAAACACGCAGGAAAGGATTAGCATATATTTACATAAACTGCAGGCAAATCCACCAGTCAAAAACGCACCAAAAATGCCCTGTGTGAACTAGGCCATGTGCACTTGCTGAGTATTTAATCAGTATTTTACCTATTTGTAAGGCCGGCTTCACAGAATCGGGTTCGAGGCTGTCCGGTGTAAACCTAACAGCTCCGGACCCGATTTTGTGGTAATGTACACATATGGGGCCGGATGGAACCGGATGGCAGCTACCTACCATCCGGTTTCCATCTGTCCGGCAGGACACGGGTGAATTCGGATTTTCCTCCCAGACACAAAAATGTTGCACCACCGGCTGTGATTTAAGGACCGTGGCTAGCTCCCCGCTAGCCGCGATCTTGAAATTGCAGCAGCTGTGGCTGCTATCAGCAGCATCCGGCTGCAAACCGGACAGGAGGGCATATGGCTGGCTTCACAATACGTTTTTCCCGTCAGGCTATGTCTGGTGCTTTGCAGGAGGCACTGGACACAGCCTGACAGGTCTGGACAAATAGAACCGGAGGGTTAATATACCCTCCGGTCCTGTTTGTAGCCGAATTCTGCAGAGCGCAGCTGAGGGAGTTGTCCCCTGCTGAAATGGTGCTGAACCTCTTCACAGGGGACAGCTCCTGGTGCTGAAGTACAGCTCAGCTCACGCTGAACTGCAGCAGCCGGCGTCCAGACACCTGACAGATTCTCTGTCAGGTCCGGCACGATCCGGCGCCACATAGACTCCCATGTTAGGGGTGCCGGATCACACCAGACCCGGGAGAATCCGGCAGGGTCCGGTTTGCTTTAATTTTTTGTCCCGGACACAAAAATGCTGCAAGCTCCGTTTTTGTGTCTGGGGCAAAAATCGTTTGCAGCCTGCTGCTGTCGGACAGAGACAAAACCGGATGGCAAATAGCTGCCATCCGGCACAATAGGGCTGCATTGTATCAAAATTGGGTCTGGGGCTGTCTGGTTCACATCGGATAGCCCCGGACCTGATCACACCGCGGTGTGAAACCGGCTTAAGACAAAACCAGGAGGAAATGTATAAACCCACATGCACACAAGTACTTAGTGAGTTTTTTAGGCTACTTTCAAATTAGTGGTTTGTACCACTTGCGGCAGATCGGATCAAGACTGTGTTCGGCCTAATGTATTCCCTATGGCACTTGCGGACATGTGTGGCACTTATGCCAAGTCTAAAAACCCATGCTAGCAGCAGTTTATGTTTGTTGCCTCAAGTGCCAGGTTGAGGCAAAACCGCAAATTCCGCACATGTATTCAAGTCCCATAGGGAATGCATTAGGCAGAACACAGTCTTGCCACGATCCTGCCTCAAGTGTCCCGGCTTCTGGCAGATCAAGCAAAACTGCGGGATCTGCCACAAGTGGCATACAACGCTCATGTGAAAGTAGCCTAACCTCAGTATTTGTAGCCAAAACTAGGAGTGGGTGATAACCTCAGAAGTGATGATGAGTTTCTATTAAGGTACCTTTACACACCACAACCACAGGAGACAATTTTGGCAGCGATATGTCTTACTGGAAGGGTCGCTGCCAAATTGCCTCCTTATTGCGGCGTGTAATTGGGGAATTTGGCGGCGATAAAAAAGGTTGCGCCTGGTTCGGATTTCACAGCACTGCTCCAAAATCAGAGGCAATCATGAAGGCGAAATTTCTGGCTTTTGCCGTGTGAACGGGCGATGGGGATGGAATCTGTGTCGCCTACTGATTTCCCGGAGGTGTGCCACAGCGTGCTGGAGACCGCGTCCCGTCAGCGATGATTGGTGGTGGCTACTGTGTTTCCATTGTCTGTCCCTTCACAGGGCGCAATATTTGAAGAGCTGTCACTTCAGCACCACACACATCTTCACATACACAACCATCCACTACATCAGTACAATTAGGGGCGCATTCAATAGCGCAAGCTGTTCTGGGCGCGTGTATTTGAAGTTTCACTGTGTCCACCATACTGCCACACATGACAATGTAAATGTTGATCTACACATTGTACATGGCTGCCATTGGAAACGCACTGCAATCGTTTGTGAATTTGGTGACGCTGATGGCCATATTACGCTACTCCCACTCCGCGGATGGCTACCTTGTTAGCGTCCTCAATGTTGTTTGGTGGCGCTAATGTGCGTGATGACGTCATGATGTTTGTTTTGGTTACTCCCTGCCTGCCCCTCCCCTGCACATAGGAGAAGAGTCATGGCTGCCACACAGCACGCTATCCCGGGACCGCCGTGTGGTTGAAAATGCGTTCGGGATCATGGCCAATACATTCCGGGTTTTTCACACATGTCTGCATATGAAACTGGAATCTATTGATGTGGTAGTGCTGGCCTGCTGTGTGCTGCATAACGTCCTGCGTCGTAGGGATCGGTCATCATACACGCCGGCAAGTTATGTGGATTTAGTGGACCCCACAACAGGGGAGGTCCGTCTCGGGGATTGGCGTGCTACCGACCATGGTGTGGCGCCACTTCAGCCGATGAGCCAATGTCGGACTCAGCAGGATGCCAGGAACAGTAGAGACGCATACTGCTCCTACTTTAATGGCCCTGGGGCAGTGGCCTGGCAGCACCAGCAGGTGTAGGGTGGCTGGTGCTGTGAGGCTGCAACATGATGAGGAGGGTGGAGTCACCAGGGTGGCTGCACCAGGAGTATTTGGGTTGTCTTTTTGTGTGTGCACATTCTTTAGTTAGTTAGGCTGGGTTCACACTGGCGTTCCCCTCAGCAGCGTTCTGCGGAGGGAAAGCGCCATGTGTACGCAGCCAGCACAAGCCCCTATCTTTATAATGGGAGCGCACGGTGCTGCGCTTGACTGTGCATGACCGTGCGCTCCCATTCACTCCCATATGTGATTTGTACGCAGGCGCCTGCGCACAAATCACACACTCTCCTCCACACCAGGAATACAACATGTCGCGTCCCTGGTGCTGACGAGAGTGTGTGATTTGTGCGCAGGCGTCCGCCTGCGTACAAATCACATATGGGAGTGAACGGGAGCGCACGGTCTTGCGCAGTCAAGCGCAGCACCGTGCGCTCCCATTATAAAGATAGGGGCTTGTGCTGGCTGCGCACACATGGCGCTTCCCCTCTGCAGAACACTGTGGAGGGGAACGCCAGTGTGAACCCAGCCTTAGTATATTTTTGTTTTTTAATGTGACATGTTTTTTGTTTGACATTAATTCTCCTCATGTTGCATTTGTTGTTTTGATGTCAACACTTCTTGTTTATGTTATTTTTTGTGTTGCTGTATTTTTATTTTTTGTGGCCAAACCAATAAACCCAAAAAAATTGGATCCAAACAACAACCTGTGTGAGTCGTTACTTTGGGATACAGGGAAGTTGCACATAGCTTTATGCTGTGCACAGAGGTATGTGATTAGTAAAATGGTATTGATGGTTCCGTGAAACATTGTGTGGTAATATACAGTACACAGGGTCATCCCTTTGGGCCACAGTGTATGGCGCAACTGTGTGTACATAGCCATTGTGATGTGTTGTGGCCACAGAGGCACGTGTCCACACACATTGAGCAAGCAATGGTGTTTGTGGGGGATGTACGTACAGTCCATTACACACAAACATGTGTACACACACATAGTTCAGCTGGGCCAATGCATGGACCAATGTAGGCACATATGGGCATAGTGTTGTGTGTATGTTCCCACCATCAGCTACAGACGCACACATAGCAAACCATTGTGTAGTGTAAGCCACTGTCCTGCTGAAAACCGCTTCTGTTTGACGCTTGATCGGCTCCAAAGTGTGTCACAGCAGCCACTGTCAACGACACGAGCATGTATTCATCACAAACTCCGAGACAATGGCGTCTTTTATTAGCCAGCCTTCCTGCGCAGGCTGGCCAATCAGGACGCTATTGCGTTGTCCAATGAGCGTGTTTGGGGTGCGGTGTAAAACAATTTGGCACGCCTATGTTTTTGCCGCGCTGAACAGGTACGCCCACATTCCTTTGGGGATTGCGATGAGTGAAGCGGCGTCAGGAGTCGACCGGATGTTTCCCGCTGTTGGCGTGGCAACACATCGCCTTAGGTTGAGGGAAAAATTGCAGCATGTAAAAGCGCCTTCAGCGATCTGAGGCAACCATGAAAAACGTGCACGTGCAAGTTAGATTGCCTCCTATCTCCGCCAAAAATTGCGGCGTGTAAAGGTACCCTTAGACTTTTCCTCTGACTGTTCCACTCCTGAATTGTCTTAAGGTACTTTTACACGCCGCAACTTTTGGCGGCGATCGGAGGCAACCGAACGTGCACATTTTTGACGGTTGCCTCCGAACGCCGAAGCCGCATGTACACGCCGCAATTGCGCCCTCAGCCTAAGGTGATGTGTTGCCCTGGAAGTTCCCACACCAACATTTGGAAACATCCGGTTGACTCCTGAAGCCGCTTCACACGCCACAAACCCCAAAGGAATGTGGGCGTACGTGTTCAGCGCCGCAAGAACATAGGCGTGACAGACTTGTGTATTCCGCGCCCCAAACACGCTGATTAGACAACGCAATAGCGTCATGATTGGCCAACCTGCGCAGGAAGGCTGGCTAATACATGACGCCATTGCAATTGTGTAGTGTGAATGGACAGCTCTTCAAATATGTCTCCCTGTGAAGGGACAGCCAATGGAAACACATTAGCCCCCACCAATCATCGCTGGGGGGCGGTCTCCAGTTCGCTGTGGCACGCCTCCGGGAAATCAGTAGGCGACGCAGATTCCATCACTATCGGCCCCTTCACACGCCAAAACCAGGGAAATTCACCTTCAGGGTTGCGTCTGGTTTTTGAACAATGCTCTGAAACCGAAACTGGGAGCAACTTCCAAGAATCACTATCGCATTCCACAATTACACGCCGCAATTTTGTAGCAATTTCAGGGCAATGGTGACGGAACTCCGGATTGCCTCTCACTTGCTACACCGCAGTTGCGGCGTGTAAAGGTACCTTTATATATACTGAGGGAAAGAAACTCACCGAATACTCAACTCAGTTAGGCATGTGGCCTAATAGAAACACGTTTATTACCCACTCCTGATTTTGGCAACAAATACTGACGTAGAAAACTGACCAAATACTCACCGTGTGCACAGGGCCTAGTGTTCTCTGTTTGGAGAAGTGTGTAGAGTTGTGTAATACTAATGGCGATTGTGGAGACTTGTGTGCTCTGGTTGCACTGTGGTGAGTTTAGTAATAACCATCACATTAGCCCTCCACAGACAGATGATCTGTGCACTGTGGGGAGTTTAGTAATAACCATCACATTAGAGCTCCACAGACAGATGATCTGTGCACTGTGGGGAGTTTAGTAATAACCATCACATTAGAGCTCCACAGACAGATGATCTGTGCACTGTGGGGGGTTTAGTAATAACCATCACATTAGCCCTCCACAGACAGATGATCTGTGCACTGTGGGGAGTTTAGTAATAACCATCACATTAGCCCTCCACAGACAGATGATCTGTGCACTGTGGGGAGTTTAGTAATAACCATCACATTAGAGCTCCACAGACAGATGATCTGTGCACTGTGGGGAGTTTAGTAATAACCATCACATTAGCCCTCCACAGACAGATGATCTGTGCACTGTGGGAGTTTAGTAATAACCATCACATTAGAGCTCCACAGACAGATGATCTGTGCACTGTGGGGAGTTTAGTAATAACCATCACATTAGCCCTCCACAGACAGATGATCTGTGCACTGTGGGTAGTTTAGTAATAACCATCACATTAGCCCTCCACAGACAGATGATCTGTGCACTGTGGGGAGTTTAGTAATAACCATCACATTAGCCCTCCACAGACAGATGATCTGTGCACTGAGGGGAGTTTAGTAATAACCATCACATTAGCCCTCCACAGACAGATGATCTGTGCACTGTGGGGAGTTTAGTAATAACCATCACATTAGCCCTCCACAGACAGATGATCTGTGCACTGTGGGGAGTTTAGTAATAACCATCACATTAGAGCTCCACAGACAGATGATCTGTGCACTGTGGGGAGTTTAGTAATAACCATCACATTAGCCCTCCACAGACAGATGATCTGTGCACTGTGGGGAGTTTAGTAATAACCATCACATTAGAGCTCCACAGACAGATGATCTGTGCACTGTGGGGGGTTTAGTAATAACCATCACATTAGAGCTCCACAGACAGATGATCTGTGCACTGTGGGGAGTTTAGTAATAACCATCACATTAGAGCTCCACAGACAGATGATCTGTGCACTGTGGGGAGTTTAGTAATAACCATCACATTAGAGCTCCACAGACAGATGATCTGTGCACTGTGGGGAGTTTAGTAATAACCATCACATTAGAGCTCCACAGACAGATGATCTGTGCACTGTGGGGAGTTTAGTAATAACCATCACATTAGAGCTCCACAGACAGATGATCTGTGCACTGTGGGGAGTTTAGTAATAACCATCACATTAGAGCTCCACAGACAGATGATCTGTGCACTGTGGGGGGTTTAGTAATAACCATCACATCAGAGCTCCACAGACAGATGATCTGTGCACTGTGGGGGTTTAGTAATAACCATCACATTAGAGCTCCACAGACAGATGATCTGTGCACTGTGGGGAGTTTAGTAATAACCATCACATTAGAGCTCCACAGACAGATGATCTGTGCACTGTGGGGAGTTTAGTAATAACCATCACATTAGAGCTCCACAGACAGATGATCTGTGCACTGTGGGGGGTTTAGTAATAACCATCACATTAGCCCTCCACAGACAGATGATCTGTGCACTGTGGGGAGTTTAGTAATAACCATCACATTAGAGCTCCACAGACAGATGATCTGTGCACTGTGGGGAGTTTAGTAATAACCATCACATTAGAGCTCCACAGACAGATGATCTGTGCACTGTGGGGAGTTTAGTAATAACCATCACATCAGAGCTCCACAGACAGATGATCTGTGCACTGTGGGGGGTTTAGTAATAACCATCACATTAGAGCTCCACAGACAGATGATCTGTGCACTGTGGGGAGTTTAGTAATAACCATCACATTAGAGCTCCACAGACAGATGATCTGTGCACTGTGGGGAGTTTAGTAATAACCATCACATTAGAGCTCCACAGACAGATGATCTGTGCACTGTGGGGGGTTTAGTAATAACCATCACATTAGAGCTCCACAGACAGATGATCTGTGCACTGTGGGGAGTTTAGTAATAACCATCACATTAGCCCTCCACAGACAGATGATCTGTGCACTGTGGGGAGTTTAGTAATAACCATCACATTAGAGCTCCACAGACAGATGATCTGTGCACTGTGGGGGGTTTAGTAATAACCATCACATTAGAGCTCCACAGACAGATGATCTGTGCACTGTGGGGAGTTTAGTAATAACCATCACATTAGAGCTCCACAGACAGATGATCTGTGCACTGTGGGGGTTTAGTAATAACCATCACATTAGAGCTCCACAGACAGATGATCTGTGCACTGTGGGGAGTTTAGTAATAACCATCACATTAGAGCTCCACAGACAGATGATCTGTGCACTGTGGGGGGTTTAGTAATAACCATCACATTAGAGCTCCACAGACAGATGATCTGTGCACTGTGGGGGGTTTAGTAATAACCATCACATTAGCCCTCCACAGACAGATGATCTGTGCACTGTGGGGAGTTTAGTAATAACCATCACATTAGCCCTCCACAGACAGATGATCTGTGCACTGTGGGCGGATTCCTGATCGGGTTTTCATCAGCATTTTGTTGTAAAGCTCTCTGTACTCCGTCTGTGTGTGCGTCTCTACGTGTGTGCGCGTGCACGAGGAGCATGCGTACTGTCGGATTGCATAGCGGCCACGTGACAGTACTCAAGCTCACGTGATGTCGCGTCATCTCTCCTGCGCTGCAGTGATGTCACGCACTGTCTGATGACGTCTTCTGGGACGCGTGCTGTCTGCGCGCACAGCGGGGCATGCGCCGAATAAGGTCTGGACATTCATTCTTTTGCACAATTGTGCGCTGTGTTTCCTTTCTTCCTCCATATTAGCCAGAAACGCGCTGTCATGACTCGATATTACAGGACTTGTACCAAGTTTGGAAGGTGTTCTCTATCAATAGAATAGGAGATAACTCTCTGATCACTAAGGGCCGCCTTTTGGGACCAGAACTGAACCTGGGATCATCACTTATCCCGAGACCAGAACTGGTTCTGGGTCCAGCACTGATCCTGAGATCACCACTGATCCTGAGAACACCACTGATCATAAGACCACCACTGATCATAAGACCACCACTGATCCTGAGATCACCACTGATCATAAGACCACCACTGATCCTGAGACCACCACTGATCATAAGACCACCACTGATCCTGAGAACACCACTGATCATAAGACCACCACTGATCCTGAGATCACCACTGATCATAAGACCACCACTGATCCTGAGAACACCACTGATCATAAGACCACCACTGATCATAAGACCACCACTGATCATAAGACCACCACTGATCCTGAGATCACTATTGATCCTGAGAACACCACTGATCAAAAGACCACCACTGATCAAAAGACCACCACTGATCCAGAGACTAACACTGATCATAAGACCACCACTGATCCTGAGAACACCACTGATCATAAGACCACCACTGATCATAAGACCACCACTGATCCTGAGAACACCACTGATCCAGAGACTAACACTGATCCTGAGAACACCCCTGATCATAAGACCACCACTGATCCTGAGAACACCACTGATCATAAGACCACCACTGATCCTGAGATCACTATTGATCCTGAGAACACCACTGATCAAAAGACCACCACTGATCATAAGACCACCACTGATCCAGAGACTAACACTGATCATAAGACCACCACTGATCCTGAGAACACCACTGATCATAAGACCACCACTGATCATAAGACCACCACTGATCCTGAGAACACCACTGATCATAAGACCACCACTGATCATAAGACCACCACTGATCCTGAGAACACCACTGATCCAGAGACTAACACTGATCCTGAGAACACCACTGATCATAAGACCACCACTGATCCTGAGAACACCACTGATCATAAGACCACCACTGATCATAAGACCACCACTGATCCTGAGAACACCACTGATCATAAGACCACCACTGATCCTGAGAACACCACTGATCATAAGACCACCACTGATCCTGAGAACACCACTGATCATAAGACCACCACTGATCCTGAGATCACCACTGATCCAAGGCCAGCACTGATCCAGAGACTACCCCTGATCCAGAAACCACCACTGATCCTGGGACTGCCACTGATTACAAGACCACCACTGATCATAAGACCACCACTGATCATAAAACCACCACTAATCCTGAGACCACCACTGATCATAGGACCAGCACTGATCCTGAGACCACCACTTATCATAAGACCACCACTGATCCTGAGAACACCACTGATCATAAGACCACCACTGATCCTGAGAACACCACTGATCATAAGACCACCACTGATCCTGGGACCAGCACTGATCCAGAGAACACCCCTGATCCAGAGAACACCACTGATCCTGAGATCACTACTGATCCTGAGACCACCACTGATCATAAGACCACCACTGATCATAAGACCACCACTGATCATAAGACCACCACTGATCATAAGACCACCACTGATCCTGAGACCACACTGATCATAAGACCACTACTGATCCTGAGAACACCACTGATCCTGAGACCTCCACTGATCATAAGACCACTACTGATCCTGAGAACACCACTGATCCTGAGACCTCCACTGATCATAAGACCACTACTGATCCTGAGAACACCACTGATCATAAGACCACCACTGATCAAAAGACCACCACTGATCAAAAGACCACCACTGATCCTGAGAACACCACTGATCATAAGACCACCACTGATCCTGGGACCAGCACTGATCCAGAGAACACCCCTGATCCAGAGACACCACTGATCATAAGACTACCACTGATCATAAGACCACCACTGATCATAAGACCACCACTGATCCTGAGAACACCACTGATCATAAGACCACTACTGATCCTGAGACCAGCACTGATCCAGAGAACACCCTGATCCAGAGAACACCACTGATCATAAGACCACCACTGATCATAAGACCACCACTGATCATAAGACCACCACTGATCCTGAGAACACCACTGATCATAAGACCACCACTGATCCTGGGACCATCACTGATCCAGAGAACACCCCTGATCCAGAGAACACCACTGATCATAAGACCACCACTGATCCTGAGAACACCACTGATCATAAGACCACTACTGATCCTCACTGATCCTGAGAACACCACTGGTCCTTGGACCACCACTGATCCTGAGACCCCCACTGATCATAAGACCAGCACTGATCCAGAGAACACCACTGATCCAGAGAACACCACTGATCCTGAGATCACCACTGATCATAAGACCAGCACCGATCCTGAGATCACCACTGATCCTGAGATCACCACTGATCATAAGACCAGCACCGATCCTGAGATCACCACTGATCCTGAGAACCCACTGGTCCCGAGCCCGCCACTGATCCTAAGACCACCATTGATCCCGAGAACACCACTGATCATAAGACCAGTACTGATCCTGAGATCACCACTGATCCTGAGAACACCACTGGTCCTAGGACCACCACTGATCCTGAGACCCCACTGATCATAAGACCAGCACTGATGCTAAGATCACCACTGATCCAGAGACCAGCACTGATCCTGAGAACACCACTGGTCCTAGGACCAGCACTGATCCAGAGAACACCACTGATCCAGAGAACACCACTGGTTCTGGGTCCAGCACTGATCCTGAGATCACCACTGATCCTGAGAACAACACTGATCCCAGGACCACCACTGATCCTGAGACCATCACTGAACCTGGGAACACCACTGATCCTCTCACCAGCACTGATCCCGGGACCACCACTTATCCTGGGACCACCACTGGACCTGACACCACCACTGATCCTGAAACCAGAGCTCTGACACTGCCGTTGTATTCTCTTATGGCAGCCTTGATATAGCCGAGTGCAGCATTCAGCTGGTTTTTATCATTCCTATAAGAATGAATGGAGCTACAGTGCCTGTGATCGACTGCCACTGAGAGCCCTGGTTCTCAGGATCGGTGGAGAACTCTTAGATCGGACCCCAATGATCAGTATGTTCTCCCCCATATATAACTTCCAAACTTGGTACAACCCTTTTAACTGAGCTTTAATGGGGTTCCCCAGCCTCGGGGACTTATTCTGCACTTATTGCAGCTTGTTGAATCTTATCAGCAGGTAATGTGCACACTGTTAGGATTTGGCATTGGTAAACAGGGCTGCATGTATGTGATTTGTATATTTGCAATCATGTGGCTGCTTCAATGTGACTTGCGATCATCTGGTGACTAGTCTCACCTAGATTCTCTCTGAGCTCTACATTAGTGATGGGCAGTCTGGCTCTTTTTGGTGATTTGTCTCCCTTGTCACCGCTCCCCAAAAAGAACCAGATTTTTTTTTATCCTAAACGTCTTCCTATTAAATATGTGTTAACCCCACGTGGACACATATTTAAGATAACATCCATGCCCACCACACCCCGCCCACCTACAAATGGCCAATTAAATTGAAGAGTGGGCAGGGTTTGTTCAGATGTGCAGGGATACGGATGCCTTACAGGAGAATTTTATGCAAAGTGAGAGCCATTCACAGAATTTAGTGGCTCTCACTGGTGTGACTGCTCCCATCCTTCACAGCAGGGAGCCGGCTCTTTGTGTCAACTCGGTCATGACCAACACATCACTACTCCACATGCTGGTAGTATTTGGTGCTGTTGATGCAGTGGTCACGTGGCTGCTTTGTGCTCATGTGACTAGTCTCATCTAGATTATTTCAAGGCTTTACATTTTAGATTTGGCAAGCTGCAGCATTTTCTGGAAACCTCCCCAGGGCTGGAAGACCCCTTTTATTTCTGTCTAGCTCCTTTGTGTGGAATGGAGAGCATATTATTTATCTTGTCTGATCTTACTCTGTCGCAGATGGACACCGTGCTGAGGTTATTGCCTCTGGATCATGAAGACCCCAGGACCCAAAGATGCAGATTAGGACCCAAAGCAATGTCCGATCTGGGACTTAAGGTCGGATTACCTGTTGTGATCTCTCTACCCACCGGCAGCTGCCTGTGTACGGCCTGGCCAAGAAGAGATCTGTCTGATGGTTTCCTACAAGCGGATCTTATGTGCTCCACATCACCTACACCTGTGCTGGAATATAGGGATCCCCTGTCTCTAAATCACATAAAAAGACTCAATTTTGTCAAGTTAAAAAAAGTGACTGTGAAAACTGTATTAAAGAGCGTGAAAGACAAACTATCTGTCTCCGGGCCTTGTCTATTAGAGGTTGTCAGAGACATACTAAGAAATCTCTATGTCTTACCTAAATACGTGGTCACAGTCCCAGGAGCTTCCCCCGTCGTGAAAGTGGAAATATTAGACATGGACCCAGTAACAGAAGGAGCCGGATTAATAACGGCAAAGACAAGTGTGCATATGAAGGAGACGACGACACTGGAGTGGGACAAGACGGGAACGGACAATAACTCTCAATATCAGGTGGCTGGAATGGATGACGTGTGTACGGCACTAGCAGAGATTCTTCGTTTACCATTCCTTTACCCCGAGACCATAATTAAATTGGGCCTTGATTGTCCAAAAGGTGTCCTCTTAGTGGGGCCCCCTGGTGTTGGTAAGACACTCCTGGTGAAAGCTGTTGCCGCACAGGTAGGTGCCCATCTTATTAGCCTGAGCGGGCCGGTAATTCATGGATCAAGACCTGGAGAAGCTGAGGAGAATTTAAGGAAGATTTTTGAGAATGCCAGAAATGTTTCTAGCGGAGGTCCTTGTATCCTTTTTATTGATGAGATTGATTCCTTGTGCCCTAAACGAGGGATTTCAGGTAACGACCCCGAAAACCGGATTGTCGCCCAACTTTTGACACTCATGGATGGGATCCACAGTGACAACAAGATGGTTATTGTCGCAGCTACAAACCAGCCAGACGTGATAGACTCTGCTCTCCGGCGGCCTGGGCGCTTTGATAGAGAGGTAAACACTGTGCATGTCACCTTATTACGTCTTTCCATGTAACATAGGGGCTGGGAGCCAATCCAATTTCCACCTTTATTTTTGCCTTTCTGCCGGGCTTACATGTAGGTATCAAAGCATCAAAATCTAGAGGAAAATCAGGCAAATTAATAATGATTTGGCTCATCGTGTATATAAACAAAGATAAAAGGGAAAACAGCCAGTATAGCAAACTGGTTGTAGGCATGTTCCTGAGGAAAGGCTGTCAGTTGCTGACATATTGCATAGAAAGCCTGACACTCACTATATAAAACACTTAGAAGAAGGTTATTTGTGACTGGCTTTCATAAAGCAATATGATTGTGTCTTGTACATACACAGACCACAATGCCCAAACTGACTGCAGGTCTCCTGACCCAAACATACAAACTCTAAGATGCATGAACCTGTAAGTTTGGGCTGGGAAACATGCAGTTAGGTGGTGTTCACACACAGCATATTGCTGCGTTTTGTGAGGATCCATTGTTAGTGCAAAATCTGCACCAAGAACAGATCTTCACAAAGCACAGTGTTCTGTGTGTGAACGCCGCTGCGCTTTTTGCCTTACTCACCTTGCCACACTCCCCTGGTGACCGCCGGTGATCTCTTCTCATCCCGGCGGCTGCAGCGAGAGCTGCCTCTAGGACCCTGCAGCACCATGTGACCAGGTGACATTGCTCGGTCACGTGGTGCTGTCTGAGGTCCTCCAAACGTCCTACAGGATCGGGATGAGGAAAGATCCCTCGTGGGAGCATGGCGAGGTGAGTTTAAGCGCAGCAAAAAAAGGCAGATAATTAATATATTCATTCTTTTTACGGACTCGCTTTTCAGGCCAAAAGCGGATCCGTAAAAAGTGCAGCGCGTGAATGGAAAATAGTGAAATGCATTGACTTAGCTGGGACAGCTAACATCACTGTGTTTCAATGCACTCCACTGCAATAGCAGATTTGCAATTAGCGGATCAATAACGCAGCCTTAGTCCGGACATTGCGGCTCATATACAGGCCATGAAATGCACCCGCATGTACTCGGCCAAAGAAGGTGCACTAAATATTAGGCTCTTGCACCCAGTAGTATCATAATCATCTATATTTTTGCGTTATTCCTATGAAGAAGCCATTAATATCTCTGGCAATCCAATAGGTTTCCCAAGCACCCAGTTGTCATGATGAATGGTGGTCCTGGTACTTAGACCTCCCTGACCTAACCTTTATTATGGAGATAGTCTTTCAGGCCAAATACACTTCTGTCCTTAATCTTGTTGTAAGTGGATTTGTTATCTTGTATCTCCTTGTTTTCAATAATACCCTAATTCATGAGATGGAGAAAAAAAGTTATAAAGACACTAAAAAAAATAGCTGAAAACCTATGTAATGTAAGAGCACTTTATGGACAAAAGTTTTGGGACACCTACTTATTACACCCAGGGCTGTGGAGTCGGTAAATCAAACCACCGACTCCAACTCCGACTCCGACTCCTGTATTTCCCTGGCTCCGACTCCAACTCCGACTCCGACTCCTTTGACTCCGACTCCGACTACTTCAGTCATGGCTCGTTTTTAAGTTATAAAATTATTGTAGATCAATGGTAACATTAGGCTTTAACCATTATAATGACATAATAATCAAGAAATTTAGATAGAACATAATAATAAATCATAATAATAATATTCACCACATTCTGCATTGAACTACCATTATATTTTTTAGGAGTCGGAGTCGGAACATTTTCTACCGACTCCAACTCCGACTCCGACTCCACCAAAATGGGCAGCGACTCCGACTCCACGACTCCGACTCCACAGCCCTGATTACACCTACAGGAGCCTTTCTGACCTCCCATTCTAAAGCCTCAGACATGAACATGGAGCTAATTTCTACTGTATAATGAAAGCAGCTTCTTCTCTTCTGGAGGGTCTGTGGGAATATTTCTTCTTCCAGAACAGTATTTGTGAGGTCACACGACATGTTTGGCGAGAGGACTTGGCTCACAGTCTCCAATCTAGTTCACCCTAAGGGTACGTCCACACGTCAGTATTACAAAGCGATCTAGACGCATTATGTCTTCACTGCGTTCTCCCATCTGGGAGACTCCAGTGTCTCCACATGAGAAGATGATATGTTGCATAAAGGAAACCTGCACCACACGTCAGTTTACACAGCGTAAAAAAGGAGCACAGTGAGCATGGGATTTCTGTCCATCCAACCATTGTACTTGTCCTGTACAACATAGCAGTTTAGAAGCAGAAAAGTATGTTGTGTTCAGACCGCTGCTATCCTGATCGTGTGCACGTACCTTAATAACGATTTTCCGTGGGGTTGCGGATACGGCCCTGTGTCACCAGGCAAGTTCTTCCACACCAAACTCACCCAATTATTTTCTGCTCATGCTGGAACAGAAAAGGGAGATCTGTAAAATAGTTTTGAACATATATCAATATTCTGAATAATTAGGAGTTTCCTGTAGTGAAACAAATGGGCTTAAGAAAACCCCTGAAAAAACTGTAACATTATCCCTTCTCTACAAACCTTTCCAGTTGGCACATTGCAGTCAGGCAGGTAACATTCATTGGCTGTAGCCAAACCCAGACGTGTCCCTCAGATGAGGGATAGAGAAGTGCTATTCATCGCTCCACTGAACACGTTTCCAGTGGTGATGAGCTTTACACTACTCCTTCCAACCCTGGCATTGTGCTTGGTGATGTAAAGCTTGTATTCAGCTGCTCAGTCATGGAAACTCATGTCATGAAGCTTCTGGTGCACAGTTTTAGTTCTGATGTACATTTCAGAGCAGGCTTGGATTCTGCACATAAGTTTGCAGAGCGCTGGAGACTTATGCATCGTGTGCTTCAGCATTTGGCGACATTGCTTTGTAACCTTACGTCATCTTGACTTCGTGGCCATGTTATTGTGGTTCCTAAGTGCTTCCTTTTTTCAGTAATATAACTTATAGGTATTTATGGAATATATAGGAAAGAAGGCATGTCATGAACTAACTTGTCACAATAGTAACATCCTATTACAGGACCTCGCTGGTATCATATCAGTGAGCTCTTTAGAATGACCCATTCTCTTACAAATGATTGTTAAGGCAGACAGCATGGCGAGGGACTGGATTTTAGACATCTGTGGGATTGGGACTGAATGAAAAATCTGAATTCGGTAATTGTGTCCCTGATAGTTTTGTAAATATGTATGTATTCTCTGCTGTCCTAGAATTGCTGTGTAATACAATGTGCTTGATTTATCCAATCCAGATTATTATTGGGACCCCTACAATAAGCCAAAGAAGAGCCATTCTGGAAGTTCTCACAGCTAATATCCCTGTACACAGTGACGTGGACATAGATGCTTTGGCTGATATGACAGTCGGTTACGTAGGAGCGGATCTGACCGCCCTCTGCAGAGATGCTGCCATGCAAGTGGTGCTCAAGGCCCATCAGGTAAGGAGCACATCATCTATATAACCGGGAGGTTTATCCATTAGATTGAGCACCTGCAGATAATTTTTCTACAAGAAAACATTTTGCAAGCTTGCCCTCCTCAGGGTGATGTTACGGACCAAGGACATAACAGTACGTTCCTATCACTGTGTCTGTACATACAGCTCTCAGGACATGAGCCCATAGAGCTCTAGAGGACTGCCTGCTCTGAGGCTGATGTGTGGGCAATAAACATACATAAGGGTCAGTCAAACGCTTTGCTCAGTGGTTAGCACTGTTGTTCCACAGCACTGGGTCCTGGGTTGAAATCTCAAGGATATCAGAGGATTTTGTATGTTCTCCCTATATTTGCATGGGTTTCCTCCAGGTTCTTGAGAATGACTAGGTAGACATACTGATAGGGAAATTAGATTGTGATCCCCAATGGGAACAGTAGTGATAATAACTGTAAAACGCTATGGAATTAATGGTGCTATATAAGTGAGTAAAATAAATAATAATTGCTTTTTCAACCAACAGCTTTCTTCTCGATTCCACCATAAACAGACTGAATTGTATCAATTAATCAGTGTTTGGTTTAGGAGATCCTTTGTGTCTTCTATGCACTCCAATGCATCACCTTGGTTGTCTGTGACTCACGATTAATACTGGCTTTATCCCCTCTTTCATGCTTATTTTTTGAAAAATCTATTTTAAAAATGTAGAACTACGCAGGATGACCATGTTCTTGTTCCATCTGGTCATGATGATGATGCCCAACATTGGTTGCTGAATCTCTTGATAAGGATTTTTTTCTCTTGACATTGTTGTGCTGGCTATTCACATTACATAGCTGTCAGCTATGTTCTCATCTCAGCTATTCATAATCTCTTTCAAAGGTGTTTCGTAGTTAAAAAAAATAGCTGCTTTACTCACCCTCCCCGGGTCCAGCTCAGTCTCCTGGAGTCTGCTATTGTCTGAAGTGGTGATGCCATGTCGACAGCGCTGTAGCCAATGGCTAAGCTTAGTGGGGGAGGGGGATGAGCCGCTGAACACAGTTATTTTTGAAGTGCTGATATCATGTCGACTGCACTGTAGCCAATAGCTGAGCTCAGTGAGGTGGCGAGCCGCTGAGCTTAGTTGTTGTCTTTTGTGGTGGTGACACATTGACAGCTCTGTAGCCAATAGCTGAGCTCAAAGAAGGGGACGAACCATGAGCTCAGTTATTATTTGAAGTGATGATATTACATCGACAGCGTTGTAGCCAATAACTGAGCTCAGTGAGGGGGCAAGCTGCTGAGTTTAGTTATTGTCTGAAGTGCTGATACCACGTCAACAGCACTGTACCCAATGGCGGAGCTCAGTTAGGGGAGCGATCCACTGAGCTCAGTGAGGGGGGCGAGCCGCTGAGCTCAGTTATTGTCTGAAGTGCTGATATCACATCAACAGCACTATAGCCAATGGCTGAGCTCAGTGAGGGGAGCGAGCCGCTGAGTTTAGTTATTGTCTGTAGTGCTGATACCACGTCAACAGCACTGTACCCAATGGCTGAGCTCAGTGAGAGGCGCAAGCTGCTGAGCTCAGTTACGGGGGGCGATCCACTGAGCTCAGTTAGGGGGACGGGCCGCTGAGCTCAGTGAGGGGGGCGAGCTGCTGAGCTCTGTGAGGGGGACGAGATGCTGAGCTTAGTGAGGGGGGCGAGTCGCTGAGCTCAGTTAGTTGCTGCAGTGCTGTCAACAAAATATCAGCAGTTCATAAAATAACACTCCAGAACTAGGCAGGCATCTTTAATAAAGGAGAGATATGCAGCTGTGAGGCTAGCCTCATGCACAGTGGTGTCACGAATTTCGTGTGCTTTTATTGTTATTTTCAGATTTCACTGCCTCTTTCTGTTTTGTGCACAAACACATCTGTAAGGTGTTTCTATTAACCCTATAGACATTAAAGGGATCCTGTCACCCCCAAAACACATCCTAAGCTATTAAAAGATGTCCCTAGAGCATATTCACACTTATCCTACACTCCTTTTAGCTCCTAAATGCATCTAGTGAAAATGAAGATAAATGTTATTAAACTCACTCATTAGCGATGTTAATTAGTGACTACTGTAAGCATAGTCACCCAGGCAGGCTCTCCCTCTTCCTAATATCACGCCTCAATAGGCGTGATCTTCAACTCAGATTCAAATGTGCACCTCCCCGCTCTCCTCTGCCGGCCAGGCTACAGTGTGCGGCTGTATGACGCGAATCGCGTCATTTCCGGCTTCGGGTGACGTGGTACACCCGCGCCGCTCTGTTATGCCTCCAGCACGCATGCGCAGTGCGGGGTTTGAAGCTAACAGAGCGGCGCGGGTGTACATACGTCACCCGAAGCCGGAAAGGAAGCAATTCGCGTCATAGAGCCGCACACTGCAGCCCGGCCGGCAGAGGGGAGCGGGGAGGCGCGCATTTGAATCTGAGTTGAAGATCATGCCTATTGAGGCGTGATATTAGGAAGAGGGAGAGCCTGCCTGGGTGACTATGCTTACAGTAGTCACTCATTAACATCGCTAATGAGTAGTTTAATAACGTTTATCTTCATTTTCATAGATGCATTTAGGAGCTAAAAGGAGTGTAGGGTAAGTGTTACTATGCTCTAGGGACATCTTTTAATAGCTTATGAGGTGTTTTGGGGGTGACAGGATCCCTTTAAATTTAGTGTGTAAACACCGCTCTGTTCAAACCCCGCTTGACTGTTCCTAATGATTTCGGTGGTCCCCAGTGTCCTGACATTCCGTGAATGGGAAATGATCTCTTGAGTGGGACTGGGATAACCCCTCAAAATGTCTTTTCTATTGGGGCAACCCATTTAATGGGTAAAAGAATAAAAATTGAATGGCGATTCGATTCCTGTATAAAAAGAATCTGATTCTGTAGTGTCTAAAGTTCGAATGCAGTCTATGATTGCAGGCTAAAAACAAATCCTTTCATTCTGATCCTGTGATTAATCTAGATTATTCCTATATCCTATAGACAGTGAGCCTTCATATACAGGATTCCCACCCTATTGTGCCTGTTTGATTTAACTGTCATCACTTTTATGTTACTGTTCTCGTCCTTGTTCTACCCCAACACATGTAAAGCGCCATGGAATCAATGGCGCTATATAAATCTATAATAATATATCTGATTAGAAAACCAAAGTGGATGTTTCTTCCAGTGCATCAATGACTAAACACAGGAGCAGGTTTTTTTTAATGCTTGCAAACGAAAAATTGTGTATTGTGTGATCTTAAATAAAAAGGTAATATCTGTCTGTGAAATCTTTCCCAAATGATACACCGTTTCATCCAAAATAGAATACTTTCGCCCCTGAAGCTTCCTCCGGTAATTATCGTACACACCCAGTGCTAGAAAGGTGCCGCAGCAGCTGTCTGGTGAATAATGGGGTGTCACTCTGTATGAAATAATTGTATCCAGAAAGAAAGCTGCCTCACTGCTTGTGTTCTGTGCTTTCTCTAGGATGGCCAAGTGGCCCAAGTAAGAAGAGAACATTTCTTTGAAGCTTTCAGAAAGATCCGCCTACTGGAGCGCGCAGTGCTGTAGGACAGGTGGACTTCAAGCCAGTGTACTGGGACCAAATTGGGGGCCTAGAAGATATTAAACTCTTATTAAAACAGGTAAAAACATCATCCCTCAGATTGTCTTCTTTTTTAAACAATATTTTCTACATTTTGAAACTTGATTAAGGTGTTTAAATTGGATCTTTATGGACAGATCACACTCTTTTGAACTTCCAGGGGTTTTCCACTTTCAGAAAACTTTTCTCCAAAAACTTAGGTCTTTCTAAAATAGCAAACAGTATTTTACTCGCCCTACTCTAGGTCCAGCACTGTGTTTATGTCGCTGACCCGGTCTTTGTTGTTTGGCAGCAGCGGTGATGTCATGTTGACAGCGCTGCAGCCAATCACACTGAGCTCAGCGACTTGTGCTTTCTACGTCGACTGAGATTTTAAGCAGCGCTGTCCATGTGATATCACCGTCGATCTACACAGACGGGCAGTGGTGGAGACACAGATTGGACCTGGTAGGAAAGTAAGGCACAGTTTGGTATTTTACTATGAACTGAACTATTAGAAAACAATTTCTGACAAGGGACAACCTCTTTAAAGACATTACGTGAGATTTATTAGCAGTTTAGAAAAGGACATGAATGTGGCATGATCCATTTGCTGTAATTTCTTAGTCTTTTCTTGTTATACCACCTAATGGTTGGCATACTTATATCCACACTTTGCCCCATACAATGTCAAGGCTGATACATGTCACATACTTTTTTTTTATTTCTCTCCCCTCTTTTTCTAGTTTTTTTTATTAAATTGCAGTATAGGGCATGAGCAATACTTTAAAAGGCTTAATAAAACGGGAAAACATCATATGCTTCACTTGTTTTGCATAATCTCCATAGTAAATCATCAAGTGTTTGGACTAATACAGCAAGTAAAAAGTGGACAAACATTTCTCAAATTGCTATTAACTCTGTTTATTGTAGAGGTGTATTATAGTCCCCAGTACAGAAGACCTTCACATCTGAAGAATTATCAGACCCTTCCGCTATCTCCAGAGCTTGTTTGCAGGAACACATTTCAGTTCTTCAATTGAATCAGTGAAGAATATGCAAAATTTGGAGAGTTTTATAGAATTGAGACTGGTGAATTGTGAGAACCGCACCGAAACTTTCCCAAACTTCTTTTACTCTATTGGGGGTTGTGTCTGCAAGGTTTCTTCTAATGCCCTAATTACACCAATAGGGAGGTTACTTATTCTTTTTTTCATCTGATCCAGCAAAATCATTAGTCTTTTTTAGCGGGTAATGTGATTAGCCAAGCTGTCCTCTCCTGGAGACATTAGTGGGGTCAGGGCTCACCACTGCGTCTTGCCACCAGTAATACAGCATGTAATATTTTTGACTACTGATTGGCTGCAGTGGTCACATGATGGCATTTTTAACAGAGGAAATATTGGTATTTAATTTAGTAATTTGTGCACCCACTTAGTCATGTAATATATGATGGCTTCTTACCTGTACATCACTGGTAAGGAAGGATTAAAGCGATATCTACATGTACTAATCTAAATCATTCTGTACTTCTAGAGCATTGAGTGGCCCATGAAGTATCCTGATGCTTTTATGAGGATGGGATTAACCCTGCCCAAAGGCGTCCTACTATATGGACCTCCAGGATGTGCCAAAACCACACTAGTGAAGGCCGTGGCTACCAGCTGCCATTGTTCTTTTTTCTCCATTAGTGGCGCTGATCTTTTCTCACCTTATGTGGGCGACTCAGAGAAGACATTAGCACAGGTAAGATTATTACATCTAGATTTTTACTCATGAGTAAAAGCTTTGCCCTTTATGTCTTCATATAATCACATAGACAGGTGTGCAAGGATCTTATAAGACGCTCTGACTTGTAGCTCTTTTCTCTTCTCCTCCACAGCTTTTCCGACAAGCAAGAGCAAGCACTCCTGCAATTGTGTTCTTGGATGAGATTGATGCAATTGTGGGGTGTCGCTCAGAAAGCAGAACGGGTTCTGGGGTCCAAGAGAGAATTCTGTCTGTTCTACTAAATGAACTTGATGGTGTTGGCCTCAAGGTTACTGAACGCAGAGGAAGACCGGTACTTCTGGAAGGAGATCATGAGCAGTGCCACAAGGAAGAGGTCTGGTAAACAGTCTTAGCCTGGGAATGATGAAAAGCAGGGTTACTTATCTGTCAGCTAGCTTTCTTCTGCTGCTTTAACTGATTAGGATCATATGACCTATTTCTCTGTACATCAAATCAATGCAGATTGTATCTTCTCCAAAATTAAGACTAAAGGTACCTTTACATGCCACATTATCTGCTGGGAATCCTGACGGCGATATGTCGCCTTGAAACTATCGCCTTCAAATTGCCTCCCAGTTGCGCCATGTATTTGGGGAATTTCGCAGCGATAAATTGCCTGTCGCCTGGTTCCTGATTTCAGAGCACTGCTCCAAAATCAGAGGCAATCATGAAGGCGAGATTTCCGGCTTTTGGCGTGTGATGGGGCGATAGTAATGGAAGCGTGCTGTAGTCCGCGCTGGCCATCTGCGATGATTGGTGGTGGCTACTGTGTTCCCATTGGCTGTCAGTTGACTCCGCGCCATATTTGAGCGTGTATTGGTGCCAAACCCTGATAGACAATGCCTCCCAGTGCAGGCTGCCCAATCATAACACTATTGCGTTGTCCAATGAGCGTGTTTGGGGCAAGGTGTAAACCAGTCTGACATGCCTATGTTCTCGACGCGCTGAACATGTACGCCCACATTCCTTTGGGATTGCGGCATGTGAAGCGGCGAGGGAAGTCGACTGGATTGGTTCCGCTGTGGGTGAGGCGATTTCCGGGGCGACACATCACCTTAGGTTGAGGGCGAAATTGCGGCGTGTGATGGCGCCATCGGCGATCTGAGACGAGCGTGAAAAACGTGCACGCGCACGTTAGATCGCCTTATATTGCCAGCAAAAATTGCGGTGCGTAAAGGTACCCTAAGTTTACCATTGACATGTTTCCGCAATATTTTAATGTATTAGCCAGATATGTTTGTGAACAGAACCTACACTCTGAGAAGCACAGTTTCTAGGGCATAGTGTGTTACTGTATAGGTAATTTAAGGAAATCTGTTAGCAGGATTTTACACCCTCAAGCTATTTATATGCTCATGTAGTTCTTTGAGAGACAAGTCCAGCAATACCTTTAGATGACCAGTCTGTTCCTCCATTACTATGGAATCAGCATTTGAATTGATATGCAAATAAAAATACTATTTGTAGATCTGAATCCTCAGTCACTCCAGCTCTATTCCCCGCCCAGCACTGCCTACCCCTGTTTGACTGACCACCTCCATGCTGTGTAACTTCAGGCAAAGGATCCATCAGTTAGGCACGAGGAGGCGGGGAATAAAGCTGGAGCAAGAGAGGCTTCAGAGTTACATACTCCATTACATATCGATTCGAATACTGATTCTTCAGTAATGGAGGAGCAGACAATATCTAAAGGTATTGCTGGACCTACCTTTAAAAGAGTTACATGTAGATATACAGTTGTGTTCAAAAACGTGAGTGAAGCTCAAAATCTTTATAATAGTATTTATTTCCATGTATTGGGAACATTACATACTGTTTCTCATTCGCCACATTGCAAAACATGAAGAGAAATGTATATAATTTTTAACTACTTTACAGGAGAAACCAAAAAATGAACATTGGTGTGTTCAAAAAAAATAGCAGTGTCTGCAAAGGTCTTTACAAACAAAATATGTAATTTTTTGTAGGATTTAGCATTCCTGTGAGATAGGCAGTGGCGTAACTACCGCGGTCGCAGCAGTCGCGGCTGAGACCGGGCCCACCCCCGTAGGGGGCTCGTGCTTTCAGCCGCCCACTGCGACCGCAACTGCCCGAGTAGAGGAGGGAGGACGGGAAGAGAGTGAAGCCTCACATCCTGCAGCTGCGCCCGACCCTCCTCTCCTCATATCGGTGCTGAATCTGACGCGGGAGGCACCTCAAGGCAAGTCCCACACCACTAGCACCCCCTAAACCCCCCCCCTCCCCGGGCTCTTGAAATCTGCATGGCTGCATGACAGGATCTCAAAGTTCCCCCGCTCTTCAACTCTACATGGCGGCATGACGGGATCTCAAGGTTCCCGCTAGCACCCAAGCGCCCCCCCCCACTTCCCTTACCTACGGGGCCCCGGAGTAAATCCTGCACCTGGGTCCACAGCGGTGATGTTACGCCACTGGAGACAGGGGCCGGTCACCAGCGGCGGCTGTAGAGCACCTGCAAGTGACCATGTGGACCCGCTGATTAAGCTCAATTTAATATTCACTGCTCTCCACTACCCATCACTTCTCAGCACTGAAGCTGGCGCTGAGAGGTGGGCGGAGGAAGTGGTGCATATTAAATTAGGTTAAACAGTGGGCCTACATGATCAACTGATCACGTGCCCGCAATTAAAGACAGTGGATATACAGTGCTTCCCACCACACTGCGTGGGATTGGTGAATAACTCGGCAGGCGGCAGTGGACGGACGATAATACTTAACGTCAATCGCCACATCCTGCTCTCATCCCAGTAGCTGTAAGTTTGTGGAGCTCAGCACATGACTGTGACATAATGCGCTGTGTGTCTACATTCTGGCAGTGCTGAGTGGACAGCATGAGAACAGAACGTCTGCATTGGGGTAGCAATGGGGAGTATAATTATTTATTATTTTTAGTGTGCGTCATGGATGGAGCCAAATACTAGGATGTGGACATATACCAGAATGGGGCATATAACAGAATGGGGATCATATACTAGGATGGGTATCAAATTCCAGGATGGGGATCATATACCACGATGGGGATCATATACCAGGATGGGGCCATATACAATGGGGGCCATATACCAGGATGATGACAATATGGCGTTTCTGAGGCAAAGCCAACAAATACAAATAAATTGTGGGATGTAGTCAAAGCATCCTGAGCTGGAATAACAGTTGACAGGTGCCAGAAGTTGGTTGACTCTATGCAACATACCATTTTTTTTTTTTGACTATAAGATGCATCCAGGAAAATAGGGATAAAACAGAAGCAAAAAATGTGGTTATGAGGCACTGTTAAGGGAAGGGGGATCTGCTGCCGACATGGTTATGGCTGCAATATCCCCATATTCTGTACTAATGTCCCCCAGCCTGGAATATATGTCCCCCATCCTGATATTTTTTATGTCTCCCCCCCAAGTGTTCTATCAGATTAAGGTCCGGGGATTGGGCTGGACACTCCATAACCTCAAATTTGTTGGATTGGAACCAAGATTTTGCTATTTTTCTGGTGTGGTTAGGGTCGTCTTGTTGAAACACCCATTTCAAGGGTATATGCTCTTCAGTGTAAGGCAATATGACCTCTTCAAGTATTTTGATATATGCAAACTGGTCCCTGGTATGCAATAAATAGGCCCGACACCATAGTAAGAGAGACATGCCCATATCATAATGCTTGTACCACCATGCTTCACTGTCTTAAGAGTGTACTGTCGCTTGACGAACTGTCTGCAAACCTTGGAACTAAAATGAACAATTTTACTTTCATCACTCCACAAAATATTTCTCCATTTCTCTTTAGTTCAGTTGATCTGTTCTTTCTTCAGTACATGTCTTTTTTTAACAGTGGGAACTTTGCAGGGATTTCTTGCTAATAGATTAGCCTCACACAGGCATTTTCTAACTGTCACAGTACTCACAGGTAACTTGAGACTGTCTTTGATCATTCTGGAGCTGATTATTGGCTGAGCCTTTGACCCTTCTGGCTATTCTTCCATCCATTCGATTGGTAGCCTTTAGTTTTCTTCCATGTCTCTCTGGTTTTGCTTTCCATTATAAAGCATTAGAGATCATTTTAGCTGAACAGCCTATCATTGTCTGCACTTCTATAAGTTTTATCCTCTCCAATCAACTTTTTAATCAAAGTACGCTGATCTTTCGAATAATGTCTTGAACAACCCATGTTTCTAAGGCCGGCTTCAGACTGCGTTTGAGATCCGATCCGTAGCTGTCCGCTTGAAGCAGGCAGTCGCGGACCGGATCAGCACACAGGACCGGGGGGCTATTATGCCCTCCGATCCTGTGTGCAGCCGCTAACAGGTCAGGACCGCGGCGCCCGCGGTCCTCACCTATCAGCAGCAGGAACAGCGTGCGGCTGCACACAGCATCGGAGAGCATAATAGCCCCCCGGTCCTGTGTGCTGATCCGGTCCGCGGCTGCCTGCTTCAAGCGGACAGCTACGGATCGGATCTCAAACGCAGTCTGAAGCCGGCCTCAGACTTTCCAAGAGAAATGCACGTACAGCATGTGGTAGCTTCACCTTTAAATAAGGGCCACCTGATTCACATCAGTTTCTTCACATAATGATTGACTTTACTAATTGAACTCCACACTGCTTTTATTTTAAAGCGAACCTGTCACCCCCCCCCCCCCAGACATGAAAAGCTGAGCTCCCCACCTTCTGCAGCACTAAGGCTGCACTCAGACAAGGTTTATATTGCATTTAGCATAACTATATTCACTGAAATATGCACTTATATAATATGAGGCAGTTACCAGGACCGAAGACCGGGAGGCGGGGTTTCCAGTGTCTGTGTGCCGCCCCCGTGCTGTCCATCATCCCTCTGTGTCGGGGATGGTGCGATTCCTCCACCCCCTCCTCGCTCTAACCGGCGCCTGCGCTTTGCTTTAGGTTGCCGGGCATGCGCAGTGCGCGCTGCCCGACAACTTCCTGGTCCCCTCGCACCTGCTCAGTCCGCCGACCCCGCAGTGGATTATTCATTATCCACACTGCGGGGCGGCAAAACGGCGCCTGCGCATTTGCTGTGCTGCGGGGTCACCTCTGACTGCCTCTCTCCTCCCACTCAAAGCCGACTGTCAAACTAGAAAACCGGCACCGAGGAGAGAGGCAGGAAGAACAGGAGGAGCCACACACTATGCCTGCTGGAAATGGGGAGAAAGACAAACGTAACTTTACCCTTCCTCACACACAATCCCTTATCTATATCTATCATTTCTATCTTTCATTCTATCTTTCATTCTATCTATCTTTCCATCTATCTCTCTATCTGTCTACCTATCTATCTATCCCTCTATTTATCCCTCTTTCTATCTATCATCTATCTATCTATCTATCTATCCCTCTATTTATCCCTCTATCTATCTATCTATTTCTCTTTCTTTATGTCCATTCTTCTATCCATCTATCTTTCTATCTTTCTATCTCTCTATTTATCTTTCTGTCTGTCTATCCCTCTATCTGTCTATCCCTCTGTCTAACCCTCTATCTGTCTGTCCATCCATCTATCCCTCTATCAATCTATCTATCCCTTCATCCATTCATCCATCTATCCCTCTCTTTTCTATCTATTTCTCTATCTATCTATCTATCTATCTATCTATCTATCTTTCCATCTATCCCTCTATTTATCCCTCTTTCTATCTATCTATCCCTCTATCCCTCTTTCTATCTATCCCTCTATTTATCCCTCTTTCTATCTATCTATCCCTCTATTTATCCCTCTTTCTATCCCTCTATTTCTCTTTCTTTATGTCCATTCTTCTATGCATCTATCAATCCATCTTTCTATCTATCTATCTCTCTATTTATCTTTCTGTCTGTCTATCCCTCTATCTGTCTATCCCTCTGTCTATCCCTCTATCTGTCTGTCCATCCATCTATCCCTCTATCAATCTATCTATCCCTTCATACATCCATCGAACTATCCCTCTATCTATCTATCCTTTCATCCATCCATCCATCCCTCTATCTATCTCTATCTGTCCATCCATCTATCTCTTAATCTATCTATCTATTATCTATCCATCTATCCCTCTATCCATCTATCCCTCTATCAATCTATCCCTCTATCAATCTATCCCATCTATCTGTCCATCTCAATCTATCCCTCTCTATCTATCCCTCTATCTATCCCTCTCTATCTATCCCTCTCTATCTATCCCTCTCTATCTATCCTCTATCTATCCATCCATCTTTCCATCTGTCTATCTATCCATCTATCTATCTATCTATCTATCTGTCTATCCCTCTGTCTATCCTCTATCTGTCTATCCCTCTACTTCTATCCTCTGTCTATCCCTCTGTCTATCCATCCATCTATCCTCTATCAATCTATCTATCCTTCATCCATCCATCCATCTATCCCTCTCTTTCTATTTCTCTATCTATCTATCCATCTATCTATCTATCCCTTCATCACATCCATCCATCCCTCTATCTCTATCTGTCCATCCATCTATCTATCTGTCTATCTATCTATTATCTATCCATCTATCCCTCTATCCATCTATCCCTCTATCCCTCTATCCCTCTATCCCTCTATCCCTCTATCCATCTACCCTCTATCAATCTATCCCATCTATCTGTCCATCTATCTATCTGTCCATCTCAATCTATCCCAGAAATACGGCGAAGCCCACGTCATTTTTTTTCTCTGAAAAATCAATAAAACCTTAAAAAGGGACTGCATCTTTATTAACCCCTCGACCATGGTCCAGGGTTAATAAAGATGCAGTCCCTTTTATTTATATTGTTTTATTGATTTTTCAGAAAAAAAAATGACGTGTGCTTCGCCGTATTTCTGTAAGCAGCCGGATCCAGCAGGCAGCAATGGGCTGCCCCCAACCCCCAGGTGCCTATTTGTACCTGGCCGGACACAAGAATATAGGCGAGACCCCTTTTTTTATTATTTCATGAATTTCATGAAATAATTAAAAAAAAATGCCTGGGGCTCCGCGCAATTTCTATGTCCAGCCAGGTACAGCTAAGCAGCTGGGGGCTGGAATCTGCAGCGCAGGGAGGCCCAAGCTTTCTGGGCACCCCCAGCTGCAAATTGCAGCCCGCAGCCGCCCCAGAAGATGGCGCATTCATTGAAGCGCCATCTTCTGGCGCTGAACCCCGCTCTTCCAGTGGCCCTGGTGGCGGGTGGCTCACTGGGTAATAAAGGGGTTAGGGCCAGCTTTGTATTATTAGCTGGCCCTAAGCCCGAAATTTATGGCGGTCACGCCAATATTAGACATGACCGCCATGAATTTCCAGTAATCAATATAAAAAAAAAACACAACACAGAGAAAAATAATTTTATTAGAAATAAAACAGAAGACAATTAGGGACTCCATCTTTATTTAAAAAATCCTCTTCTGTCCGACGTAGTCCAAAACGCAATCTCAGCTCTGCTACATCCCTGTGCATAGACACACAGGGATGTAGCAGAGCTGAGAACTGACTAAACAGTCAGGGTTCAGCTCAGGTCATTATGACCTGAGCTGAACCCTGCTGTCAGCCAGACTCGCTCTGCAGGTATAGAGGGATAGATAGAGAGGAGATGATGATAGAGAGGGGGATAGATTGAAAAGATAGGATAGATAGATGATAATGATAGATGATAGAGGGATAGATGGATATGGAATAGATGATAGATAGAGAATAGATAAATAGAGGGATAGATGGATGACAGATAGATGGATAAGAAGAGGATAGAATAGAGGGATAGATGATGAAGACAGAGGATAGACAAGTGGATAGATAGATGAAGATGGATGAAGATAGAGGGATAGACAGAGAGGAGAAGATAGAGAAGAGGATAGATTAGATGGATAGATAGATGGAAAGATGGATGGATAGATTGAAGAGGGATAGATAGAGAGGGATAGATGAGAGAGGGATAGATATAGAGGGATAGATGGATGGAAGATAGATGTGACAGATAGATGATAGATTGATAAGGATAGATGGATAGAGGATAGATGGATGGAGGATAGATGATAGAGGGATAGATGGATAAGGGATAGATAGATGATGATAATAGATAGACAGATAGATAGAAAGGATAGATGGATGGAAGTAGAGATAGAAGGGATGATGGATGTAAGGATAGAGGATAGATGGATAGATAGATAGAAATAGAAAGAGAGGATAGATGGATGGATGATGAAGGGGATAGATAGATATGAAGAGGGATAGACATGATAGAGGATAGACAGATAGAGGGATAGACAGATAGGGATAGACAAGAGGGATAGACAGATAGAGGGATAGACAGATAGAGGGATAGACAGATAGAGGGATAGACAGATAGAGGGATAGACAGATAGAGGATGACAGATAGATAGACAGGATAGATAGAGAGGGATGAAGATAGAGAGGGATAGATAGAGAGGGATAGATAGAGAGGGATAGATAGAGAGGGATAGATAGAGAGGGATAGATAGAGAGGGATAGATTGAGATGGACAGATAGATGGGATAGATTGATAGAGGGATAGATTGATAGAGGGATAGATTGATAGAGGGATAGATGGATAGAGGGATAGATGGATAGAGGGATAGATGGATAGATAATCGATAGATAGATTAAGAGATAGATGGATGGACAGATAGAGATAGATAGAGGGATGGATGGATGGATGAAGGGATAGATAGATAGAGGGATAGATGGATGGATGTATGAAGGGATAGATAGATTGATAGAGGGATAGATGGATGGACAGACAGATAGAGGGATAAACAGAGGGATAAACAGAGGGATAGACAGACAGAAAGATAATAATAGATAGATAGATAGATAGATAGATAGATAGATAGATAATAGAAAGATGGATTGATAGATAGATGTATAGAAGAATGGACATAAAGAAAGAGAAATAGAGGGATAGAAAGAGGGATAAATAGAGGGATAGATAGATAGAAAGAGGGATAAATAGAGGGATAGATAGAAAGAGGGATAAATAGAGGGATAGATAGATAGAAAGAGGGATAAATAGAGGGATAGATGGAAAGATAGATAGATAGATAGATAGATAGATAGATAGATAGATAGATAGAGAAATAGATAGAAAGAGAGGGATAGATGGATGGATGGATGAAGGGATAGATAGATTGATAGAGGGATAGATGGATGGACAGACAGATAGAGGGTTAGACAGAGGGATAGACAGATAGAGGGATAGACAGACAGAAAGATAAATAGAGAGATAGAAAGATAGATGGATAGAAGAATGGACATAAAGAAAGAGAAATAGATAGATAGATAGAGGGATAAATAGAGGGATAAATAGAGGGATAGATAGATAGGTAGACAGAGAGATAGATGGAAAGATAGATAGAATGAAAGATAGAATGAAAGCTAGAAATGATAGATATAGATAGAGGGATTGTGTGTGAGGAAGGGTAAAGTTACGTTTGTCTTTCTCCCCATTTCCAGCAGGCATAGTGTGTGGCTCCTCCTGTTCTTCCTGCCTCTCTCCTCGGTGCCGGTTTTCTAGTTTGACAGTCGGCTTTGAGTGGGAGGAGAGAGGCAGTCAGAGGTGACCCCGCAGCACAGCAAATGCGCAGGCGCCGTTTTGCCGCCCCGCAGTGTGGATAATGAATAATCCACTGCGGGGTCGGCGGACTGAGCAGGTGCGAGGGGACCAGGAAGTTGTCGGCAGCGCGCACTGCGCATGCCCGGCAACCTAAAGCAAAGCGCAGGCGCCGGTTAGAGCGAGGAGGGGGTGGAGGAATCGCACCATCCCCGACACAGAGGGATGATGGACAGCACGGGGGCGGCACACAGACACTGGAAACCCCGCCTCCCGGTCTTCGGTCCTGGTAACTGCCTCATATTATATAAGTGCATATTTCAGTGAATATAGTTATGCTAAATGCAATATAAACCTTGTCTGATGCAGCCTTAGTGCTGCAGAAGGTGGGGAGCTCAGCTTTTCATGTCTGGGGGGGGGTGACAGGTTCGCTTTAACCCCCCCCTTTCAATTAATATTCAAATACACAGACTCAAAAACATGCAGATCATGAATGCTGAGTCTGTTGGTTTTCTAAGAATCTACTGCCACACCTTGTGAATTGTTTGACATATGGCAATATAGTTTATACCAAAAACAGTGAATAATCTGGTCAGTCATATTGGACTGCTATTATTTTGAACACTACTGTAAATGGTTTGTGGTGTGAAATCCGGCTAACAGATTCCCATTATGAGATTGCCTGATTGAAAGAGAAAATCTTTATATATGTGTTGATAATTGATATATGAAGAGTTTACTGATATACTTTCAGTAGTCTCTGGTCCTTGCAGCTGTCTTTCTGGTATGTGTGTGACATGAGCTGCTTTGTGTGTCCATGTTATTAGTGCTATGTGGGAATGCATTTGGCTGATGGGCTTATTTCAGTAATTAAGGCAGCCAGTTTAGCTATTGAAATGAGTCAACCAGCCAGACCCCTTTACACACAGCATTGCTCACATGACGGGAACCTCTGGAAGTGCTGCTGCCAAAATCTGATTAGGGCACCTACATTAGTGAAGTTTATTTATTCTATTCTGAATACGGTATATCTAAAAAAATAACCAAACAATCCTTTTAATCCGCTATTAAAGCAGTAATTACCTTCTGGCATGAAAAGGGATACCTTTGACTATATATCTGGAAGACGTTAACCCTATAGTTTAGTATTTTTATGCAGTATTTCTGCCTTTGCATTACAAAAGCCTTAAAGAGAATCTGTCATCAGGTTTATACACATTAAATTAAAGGCATTCCCATAATGGCGCTGGTATTTTGATTTAACACATGCTTTCACTGAAGAAATCCATAGCCTGGTTTTTATTAAATTTTCATTAAGCGCATCAGGCAGGACTGTGGGCAGGCTCTTCGGCTCTGCCATGGGCCTCCCTACTGTCCATTGTCTTCTTTATTTATATTCTGTCCATGCACCGTCCTAGCCAAAGACGGCGCTTGATCTATCGATGGGCTTCAATAAAATAGCGTCCATAGTGGCATATGCCCAAATAGATGTCCTGGCTCAATGACGAGCAGAGATCTCCATGTAGGCATGCACCATTTTCCCAAAGACTACCAGAAAATTAGTATGCACATTCGCCGTTTCTGGTGCCAATTTATTGAAGCCCATCAAGAGACTAATTTGCGCAATCCCCCAGGATGGCAACGGCGCAGAATTTAACTAAGAAAGAGACAAAGTGATGACTTTCTAAAAGAAAACACTAATGAAAGTCGGACCATTTTTCTTTTACAAAATAAATCACTGACGACTTGATGAGCATTAAGGATATCCATATGGTGTAAGATAGTAGGTAAAGAGGTTTCCAAGGAAGAAAAAAAAATATTCTTCTCCTTTTGGCCTCAGTCTCACAAGAGTGTATGAATCAGACGAGAGTATTACGAGAACATTTCTCATTACACCCGCACCAATTTTATTCCATGAAGAAGAGCAGATCCGGAATGAGAAAAAAGTCACAGCATGCTGCGAGTGGATACATAAACTGGATAAGACTCACCCATACAAGTCGATGGGTGCAATAAAACATCTGACTGCACACAGACCATCCGTATGCTAAGGCTAGGGCCACATTTAGCAGGTGCCCCATGTTAAACGGATCCAGTTACTGCAGAGCCCAGCCTGCAGTAACGGCCAGCGTTAACATCGGGGGCTGCCTGCGAACGCTGCTCCATGGTAACCCAATGTTTACCATCAGTGCAGCCACACAGGAAGCCCCAGGAACTGTGCTTTAGCAGAGCGTACAGGAAACAGTTGTCAGCAACGTTTTCCTGTGCGCTCTGCTAAAGCGCAGTTCCTGGGGCTTCCTGTGTGGCTGCATCCATGGTAAACATCAGGTTACCATGCATGGAGCAGCATTCGCAGGCAGCCCCCGACGTTAACGCTGGCCGTTACTGCAGGATGGGCTCTGCAGTAACTGGATCCGTTTAACGTGGGGGACATGGTAAGTGTGGCCCTAGCCTAACTGTTTTTACAGACATTTAACCATTCTGTAGCGTATAACACTGTAAATGGTCCGATTAGTGATTGTAGAATAATAACTGCTGAGAGAAAAAAATTAACATTCTCATGTCATACGGCATACTAAACAGATTTCACCTATCCCACTCTTTTGGATGAGAATCGGTCAGATTCTTCATACGCTTGTGTAACTCCAGCCTTTATCTTGTCCATGGGATGTGTCTGATATTACAGCTTTGCTCCTTTAATTACATTGGACACATCCCATAGACCAGACTGACGCAGTTGCAGAAATAAGTGAAGGCCCTTTTTTGTAATCCTGAACACTAATTGTCAGATTTTTGCTGTTTTTTTTCCTCCACATTTCAGCTGGAGTTTAAGGAAGTTATGAATAAATCAGTGATGGTTGTGGCAGCAACAAACAGACCGGATGTGTTGGACGACGCATTGCTGCGGCCAGGACGGCTGGACAAACTCCTCTACATCCCACCACCTGATGAGAAGGTATGAGGAGCATTTCAACATGTAAAACCTGCAGATTTTCTGGTACCATTGATTGAAGAGTTCTATCCTAATCTTAACCACGTTGCAGTGGGTTGGGGGGGAATCCCTGTAGAAGCTGGTTGAATTTGATTTTTTTCAAGCACTGTATCCTTCCCAAAAAATACATTAAGATGTGATCAAAATATAATGTACCCCAAAAATAGTATCAATAAAAACATAATCTTTCCATGTAAAGGAATGGAAAAAAAACAACCCTCAAGCACCATCAGTGAAGACAACCATAAGTCACAGTTTTTCCCTTCCTTCAGAACATTAATGTGGTGTAATTCAAAGCTACAATTCTTCCCATAAAGAACCCAAACCCTCACAGCTATCTCTATGGAAAAGTAAAAAAGTTATCATCCTGGGAAGGAAGCTAGGATAGATACAAAACGCAAAGATTAAACATCGGTCAGATGGAAAGAAGTTAAAATCTGTCTTCTATGATCAAAATGCATTTGTGCAAGGTTAACCCCTAAATGACCAGCAATACACCTTTTTATTGACCTGAGATATAATAAAATAGCATCTTCTGAAGGGTGGGTGAAACTGGAGAAGCTGTCGGCTGTACACTATAGCTGACACCCTGCTACATCAACAACAGTAATGGCCACTTTACAATCGGCTACATTTCTAGGGTGGCTACAGGTAACTTACTGGCTGCAGTGAAATCATGGAGACATTATTCCATTTGTACACAGCAACAAGATAGAACCTTGTCTCCATGATTTCACTGCAGCCAGTAAGTTACCTGTGGATAAGCTACAAATGTAGCCGCGTGTAAAGTGGCCATAAGGGTACCGTCACACACAGAGATATATTGCATTCAACTCACTGGTTGCAGTGAAATCATGGACACATGGTTCTATTTTGTGGCTGTGTACAAATGGAATAATGTCTCCATGATTTCACTGCAACCAGTGAGTTGAATGCAATATATCTCTGTGTGTGACGGTACCCTAATGGTACCTTTACACGCCGCTACGGAAGGTTGGAAACAACCGGGTGTCGGAGACAAATGTATCTTGCACCGTCAAAACAACCTGAGGTAGCGGCGTGTAAACTCGGTTGTTGCCACCCGTCACTTGCGCCACCTGTTTCAGAGCCGAGCTCTAAAACAGGTTGGTTTCAACCCGATGGTAGCGGCGTCTAAATGAGGAACAGGAAGGTTTATCCGACACCTAGATAACTCCCCGGGGCGTGACACAGCCTCTGGGAAACCGAGCCCCATCAGCGATCATTGGTGGAAGCTCCTGCGTTACGATTGGTCGTCTCTGCATAGGGCGGCATATTTAAGGAGCTGACCAGTCACACTATACAATTGCAATAGCGTGATGTATTAGCCAGCCTTCCTGCGCTGGCTGGCCAATCATGATGTTACTGCATTGTCCAATCATCGTACGAGCGTCTCGTAAACCACAATTCTGGCACGTCTATGTGTTGTCCCTGCTGTTCCAGGTCCTCCCATATTACCTACTGTAGCGGCGTGTAAATGAGGGAAGGTGCTCTACAGAAGGTAACTTTAGGCACCCGTCGGTGCATCCAGAGATAGATTAAACCTTCTGTAGAGCACCTTGTAGCAGTGTGCAAAGGCGGTATCGGGTACCGTTTGCAACCGTTGGAACGTGCTCGTGCACGTGAGACACCCGGTTGTTTCCAACCTTCTGTAGCGGCGTGTAAAGGTACCTTTAGTGTTAACATTGTCCTTAGTCGTTTAACCCCTTAAGGTACCGTCACACGCTGCAATATTGCTAGGTAATTTCACTGTCAATTTGCTGATTGCAGTGAAATCATGGACACAGTTACATTTGTACACGGCAACAAAATAGAAAAAAGTGTCCTGATTTCACTGCAACCAGCAAATTGACAGTGAAATTGCCTAGCAATATTGCCGTGTGTGACGGTACCTTTAGCATCTGATTTCGATAGTGACATCAGCAACTAAACAATTAACTTGCTTCTGTGCACAGGTGCGAAGAAGATGGAGAAATTAATCTCTCTATCTTCTTTATTACCTGTCTCGGCATATATCACATGAACTTGTATGGCATCTGAGCGCAGTCTGATGTTTCACTCGCACCCATAGACTTGTATGGGTGCAAGTGATCAGACTCACTGACAGTCGCAGCATGCTGATATTTTTTGTTCTTGTTGAGTCAGCATAAGAAAAAAATCACTGATGAGCACTGCTTCGTAGGCGATAAAACATTGACCTACACTAGGCCATGTTATATATTGGCTCTATGCCAGTGTGAGTACATCCTAGGGCTAAATAAAGGCTTTAGAATCCACCAGCTGTTAAGACTAATTTTTCACGCCTGTCATTCCACTTTGTATTAATTCCTGAAAACACCTTAAAGGGAACCTCTTGCCCTCCAATTTAGCAGCAGTTATAAATGATTTTATAACAATCATTCATAAGCTGCACTTTCCCCATGATAATTAGGCCTTTGACTAGTCGAAGGAGTTTGTTTCCCCAGACTAGTTGGCCTCTTTCCATGTTATCACGCCCCTGTGAATTCTATTAAAATTATGTGTCAGCAACAGAGGGGGTTTATTCCTTAGTTTGAAGCTACGTCTTGGCAACTTTGGAATGACAGGCTACATCCATACTATAGTTTGTGCTTTTACTCCTCTGGTCATGCAAAAGCTAAGTATGACAACCTGCACACAGAAGCTTATAGTGGTACACAGCCTCCCTGCAGCTGGCACTTTGCATTGCTTTTGGCAATGGTTTGGACTCAGTGTAGTGTTATAATACTGCAGCTGATGGTTTTTCCTTTATATTGCTGCTGGAAGTTTGACAGCATCTAATTACATGAGGACAGATGTATCCCCCATTTGATTGGAGCGGTGGTAAACTGTACAAACCCCCACTTCATTCAAGGTCTACGGGACTGAAAGAGATCACATCCAGCAATAGTTTCCCAACATCCTGCCACTAGTCACCTCTCCTTGTAAGTTGTATAGCACTATAATATTTTTGAGTTTCTTTCCTTTTGATGCATTTTCTTTTTCTATGTGTTACAGGCCCGTTTATCCATACTACAGATATGCTCCCGCAGTATGCCACTTGCTAATGATGTGAGTCTGGACAGCCTGGCGGCCTCTACCCAGTTCTACTCTGGAGCTGACCTTCAAAGTCTCTGTAAGGAGGTGAGAGATTGTAGAGCTATAGAGGCAGCAGGCTATGTGCGGAGGAATGTCATTTCAAATCATGTTCTGTCAGACCGCAGACTGATGAAAATCAATAAAAGTTTTGTAGATGACCGTGCTCTGTTTAAGTGTGCTGCTCATAGCTGGTTCACATGAACACAATCCGATGTCACTGGCCCATCTGAATATAACGTAAGCTCCTCAACCAAGTGGAATCCTGCAGTCAGGCATATAGATACTGCCATCGATGAAATATATGTGTGATCATGCCATCCTCAGCAGGAGCCTCAGTTATTAGGTGACAATAGTATGCAAAGAGGTTAATAGAGAAAGATTGCTCCCTCTGCCAGCTCATCTGCACTCTCACATTTTAGAGTATTGATGGGTTTTTATGGCAATCAAAGGTCCTGATAATGACTTTCATGTCTGTCCCGCAGCCTATCCGATCTTGGAAAAAGATAAAAATTTAAAAAAAATAAAAAGTTGCAAAATTTCCCCTATACAATTACAGTGTGATCTGTGTGCTGGCTGACCCATGGACTTGTATGGGTAATTTTGATCGTGACTCAGATCAAAAATGGATATGACCGCAACGCGTACATAAGCATGAGACCTAAGTGTTAAACAAGTGAAAGTTAAGTAACGGAAATCAGTTTAACTTAAAAGGAAATCCCCTTTTCACAGCAAAAATGATACATTTGGTATCAGTGTTCATAATGACTGCACTTTAGAACTTATTTTTCATTCCATACAGTGAATGGTTAGAAAAAAAAACTGACAAACTGCCATATTACTGATTTTGTTCATTTGTGATAGGAGGATTAAATGGTCGTGTGTATTCCAAAATGGTAAAAAAATAAAAACACATGTGGGCACAGCCTTTTTCTTTTATTTAAATCAGGTAATATTAATCATTAATCACACAAACAGATCAAGCAATAACACAGTGCCATTTTGTTTTGAATATATACACTCCCCTTGATCTCAATCCCCTCCTCCCCCTCCCCCCCAGACAGCAAGTATATCTGCAAGTATATACGTAACATCATCACAACATAATGACCGGACCGAGTGTCCCTCATGCTCCCCGACTATCCCTCCTCCTTCTCCGTGTTACATCCTATCGAGACCCATACTCCAGCCATGGCGTCCACAGTTTTTCATACAAGTTTATTTTCCCACGCTTACGATAAATCCCTTTTTCCATCCGAGAAATGTAGTCGGTTTGTGACATCAATTCCCGCCTTGATGGCGGCTCTTCCTTGCTATATACAGCAATCTTGAAATGACCACTTCAGTTGTATTATCCACCGGTAACTCATCCACGTACCCCAGTAAGCACACCACTGGATCACGGGGTATAGTACAATTATATGCCCCCTCTACTCTGGTAATCACCATGATCCAGTATGCCGCCAAGCGCGGACACAGCCACATTATGTGGAGTATGCCAGCTGCCTCCGTCCCACATCTTGGGCACTCTGAGGTGGGTCTCAAATTAATCCTGAATAAGAATTCAGATGTTCAGTAGACTCTGTGTAGTACATAGAGCTGTGAGAGCCTGCCAGGCTCACTAAGTGACAAATTAGGCACCCACTCCAGAATCGAGTTCCACTTCTCATCCTCCATAGTCCCTACTTCTGATTCCCACCTAGTCTTTGTGTTAGAAGGGTGTTGAAGCAAGAAGATATGCAACACATCACTCCCCTCGAGGGTTCCCCCTCGCACACATGGTCCAGGACCAGATCACGTTACACACACATTACCCCCTGTTTAGCCTGTGCCCGGACTGCATGCACCATTTGTAAGTATTGATAAATCCCTTTACCATTCAAGCCATATTCTTCCTGCAGCCGGCAGAAGGATTTCAATCTCTGTCCATCCAGTACTTGGTGAACCATTTCAATTCCCTTATCCCGCCATTCCACCAAGCATCCCATCTTTTTAACTTCCGGCAACTTGTCATTGTTCCACAAAGGGGAATATCTCGTCAGGCCCGTCACTCCTCTAAGCAGCTTCAATCTCCCCCAGATTTGCTGTGTCAGAAGCATAGTAGGGCATTTCCGTCCAACCGCCCCCATCGACCTATCCTCCATACTCAATAACAATGGGCTTCTACCTGTTACACCTTCCAGAACTTTTTGGATCGACGGGTAGGCCGCCCTCTGTGCCCATCCCCGAACATGTTGACTCTGCGCAGCAATATAGTATATATATGGGTTTGGCAGAGCTAGCCCCCCTCATCCTTGGATCGTTGAAGCAACTCCAGTCGTAATCTGGCCTGTTTTTTTCCCCATATCAGGCTCCGGAACAGAGAATTAATCTGTCTAAACCTGGCCTGTGAAATAGATACCGGGTGTTATGTAGATATAAAGCAGTTTAGGCATCAAAATTATTTTTATCAGGTTTATACAGCCAATAACTGATAAGTGTAATTTATTCCATGCCCCCAATTTTCCTTTTTTGGTTCCCAAAACTGGAGTCGGATTCAAATCTAAGTAATCCGTGATTGGAGTCGATACCCATATGCCCAAGTATTTACATTTGTTGACCAACGTGAGACCCCCAGTCTCTACGACAGATGACATCCCTGCGTCCAGCGGGAACAACGTGGATTTATGCCAATTGATTCTCAGACTGGACAAATTCCCGTACTGATCAATCAACCTCATAGCCCTTTCCAATGAGACCTCCAAATCCTCCAGGAACAGTAGTATGTCGTCCGCATAGAGCGCAACTTTTTCTTCTGTCCTACCATACTGAAAACCCACCACTCCCCCATCGCTTCTTATTTTTGCAGCCAATGAGTCCAATCACAAGTGCAAATAACAGCGGGGATAGCGGACACCCCTGCCTAGTGCCCCGCTGAAGATCCATCGGGCCAAATAGAGCACCGTTTACCTGGACCATAGCCACCAGTTGGGCGTACAGCAGGCGTATCCATGAGAGGAATTGCGGGCCGAAACTTAGATACTCCAGGACCCCCCACAGAAACCTCCAGCTCACACAGTCAAATGCCTTATGGGCATCCAACGAGGCTATAACCCTCTGGCCTGCATTGGCAGATGGTAATTGCATGTTAAAATACAATCTCCGCAGGTTCACCACCGTGGACCGACTAGGCATAAAGCCCGATTGATCTGGGTGTATTAAGGTATTAAGGTATTGACAACACCAGTCAATCGGTTTGCCAGAAATTTCGCCAATTTTTTTAACATGTGGACAGCAATGAGATAGGCCGGTATGAGTCCGGCAGTCCCGGGTCTCTACCCTCTTTAGGTAACACAACAACAATCGCCTCTCTCATGGACGCCGGCAGCACACCCCCTTCTCTGGATTGTTCCAAAACCTCCTGAAGCCGCGGTAACAACCGTCTTCCAGCCGCTTATATAATTCCATCGGGAGTCCATCTGCGCCCGGTTCCTTGTCATTGGCCATAGACGCTAGGGTGGTGCTCAGCTCTTCATAAGTCAACGGGCCCTCAAGACTATTCCTATTAACCTCAGACAGTTTAGGCATATTCAAGCCCTCCAAATATGTGTTAATATTGTCAGTGTCAGCCTCCGCCCCAGAAGAATACAACCTCCCATAAAAATCCCAAAAAATTGAGCCAATGTCAGCGGTATCCGCAGTCCTAGACCCATCACTCTTATACTTAGAATACACAAAGGGAGTCTTCCTCTGCGCCGAGGCCACCAGCGACAGCATGTGTCTGACCCTTTCACCTTCCTCGTAAAAGGCCATTTTTGTAAATTCATTCCTCTTCATCGCCTTATCAAGTTGAAATTTATCCACCCCCTCCTGAGCGTCTCGTAGCTTAGTCTCGGCCCCCCTTGTGCCCCCTGCAATCAGGTCCTCTTCTGCCTTTCTTACTAATTCCAATTTCTCCCGTTCCTCTAGTCATGTTTCAGATTTGCGTATACTAATCTCTTTAATAAGCAGATCCCTCAGATATGCCTTCATGGTGTCCCAGATAATCAATGGTCCCGCAGTCCCTTCAGTAAGCACAAAGAACTCCGCTATGTCTTTTTTGTAGTTGAACCATATTGATTTTACGCAACCATACTGGGTGCAGCTTCCAGCCCATCTTACTACCCCCCCGCTGTTACTATCCTGAGCATATGTGTACACAGATTGGTTTATGGTCTGAGATGGCGCTGGGAAGGAACTCCACATTAACCACCAGCGCATCCATACTATCATTTCCCAGAGCCATGTCTATACGCGATAGCATGTGAGGAGTGGCCAAATAACATATAACATATACCAAAAGACATTGGATGGCTATGAGTCCTGACTGGGTTATTCTTGTACTTATCCTAAAAGTCATCTTGCACGTAATTCATGTCGCCTATGAGTAGGATCGGCATCTCTCCCAAGTGCCCCGTCCATTCCATGACTTCCTTAATCTTTCCACTCGAGTAGGGTGGTGGATATACAGAGCTACAATTGCCCTTGCACCCTGCACACCACTATTACGTATTGCCCCTCCACATCCACATGAGTCTCCACAGCTTCGAATTTTGTGGTCATAGGGATCAGAATGGACACCCCTCTCGAGTAGGAAGAGTACGTGGTATGGTAGGAGTCTTGTATCCACCTTTCCTCAAGGATCCCAGTTTTTCTTTCACCATGTGCGTTTCCATCAGACATTTGATTGCTGGTTTCTGGTCTGGTATATACTGAAAAACAGCCGCCCTCTTAGTGGCATCTGATAACCTTCTAACATTCCAGCCGAGCACCTTAATAGGAGTACTCAACGGTCCCGAAGTGCCCATTTATGTTTTGGTCGAAATATTGTCCCCTGCTGTCTAGCCTTCCCACCCTAACCCCCACTCTTCGCTTTCCCATCCATCCCTTTTGCATACGCTGCTCTCACGTTGAGCAGGTCTCCAGATCCTAGCACTTGTAATCCATCTCCCCTCTGTCCTACCCATTAGTATTTCCCCGTCCTCCCTCCATTATGAGCTCGTATTAAATCAACACCCAGCAAACCCGCCCCTTCCCCCCCAACAACAAGCAGACATAATATACTAATCAGTCCACCGTATTGCAGCACCGTCCCTCCACCAACCACATCAGTGCAGCAGAGTTTATAAAGTCATACTAGAAAAATGTAAAAGAAAAGAAAATACATAATAATGAGAGAAGAAGGGAGCAAAAATCCCCTTCCAATAAATGCACGGAAAGAAGGGGTAGACCAAGTGCCCCCCTTCAAGTATCCAAAAATAGTCCTGAAAAATAAGTCTTAAGGTAACAGTACAGCACACATTGCGGGCAGTCCCTATGCCCCCGTATCCCATCCAATTAGGGATCACTTCATAGAGTCCTCCTTCACCCGGAGATAGACACATCAGCTGTCTCCTGCTCTGAGCCTCTTAGCATTAACGTCCAGCCACTGGGACGCCTCTTCCAGCGTCACAAAAAACTGCACTTTGCTCAGAGCAGCCACTCTCAATCTGGCGGGAAAAAACATGGAGTATTGCACTCCCAACAGCCACATAAGTCTCTTAATTCCAGAGAACTGGAACATCTGCTGTTTTTGTACAGTTGGAGAATAGTCCGGGTAAACCGCAACCCTCTGGCCATCGCAGGTCAGATCTTTTGCCTCCCACGCTTTCCTTAGAATAATGTCCCGATCTCTATAGTTTAATATTCTGGCCAGTATCGTACGGGGTTCAGACCCTGGCGGTCGCTGTTGCATCGGGACTCTGTGAGCCCTTTCCACCGCAAAGACTCTTGTTAAGAAATTATCCCCAATCTTTCCTCTCAGCCATGATTCAATAAAAGTTGTGGGGTCACTCCCCTCCACCTTCTCAGGGAAGCCCACCAAGCGGATATTATTTCTCTGTGATCAAGTTTCCAGGTCATCATTCTTTGCTATCATGTCAGCCAGTTTTTGGGCACACTTTTTTTCAGACTGCTGCAGTTTATGGATCTGATCTCCTCCACCTCTGACACCCGCAAATCTGATTTCTTCAGTGCCACATTTATATTAGCAATCTCTCCCTGCATCCCCTGTACATTTGTTGCCACTGTGTTAAGAGTCATCTTAACAGAGGAGACTAGGGAGAAAATGTATTTTAAGGTACCGTCACACAAGGCGACGGGGCTGGGGATGTCGGCGGCGACTGGCGGGTGCGCACACGTTTTTGGCGCCCCGCCATCCTCCATTTACACGGGGCAACATCTCCAGCCCCGCGCCGCCGGGGTGTCTGAAAACTGCAGCGGTGATGAAGGACAATGGGAGCCTATGGCTCCAATCGCCTGACAGGTCGCCGGTTACATTGGGTGATGTGTGCACATCGCCCCAGATTTGTCGCCTGGTTTCAGAGCACTGCTTTGAAACCAGGCGACTTCCCGGCGGCGCCGACATCGCCCATTTACACGAGGTGACGTCACCCTGTGTGACGGTACTTTTAGGGTGGGTTCCTCTTGCTGCCCTTCCATCCCCCCACCTCATTACCATCGCTGGTGTGAACAAACTGCTGCCGTTTCATGGCCACCGGCATTCTCTTCCTGCACGCCGCGTTTTCCCGCTTTGCCTCCAGGCATGCAGCGGCACCATCTTGGGAGTTACCACCGCCTCCAGCTCCCGCATCCTGCTGTCTGCGACAGGGCATTATCGCTCCTCTGGCAGTTCCAGCACAGGTCTCCGGCTCCAGGCAGTAGCCTCAGCCCGTCCGGGAGAAGTTGCAAGTATGTGGAGGGAGTTAGTAAGGATAAAAGTGCTGCTCTCGGCGGAAGCTCTCCACACCGCGTCCTCTCACATCTCCTGCTAGGCCATGCCCCTGGGCACAGCATTTTTTTTTTTTAATTCTCATACATTTTAATGTAGAAGCTGTGAGTGATCTGTTTTTGCTGCAGAAATGGATCCCTAAAACGCAGCACAAACGCTCTGTGGGCACATAGTATTAAGATAACTTGACAACTATATATATATGTGTCTGTTTAAAAAAAGCATAAATTATAGGACTGCAATGCGGCTTTGTTTTTTTTTTTTTTGTTTTTTTTTTTAAATTTCTTCCCCAAAATGTAATAAATGATCAAAATCGCATCTACCACAATATGGCACCAAAGAAATCTACAGCTTGTCACACTAAAAATAAGCCCTTATTACAGCTCTGCTGAAGGAGAAATGTGACAATTAGGGCAATCTGAAAAATGAATAGTTTCGTGCCACCATATGAGTGTATTAATTATACAAAAGTAATTAAAAATCCACAATTTGGTTTTGCCATGTTTGTGCTGACGCTAACAAATTAAAATTATATTGTACAGCGCAGAGAGTCAAATTATCACTTAAGTAAAATCTTGGCTGAATTGCTGTTTAGAAGTCTTCCCATAAAAGTTAATTTCCTTTTGTCCCCTCAAATGAGGCTACCGAACAATGTAATTCATCCTGAAAAACAATAAGCCTTGTTACACCTATGTCAACAGAAGAAATAAAGTTATGGCTCCTGGCAATACATAATGAAAAAGTTAATAATTAAAAAAAAACAACACTGACTGTCAGGGCCCAAGTACACCCAGAACCACGAGTAGTTCTGTACCCATATCTCAAACCCCTGCCTGATGGTTTAGGATATGCTAATTAGGGCTTTGACTAGTTGCAGCGGTTTCGTACCTCTTCAGCCTTGAGAGTCTTAGATCGCCAAGTGTGTGTGTACCTGGCTTCAAAGATGTTCACTGCCCATGCTCGGAAGTTGTCCGCACTTCTGGTTATGAGCACTACTCAGAAGCTGGTGTATGTCACAGCTTCATAGAGGAGAAGTGCAGAACTTCCGAGCATCAGCAGTAAGCGTTGTTGAAGCCGGGTACACACACACTTTATCATTAACATATTATAAACGGTCTTTAGACATACTTTTTCTAAAGCTCTTAATATATTCTACTAGATGCTGGGACTGTTAGGGAGGATTATAGATATGCACCCAGAACGTCTCATGGTTCTATGTCTACAGGGCAGAGGTTCCCAACTCCAGTCCTCAAGGCACACCAACAGTGCAGGTTTTCAGGATTTCCTTAGTATTGCACAGGTGATAATTTAATACCTGCACTGGGGATGACTCCAATTTCTAAGGAAATCCTGAAAACCTGCACTGTTGGTGTGCCTTGAGGACTGGAGTTGGGAACCTCTGCTACAGGGCACCTGACCGATTCCCTTAAAAGGAGATGTCCACTACTAGGACACCCCTTCTAATTCCTCAAGTCTCCCCCAGTTAAAATAACAGCCTGTACTCACCTCCCATTCTGGTGCCGTTCCAGTGGTGCCTGTAATCATGGTTTCGGGGATCCAGTGATATTGTGACATCATGAGAGTCCCGTGTCCAATCACCGCCAGCTTCTCTCTCCCCCAGCCTTTATAACAAATGAGTGAATTCACTGGAAATGATGCTGCAGCTGCCGCTGACTTCCTGTTAATGGCTTCACGCTCCCCGCCTTAAAAGTAAATAAGCTATCAGTGATTAGATGTGGGGCTCCCATAATGTTACAATATCACAGGATCCCCGAAACTGCGATTACAGACACCACTGGAACAGTACCAGAATGGAAGGTGAGTACAGGCTGTTATTTTAACTGGGGGAGACGTGAAATCAGAAGAGGTTGCCCTAGTAGTGGACAACAGCTTTAAATATTATTATTGCTAAGATATGAGCACATTCTAAGTATTTGTTGCAGACATTCGAGCTTAAAAAAAATGTGTCTTGGCTGGGAAAAAAATGCATGATTTTACTAGGATTTTTCCCCAGCCATTAAAATGGGAGTAAAATTCTGCAAGAATTGACATGAGTGCAAAGAAAAAATAAGCAACACGTTCATGAGCCTTATCTCATCCACTTTAGCTGGGCAATAAAGTTCTGCTTTTGTGATGCAAAAGCCCTTATGCCATTTGCTGTAAACCACTGAAGCGGCCACTGTTCTGCCTCAAATAGTATTATAGCTGGAAATTCATTATTTCCGAATAGATCATAATGTCCTGTACAGTTATCTGCAAAAGAATAGTAATCCCCTAATGACTATTTTACTGGGTGCAATGGATCCTGGGCTGTCGGCTAGCAATCATACTTGCAGCTCCTACTCAGTTTAAATTTTTCTAATGGATAACACCATTATGAGAAGAAAAAAAAAAAACATTTTGCCTATTGGACTTTCCAAAAACCAGAATAAAAAAAGTGGTCGAAATGTTGTCTGTACTGAAAGTGTTATTATGTTGCATGTGTAATGCTGCTGTATGACCTGTTTGTGCTTGCAGGCCGCCCTCATTGCTCTACATGACAGTGGATTCCAGGCTGCGTTTGTGAATGAAGAACATTTCCATCAAGCTTTGGAGTCTCACACTCCATCCCTGAACTCCTGCGACCTTCTTACCTTTAAAAAACTGTGTAGTCATACAGGAATCAATGCCATGTAATAAATACTTTATAACACGCTTTATTGTGCAGCTTCTGTACCACCCTTTCCATTGTTACACAAATAAAATCAGTCATTTTACATTATATTTTGGAAATCTCACATAGTAAATCTGTTACCAGAGGAAGAACAGTGATCACTGATACAATCCATTAACAGACACAAATTACAATTCCCCTGCTTCAATAATGACTTCATACATGTTCAGTGCATATACAGATATGTATTAAAAAAAAATCTAAGGCAGATCAATATCTATATACAGCTCTTTCCTGGCCAGAGAACCTCGACATTGAAGCTCAGCATTTACACTATACTTTCCTTACAACGTATGGCTTGATGAAGATTATGGGAGGTCTCCTTCTAGAAGAGCAGCTTGTAGTATTAATACGATGCAACACAATGGTAAAATAGGAGCCATCGTGTGTTTTAGTAAATACTTATATTCCTCATGAATTAGTTCTTCCTCTCTGCAGCTGCTCTGTTATTTCTCGTGGCTTTATGGTTAGTGACAACTGGGCGTTACCATCCCCCTTTATTAAAAGGGGCATGTCCCTACAGTCAGCACTGATTGGATAATATCTATTAAGTAGGGACACACCCTAAACTAGCAACACCTAGTTGTCCGTTTTTTTTATCCATATATTTTAAGGAGGAATAGAGGATCGATACAATGTAGAGTTAAAAGAAAAGATGCTGCACTGTTGGTACTTAAGGAAAACAAACACTAAAAAGGGGAGCATTCAGGTCTTTGAAATACTCGTATCCAAAATACCTTAGATAAAGCACTTATTTTCTTTTATGTTGTAATCTCTTTGTCCCCCTCCTGTACATTCAGCGTGTAAAATAAGAGGGATCAATACATTTTCCCAGAATTGAAGTTACTGAAAAAACCTTGTCCAGCTCAAAACCCTTCCAGCCTGGTATAACACTGTTCACACTTAGTTTGGTAAAATACCTGGTGGTCACAGAGCAGAACCTGATTCAGATGTGCTTATATTTCTGTTATAGGGTACAAGCTCAATGAGACAACTGGAAATACTTAGTCTTCTGTAACTTTAGTTTGCAGCATATTTTCCTGTACGATGAGGAGTGTGAGCAGTCACGTTACTTGCTCGAGAAGGATAAAATGAAATATTCATTAACTCAGAACCGTGCCACTTAGTGGCCAAGTAAATTACCATTATAAACTTCCAACTCGGTGCAAGAAATCCCATTGTTACAGTTAGTGTGACAAGCCCTATAGACTATGTGCTTTTTTTGATCAAGGAATCTACAAGTATTACACTGGCCTGCTTTGTAACAAGCTCAAACACCTTCGGGTGGCAGCCAGCGGCTCCATTTTGTCTGTGCTATTTTTGCTATCGTCAGTATGTTAACAGCAGTGGTAAGTGTAAAGTTCAACCCCACTGGTAAAGAAGACATTTCACGCCTCATTTAATAGTGTTGACTTGGTTCAGCCACAATAAAAGTGATTTATAACTACCCAATAAGGTATGAAGCATTGTACCACTGCTAGATTACTAGCAGAATAACTAGACGCAAAGGTCCCATAAAGCTGAGCTCCTGAGGCTATAAAGATACATTATTAACCTATTCTGCATGGTGACTAATGGAGTCTAGGAGTGCATGCTCTGGAGTGAAGTCCTGTTCCTGCCATCGCTTTATGTCCCCTCTTTACAGGGGCATGATGTGTAAGTATGGAGTGCTTATGGGTCAAATCTTATATACTAATCTCTAGAATGTCAGTCTAACAAATAATATTGCATTAAAGGAGTAAAGTTAAACCTCATTGTTAATAAAACTAGTGTCTGGATAGAGTTACCACATAAGGATACTTTGAGGCCTCAGGAAGGGGCGTCATTTTTGTGACTAGAGCGAGGCATGTGCAAACTTGCTTAAATCTGTAAACAGCACTTCAAAATTGGTCTGAACGTCCACACTGGAGCATTGCTCCTCTTTAAACAATAAGAATCACAGGATCCAATAGAAAAAGTGTGCTTCTCCTGATGACGTGTGCAACATACGCCATCACCTCCTCAGATCGTCCCAAGGACACATGTATTGCTGTATTGTGGAGGGTGTGTGGCACGGTGGCAATCCACAGGACTAGGCACTGGTACAGTTAGCACAGCCTATGTTCTCCTCTTCTCTGTAACTCTGCATCTGTATAAAGCACTTATACATCCCATAGGTGTTCAGCAGGATCTGCTTGGCTTTGCTTTGCACATCTTCCCACTTTGATGATGAGCCTGGACCTACATAGACAGAAAGCAAACATTTCAGAAGAAGCCCATGTTTATGCAATTATTAACTCACCAATATAGTCGTAGAAGGGATCAGGTCTACATTTCACACCTTAATTTAATAAGAAGAAAATGCAGATTTTTCAGAGATGCAGATATGTAGGAACTCAATCTTGCATTTTGAGTTCCACATAAGGTTGGTGGGCATGGGGTTTATAGGAATTTGAACTTCTGCGTTAATGACATCTTTATAGCAGGAGCAGTTATATCACATTATAAGGGGAAAGGAAGAAAATGTGGCGCTTATTGCACAGTCCATGTACGGTTGGCATAACGCCTGGCACATGAGAAAACCGGTTATACTGCACCTGTCATTCCCGTTCATGGGGAAAAAAAAAAAAATTGCTGGTTTGTACTATACATGAATTGTTTTATCACTTCCATTTTCGCTTTCTAAATGTTATAACCCGTTCCAAGATGGCCGCAGGACGCTTATGACCGAGCTCCCACCATGGTCAACCTCATCCACCCAGACCTGAAGGCACCCACACCACAGCCTCCGACCAGACCCGGGAGCCCACTGGACACCCACTGGCCCCAGTCAGAACCCATCTCCACGCTCCTGAGCCCCGGAGCGAGGCCAGGTACAGGCAGACCGCCTGTGCTATCCATCCTGAACGGGAGACACCCGCCACCCCACTGTCTCCGGCCAGAGCCCATCAGGCAACCCCAGGCCCCAGCCCCGGAGAGCCGACAAAGAAGCAAAGCCTAGTACACGTGGGGAGTCACCGCTGCTACATAGTCCCGGACGAGGAGACAAGAGATCAGCAATCCTTCCCCGAGAGGCCCTCTCTTAACCCCCAGTCTTCCACAAAAGGGGCACACCGTCTGGGGAGCTGCGACCCTGAGGAGGATCCATAGACTCACGACGGCCGAAGAGCTGGTGCTGCCAAGATCCCGGCCAAGCCAAGTGCTGCACACCATGCCACCGCTCAGACCACGTCACCACTCACAAGCGGATTCCCACCAGCTGCACCCAGAGAGTGTCCCCGACGACCAGGACCCCCCACATGATGTGGAGCGCCAGCCAGAACCGAAGACGCAGACACTGCGAAGCTCCAAGCAAATCAGGCCTGCTACGCACCAACACTGACCCCTACAGGCAGCGCCAGCGGAGCGGAGAAAGCAGCCAGCACCCTGGGTGACTATACCTCCTGGCCCCACATTCTGGGGTACATGTATGCCACCTATAACCTGGGGCATTCAGGCTGGTGCCCCTGACACAATAGGATATGCCACCCCTGCTATACCAGCTCCAGCTGCATACCTGAGATTCAACCCCCCCTGAGAAGTACCACATACTCCATAATCCATCCCCCTAGTTAAGACAGCATAAGGCAATAGTTGGCACCCTATGGCTTTAATCCATAATCCCCAGCCATAAAAATGATATAAGACATGCACCTTTCCCTATATTATGCATCAGACTGTTCTTATTTCAAGAAGGTCACTACCCTAAGTGTAATCTACTTGCCATATTGCTGTGCTACCTAACCCCTTAAGAACCAAGTCACACTTGCTGACCCTGACTAGTGTCACTAAGGGTACCTTTACACGCCGCGACGGCAGGCTGGAAACATCGCGCTACTTCGCGTGCACGAGCACGCCCGAACGGCTACAAACGGTCAACGCACCATCTTTACACGCCGCGATAAGGTGCGCTACGCTACGCTACATCTATAGCTGGCTACATCGCCAGGTGGCGGAAGTAGCCATCTGTAGCGTAGCGTACCATGTTTACACACCGCTCCAACAAGCTACTATGGGCGGACCCGGTGCAGCAGGGATAGCACATAGGCGTGCAACAATCTTGGATTACGAGCCGTCCGTATGATGATAGGACAGCGCAATATCATCAGGATTGGCCAGGCATCGCAGGAGGCTGGTTAATACAGCACGCTCGAGTAATTGTGTAGTGTGACTGGTCAGCTCCTTAAATATCCCGCCCTATGCTGCGACTACCAATCATAAAGCAGGAGCGACCAATGATCGCAGATGGGGCGCGGTAACATGGCGACTGTGTCACGCCTTAGATACATGGCAGCCACATCGCCGGGTGTCCAGAGTTGCCTTCCGTTGGTTCTTTACACGCCGATACAGCTCGCTACAATCGGCGATGTTGCCTTAAGTTTATGAGCAGAGACCATAAACAGATGTATCTGTCGCCGGCTGTAGCGTCGCCTCTTCAGACGCCGCTACTACAGGCGATATGGACGCTACAAGCTACAATTGTAGCTTGTAGCGCGATGTTTCCAGCCTGCCGTCGCGGCGTGTAAAGGTACCATAAGAGATAATGCTACTTGAACGAATCAGTACACCCCAGCGATCCCAAGACTATTTCCACCACCCCCCTCTTTTTTTTTTTTTTTTTGTTTCTGTTGTTTTGTTTTTCCTTCTCCATGTCATATTGGACTTCATGTTAGTGGTAAATTTGAGTTGAAATTTCTCTACCAAAGGGAGTGTATGCGCATGAATATCCCAGCCATTGACGACTGAAGGGTTAAGGGGAACAACCCTATATTACCCCCACATTAAGGTAGCACCGCCACCCACTGGTATTTCAACCCCTTAACGAACAGATACTAGAGCGGTCTTGACCTGTAAACCCTCCAGTAGCAGATCTGACAGCATTATACATACTAGATCTGCTCTACTTAATCACACACACACACACACACACACACACACACACACGTAGATGCCACCCTGGGTAACGCCTGACGAATATACCACCCAGCCCACCTAAGCAGTCAATGCACCTCACTCTCCAGGTAACCCTGGTTCATTTTAGAGAGCATAGGCAGACCTAGTGGGTTGTAGCTATGACCCACTAGGCCTTGCACCACAGGCACACTGTTGCTCTCACATGCCCGACTAGCCCCCATAACCGAACATTCAGAAACTGCGTGGTCTCTATATAATGCCTACAAAAAAAAACACTACTACTGTGTCCAATACCGAATCGTTAGCACACTTGCTATCCCAACGCGCAAAAGCCCCACATCAAGACATATCATCTATCTGAAAAACTTTAATAAATATGATGTTTTAAAAAAAAGACATCATCAACACACTCCACTCCAACAGGCCCCAGAAGCCCTGCCCAACGCATACATCAGGCTGACATGACCCCACCAGCTAAACCAACACCACTGGCGATGGAAGATCTCCTGGCATCCATTCAGAAAACATTTAAAGTCGAATTATCAGCGGCCATCGACAATTTCACCCGATAAATCCAAGAAATAGTAATAATAATCTTTATTTATATAGAGCCAACATATTCCGCAGCGCTTCACAATTCAGAGGTATATATTTAAACAATCATAATAAACAGTCAGGGCCGGGACGACAGCTAGGCGACCCTAGGCAATCGCCTAGGGCGCCATCTTGTGCAGGGCGCATTTTTTCCCGCATGAGGGGCCCATTGCCCGCCCCCTGGGGGGCCCCGTGCTGGCCGCGCCAGCCAGAGAGGAGGGAGGAGGGGACTTCCTGTCCTGCAGCTCTGCCCGCCCCTCCTCTCCTCCTCCGAGTCCTTACAGCAGACGCACAGTGACGGTGGCCGCGATGAGTGTGCAAAGGCGCCCCCCCACCGGTCCGCATACTGGGCCCTGTATACACCACCACTGGGCCCTGTATAAACCACCACTGGGCCCTGTATACACTACCACTGGGGCCTGTATACACCACCACTGGGGCCTGTATATACTGCTGGGGCCTGTATATACCACTGGGGAGGCTGCTGTATATACTGCTGGGGCTGCTGTATATACCACTGGGGCTGCTGTATATACCACTGGGGCCTGTATATACCACTGGGGCTGCTGTATATACTGCTGGGCCTGTATATACCACTGGGGCTGCTGTATATACTGCTGGGGCCTGTATATACCACTGGGGCTGCTGTATATACTGCTGGGGCCTGTATATACCCCTGGGGAGACTGCTGTAATACTGCTGGGGCCTGTATATACCACTGGGGAGGCTGCTGTATATACTGCTGGGGCTGCTGTATATACCACTGGGGCTGCTGTATATACCACTGGGGCTGCTGTATATACTGCTGGGGCCTGTATATACCACTGGGGCTGCTGTATATACTGCTGGGGCCTGTATATACCACTGGGGCTGCTGTATATACTGCTGGGGCCTGTATATACCACTGGGGAGACTGCTGTAATACTGCTGGGGCCTGTATATACCACTGGGGAGGCTGCTGTATACTACCACTGGGGAGGCTGCTGTATACCACACTGCTAGGGGCTGTATACCTGTGCTGGGGTCCACCCTCGGCTTATACACGAGTCAATAGGTTTTCCCAGGTTTTGGGGGCAAAAGTAGGGGGTCGGCTTATACACGGGTATATACGGTAAACTGGGTGGCGTCAGACTGTTAACACCTAGTCATATTATGGATCTGTTGTTTATATGCGGTGCTTTATTCTTGCAGATTCAGGATTAGGAACAATTTTGTTACGTTATTTCTAATTTTGGCACTTAACCTCCCTGGCGGTATGATTAGGTCAGGAATTTTGTGCTAAAAGCGGGCTTACCCGCGGTCGCGGCAGATGCGGTGAAAAAAACGCATCTGCCGCACTTGCCGCATAGCCGCCGCACTTGCGGCGCGGTTGCGGTAATCGCCATAGTAAGTATAGGGGGACTTGCGGCAGATGCGGCAAGTGCAGTTTTGCACTTGCGGCAGATGCGGCAGGTGTGTCAAGTGCGGTTTTTTTCGCAGCCGCACCTGCCGCAAGTGCAAAACCGCACTTGCCGCACCTGCCGCAAGTCCCCCTATACTTACTATGGCGATTACCGCAACCGCGCCGCAAGTGCGGCGGCTATGCGGCAAGTGCGGCAGATGCGTTTTTTTCACCGCATCTGCCGCGACCGCGGGTAAGCCCGAGCTTGACTCGGGGTTACCGCTTCTGGCAGTGAATGTTAACCCCGAGTCAGGCTCGGGAATACCGCTAGGAAGGTTAATGTGACTCCTGTATGCATTATCGGTAAGGGGGTGTGTCTTGAAGGGAGCGTGTCATTGGTGGCGTGTCTTGGAGGGGGCCCCGTTCAAAAGTTTGCTATGGGGCCCTGCCAGTTGCAGTTACGCCCCTGGGTCAGAGCGCACTGTTCACCTCAGCAGATCCTGATTCCTGACACTGAGTGAGATGAGGTGAGCTGCTCTCCTCTCCTGACATGATGGAGCTACAGATAACACTGGACAGCAGCACTGGCAGGACAGGGGACAGAGAGATCCCCACATCCAGTGATTTGTGGCTCAGGTGTAGTGTCAGAGAGGTCATAGTCCTGCTCACCTCTGCTCTTCTTCTGTTAAGGGAACCCCAGGGGCTGACTGGCAGATCTTGCCCTGGGGGGCAGCCAAGTGAGAAGCAGGGGGGGTGGATCGCTAGCAGTCCGAAGGCCATGTGAGGGCACCGAGGAGAAGAGGACAGAGGCGCATTGGGACCGAAGAGAAGAGGACAGAGAGGCAGAAGGACAGAAACAGGGGGCAAAAGGACAGAAACAGGGGGACCGAGGAAAAGAGAACAGAGGCAGGGGACAGAAACAAGGGGACAGGAGAAGAGGAAAGAGGGGCAGAACGAGGGGGACAGAGGAGCAGCAGGAGGGACAGAGGAGAGGAGGACTGGGGTGCAGGAGGAACAAAGGAGAGGAAGACGGGGGGTGCAAGAGGACAGAGGAGCAGCAGGAGGGACAGAGGAGAGGAGGACGGGGTGCAGCTGGCGCTGTGTGTGGTGATATTTGCAGCTGTACCGTGTGTCTGCCTCCATGCAGCTGCCGCCACCTTTCTGTGTTGTCAGGGTGTGGCATGCTGGGAGTTGTAGTTCTTCTGCCTGTCCTATATGATTTCTGGGCAGTGTGTTGGGTGCTGGGAGTTGTAGTTCTTCCAGGTGGGCTCAGTGTTGTCCCGCCGCCCGTCTGTGGCCTGTCTGTCTATTCTGGGATGTCCTCAGCTCTGTGCTGTGCACAGACATTGTACCACCATCTCCCTAGCTCTGTGCTGTGCACAGTGTACCACCATGTAACCAGCCATGTGCTGTGCACAGAGCATGTACCACCATGTCTCCAGCTCCGTGCTGTGCACAGTGTACCACCATGTCACCAGCTCCGTGCTGTGCACAGTATACCACCATGTCCTCTGCTCCGTGCTGTGCACATACAGTGTACTGTACACTGTGTGCACAGCACAGAGCTGAGACATGGTGGTATACTGTGCACAGCACGGAGCTGAGGACACAGTGGTACACTGTCTCCCGCCGCCTTAAAATCGGTCTGTTTCTCATCCAGGAGAGTTGGATGAGTGTCATCGACATTTCTCTCAGATCACATCCGTGTGCAATCTGTTCTTTCCTCAGCAGCTATTTACTGTAGAATCATTTACAGGAACATTTTACAGTGTTCTCAGTTACAGAATGATAATGTATCCGTGAGAAAAACAGATGCCTCTCGGATGGTCCGTGTGCTGTCAGTGAGTGGTATGTGATTTTGTCAGACCCACAGACTTGCATTGGTGAGTCTCGCGCGGGAATCACATACTGTCGCAGCATGTTGCGACTTTTTTCTCATCCTGAATCTGGCTGAGAAAAAAGCGTCCAACACCCCAAACTGCTCTCAGACATTGATTAACATTGGTTCGAGTGCAATGCGATAAAATCACACATTGCACTCATCCGCGTTTCACGCCAGTGTGTCCGTACCCTAATAATAAAATCCATATAGTAATCCTACAATGTCTGCTGGACATGGTAAGGGGAGGGTTTATGGCTCAGTACACACTCCATACTTCTTGTTATTAACCAGTTAATGCTCTCTTGTCCACCGCACTGCAGTGTCAAAAGAGGACGACAGCGAGACAAGCAGCAACATGGCATCAGAGAGTCCCTGACCTCGAAATAGAAGATCCTCAGATCCCGGTATTGTGACATAATATTAAGAATAATACTTTTTGCATTTATATTACACTATGAACTCCACAGCACTTTACATACGTCATGAACACTGTCCCCATTGGGGCTCACAATGTAAACATCCTATCAGTATGTCTCTGTAGTGTGGTTGGACGAACCTTTTATAGGTCCCCGTTAAATTAAATTTACTTTCAAAGTATGTTGACATTTTTATTCCTAGACATATTTCGGGGGGGGGGGGGGGGGGGGGCGCCGTTTGCCTTACCTGCCTTGGGCACCAAAATGCTTTGTACCGGCACTGTAAACAGTTATCAGAAAATACAATACAAAAAACAATACAATACAAAGCATAAAACAATACAATAATTAGAGCAAAATAACGACAGCCCTCCTCATAAGAGCTTACAATCTAACAATGAGGTGGGGGTGAAACAAAGTACAGGTGCTTATTTACAATAATAGAAATTGCACAAAGAACCGACAATCGGGAGAAAAGAATGGCCGAAGCCATAGAATCAGACGAAGAGCAACTACAGGAACAAGACGCTAGAACAGAGTTCCTGGAGCTCAAATGCGAAGATCTTGAGAGCCGTTCACGGCGAGGAAACATCAGAGTCCAGGCACTCCCAGAAAGCCACACTAACCTAATGGAGCTACTTCCGAGCCTCTTTCAAACCCTTCTTCCCTCAAGGTGACATCAGCACTCTACACATTACAAGGCTGGGTGGCCCCAGATCAGATGCATCCCTGAGGGACATCTTCCTCAAACTACACCATGAGGAATCAAGAGACCGGATCCTAGCTGAAGCCTGTAACAAAACAGCACTACCTGGACTACCAAGCTCGGTCTCATTATACCGGATATATGCCCAGCTACCCTACAGAGGAGGAAGGCCATGAAAAACACAACGGCACTAATCAAAGCGAATCCAAGTACAAATGGGGATTCCCCCACGCACTAATCTCCCACAGCAACACTACCTACTCGCCAAGAAGTCAAGCGGAAGGCAAAATTGCCCTAGAAATGGAGGGCATCCCGATCCTGGAATCCAGAGTGACACCCCAGAAACAAAGACCACGCAGGGACTGGACTGAAGTCCAATACCCCAGATCCAATAAACCCCGACCTAGCAGACATCTCACCCCCTGAGACGCAACCTTTTACCCCATTAAATCGAGCCAGTGATGTGAGGTTAATGTATTTACGATACAATAACACACTACCAGGACAATACTACAGGTTCGGCATCTTATACACCGTATTGCAACCAGACCTATCCTCTTACTGTTAGAGAGTGCAGTGCCTATGGAGCTAATATGTTACTCCACTCAGGGCTGATTCTGCGGTTGGCCCCACTAATAAGGGACCAACGCACCTCAGCCTGCGTAATTGTTGTTTATTGTTATTATCTTCTATGTTAACCTATTACCACTTCCCTCCCCTAACTCCACCCCTTCAATTGTTGACGAAAAGAAACCATGAAAACAACCTAATAATCACCACAACACCATCGACCAACCTGATCACACCACCAGTAGACACTGTTAGACCCCCCCCCCATCACAAATGTATAAAATGCTATCACACAATGTCCTAGGATTCAACTCGCCAGTAAAAAGGAAACTTGCCTTTATTGACTACTCCAAACACTCCCCAGACATACTGTTTGTACAAGAAACTCACTTCTCTACAAACTCAGCACCCAAATTCTTACATAAATCTTACTCTAGGTTCTACTTAGCCTTCCACAATAAAAAAAACTAGAGGGGTAGTTATATTGCTCCACAATTCCTTCCCATTTGTTCAAGAAGACATGATCACCGACACATAATACTCTGGGGCACGATAAACAAAAAGACTGCCTAGTCAGCTGTTATGCACCCCCGACGCTACAAATGAAAACAATCTTATTGTGACCCTACTGGGCACCATCACCTAAAACACTATCATTTAGAGGAGAGATTTCAACCTGACCATTGACGCAACACTAGATAACTCCCACAGCAAACGCTGCGACGCAACTAAAAGGGAAAAACACACACTCCAGACCATCTTGAAATCCCACCGCTTAGTAGACACCTGGAGAGAAGCACACAAACAAACAAAAGGATACATGCTCTTCTCCAGAACCCACCACTCATACTCCAGGATAGACTGGATCCTTACCAATTCAGAAAGTACACCATCCTTACTATACTCCAGACATATTCCCTCCTCATGGTCAGACCACGATAGTGTCCTATCTGTATTTAAATCAGGGCTGTGGAGTCGGAGTCGGAGTCGTGGAGTCGGAGTCGGAGTCGCTGCCCATTTTGGTGGAGTCGGAGTCGGAGTTGGAGTCGGTAGAAAATGTTCCGACTCCGACTCCTAAAATATGAAATAGTATTTCAATGCAGAATGTGCTGAATATTATTATTATTGATTTCTTATTATGTTCTATCTAAATATATTGATTATTATGTCATTATAATGATTAAAGCCTAATGTTACCTTTGACCTACAATAATTTTATCACTTCAAAACGAGCCATGACTGAAGGAGTCGGAGTCGGAGTCAAAGGAGTCGGAGTCGGAGTTGGAGTCGGAGTCGGAGCCAGGGAAATTCAGGAGTCGGAGTCGGAGTTGGAGTCGGTGGTTTGATTTACCGACTCCACAGCCCTGATTTAAATCGGACCTGCCCACATCGCGTCTCTATAGACGGAGACTAAACAAATCATTACTAACCAACCCCGTCTCCAGATCATTAGTAGAACAAGAATTTAAAACCTTTTTTCACTCAAACACCACACAAGATACCACACAGGGAAACATATGGACGGCCCACAAAAAGTGCATTACGGGCGTCCTCATTAAGATCGCACCAAAAAAAAAGGAGAGACAGTCTATAACCCGCCCAGGGCAGTGGGGGACTCCGTTCTGGGTGTTGATTCATGGGGAATATCATGAGGGCCTGTGCCCAGCCCCGTTGCCCTGGTGGTCGCTAAAAGTCAGTAAAAATAATAAAAATAAAAGTAGTTTGTGACGCCACCTATGGTTCCGGTATGGTTACCAGAGATGCGGGTCAGACCTCCTGGGTGATGGTAGGGCAGCCAGATGGTTACGCTCCCCGTAGGTTGGGCGGGATCCCCAGGGCAGTTGAAGTAGTTTTTACACAGGGAGGCATCTTACCACACAACCTTTTTCTTTTACTTGTCCATTCAATGCAGCAGTGTACGGCTCCTCAGGCGAGGGAAATAAAGTACGTCACACCAGTCATTAACTCTGATTAGGTTTTACTTGCAGCTCTTTAGGCAGGAAGACCGGTTACACAGTCTTTTGTGTCTTTGTGGCCTGGGTAGTCACCAAGGAACCGGGATGATTTCCTCAGGACTCTAGGTGGTGTGCCTGCCATTCCCTACCAGTCCCTTCACTGCGCTCAACTTCTCACAACCGTACAGCGCCTACGCGCCCAAAGCCTCGAGCCAGATCCCCTGGGTCTTTGGTGGACGACTTTCCTTTAGGTCCCCTGACCCAAATTTGGTGTGCCTTTTCGAGGTATACGCGTGGACTTTGGCCGCAGCTTCCAGCAGAAGCTCGGGGCCTCCAGTTTCACGGTTCGGGGTTAAACTCAAGCACCGTGTCCAGAGCCAGTTCTCTGTACGGAACCAGACCCTTCTGGTCGGTAGTACCGGGTCCATATTGTGACACACAGTAACTCCTGGTGCACCAGGATCTCTATCAGTCACAACGACCTTCCCCTGCGTCGTCCTCTCCTAGTGTCTCCTACTCATTTGCTAACTGCCAACCCACCCATACACTTTTTCTACCCACGTGACTCCTCCCACAGGACTGGGTCTTCCCTGCAGCGGGCTCACCCACGGTCCCCTACTCTAGTGTGTGCATGAATGGGTGTTGTGAGGGTCCCTTCGTTTACCATCCCAGTTCCCTTAGTCACAGGAATACCACACACTCTTATTTGGGTGCAGTACCCCTCCATGGTGTCCCAACCAGTGGGGCGCCATAACCACAAGAACAATCGAAACTTGAAAAAGAAATTTATAAACTAGAGTTGGCAAACCAATCAAACCTCTCCGTATACTTGACAAAACAAATCTATGACATAAAGCTACGTCTGAACACAATACTAATCACTCGCACAGAACGGGCAATCAAATGGACCCAAGCGGCATTCTACTGGTTCTCCAATAAAATGGATTAAATACTAGCACGCAAATTAAAAGACAAGGTAAGACTAAACACCATCCTCTCCATAAAAGACGACCAATCCCACATCACTTTCAACCCAAACAAAATTTACAAAACATTCCAAAATTACTTCCAGACACTATACATGGACACCACAAACTTCTCCTTGCCCAAACTAGATGACTTTCTTACCAACGTCCCCCTGCCATCTCGGACTCCGAACTTTGTGGTACAACTACACACACCTATCTCAGAGGAAGAAATTAGGTCCACCATCGACGGATTCAAATCTGGAAAAGCTCCAGGCCTGGACGGTGATATACTACAAAAAGTTCTCACACATCCTGATTCAACACATCCATTCATACTGCAACAACTAACTGGCGGGAAAGGTCATGCCCCAAAAATTCTAGACAGTACACATATCGGTCATCCCAAAATCAAAACGAGACCACTTTCTCACTAAAAATTACAGGCCTATATGCTTATTAAATTTGGACCTCAAAATCTTTTCAGCCATAATAGCCAAAAGGATCAACAAGTGCCTCCCTAATCTGATGTATAAAAATCAGGTTGGATATATCCCATCAAGACAAGCACTGGACAACATTCGCAGAAATATTAACCTCATCCACAATGCCAACAAACGTAAAACCCCACTAACTCTGTTAGCCCTGGATATAAAGAAATCCATTGACATAGTTAACTGGCCAAACCTGTACAACATCCTAAACAAAATGGTGATACCATAACAACTGACAATCTCTTAAAACGCTCTATAACAACCCAGTAGCTTACCTAAAACTACCCTCAACCCATCCGAGCCTATAAAAATCAACAGAGGAACCAGACAAGGATGTCCACTATCACCTGCACTATTCGCCATGATCATAGAATCCCTAGATCACACCCTGATATAACAGGACTCAAAATATCCAAACACGAATATAAAGTTAGTTTATTGGCAGACGACCCATTATTAAGGATAACTAATCCAAATGTGCCCCTACCCAAGCTCATTAACACCCTTAAAGAGGACATGTCACCCCCCCCAGAGATTTCAATCTAAATGTAGCACTGAATGCAGCATGTATGCTGCATTCACGGAAAGGGGTCCACCAAGTGTTTCTGATGTCTAAATCATGAAAATACAGCCTTTTAAAATGTGTACAATCGAGTTAGGAGGGCATTACTAGATCCACATGAGACAGGACCTTCTCGGGGGCTATTCCTGCCCCCATGTTCCTCCCTACTCTCTGTCCTGGCCGCCTCCTTGATGGCCTGTCAGCTCTCCTCGCTCTGCGCCTGTGTCTCCTTGTGCCATCACACACAGGCGCAGAGCGAGGTGTTCCTATTGTCGGCCCCTTGCTCCTGCTCCCGCCTCCCACCCCGTCAGCAGCAATTATTCCCGCCCTGCTCCAGGTTATGGTGGACATGCCCCATTGTGAAGGCTCTTTGGAAAGATATTGTAAAACTAATTCACTCTGTCCTGAATAGGGAATTACCTCTCACACCAACAGTACTACTACTAGGTGACAGACCCATTAACGCTAATAACAAACCCTGCCGCCTTATTGACATGGCAACTAGAAACCACATAGCAAGACAGTGGAAAACTGACGCACTGTCACTAACTCAGGTGAAACGCCGAATAAATCTAATTATGCTATACGAAAAAATTGAAGCCACTAGAACAGACTCCCTCGAACTGTTCAGAGGAGTCTAGTATCCTTGGATCCAGCCCAAGCGGACAATGAACTCCCCAGAATAATGACACTATCCACATAAAACACCATAAGAACGCTAAGGACTGGTAGCTGCAATACTAGTTCAACACAAAGCCCATATATCGTCAACATATCCCTAACCCTATCTCTCCAGGGATCTATACCCCCCCCTCCCTACACCTCCCCCAAACTAGGTTAGACTACGCAGTCGAGTTTTCAATGCTACCACAAGTTTTGTACTACTAAATTCTGTATGTCAAGGAGACCATAGAAATCTCGTCCTTCCTATGTGCTTCCCACGTGAGAGGATCCTTGTACTTTATGTTTTGCTTTGAATTTGTTATGCATCAACTGAGGATAATAAAAACTCTTGAAGCTAAAAATGTACAACACATGTAATAAAACAGGGACAGAGATATAATTGCCTACTGGATGTTTCCTAGATCTGTGGCATTAGAGCACTTATGCACTACTTTACAACATATTAGCACCAGATGGTGCAAAAAGTTTCAAATCAATTCTCCTCTCTTGACGTCTCCTCCGTACTCGGCACCGTGTCGCCCACATTTGGTTTCCTCGTCCGGCAGGCGGACAGCGCAGTGTGCTGATCAGTTGTATACATGGTACCTTCCAGCTTGGACAGAATATAAGGTTACCAACTGGAAGAGGAGGACTGAAGACCATTAACCCCTTATTACCCGAACTTGAACTCTACATGTATGCAAATGAATTGAACTGGTATGATGCAAATACACAACAGTAGGCATTAAGGGCATAATGCCGAGTACGTAGGAGCATCATGAGTCTGGAAAGCAAGTTTTTCCCTATCAGACTAAGGCTATTAAGGAGGTGTAAAGTAGTGGACAACCACTTTATAGGGGAACTCCAGTGAGAAAAACTTTTTAGTACAGTTTCTGCCCTGCTACATGATGAAGCAGGGCCTAATCCATGGGCAGCACATGTCAAACACCAGCTGTATGATCTGTGTACATGTATAGTGAGTGACCTGTCAGTCACTGGCAGAGCAAAGCCGCCGAAAACCTGCCTGTGACTAGTCTCCTGTGCAGTTTGGTTGCCGGCAGCCTTTAAAAATATGTTTTCCTCTGAAACATTGCATCTCAGCGGAAAAAATACTTAGCTGCGATCATACCACCAGTGCCCGATACAAACTGACGGCCCATGCCCGATACATACTTTCCATGGATTGGGAAGCATGTATAAGCTGTCAGCTTCATTTTCAGAAAACAAGTTTTGCAGCATTTTTATACACTTTGTTTTTCAGTCCTTCACCATTTTAAAAGCTGTTTTTAGCAATAATAAGCTTCATTCTGGTCATGTGTTCTCAACAGAGTTTCATCCTCTTAAAAGTAAAGAATGCAGTTTCTCATTCAATGACTGGGACTTTGAAAGCCAGGAGTAATTGATCCTAGGTAACTGGATTATATAAAACAAAGCAACTTTAAGCCATAAATACACTATTTGCTGACACTGAATTCTATATCAGGGTGTGGGGGTAGGTTTATCAGATGTACTTTCCTGCAGGCTTGGGGATGTTCTCCTGTACTTACTGAGCTGTAAACGGATAATGGCAGTGGACTTCCCCGTTGTCAGTGACCAGATATTAAGGTCTTGCACTGAATGCACATCATCTATTTTCATCAAGTCGTCTTTGATTTGATCCACATTTAGGTGTCTTGGAACGCCTGGAAGGAATTATTCAAGTTAATAATAACTATTCAGTGTGTCTAAAACAAATTCAGTAAGTACTTTGTTAATCAGACATACAATGGGTCTTGTGCAAGATTCCTGATGCAACAAAAATCAAGTTAAAAAGGTTTTACAGTACTTGGACAACTCCTTGAATAACTTCCCAGTGTAAAAAGTCGGACACTAGCTTCCCGCACAGGTGCCAATCTAGTAGTTTCGATCCTGGTGCCTGGGTGGCATTATGCCACGTGAACACTGCAGCCAATCAGCAGTTGGTTATGGGCCGCTTCACTCATGCATGCAAAGGAAGTGTAAAATGCTGTGCATTAGTGCCAACCAATTGGCTTCAGGGCTAAAGTGGCATAATGTCCCACAAACTCTGGCACTGACATTCCTGGAATGGGGTCAGTCTGGGACTTATCTTTTCTTACACTGGAGAATTTAGTATTTAAAAAATTAAGTTTAAACTGCAACATAAGTTTAGTCAGCACTGGTTACTCACCGATACGTAATCATTGTGATGAGGTATGGTATTAAGAAAGGAAGAAAAATAATGTCACAAGAAGAGAATGCTAAAGTGTGGAGGCAACAAGGGTCCATCTTGTAACCATGCACATGAAGGGGAGGCAATGAAGGCAAATTAATTGCTGGGTAGCAGGGGGGATGGAGGGCACCGCAGATCGTAGACGAATTTAGAGGGAGTGCTAGACAATCCTGAGTTTGTACAAAAGTAGAGAAGAAAAAGAAGGATGTCAAGGCAGCAATACATCCTTGTAAGGCTGCCTTCAGACTTGCAGATGCATCTGCAGCGTTTTGCAGATGCATCTGTAAGCATCTGCATGCAGACCGCGGCCCCTATGTTTATAATGGTGCGCACGGCGGTCTGCAGATGCTTGCGGACCGCCGTGCGCACCCATTCACTCCTATATGTGATCTGTGCGCAGGCGGATGCCTGTGTACAGATCACACACTCTCGTCCGCCCCAGGGACGCGACATGCTGCGTCCAGGGTGCGGACGCGGGACACCGGAAGGAGCAGATATGGTCCGCATCCGCACCCGAACGCAGCAAACACTGCCAAACGCAGGCACTATGCGTTCCTATGTTAAACATAGGAACGCAGTGCGCATGCGTTTGACTGCGTATGGGAACGCAGCATACGCTGCGGCGCCTAACGCTAATGTGAAGGCAGCCTAAGTTTGCAAAAAGTCACAATAAATTTTATGGAATTACAGACCACATAGAAAACCACACAAGATTAAAAACAGGTAAAAATGGCAACAGTTGGCCAAGTACAATTTCCAATACAGATAAATTGAAAATACCCCCTCCGAAGTATCCAAACTACTGGTACAATAAGCAATTTTCAGAGCATATCTATAAAAAAAAAAAAAGAGGTAATTGTACATACAGAGTATTGCACCTTTTTATACCTTTTTACCCCTAAGGGTGTGGGGAGAAAAACAATAACTATTCCCAGTAACCAGGGTCAATCTCTGAAGTATTAGCAGTGGGGAGAGTAGTTCCTTTATTTGAAAACACGTCAGTAGCCCAAGTAATATATCATGTATCAAATGTTGTATATAGCTAGAAGGGTACACACAAATTATATCTCAATATACAGCAAAGTGGTTTCTGGCTATCTCATTGAAATACATGTGGAATTCTCACAAAAGCAATATCCATATAGAATCAGATTCAAAGGTAAGTTTCCAAGATGGTGACTTTTTCCCAAGAAAGGAAAATAATTTAAAACCCATGATTGCAGTAAAAGGTTATTGTTAGGCGGCCGGCACACGCTACAATAACGTGAGCGATATTGTTAGCGATCACGTGCACGCGCGATCGCTAACGATATCGCTCACATCACTGGTGAGCTGTCACACAGACAGACTCACCAGCGATGTGGAGCAGCGCGATCACTGGTAACTATGGTACACATCGGGTTACTAGGCGCCGCGCGGCGCTTAGTAACCCGACGTTTACCATAGATACCATCTCCCAGCATAGGCTCTGCCGCTGGGAGATCGTTCATCGTGGTGTCATACACCACGATGAAGCAGATTGAACAAGCGATTATCGCTTGATATGAGCTCCGGCTCTCTTATCTGCGATGTCACGATCAAGCGATTTTACATTGTAAAATCGCTTGATCGCACGTAGCGATGCACAAACGATATCGCTTAAGCGATCAAAAAGCAGATCGCTTAAGCGATATCGTGCAAGATATTGCACCGTGTGACGGCCGCCTTAACATTGTTTCTTTTAACTTTGAATTTTTATTGAAATTTTGACCAATGACATATAATGACATACAGCAAACAAATAGACTGAAGAACAAAATAACCAAAATGTACGGGCAGGGATCTAGAAGGAGGAGGGGGAAAGAAAGATAAGAGGGGAGAAAGCACGAAGGGAAAAGGGGGAGGGGAACAGGTCTAGCAGATGCAATGTATCAAGATGAACATTAAAATACAGGCGAACAGCCCCTCACCTCTGCGGAACAGGAGTGGCGAAGGGGTGATCCGCCCAGATCTTACAGCTCTCGGAGAAAGAGAGTCTACCTCTCAGGTCTAACGCTAAATAATATTCATGCTGAATAATGTCGTTAACCTTGGAGACCACATCATTAAGGTTGGAGGGTAAGCATGCCTTCCAGCCCACTGCCACACATAATCTAGCGGCTATAAGCATATATGAGACCACCCCTCTCAATTCTCTCGGAACCTGATCTATACCAATATTTAGAAGGGCCAGCTGAGGCTGCAGTGTTTGCCCTATCCCTGTAACAGTAAGAAAAAAAGGGAGTAGGGGCGCATGTGTAGGATCCCTATAGCTGAGTTAATATGGCGTTATTACAGGTGGCCACTCACCTGTTTGGGTTGTGCACGACCTGTACAACCCGGTGTAATAGCCTCTGATATAAGGGGGACCCCCGGCAATGTACACGTTCCGCTCCTTTGTACTCGCTGGTCCCCATCTGTCCGTATAGGACCTTTCCAATCACGTGGCACCGGTCTCGGATGTGCGTCACTGCTTGTTATCTAGGGAACGCCAGGTCCTTTACTGCTGTGCCCTCACTGTGCTGCTCCAGCCGCTGATCCCTCAAGGGGAATGGATGCTTGCAAGATAATGAATTGGGGGTCTTGTAGAAGCGCTACTAAAGGCTCAGGCACCAGGATGATAATGTTTAAAAATTGCAAACTTTTATTTCCCCCTCACAGCGCCTCATGTTGGGGCCACATGAGATGCCGTCAGAAGAATACCCAAATAGGGGGTACCCTCAGTAGCCCAGGTGAAAGGATACTTGTGCTGGAAAACTGTCATTAGAGACTGAAGGACCAAAACAGGGAATATTACTGGTTTGGAAGCATTGAGCTTATAATATGAAATGCAAGAGAAGTGAGATAAAACAGACATTACATTATGTAAAGACGATTCCACCTCTGTGCAGGTGATGATATCATCAGCATACAGGCCAATCACGTGGTCCACCGGTCCACACAGATGACCCGGATTAGACCAGACTGCCACCGTGTGAGGGGCTCCACAACCAGGACAAAAATGGCAGGAGAGTGTGGGCAACCTTTGCGGGTGCCATTAGTGATGGGAAAACTAAAAGAAAGGAAACCCGACAAAAGCACCCTGGCATTTGGGTTAGAGTAGAGGGACAAAACAGCTGAAAGAAAAGGGCCAGAGCATCTAAATTTACTCATAACCCGACGCAGGTACCCCCAGTGTACCCCCATCAAACGCCTTCTCAGCGTCTAGAGACAGGAACACACTATGGGATCCCCTAGATTCCACAATCCCAATCAGGTCTACAATTATAGTCCCAACCTTTGCTTACCGGTCCGCCACAAATCACACTTGATCAGGAGCTACCAAGCTCGGCAGCACCTCCTAAGTTAACATTATTTCTGAGTTTTGGCCCCAAAGCATATAGACAAAGTTCAATCAGGTCAATATTGCCCACAGTAAGCTTAAAGGTGAGCAAGCATAAATGCCCAGGTTTTTTGTCCCCTGAAATACACGCACCCAATTTTTAAGGCTTAGTATACAGACAAAGGTTCTATCAGGTCAGTATTGCCCACAGCAAACTCACAAATGAGCAAGCCTAAGTGCCTAGGTTTTTTGTCCCCTGTAGTACATGCACATGTAGATGAAGGTTCAATCAGGTCAATATTGCCCAAAGCAAGCTCACAAAAGTGAGCTAACCTTAATGCCCAGGATTTTTATCCCCTGCAGTACATACACCTAATTTTTAGGCTCAGAAATAATGTTAACAATAACCTTTTACTGCAATCATGGGTTTAAATTATTTTCCTTTCTTGGAAAAAAGTCACCATCTTGGAAACTTACCTTTAAATCTGATTCTATATGGATATTGCTTTTGTGAGAATTCCACATGTATTTCAATGAGATAGCCAGAAACCACTTTGTTGCATTTTGAGATATAATTTGTGTGTACCCTTCTAGCTATATACTACATTTGATACATGATACATTACTTAGGTTATTGACGTGTTTCAAATAAGGGAACTACTCTCCCCATTGCTAATACCTTAGAGATTGACCCTGGTTACTGGAACAGTTATTGTTTTTCTCCCCACACCCTTATGGCCACTTGACACACGGCTACATTTCTAGCTTATCCACAGGTAACTTACTGGCTGCAGTGAAATCATGGAGACATTATTCCATTTGTACACAGCAACAAGATAGAACCAGGTCTCCATGATTTCACTGCAACCAGTAAGTTACCTGTGGATAAGCTACAAATGTAGCCGTGTGTAAAGTGGCCATTAGGGGTAAAAAGGTATAAAAAGGTGCAATACTCCGTATGTACAATTTCCTGTTTTTATAGATATGCTCTGATAATTGCTTTATTGTACCAGCGGTTTGGATACTCCGGAGGGGGTATTTCCAATTTATCTGTATTGGAAATTGTACTTGGCCAACTGTTGCCATTTTTGCCTGTTTTCAATCTTGTGTGGTTTTCTATGTGGTCTGTGTAATTCAATAAAATTTATTGTCACTTTTTGCAAACTTACCAGGTTGTATCGCTGGCTTGACATCCTTCTTTCTCTTCTCTACTTTTAAATTGCTGGGATCACCACTCTAAACTGGAGGATCTGATGTCGCACCGTGGCTTCTTGCATGGTTTTGTCCTGCGTAGATCTACATCTCAGACCAATTTACTTATGGAGCAGTGCTGCATTTCCCAGTATAGGGGGTCGCTTGAAAAAAAAAATGCTAAATAAGTGTGCCTTCTCATGTTAGAAATCCTGAAGTTCATCAAAAATGCATAAAAAAACCCATTGTAATACACTAAGATGAAAATTCCCTTCTAATTAAAGATGTTTTAACCATAAAGAACCTGTCTGCTTTCTTGCAATAACAAAGCCTCTCCTGTTTGTAGCTTGGTTTGGCTGCAATACAAAATACAAATTCCCTTTAGGCCTGGTGGATTTTGGTCCCTGATTGCCACGGTAGCCCATCGGTACCTTGTATTTTCTTGGCAGAATGCCAATGACCTGAAAAAAAAACAACCTTTCCTTTTGTTGAATACCTTAGATGCTGTGATTGCTATTGACTGAAGCATCTAAGGCAGTGTTTCTAAACTCCAGTCCTCAGGACCCACCAACATGTCATGTTTTCAGGATTTCCTTAGTATTGCATAGGTGTTATTTAATCACCTGCACTGGGGATAATTCCAACCCCTGTGCAATACTAAGGAAATCCTGAAAACACGACGTGCTGGTGGGTCCTGAGGACTAGAGTTGAGAAACACTCATCTAAGGGATTAAACTGCTTGGATTACAGCTAGTGATGAGCGAGTGTAATCGCTACAATTCGTTACTTGCACGGATAGTACAATATTCGCGATACTCATTACTCTGAGTATCGCTGGTGCTCATGAGTGATGTGTGGAACGGTATCAATCTAACACAAATCGCTGGCTCCCTTCAGTACACAAAGTGAGCTGGCACCTCAATGAGAGCCTCTTGAATGTTAAGGACTCTCGGGAAGGGGGGTGGGGAGAGGTGTAGGAGATGTTGGGGGGTACAGCAAGGTGTTCTATGCAGCAGAAACGCAAAAAAAAAAAAAAAAAAAACGCCCTCCCAACCTGTCTCGGAAATGCTCGTTTTATAGCCGGATGGATGTAGGTGGAGCCTATTACTAATTGACTAGGATTGGACAAATATGCAAGTATTAAAAACTACTTGTTGAGTATATAGAGCGCGCAATCATTTCGCTACTCGCTCATCTCTAATTAGAGCAATGGCCTCCCTAGGCAAAACTTTTTTTTTTTATTTTTTTTATTTACAGCTGTGCTCCTACAATGTGACAGCAATCAGAGCTGTAATTGTACATCGATGATCATTTGAATTCAAAATGCAATAATAATGAAAAATAAAGGTTAATTATTTTGCTTAATGATAATTTTTCCATTTAGCTCATTATCTTTATGGGACTAAAATAGTCCTTTCTAAATAAGTTAACTCTGGATCTGACATTAAAAAGACTTCTGCTGAATTCTCCAGTATATTTAACAGATGAGAAAACATAGCTGAGGAAATGTACACAAAAAAATATTTATCACAGTGGTAATGGTCTTTTACATGGACGTAATTTATCTATTCAGTCTACACAAAACAATGGTCGGAGTAGAGGCATTGGGCCGGAGTCATAATTCACTTTTTAGCAGAATTTTCGATTAAAATTGTTTGAAATGTTGTAAGAATCTTGCAGTTTTCTGGAAAGTGGTTGGTGCTCGAGGTTTGGCCAGGTTACAAGTTTATTGTAGTTTATGTGATGTACGTTATGGCAAACGCACACGCCCTTACTGACATCCAATTCCAGCGGTGGCACACAGCAGTTGGAAGATGCGTATGACTCTGAATAAAGGGAGCACCGAAGCAAATGTGCTGAGGTTAAGATTGTTGGGCAAAATGCCAGTCTTAATTGAGCCAAAGACTAAAGAATATATATAAAATTCTATAGGTGTGATGAAACAACCTGCAATCACAAGCCAGGTCATCTATAAAATCTCAGTAGCAAAAGGATTTTATCAGCACTCAAGATAAATTGCTAATGAACGGGGTAAATTAAATGTCCCATATACTGTAGTAAACCACTTGAGTGCCGTGGTTTACTACAATACACATGACCTATAAAATCTCAGTAACATTCTGGCAATTTATTAGGTCATCTTGATTACAGGTCAATAGTGAACTAGATGTCAGGTGATTTGAGAAGAAAACATTTAGTTTGAGCCTCATATTAATCAATTATAATTACACAATATCAATTTGTTTTCACAGCCTTGGGCTGAATTCAGATGTCTAACACACTGTGTACAAAGACATGCGTCTGATCTCTGAGGAGTTTGGGTCAGGAGACCCCCTCTCAGTTGTACACGTTCTATAGATGTCTATATTTGGCCTAAGTATATAAAGCAACATTCAAAAAGTAGCTGACTCTTCCTGCCACAGATTTTGCCACGGTGAAAATATTTACCAAATTCAGCACAAAAATATTTTTTGTGTAGATTAAAAAAAAAAAAAAAAAAATCTACAGTATGCCAACTTTTTACCCCATCTTTACTTGTATGGAATTGTTCAAACCCTTATTCCCATGTATTAAAATGCAAAATGCTTTAGATTTCTCTAAAAATGTACAAAATTGTAAGAGTAAATTTTCTACTCACCTTCAAGTATAATAAGTACAGTGTCCCTTACAAGTCGTACTGTGGTGAAAAGGACAAGTACCGAAAACACATAGGTGCAGATCGGGTCTGCAATTTTGTATTCTGGCTGTATAACAAAAGTAAGAATATTGTATGTTATTCATCATGTAAACGTTCACGGACATTTCAGTGAATCAATAGTACAAGTAAATATAAGACACATTGTAATACATCTTATCAGAGAAGTCTGCTTCATTCTCCACTTTTCTCTCTGCCTCCTAAACTCAACATACCCTAAAAGAACAGATCAAATTCATATTGGTCAAAGACAGACTGGCAACACAGTGAGGGGTCAGGTTACACCTCCTACTGTAGTGTAGGATTGGGGAGGAGATGAAACCAAGGCTGTGGAGTCGGGGGTCAGAGTTGTGGAGTCCAACGCCTACAATATATAATAAATTTACAGTAGTTCAATGCAGTATGTGCTGAATATTATTATTATTATGTTTATCTAAATAACTTGATTATTGTATCATAATAATGATTAAAGCCTAATATTCACATTCTACTACAATAAATGTATCACTTAAACACGAGTCATGTATGAGGGAGTCATGCAGTCTGAGCCAGGGAAATTGAAGAGTTAAGGGGTGTCACACGCGTCAATGTCGTCAGCGATCTGATCGCTGACGACATTGACTGCTGATTGCTGGTGAGCTGTCACACAGGCAGACTCACCAGCAATCAATTGACCAGTGACATCATGGAAACGATTTAAATATCGTTTCCACGATGTCCTGCTCCCGCTGCCAGCCTGCTGGAAGCGGGAGCAGCCTGGTCTCCAAGGTACACTGCGGGTCTCTAGGCAGCGCGCGCTGCCTAGATACCCGACGTGTACCTTAGTTACCAGCCTCCTCCGCTCACCGGGTGAGCGGAGGAGGCTGGTAACTAAGGTACACAGTCGGGTATCTAGGCAGCGCGCGCTGCCTAGAGACCCGACGTGTACCTTAGTTACCAGCCTCCTCCGCTCACCCGGTGAGCGGAGGAGGCTGGTAACTAAGGTACACGTCGGGTATCTAGGCAGCGAGCGCTGCCTAGAGACCCGCAGTGTACCTTGGATACCAGCTCCCAGCGCTTGTGACAGGCGCTGGGAGCTGGAATATCGCTAGTCCCGGTGTCACACGCAGCGATGCTGCGTGTCCACCGGGCGACAATCGCCAGGTTTCAGAGCTGGTTCTGAAACCTGGGGATCATCAACCAGCGATTTATCGCTGGTTGATGCAGTATGTCACACGCGTCAATATCGCTGCAACGTCACGTGCAGCCGATATCGTGCAGGCGATATTGACGCGTGTGACACCCCCTTAAGAGGTTTGGCTTACCGACTCCACAGCCCTGGATGATACAATATGTGACAGATTGAAACTGTACTGTCACCAGCAACTACAGGGGTTAAAAAATGTGAATAGGAGACAGGATGTAGTAGATGACTCTCAGGGAGTGCTGGGAGAGTGGAGGTGTGTCCAAAAGAACCAAGGGAGGAGGTATGGAGGAAAGAGACTGAAAACATTCGAGCTGTTCAGGCAAGTTCTAATGATGTTATGTGTTGAAAAGAAGCCTGAAATAAACCCCAATAATCAACCCCAGTTTTGAAGTGGGTGATAGCTGTGCCTGAAGATTGTGCCTCTGCTACTGGCAGAAGTGTAATTAATGGTCTTCCAGTATAAGACTTCCCCAGGATTCCAGACGAACTCATGTTCAGTGTAAAGCCTTCACATACTGAGTGGTGTGCATGCAACAAATGGAATGGAAGGTCCCACTACTCTAGCAACAGCTTTGTAGCATATCATTTAGCTTACTGCAGGACTATATTCACAGCTACCCAGCTCAGTACTGCTGTATCATGTGCTCTGTGCTGCTGCCTCTGTTTGCCACAAAGATGAGGGGGAGGGGGAAAGGGACCAAAATCTACCTGTTTGTGTATTATAAATGGCAGAGATCATATCAGCCAGTCTCATCACCAGCTCAGAGAAGACTGAAAATCAGATAGAGCCTGTAGATAGATAATACTGTTGAAAATGCAGGATACAACGTCTTGTAATAGGCTGAAATGGTGTCACTCCCCTTGTACACAGGACAGGTTATTGTGAAATGTTTTCTAAAATGACTGACACTTTAAAACGATGACTGTAGATCACCCATCTAGATGATCATCCAAACAGCAATATGTAGGACAAAACTGTGAGAACGCCATATAGTAATGAAGCATTATACATGCCAAAATAAAGGCTGAGTTTTTATGAGGAAAGCCTATTCATGCATCCATTAACACAGCAGGTAGAGCAACCATTTGCAGATGTATTAGAGTAGACGTACATTTCTCTCCTTGTTTGTATGTGTATAGAAAACTTTTTTCATAGCTAGCATCTATACACTAAAGGGAGTATGGCTGTACGTGAACACAAAAGGCCAACTCACCAAAACCTCCTCTGTTTCCGGAGCAGCATCAGTGCCAGATACAAAACGGTCAATATCAAAAGGGAGAAATCTAGTTTGATCGATAGAATATCTTCAGCTTGGATAGGCAATAAAAATATTGTTCTTTCCATAAATGGTCCATTGATAAAAAAAAATCCAATGCATTTCTGGAGCACAATGCAAATGTGCTCATGGTGCGCTAGTCATAATGCAAATGCATTTAAATGCCCTTCTGGTATGCTACCGGACACCTCAATATATTCAACACTCCGATCCAACCCAACCCGCTGATTGTACTAATATGTTTATATATACTTATTAATGAGGGAGCATCACTTTGAATCTTCACAAAGGAAAAAAAAAAAAAGGAGAGGTAGAATATGTCAAAGTTGTCAATTCAGCTTTACCTGTACTATATACTGTATTCACCCTAAAATCCATAAGGGTCTTTTCCCTCCACATATGCATCCCATTGTTACAGACACAGGCTCTCTAGACAAGAGGCTGAGGAGTTGGACTGCCTCAGCCTTGTCCATGGAATATCTCCTGTGTCTTTAAGAAATTCAGTGATTGAGTACCTTTTAGAATCCACAGTGGTTACCAGGTCCATCATGGCTGGGTGTGACATAGTATCTGTTTACACAGAAGTATTGAGAAAGCTCAATAGTCCATAAAACACATGATCCCCTGTATTCGTGGCTGCCAGTTTCTTTGCAAAACAGCAAAATTAAACAAGGGGAGAAAAAGGAATTGACGGCACAACCACAGAAATTACAAAAGCTTTGCTTCTTAGTTAGAAATTATGGTAATTAAAATAGTATAAAAAATGTATTTACTATTGATGATTTTGCTGGAGCAAAAGTCAATGGTAAATGAAGAGACATTAGTGGTTGCTATAGGGTTTAATAGTGTAAAAAAATGAAAATGATTAAACCAGTGTTTAGCTCTCCTTATAGCACACAGTTTAATAAAAATAAATATATACATTTTTTCACTTATCTTCCTGTCCTGTGTCAGGATGATACTTTGAAACACATGCTGGCATGGCACCCTTGATATTGATCCAGAAAATGAAGCATTTCTCCCAGAAAATTATTGCAATTACACATTTTGTTGTACACAAAAGGAAAAAAAAGTGCACAACACATTAGAATAACAGAAAAAAGGCAAATTGTACACAAGTTCACACCAAACCTCAAATCGTCTGGACAGCATTGTTAGCACCCTCAGCTGAATATTGGTTTCACAGGCGTTAGAATAAATTACTGCAGTCACTTCCTATCCATCAGCAAGCTTCTAACATCTCTCAGCTGGAATTTTGGACCACTCCTCTTATGTAAACTGCTCCAGGTCTCTCATATCTGAAGGTGCCTTCTTCATGTAGCAATTTTAAGATCTCTCCACAGGTGTAAATGGGATTTAGCTCCGGACTCATTGCTGCCACTTCAGAACTTTCCAGCGCTTTGATTCTATCCATTTCCGGTGCTTCTTGAAGTATGTTTAGGCTCATTGTCCTGCTGGAAGATCTAGGATAGGACACAAATCAAGATTTCTCTAACTGGGCACTATATTGTGACCCAAAATTCCTTGGTTATCCGTTGTCATAATGCTTAGCACACAAAGTACCCAGTGCCAGAGGCAGCAAAACCACCCCAAGACATCTTTGAACCTCCTCCATATTTGACTGCAAGTACGGTGTTCTTTTCTTTGCAGGCCTAATTCCATGTTCAGCAAACAGTAGAATGATGTGCTTTACCAAAAAGCTCTATCCTGGCCTCATCTATCTACAAGACAAATTTCCAAAATGGATTTTGGTTTAATCGTGTACGTTTTGGTAAACTGCAGTCTAGCTTTTTCTATGTCTGTGTCAGTAGCGGGGTCCTCCTCTGTCCTCCTGTCAAAGAGTTTCATTTCAATCAAATGTGGACGGATAATGTTCGTGCTGACACTGATGCACCCTGAGCTTGCAGACCAGCTTGGATTTCTTTTTGATACTTTATTGGGGCTCCTTATCCACCATCCAGGCCTATCCTTCATTGCAACCTAACATTTTTTTTGTCTGCCGTCCACATCCAGGAAGTTTAGCTACATTGTCAAGGGTTGTACACCATGGAAAAAGGTACATTCAGATCTCTGGAGATGGACTTGCAATTTTGAAATTGATTATATTTTTCAACAATTTTGTTCTCCCAAGTCCTCAGACAGTTCTTTTCTTTTCTGTTTTCCATGCTTAGTGTGGCGCACACAGACACACAAAGCAAATATTAAGTCAACTTCTCCCATTTTTATGTGGTTTCAGGTGTGATTTTTATATTGCCCACAAATATTCATAGACTGTGACCCCTTGTGGACAAGGTCCCCTCCCCTCCTGTACCTGTATGTCCTGATTGTCTAGAGTTATTGTAATTGTGCTGGTCTCCCCTATCCTCATGTAAAGCGCCATGGAACCCAATAGCGCTGTATAAATAAATAATAATAATAACTATTACTTGCCAAAGGCGAGTTTGAACGAGTATCACATGCATCATTTTGTTCAGCCAACTTTTGGGGCAGTGTGTGGAATAATCCAATTGGCCGTTTTTTTCTTTTTTTTGTGTTGTGTTCCAATACACACAAAAGAAATAAAACGGGTATACAACAAAATGTTTCAAGTGCAATAATTTTCTGGGAGAAATGCTTTATTTTCTGCAGCAGTTTCAAGACAGCCAACACTTTTACCCAAATCTGTACTTACTAATGGTTGTGAAATGGTTCAAAGTAGAAGCAAATCTTTGGGAGATATTTTCTCCCCCAGCCTAGGTAAGTAAAATTCAAAAGAAAAAATTATTATTATTATTATTATTATTATATACAGCAGCTCTAGAAAAAAAAAAAATAAGAGACCACTGCAAAATTTTTAGTTTCTCAGATTTTTCGCTTTACAGGTAAATTTTTGAGTAAAATGTACATTGTTCTTTTATTCTATAAACCACTGACAACATGTCTCTGAAATTTAAAGAAAAAAAATTTTGTATTGATTTGCAGCAAATGAGAAATCGTCAAAGTAATAAAAAAGAAACAATGCTTTCAGACCTCACATAATGGAAAGAAAACAAGATCTTATTCATATACAAACAACAATACTAATATTTTAACTCAGGAAGAGTTCATAAATCAATATTTGGTGGAATACCATGATTTTTAATCACAGCTTTCATGTGTCTTGGCATGCTTTCCACCAGTCTTTCACACTGCTTTTGGGTGACCTTATGCCACTCCTGTCACAAAAATTTAAGCAGTTCTTTTTTGTTTGATGGCTTGTAACTATTCATCTTCCTCTTGATTACATTCCAGAGCTTTTCAATGGGGTTCAGGTCTGGAGATTGGGCTGGCCATGACAGGGTCTTGATGTGGTGCTCCTTCATCCAGACATTGATTGACCTAGGTGTGTGGCATGGTGCATTGTCCTGCTGGGGAAAAAAAAAAAAAAAAAAAAAAAAACAGTCCTCAGAGTTGGGGGAGATTGCCTGAGCAGAAGAAGGCAAGTCTTTTTCACGGATAACCTTGTATGCGGCTTCATTCATACGTCCTTTGCAAAGATTAACCTGCCTAATTCCAGTCTTGCTGAATCAGATCATCAGCGATCCTCCACCAAATTTCACCGTGGGTGCAAGACACTGTGGCTTGTACACCACTCCAGGTCTCCATCTAACCATTATACGACCAGGTGTTGAGCAAAGCTGAAAATTAGACTCATCAGAAAGTACCTTACTCCAGTCCTCTATGGTCCAATCCTTATTGTCTTCAGCAAACTTCAGCCTGGCTATCGTTTGCTTCTCATTGATGAAAGGCTTTTTATCTAGATTTTACATGACTTGAGACAGTCACAAGCCATCAATCAATGAAGAACTGCTTACATTTTTGTGCCAGGTGTGGCATAAGGTCACCCAAAAGCAATGTGAAAGACTGGTGGAAAGCATGCCAAGACACATGAAAGCTGTAATTAAAAATCATGGTTATACTACAAAATATTGGTTTCTGAACTCTTCCTGAGTTAAAACAAGTATTGTTGTTTCTATCTAAATGAATAAGGACTTATTTTCTTTGGATTATTATATGTTCAAGTATTTTTTATTGAAAACAAATCAAATCAGGTAAACAGAGGTACAATAGACAATATAAAATTGCTGGGAAAGCAATATACATTATATGAAAAACATTTTATAACATTAAAGTCAAGAAAAAAACACTGATGTAAAATTACATGTACCTACAAAATAGAGAAATATTTCAATAAATAAAATAGATTCAGTAGCAAAAAGAATAAATGTAATTGTGAATACAATTATAAACAAAATGTAAGTTAACAAATCGAGTCAAATATAATGCACTTAAGAAAAAAAAACACAACACAAGAAGTAGAGGGGGAGGGGAAAAGGAAGGGTAAATGTAGAAAGAACAAGGTAATCAGAATTAACCCACTATGTACAATTGATATTAAATATATCAAATTGTACTAGTCAAAGTAAATAACATTTCAGAAGATATTACATAACTTTAACTTTTATCCTGAACAACGCAAAGATTCCCCTATAAAGGTTCAGGATTCATAATAATGTTCCAAACTTCCCACTTCCTGGAATATTTTTTTTGCAAATTATTTCTAAGTGCATATGAATATTCATAAATGTTATGAGATGCTAGCTTGTCAACTACATCTTCAATAGTAGGAGGAAAAAGGTCTTTCCAGTGTGAAGCAATAAGAGATTTAGCCGTCAACAAAATATGAGCAAGTATGGGCCTGAATTTATTTGGTATAGTTTCAAGACCTATTAGGAGGAGTACCAGCTCAGGAGAAAGTTTTAAATGTAATCCTGTCAGGGAATTAAATAATTCTTTGGATTATTATATACCTATAAAGAGAAGAATCAGAGAAACTGAAATTTTGCAGTGGTTTCTTATTTTATCCAGAGTTGTATGTACTGTATATTATATATATATATATATATATATATATTATATATATATATATATATATATATATATATATATATATATTATATATATATATATATATATGTCTCAGTCTGCATGGTTTCTATAAGCACAAGGGCAGTAGATCTGCAATCTTTGCAAACATGCAATTAAAAACACTAGAGGTGCAAATCCCGCATGGTGTGGTTCACGATATAAAAAGCTTTATTAATTGTGATACACACCACGTGTGATACATATTGTGCAGCATACCTTACCTGCAATGTCAATTATGTATGATGTAGGATCATTATTATTATTAAGTATTAACATAGCGCCATTAGGATACATGGCGCTTTAATAAGTGAGAGGGTAGACAAAAACAAGTGGTAAAAACGACGACAAATCAGTCAGTCATACGGGTACAATAGAGCCGAGGATTAGGAAATTAAAAAAACAAAAAAAACAAAAAAAATATTTATATTACATTACCAAAAAATATACAGGGTGGGCCATCTATATGGATACACCTAAATAAAATGTGAATGGTTGCTGATATCAACTTCCTGTTTGTGGCATATTGCTATATGGGAGTTGAAAATATTTCCAGATGGGTGGAGACCATGGCGGCCATTTTGAAGTCAGCCATTTTGGATCCAATTTTATTTTATTTTTTTTCAATGGGAAAAGGGTCATGTAACAAACGTTTTGAGAATGTCATAAGAAACATAATGGTGCGCTTGGTTTTAACATAACTTAATTCTTTCATGAGTTATTTCCAGTTGATATCACCATTCATTCCCATTTTATTTAGGTGTATTTAGGGCAATTGGGCCATTTATATGGATACACCTAAATAAAATCGGAATGAATGGTGATATCAACTGGAAATAACTCATGAAAGAATGAGTTATGTTAAAACCAAGCACACCATTGTTTTTCTTATCAAATTCTCAATAGGTTTGATGTGTCACATGACCCTCTTCCCATTGAAAAAAATAAAGTTGGATCCAAAATGGCCGACTTCAAAATGGCCGCCATGGTCACCACCGATCTGGAAAAAAAGTTTTCCCCCTCCCATATACTAATGTGCCACAAACAGTAAGTTGATATCACCAACCATTCCCATTTTATTTAGGTGTATCCACATAGATGGTCCACCCGCTACTCGCCATTCAGGGGTTACTAAACTATTTTTTACAAATGTAAAATGGTGAAAACGAATTTAAGATGTTTTGGAATTAAAAAATGGCAAGCGAGAGGAATGTCAATTCGGATTAGAGATGTCACATTTATATTCTAAATTACCAAATGGCATGAATTATAGCCAGGAATTATCCTTTATTGATGTCGGGAACACTACAGACGCCAATGTGTCACTAACATCAGTCACTTGCAGCACACATGCCTCTGATGCTACTGTATAGTTGGAATCTGCCTACCACACACTTGACACATACCTATCGTAATAGTGCATGTTTTCAGGATTTCCTTGGCTCACCACCCACCACCAGCGCCCACGACCCGCTCCCATCCCACCTCATTCCCAACCACACCTCCATTTTCATCCCAGCCCTCACCCCCCTTTTTAACCTTTCACTTAGCACTGGTACCTTCCCCTCGGCCTTCAAACACGCCCTAATCACGCCCATCCTAAAAAAACCCTCACTTGACCCTACCTCTGTCTCTAACTATCGCCCCATATCTCTTCTCCCATTCGCCTCTAAGCTACTTGAACAACACGTCCACTCCGAACTGTCCTCTCACCTCTCCTCGTGCTCCCACTTCGACCGCCTACAGTCCGGCTTCCGACCCCTCCATTCCACCGAAACAGCCCTGACCAAAGTCACCAACGACCTACTGACCGCCAAGAACAAACACCACTACTCCATCCTGCTACTCCTTGACCTGTCTGCCGCTTTCGACACGGTTGACCACTCCCTTCTTCTCCGGATCCTGGAATCCCTTGGCATCACCCACCTTGCCCTCTCCTGGATCTCCTCATACCTAGCGGACCGGACCTTCTCCCACTCCCACACCTCCTCCTCACCCTACCCCCTTTCTGTCGGAGTCCCCCAAGGTTCGGTCCTGGGACCCCTACTTTTCTCCATTTACACTCTCGGCCTAGGGCAACTCATCGAGTCCCATGGCCTCCAGTACCACCTCTACGCCGACGACACCCAAATCTACCTGTCCGGCCCTGACATCACCTCCCTACTCTCGAAAATCCCTCAATGCCTTTCCGCCATCTCATCCTTCTTCTCTGCCCGCTTCCTTAAACTCAACATGGACAAAACTGAATTCATAGTCTTCCCCCCAAGAAATTCCACCCCACCTCCCAACCTATCCATCTGCATCAACGACTGCGCCCTCTCCCCAGTCCCCCAAGCCAAGTGCCTCGGGGTAATCCTCGACTCCTCCCTATCCTTCAAACCCCACATCGAGGCCCTCACCACATCCCTCCGGCTCCAGCTCAAGAACATCTCACGGATCCGCTCCTTCCTCACCCACGACACCGCTAAAACACTCATCCATGCTCTTATCTCCTGCTTTGACTACTGCAACCTCCTTCTCAATGGCCTCCCGGCTAACTCCCTCACACCTCTCCAGTCTATCCTCAACTCCGCTGCCCGACTCATCTATATGTCCTCCCGCTACTCCCCTGTCTCCCCCCTCTGCCAAGCCCTTCACTGGCTCCCCGTCTCCAAGAGATCCCAATTCAAAACACTAACCATGACGTACAAAGCCATACACAACCTGGCCCCACCATACATCTCCGACCTGGTCTCCCGATACCTACCCTCACGCAACCTCCGCTCTTCCCAAGAACTCCTCCTCTGCTCCCCCCTCATCACCTCTTCACACAACCGAGTTCAGGACTTCTCCCGGGCATCTGCCTTACTCTGGAACTCCCTACCCGAACACGTCAGACACTCTCCTACCCTGAGTAACTTCAAGTGTCACCTGAAGACTCACCTGTTCCGTCAAGCCTACAACCTGCCATGAGACCCAGGCGAACGCCCCATACCTGACATTCCCCCATCCTACTGTATCCTAACCCACCCCTCATAGACTGTGAGCCCTCGTGGACAGGGTCCCTGCCCCTCCTGTACCTGTACGTCCTGATCGCCTAGATTTAGTGTACTTGTTCTTGTCTCCCTCATCCTCATGTAAAGCGCCATGGAACCCAATGGCGCTATATAAATAAATAATAATAATAATAATAATTGTCAGCCTGTGTCCGGCCATCGAGGCCTGGAGTTTGAGACCCCTGTGTTAGACTATGATTAATGGAACTATGCAAGCCAGAAATGTGCAAGTCTGTAACCAATGGTGATTACTTTTTTTTTTTTTTTTTAATATTATATATATATATATATATATATATATATATATATATATATATATATATTTATTTATATTTATATATTATATAATCTTTTAATGAATTTCTAATGAAGAAAAAGCAAAGCTTTGGTAAGAGGAAGAGAAACTAATAGAAACAGAGTTATTTTTAGAATATCTTCTGTTTTAACGACAAATTCTATCTACAGACCATGGGAGTTTCCATGGGGCCAAATACTCACCACTACTGACATTTCGGTTATTGGTTTAAGGAGCTCTAGAGCTTTAATTAGATCATCTATTTTTAAATTACATATTGTGGTATGGCAGATACATCGATGACCTCCTTCTCATATGATAGTTCGATATACTGTTGAATAATCATTTAATAACGACAAACTAATTCTTTTCAATCTGAATTTTACTTCGTCACTACACAGTACATTATAAATGTATTTAATTTTTAGTTCTCATATAGTGGGCATCCCATATTTCTAATTCTATGGTGATAGAGGATATTTAACTACGGACAATACCATTCTACATACCAAAAGTCTTCGTCCAAAACATATCATATAATAAACTTGACAGCCCATGGATTAGGAAGCATGTATCAGCTGTCAGGTTCCCTCTAGGGCCATTCCAGTGGGGGAATTACCCAATAGGTAACACAACTGTACACAAAATTACATAATAATGAAGTTCCAATTATACCAGATTAAAATCATTGGGTATGTAATAGAGCTTATGAGAGAGTACATAACAAATCGTGTTGCCAATTACTCACTCCTGACTATACAAACAATCTCCACAAATAATTCTCCACCAACCTTAGTTCTCCCATATAGTAAGCAATTTACACAAATCAAAAATATATATTTTAAAAGTTTACCTTTACTTAGAGAAAACTGAATTATAGGTGAACTCCTTGGGGACAGTTGCTGCCTGGTTTCCGTACATGCTCTCTCTAGGCAACTCACTTTCCCTCAGCTTTTTGTCTACCAGTAATAAAACAGGTATCGGTTGGCAGATGCGATATTGCTGTTTAAGATTTCTCAAAGGTCAAACAACCTAAAACATTCTATGACTCCACCAAACACCACAATTATCGTATTAATACTTTAAGTAAAGGGGTTGTCCAGTCCAGCCTTAGCATAAAAGTCTGCAGTCACTGACTGCAACTTGTAAATCTTTACAGCGAACACACTCCAAACTGTAAGGATTTACTGGTCCTGGGAGCTAGACCGCAAGAATATGATTTGTATACATGTGGTCACGTGCAAACTAGTAGTGAACGGCCTAGCTCAGTACAAGTGTATGGAGAAAGGAAAGATAAGTCTAGCCAGAATGTGGCCAGTCGTATACAAATCACATACTCTCATTCGCATCTCCACTTGATTGCTGCACCAGGGAAACTCACAGTGCACACGTTGTGAGGATTTATAAGTCTTCCATCGTGCAGAGAGAATGTAGACGTGTACCCTAAAGTCGATAAACCCCTTTAACTGCATGTCTACAAATGTAGTTTATGTCATCGAATGTACTAGCTGAAAACAAATATGTTAGTTGTACCCAACGACAACTAAAAGTCTGTATTTAAGAACAACTCAATGATAACTCACAGCAAACATTAGCAATAACATGTCCCAAGCCTCCAAGTATTTTCTCATATACAGTATTGAGAATAAATTGCATATATTGCAAAAAATGATGTAAGGAATTCATAACCACAAACAAGGTTCGGATAGGAAATGTCGACAAAGAAGGGTGGTGGATAATCAAGCTGAACATAAAAGTCCCTACTGGGCTCAACTTACATGATTACATCTATTGAAAACACATTTTTCTTTTTAATTATTATTTATAATTCATAGTTCATTATAATCAAATCATTGCCATAACATTGAATTCCCAAAAGACTTCTACTTTTACTGATTGCTTCAAGTTTGACACAATGTAAAATATGTAGATTTTTTTTAATTCATACTTTCCTTCTGTTGCTTCAAAATACAAAAAAAAAAACAAAAAAAAAACATTGTTTCAATTGTAAACCATCTGTTAGAAGGGTATATCCTGGACTTTACAAAAAAAAAAAAAAAAAAAGAATAAATAAAAATAAATAAATATTAATAATAATAATAATAATATAATAATAATATGCACTTAAGCACTAACAGGCAGATTGTTGCTACCTACCTTCCGGCGCCGTTCACTCCTGACCCGTAGCGGTCCAAAACCGTTCCTGCTGGTTAATCTGTAGCTTCCGCTGATATTGTTGACAGAGGCGGCTTCTCCACACTGTTGACAGGTGTCATAGCTGACATACGTCATGCTTGTTGACAGCAACTCCCCAGTTACATAGCGGGGAGCCAGCTGTCAATCAGCATGACTTGACTTTCCCGCCACTTCTACAGATCAGAGCAGAAAAGAAGCTGCCACTGTGTTGACAAAGCCACAGTATATTTCCTACGTAATTATGCCCTGTGGGATGGATATTGTAGGGTCCGTTAGTTTCTTGTCTTTGACCTGCACTCATGTTATACTTGCTTACGCCTCTGTGACTTGGGTATGTGATTGAGGAGTGTCATCCCAGGATAAGCACTCAGTCCATGCCCGAGAGCTGCAATCATAACCTTTTAAATGGTTATTTGCTTCCTGTCATTAGCTCACCAGAGCAGAAATTGAAATTCACTTGCATTGTGACTAGCATACCATGTATAAAGGTGCATTGTGCGCCAGAAATGCATTGTTGTTTTTATCAATGGACCATCTAAGACAGGGGTTAGGAACCTTTTTGGCTGAGAGAGGCATGATCGCTACACATTTTAAAATTTAACTCTGTGAAAGCCGTACAATATGTTTAAAACTAAATACAAGTGTGTATTTTATGTAAGACTAACACTTTTAAAGTACAATAAGTCTCTGAATTCTTTTTAATAATGTTATGCTGTTGCTAACCAATGATGAATCCCCTTGCAGCCCCCAATATGGTACCCCCCCATCATCCCCTTGCAGCCCTCAATATGCTACCCCCATCATCCCCCGACAGACCTTTGCCGCCCCCAATATGGTATCCCATCATCCTCTTGCAGTACCCCTATCATCCTATTGCAGCCCACTTGCAGTATCCCCATGCAGCCTTCACCATGGTGTCTGTACCTGCAAAAACACACACATACTCACCGATCATCCGTGGTCCGCACTGTACGGCGTTCCAGGTGCCGCTCTGTCCCTGCTGCCGTGCCCATACGTTACCAGTCGGAAGCCAGGCGGCTGTGGTTCAATCAGAGGTCAGCAAGCTGTAACCTCATGCGCCACTGATTGGACCGCAGCCGCCTGGCTTAACCCGCATGGCAGCAGGAACAAAGCGCGGCACCCAGAACAGCATACGGTAGTGGTGGGATGCAGCTGTGTGGCGGGTAACACAGTTTTATATAGATTTGGTTGCAAGCCAGATACGGCCATTAAAAAGAACCACATCTGGCTTGCGAGCCATAGGTTATGTATATAACGTTTTTATTATCTATCAAACAAAGCTGAAGATTTTCTATCAATCAAGCTTGACATCTTGTTTCAAAAGAGTCTGGCTGCACACCCCATATACTGCTTGCTTTGCACCCGTACCGCAGTAAACTTGTATGTAAAAAGCCGGTTTACATAATGTTTGGGAGAGTATTTTCCCAAAGGGATACGCACTGCTGATGCTCGGTACACACTTACTCCATTGACCTTGGAACGGACATGATCCTACTAACAGAGCCATATAAAAAACAAGTAGCAGATCCTTATTTTTCCTATATTATTAATTTGCAGATGGGAATCTTACCTTAAAACGAATAATATATGCAGCTATGAGTACACCAACACTTTGAGCAAGGTCCCCAAGTGCATGTACAAATGCGGCTCGTACTGCCAGGCTACCGTGACTGTGGCCATGGCCATGGCTGCTCGGGAGTGGATTTGTAGGACCACCATGTGAATGTGAATGAGGATGTCCTGCCTGATTCAATAAAAATCCCATTCTGAAAAAAGAATAAAATAAATAAATCTGTGTTAAGCGCAAAAAAAACACGAACAGACCCAAGACTCATAAAAGACAAGCAGAACTGTGCCAAAATTATGAATAGGTTTAACCAAATACTTACTATACAATAAATCTAGATAACATTATCAACATGGCCATAAGAAAATTGGTTTTTAAGAGACAAGTTTTAGTCTTGGAGGTCATTAACTTGACCGTATAAATTAATGAATGGCAAAAAAGAAAAGAGTTTGTGGAGTAAAATGGTGTTAAACAGAACAAAACACAAAAAAAACACAACGACATATCACCGTGTCTTTTGTTTTTATGTTGTTCACAGTTCAACTTATGATCTGGCTCTTTTTTTTTTTTGTGTGTCGTTCTTTTCCTGCATTTTTCTTGAACTTTGCACAAACGGGATATGGTCGCTCCTTCTGAGCTACGAAATTCATTTAGTCTACGTTCACACATGGCGTAATTACCGCGTATTCATGCATTTACGCAGTGCTTTTTAGCGTTTGCATAAATGCAGTGAAACAACACTGGAAATGCATTTTTTTAATGAAATGCATTCACACGCCGCATATTTCGGCGTCTTTTTGCGGACGCGCTTTCACTGCGAAGGGCACCTGCAAAAAAAGAATTGATATGTCAATTCTTTGCGCTTTTTTCGGCACGCTTTTCCCATAGGCCACTTTATAAAATGTGTTTGGGAAAAGCGTGCCGTAAAAAGCCCTGTCTGTGAATGCAGTCGCGCTTTTTTGCGCCATACACGTGCAAAAAACCGCCACTTACCAGGGAGCGCAGTGGAGCAGGCTCACTGGAGGCAGGGTCGCTGCTGATAATTTCGGCGGCGACATATGTGGGGCAATGCTGTGGGCCTGAGGATGGATGGAAGGGGTGTCGCAGTGATGCTGTGAGGGCACCATTGATGTCTACATGATGGGCAGCGGTGGCGCATGTTCAGATATCTCGGAAAGCCAAGATCTCAATCCGTGCATGTTGCACTTCAGATGTGATGGACTTCAACAAAATGGCTTCGGAGGTAGCGCACATGCAGATTAAGATCTCAGAGAGCTGAGATTGCAATCAGCGCAGGCATTGCCTCCGCAGCCATTTTCTTTATGCCCCTCATGTACACTGCCTGTATATCAATGGCGCCCACATCACGTTGCTGCGACACCCCCTCCTTCCATGCCGCCACCAACTTTATCAAAAGTGTCCCTGCCTCCAGTGACCCTGCTCCACCGCGCACCCCGGTAAACTACATCCAGATTATAATATGCACACCAGTATTATAAAATGGACCCCCTTTTTTAACATGTAAAAATTAATTTTTCTCTCTCATTTTCTTCTTCTAAATTTGCAATCTGCAAAATACGGTAGCTTGTCAGTACAGGTAACTGCAGTTAGGACCCAGTCTTTCTCTGCCCTTATTCACATTGATGTCACTGATGCAAGGTAAGGTTTTAATACTAGAGTAGACCGTCACTATTGCATACACCTTGTCGTAGTGGGATGTCTATAACGCTTTTTGATCAAACAGTGTTAACCAAGTGCTCTGTCATTTACATGAACTACTAATATTTACTTTATTCTAGGGTATATGCCCATTTTCAGTTTTTTTTTTGTTTCTGTTTTTTTGTGGGTTTTAATCTTCAATACATTTTTATTAAAGAGGACCTGTCACCAAACCAGGCATGGTGATCTAATTACAGCACTGGATACAGCATGTCTGCAGCATGCAGACAAGGGGTCCCCCAGCACTTGAGCAGCCCTGTACCCCGAGATAATACAGTTAGAAAACTTACATGCTACAGCCACTAAGAAGGTGGCTAGGGTATTTCTGGCAAACGGGGAAAAGAAGAGGGAATTTCAAAAACTGGCCTTTTAGAAGAGGGTGAAAAAGTTGGTCACCTGCTGTCTATTATAACAGCGGCACAGAGAGAACCGGGACATGTATATGGTCTCCTGGACCAAAATGACACCCTAGTCACTGAAACGCGGGAAATATTGGGAGTGTTCAGGGACTTTTATGAAGACTTGTATACTTCCAAAGTAAGGATTGCTGACCGGGATATAGATCAATTTTTACAGGGAGCCCAATTACCCAAGTTGAGTGAAGAGGAAATAATAGTTTGGAGGGCCCCTGACAATAGAGGAAAAGGAAAAGGCCCTGTCTTCAATGGCAAATAACAAAGCCCCGGGGGCGGATGGGTTCCCAACAGAGTTTTATAAACACCTTAGAGAGACACTATTACCAAAATTGAAAGACGTGTTTTCAGCGGCTCTGGAAAAGGGAGAGTTGCCAGCATCAATGCGAGAAGCTACTGTGGTGGTTCTGCTAAAGCCAGATAAGGACCGGACACGACCAGATTCGTATAGACCCATTTCACTACTTCCGGCAGATGTAAAAATACTAGCCAAAGTGTTGTCTACACGGCTGAGCCGGGTGGTGTCTGGTGTGATCCATCCGGATCAGTCGGGTTTTATGCCGGATAGGTCAACTGCCATTAACCTGAGACGTATATATTTTTTAATATGCAGATGACTGTCGATAATACTGGACACAGGGTGGTGGTCTCTTTGGACACACGGAAGGCCTTTGATAGTGTGGAGTGGAGCTATCTCTGGCGAGTTCTCCAATTGATGGGAATAGGTCCGGTCTTTATGGCATGGCTGAAATTATTATACAAACACCCAGTGGCTAGACTGAGTTAATGGGGAACGTTCAGATATATTCACATGTACAGGGGAACGAGGCAGGGTTGCCCCCTTTCTCCGCTGCTGTTCGCCATGGCCATAGAGCCGTTAGTTGCTGTGCTGAGGCGGTCAGGGGCGGAGATATGGTGTGGTGGAAGAAAAGGTGGCGTTATAAGCTGATATTCTCTTGTTTTTACAAGACCCTCAGGATTCATTGCAGGGTGCGATAGATATAATTAATAGATTTGGTTTACTATCTGGGTTGCAAATTAACTGGGACAAATCTCACATCCTGGGAGTAGATGCCCTAGATGGTTCAGATGTTGAGCAGGTAGAACGTACGCAACCCTAATTAGTAAGAGAATTAAAATATCTTGGTATTAACATAGCACTACCAGTGAGGGACTATCTGCAATTGAACATAAACCGATACTTCGGGAAATTAAAGAATAAAGCGTCTACGTGGAGTAAAATGCGCCTCTCGGTGGTGGGGCGTACCAACTTACTTAAAATGGTACTCATGCCCAAATGTTATATGCACTACATAATTCCCTGGTGTGGATTCCTCAGCCGATATTCCAACGTGTCAATGCTATCTTTAGAGATTTGGTGTGGGGCGGGGGACAGCCAAGGATCAAACTGGAGACTCTTCAAAGGCCAAAGGAGGAGGGAGGTTTGGCATTACCAAATTCATGGATATATTTTTTGGCGGCACAGTCCCAACATATTAGAGGATGGGCACAAAGGGCAATAAAGGGAACAATCCAGGAAGTCTTGGAGCGCATCTTAAAACACGCCCTCTGGAACAGGTTTAGAGTCAGGGCTGTTTAGACGGATGGATAAAAAATACCCGACATGTGAATTAAAGTATGGATGAGAGTGAAGAAGGTTAGAGGATTGACGGGTCTGACAATGTACACTCCGATATGGGATAACGAACATCTAGGCGAATTCTATAGGATGGGTGACCTAAAAGACTGGAAGACAAAGGGAGTGCAGTTTGTTTACAACTGATGAATGATCAAGCTCTCAAAACCTTAGCAATGCTGAAGGAGGAATTTCACTTGTCAGACAAACACGGTTACCAGTATATGCAGGTTAAACACGCATTCCTTCAACAGAGGAAAAAGGGGACCATGGTTATCCAGAAAGATATTATCCTCGACTACATCTGCAAAGAGGGGAGTACTAAAGGGGTTATATCTGAGATTTATGCCGCTCTGCTTCACACCTTTTTGCTGAAATACCCTGTTGCGGCGAAGGAAAGATGGGAGGCAGACTTGGTAATATAGAGGATGACAAATGGGAGTCCATCTTAGAGTATATTCCCAAATTATCATTAAATGAACCGGCTAGAATGTCCCAACTATTTCTTGTATCTGGTATCCTACACGTCATGTGGGGGTGTCCGCATATTTTGGGTTTCTGGTCTGAGGTGCTGCCCTCATTGGGAATCGCATCATTGTGTAATCCCTAGAGACCCGGTGGTCTGCCTGTTGGGATATGTGGAAGAGGTGGTGGGCACTGATATTGCGAAACTAGCAGTTGCCAGACTCTTGTATGCTGCTAAAAAAGTCATAGCTAGATTTTAGGGGCGAATGGAGCCTCCTACTAAACAGGAATATATACATCAAGTAGACTATGTGGTACGGATGGAGAAAAAAATCTACCATAAACGTAAAAATGCTAAATTATGTGATAACTTGTGGGCAGCGTGGAAGGTGTGAGGGCTGAGATTGGAAAAGATGAAGATGGTAATGGTGTGTAAAGGGTCTTCAGATGTTTAGGGTAATTATTGATTATATCTTACATATATTGCTCAGAAATAAAAAAGTTGCTATCTGTAAAGGGGGGTGGGGGTGAGGGAAGGGGATTTCTTTATATTATCAAAAATGGACAATTGCGGTTTTACAGTGTATGTTATTAATTTCCTTACATATGAATAATATTTTTCTGATTCAAAAAGGAAGAAGGGAGGGAGGGGGTCGGGGAGAGTATGGGACAGGGACCTGATATATATAGAAAATGTATATGTTTTGTATGAATAATTTGTTATTTGTGCTTTTTCATTAATAAAATATATCTGGATTTAAAAAAAAAAAAAAAGGAGTTGGCTAGGGGCTGCAGCCAAGGGCAGATTCACACCCCCTGCCTGTGTAATCTGCCCACCGCTGCCAATCATTCTCTCCCTGTCTGCAGCATTTAAACTGAGTTTTTTTTTCTCTCCCGTGTAGCTCCGCCCCCCGATGGCAGTGGTGGGCAGATTACACAGGCAGGGGGTGTGAATCTGCCCTTGGCTGCAGCCCCTAGCCACCTCCTTAGTGGCTGTAGCATGTAAGTTTTCTAACTGTATTATCTTGGGGCACAGGGCTGCTCAAGGGCTGGGGGACCCCTTGTCTGCATGCTGCAGACATGCTGTATCCAGTGCTGTAATTATATCACTATGCCTGGTTTGGTGACAGGTCCTCTTTAAACAGCATTTCTCATTGACAAATAAGGTAAACAATGCGTTCACAATAGTTGTCCTCAAGTGGTACAGCAAAGATGAATAACATTTGAAAACGAAAGAAGAAAGACAGAGAAAGAGGAAGAAGTGAGGGGGTGGGGTGGGGGAGTTGCTACTCGGAGGCAGAAATAGCCACGCAGGGGACAAACCACCATCAGTGGCTTAATATTGAAAGGGCAGCTGAGAGGTGCATGCCCAGGATTTATCCTGTTTACCAGTCCATTAGGGATTGGGGAGGGGAAAGATGAGAGAGGGTTCTCATTTCCAGGAGGGAATGGGTCAGGGAGGAAGGGAGAGGAAGGGGGAACTGAGACCCCCGAGAGAAGGGGATCGGTATGGCCAGATTGTGCGAGGTCCACAAGGACTAAGCATCCATGACATAGCTCCTGGTGGGCGAATCCAATGCCAGACAATATTCGTGGTTAATATGGAGTTGATCTTATCGGTGACCTCTGCCATAGAGAGGAAGGAATCTGCCTTCCACTTCACACTATACAGAGTCTAGATGCTGTCAGAACGTAAGTAGTCACATGTCTGAGGAGAGGGGGGTATTCTTCTATCCCAATGTGGAGGACAGCAAGTTGCTGGGACATCGGAATTTTGATTTCAGTCAGAGATCCCAGTAGGGTAGCAATAAGATGCCAAAATTGGGAGATCCTAGGGCAGGACCACCACATGCGAGCCAGATCGCTTCCAAGGCCGCAATGTCTCCAGCACAAGGGGAAAGAGTCGGCCCGGAACCGCGCCAGTTTGGAGGGGGAAAGGGGGTATACCAGCGTAGGTGTATCTTTTTAAAAATTTTTTAGATGATTTATGCAACTCGTAGAACGTTGAGAGCAGCGGATAGTCCACTCCGTCATCCAAGTCAGATGAAAAGTTTAAATCACTCTCCCATTTTTTTATTGTACGGGTCACTACAACTACAGAAATACCATAGTTTTATAAATATATTATATATATATATATATAATATATATATATATATATATATATATATATATATATATATATATATATATATATATATATATATATATAAGCAGCTCTCTGCTAGAGAAAGGGACAGGATCCCGAAACGTTGTCACCACCCACCTGATGGCCGAATAAAGGCGGTTGTTTCACAAAGAAGAGTGCTGCAGTCCTTTATTTTGTATACTTATAAGGTACCGTCACACAGGGACATATCGCCGGCGATGTTGCCGGCAACTGAGGGGCGTGGCCAGGTTGCTGCGACATCGCCGGAGAGTTGCCTCGTGTGACAGGGCGATAATCAGGGGAAAAATCGCCTGAGTAACATCGCCAGGTTTCCCAACAATGTTGGGAAACCTGGCGATGTTGGTCAGGCGATCATGCCTTATCGCCCTGTGTAACGCGGCAACCTGCAATGTTGCAGGCGATTCCGCCTATCTCCAACATTGCGAGTTATCGCTCGCTTTGTTGCTGGGCAACCCAGCGAGCGATAGCCGCGGCAACTAGCCGGCGACATCTCCGGTAAGTTGCTCAGTCTGACATCTCACCGGCGATGTTGTCAGGGATGCGCGCTCCCGCGATCGCCGGCAACATCGCCGGTGATATGTCCCTGTGTGACGGTACCTATACAGCAAGGAGGAGAGGAGCTGTGACTGCTGAGCACCAAGGGGAGCTGTGCTGCACCAATATACTAATCTATCTATCTATCTATATATAAAATTCATATTCCTTTTTTTTCTCCCGGATCTTTTACATTTTGGGTTAATATTTGTATTTGACTTTCATGGATGTGACAATGCCAAACATTGATTTTAAATTTTTTTAAGGGAAATGTGTGGAAATTTGAACAGACTTTTAAGGGTTTTTTATTCACATTGTGTGCCCCACATTGCTGTTGCGAGGGCAGGTACTGATGAAAATCCACTCTAGTTATTAGTGATAAGCGAGCACTATCATGCTCTGGTTGCTCAGTATTTGTAACAAGCAGATGTGTGATACTCAGATGTGAGCAACTTGAGTACCAGAGTATAATGGAAATCAATAGAGACTAAAACATTTTTTCCAGAAGATCTCCTGAACAAGGCTTGTGTTCCCCATTGACTTATTATACTCGAGTCGCAAACATCCGAGCATCAAGTGTTTGTTATGAGTACCAAGCATGGCAGTGCTCGCTCAACACTACTAATCATCATTATGATTTGACTCCTTAAAGCTTTGTGTGTGTAATATATACAGTGCTGCTCACCATTATTGGCACCCCTTCATTTTTTTCCACAGACTGTACAATATCTTCAGTAATGAATGGAAATTGTGACAACACGCCTGTGGTTCGCCTTTGCTGGGATCAAAGGGCACGTTGATTTGGTGTCATTTAGTCCAAACACAGCAATGTGGATGCAACTGGCACTGGGCCAGGTTTATTGTGGTGAAAGCCAACAAAAGAAAACAAAACAGCAAAACCAAAATCCTCGCCTGTCCGGCTCTAACTAAACAGAAGGTACCCTCACTACAGGCTGAAGGGCTTCTCCCTTCAGCCTAAACATATAACCAAACAGCAATGGCTTCACTCACGTGCTTCTCCTCACACAGACAGGCTGCCTGTGCTCCCAGGCAGAGAGAGAGCCCCGCCCGTCTCCCAGACTCCTTTTACAGGACCAAACCGCCTCCCCTTACTTCATTAGCAGCCAGGTGATACAACCCAGGTTAGGTTGCATAGGACAGATACCTGGGTGAGATATACCTGCCCTCCTCCACTAACCCCACCTGAGTCTCACAAAATATACAAAAGTTGTATCCTTAATATTTTTTTAATTAGTGGTGCAAAGTAATACAACAATAAAACATCGTCAACTTACAAGTCGCAATTTCAAAGAAGAAACAGTATAAATAGCATGTGCAGAAATAAAGGCCCCTAATTAATGCTTGGTTGCACACCCTTTGGCATTGATGAAGCCACCATACATTTCTCTTAGCCATCTATAAGCGTCTTGCACTTCTCAGCTGGTATTTTCTCCCACTCTTCCTTTGCAGTTTGTTCAAGCTCCTGAATGTTCGCAGGGTTCTTTTTCCCAATGACAGATTTCAACTCACCCCAAAGATTTTCAATAGGATTGAGGTAAGGACTAATTGCTGGCCAATTTAGAACAGTCCATTTTTCTTTTTCAACCATTCCTGTGTACTTTTGGATCTGTGCTTTGGTTCATTGTCTTGCTGGAGGACCCTTGATCTTTGACTCAAACCAAGTTTTCTTACTTGCTCTAAAATTTCTTGATAATTCTCCGATTTCGTGATTCCTGTGATACCATCAAGACCTCCAGTACCAGACACAGCAAAGCATCAACCACAGCATTATGGATCCCCCACCATGCTTAACTGTTGGTAGGATGTTATTTTCCTTATAAGCTTAATTTGTGCAGTCTATAAACAAACTGTTGCTTTGCACTGAAGAAAAAAAAAAAAAGTCTGTTTTAGCTTCATCTGTCCACAGGACAGTTTGCCAGAATAATTGTGGTTTGTCAAGATCCTCTTTGCAAAAATCAGTCATCCCTTTTTTGGTCTTTTCTTCAGCAAAGGTTTCTTCCTAGGCCTTCACCCATAAAGCTCTTTAGTGTATGGTACTTGTTGAAACCATGACCCCAGACTGTTCCAGGTTGGCCTTCAGGTCTTTGGATGTTTGATGTGGTGTTTTTTTTCCATCATTTAAAGCAACCTTCAAATACATCTCATCAATTTTCCTTTCTCTCCATGTCCAGGGAGGTTCTTGACAGTTCCATGCTTGACAAACTTCTTAAAAACATTGTGCACTGATGAAACTGGGATATCAAGGTCTTTAGAGATGGCCTTTTATCTTTTGGAAGTCTTGTGTTTGCTAATTAATAGCAGTTGTGATGTCTCTAGCTTCTTTGTCTTCACCATTGTGACAAAATAAGAGGGACTAACATGTGGCTTTTTAACTCCTTCCCGACCCAGGACGCAGCATATGCGTCCTCAAAACAAGTTCGTTCCCGACCTTGGACGCATATGCTGCGTCCTCGCCAGTTTCCCGTCCAGCGGCTCTATTAACCGCGGTCACTAAGGGGTTAATAGAGCCGGAGGTACGGAAGGACCTGCACTATACCCTAGGGGGGGTGGCTTAGCCCCCCCGGGGCTAGGACCGCTCCGATTGGCAGTGAAGTGAAAGTGAAACTGCCAATCGGAGTAATTGTAATATCTCACCAATGAAACTTGGTGAGATGTTACAATACAGTCAATGCCTGATGCTGGACAGCATCAGGCATTGGCTGGACAAGGGGCCCTTTGTCACCCCCCCTCAGATCTGATTGGAGAGTGTCTCTCTCCAATCAAATGTGGGGGCGGTGTGGCCGATGAGTTCCCTCCCGCCGTCGTTCCCTGGCCCTCCGCTCTGCCCCGGGCCGCCGATGTTCCCCCTGCCCTCCGATCTCCCCCCTGTGGGTGATCTCCCCCCCTGTGATCTCCCCGCAATGCGATCCCTCCCCATGCCTCCTGTGACCACCGCTGCCTGCGGTGATCACCTCCGCCCGGTCTCCTCTTCCCGCTCCCTCTTCTTCCTCACCTGTCTTCTTTCTTCTCCTCTGTCCTCCGCTGTTCTCCCTCTTTCCTTCGGTCTTCTGCCTCTGTCCTCCGGTCTGCTCCGGGTCTTCTCTGCGCTGTCCTCTTCCTGCGGCGTCCTCCTTCTTCTGTCGGCTCCTCTGCACAGTCATCTCCCAGCATAGAGATGAGTGTGCAGAGGAGCGGTGTCACAGCCAGGGCACAGCATCTGTGTGATTGCTGTGCCCTGGCTGTGTTAACCCTCTATGTGCTGTGATCTCAGGGATCACAGCACTTAGAGGATCCAATTGTCATGGAAACGATCTCCAGAGACTACAACAAGGGAACACTTGATCCCTTGTTGTAGTCTCTGGGATCAGCGTAATGGTGCATGGTATGGCAATGATCTGTCATACCGTGCACCGGACGCTGATCCCAGAGACTACAACAAGGGACCAAGTGTCCTCTTGTAGTCTCTGGGATCAGCGTCGGGTGCACGGTATGACAGATCATTGCCATACCGTGCACCATGACGCTGATCCCAGAGACTACAACAAGAGGACACTTGATCCCTTGTTGTAGTCTCTGGGATCAGCATCATAGTGCACGGTATGGCAATGATCTGTCATACCGTGCACCCGACGCTGATCCCAGAGACTACAACAAGGGATCAAATGTCCTCTTGTTGTAGTTTCTGGGATCAGCGTCATTGTGCACTGTATGACAGATCATTGCCATACTGTGCACCATGACGCTGATCCCAAAGACTACAACAAGAGGACACTTGATCCCTTGTTGTAGTCTCTGGGATCAGCGTCGGGTGCATGGTATGACAGATCATTGCCATACCGTGCACCATGATGCTGATCCCAGAAACTACAACAAGGGATCAAGTGTCCTCTTGTTGTGGTCTCTGGGATCATTGTCTTGGTGAATTGTATGACAGATCATTGCCATACAGTGCACCATAACGCTGACCCCAGAGGCTGTAGGAAGAGGACACTTGATCCCTTGCTGCAGTCTCTGGATTGAGCAGTGGCGATCGAGCGTCGTGGGATCTTCGTTGTGGACTACGTCGGAGGCGATCGAGCGTCGTGGGACCTTCGTTGTGGACTACGTCGGATCTTTTTATAATAAAGATGGAGTCCGAATTGTGTCTGTGTTTTTTTTCAAATAAAAAGATTTTTCTCTGTGTGTACCGTATTTTTCGCATTATCAGACGCACTTTTGTTCCCCCAACTTTTGGGGGAAAGTGGGGGGTGCGTCTTATAATGGGAATATACGGGTTCTTTAGTGCTGGGGAGGCTGAGCGCAGCTGTGCAGTGGTGTCCGGAGCCGGGGCGGGCTGGCTGCGGTCCTCAGGAGGCAGCGGGAGGTCACGTGCTCCCGCTCATTAACCTCCTCCAATATGCACTGCACTGCCGCTGTCCATCACCTTGGTGCTGAAACCAGCACCAAGATCTGGACAGGGGTGCAGCGCATATCAGGTGTGCCTGCACTCACTTTCCTGTGCAGGCACAGCTTGCCCCCATCACTGTTTAATGCTCCCCTGCTGGCGTGCACAGAATAAAAATAAAAAATCATTACTTCACCTTCCGACGATCGCGCTCCCTTCTGCCAGCTGATCGGTGACTTCCTGCTTTGGTCTCGGCATCGGGAGTGCATAGTGATGACATCCGATCACATGATGCACTCTGGTCACATGACCCGATGCCGAGACCAAAGCAGGAAGTCACCGATCAGCTGGCAGAAGGGAGCGCGATCGTCGGAAGGTGAAGTAATGATTTTTTATTTTTATTCTGTGCACACCAGCAGGGGAGCATTAAACAGTGATGGGGCAAGCTGTGCCTGCACAGGGGCAAATGTGCCTGCAGTGGGGGCTGAGTGCAGGCACAGGGGCAAGTGTGCCTGCACTGGGGGCTGAGTGCAGGCACAGGGGCAAGTGTGCCTGCACTGGGGGTTGAGTGCAGGCACAGGGGCAAGTGTGCCTGCACTGGGGGCTGAGTGCAGGCACAGGGGCAAGTGTGCCTGCACTGGGGGCTGAGTGCAGGCACAGGGGCAAGTGTGCCTGCACTGGGGGATGAGTGCAGGCACTGGGGCAAGTGTGCCAGCACAGGGGGGTGAGTGCAGGCACTGGGGCAAGTGTGCCAGCACAGGGGGGTGAGTGCAGGCACTGGGGAAAGTGTGCCATCAATAGGGGATGTGTGCCATCACTGGGGGACGTGAGCCAGCACAAGGGGGTTATATCCCAGGATGAGGAACAATGTATCAAGATGAGGGTGCTATGAGGGACATGTGTCCTATATGATTTGTAAGACGGACACTTGCATTATAACACGGGCCCCATTTAACATTAAAAAATATTTTTTTCTCTTTTTCTTCACCAAATTTGGGGGTGCGTCTTATAATCAGGTGCGTCTTATAAAGCGAAAAATACGGTGTTTATTGACTATTTACCGTACTAGAGATTCCTAATGGCGGGTCTAACATTGGCCCTATATTATGAATCTCGGGCTTAGTGCCAGCTGCCAATAAAAAGCTGGCATTAACCCCTTTATTACCCAGTTAGCCACCGGCACCAGGGCAACTGGAAGAGCGTGGGTACAGCGCCAGAAAATGGCGCTTCAATGAATGCGCCATTTTCTGGGGCGGCTGCGGGCTGCAATTCGCAGCATGGGGGGCCCAGAACGCTTGGGCCTCTCTATGCTGAGGATTCCAGCCCCCAGCTGCCTAGTTGTACCTGGCTGGACCAAAAATATGGCGGAGCCCTATGTCATTTTTTTTCTAGAAATAATTCTAGAAATAAAAAAAAAATAGGCTTCGCTGTATTTTTGGTTCCAGCCAGGTATGACGAGGCAGCTGGGGGCTGGTGGCAGTCCGTAGCTGCCAAGTTGTACCTGGCTGGACCAAAAATATGGCGGAGCCCTATGTCATTTTTTTTCTTCTACCAATAAAATGACAAGGAGCTTTGCCTTATTTTTGGATGCCAGCCAGGTACAACTTGGCAGTTGGGGGGCTGCAATCCTCATCGTGGAGAGACCCAAATGTTGTGGCCCCCACGCTGCAAATTGCAACCCACAGCCACCACAGAAAATAGCACATTAGAGGTGCCATTTTCTGGTGCTGTACCCCAACTCTTCCAGTTGCCCTTGTGCTGATGGCAATGCTAGTGGCACACAGTGGTTCTCCATACGTGACATGGAGTCCGCTAACAATTCCAATTGTTAGCGGACACCATGTCGCGTATGGAGAGCCCCTGTGTGCCTAAACATTGGAGCTCCCCCACAAGTGACCCCATTTTGGAAACTACACCCCCCAAGGAACGTATCTAGATGCATAGTGAGCACTTGAACCCCCAAGTAGTTCACAAATTGATCCATAAAAATAAAAAAGTACTGTTTTTTTCCACAAAAAAAGTATTTTTTTCATTTTTACGGATCAATTTGTGAAGCACCTGGGGGTTCAAAGTGCTCACTATGCATCTAGATACGTTCCTTGGGGGGTCTAGTTTCCAAAATGGGGTCACTTGTGGGGGAGCTCTAATGTTTAGTCACACAGCGGCTCTCCATACGCAACATGGTGTCCGCTAACCGTTCCAATTGTTAGCAGACACCATGTCGCGTATGGAGAGCCCCTGTGTGCCTAAACATTGGAGCTCCCCCACAAGTGACCCCATTTTGGAAACTAGACCCCCCAAGGAACGTATCTAGATGCATAGTGAGCACTTTGAACCCCCAGGTGCTTCACAAATTGATCCGTAAAAATGAAAAAATACTTTTTTTGTGGAAACAAAGTACTTTTTCATTTTTACGGATCAATTTGTGAAGCACTTGGGGGTTCAAAGTGCTCACTATGCATCTAAATAAGTTCCTAGGGGGGTCTAGTTTCCAAAATGAGGTCACTTGTGGGGGAGCTCCAATGTTTAGGCACTCAGGGGCTCTCTAAATGTGACATGGTGTCCGCTAACAATTTGAATGGAAAATCAACTCAAATTGTTAGCGGACACCATGTCACGTTTAGGCACACAGGGGCTCTCCAAACATTGAAGCTCCCCTACAAGTGACCCCATTTTGGAAACTAGACCCCCAGGGAACTTATCTAGATGGGTGGTGAGCATATTGAACCCCCAAGGTGCTTCACAAATTAATGAAAAAAAAAGATTTTTGCGGAAAAAAAGTACTTTTTCATTTTTACAGATTAATATGTGAAGCACCTGGGGGTTGAAAGTGCTCACTATGCATCTAGATACGTTCCTTTGGGGGTCTAGTTTCCAAAATGGGGTCACTTGTGGAGGAGCTCCTATTTGGAGACGCACAGGGGCTCTCCAAACGCAACATGGTGTACGCTAACAATTTGAGCTCGTTTTGCATTCAAATTGTTAGCGGATACCATGTCGCGTTTGGAGAGCCCCTGTGCGTCTCCACATTGGAGCTCCCCCACAAGTGACCCCATTTTGGAAACTAGACCCCCAAAGGAACATCTCTAGATGGGTAGTGAGCATATTGAACCCCCAGGTGCTTCACAAATTGATCCATAATAATGAAAAAAGAAAATTTTTGTGGAAAAAAAAAAGTGCTTTTTCATTTTTATGGATGAATTTGTGAAGCACCTTGGGGTTCAAAGTGCTTACTATGCATGTAGATACGTTCCTTGGGGGGTCTAGTTTCCAAAATGGGGTCACTTGTGGGGGAGCCCCAATGTTTAGGCACACAGGGGCTCACTAAACACAACATGGTTACAGCTAACAATTTGAGCTGATTTTTATTCAAATTGTTAGCGGACACCATGTCGCGTTTGGAGAGCCCCTGTGTGCCTAAACATTGGAGCTCCCCCACAAGTGACCCCATTTTGGAAACTAGACCCCCCAGGGAACATATCTAGATGGGTAGTCAGCATATTGAACCCCCAGGTGCTTTACAAATTGATCTGTGAAAATGAAATAGTACTTTTTTTTTTTTCACAAAAATTTTCTTTTAGCCTAAATTTTTTCGTTTTCACATGGCAACAGCATAAAATTCATCCTAAAATTTGTTGGGCAATTTCTCCTGAGTACACCGATACCTCATATGTGGTCATAAACCACTGTTTGGGCGCACGGCAGGGGTCAGAAGGGAAGGAGCGCAATTTCACTTTTTGAATGTAAAATTAGCTCCAAAATTCAAATTGTGCTCCTTCCATTCTGAGCCCTGCCGTGCGCCCAAACAGTGGTTTATGACCACATATGGAGGTATCGATGTACTCGGGAGAATTTGCACAACACATTTTAAGATCCATTTTATCCTGTTGCCCATGTGAAAATGAAAGAATTGAGGCTAAAAAGAACATTTTTGATAAAAAAATTAAAATATCCATTTTTTGTTTCCACTTTGCTTTAGTTCCTGTGAAGCACCTGAAGGGTTAATAATCTTCTTGAATGTAGTTTTGAGTAGCTTGAGGGGTGCAGTTTTTGGAATAGTGTCACTTTTGGGTGTTTTCTGCCATGTACACCCCTCAAAAGGACTTCAAATGTGATGTGGTCACTAAAAAAAAATGGTTTTGTAAATTTTGGTTGAAAAATGAAAAATTGCTCATGAACTGTGAACCCTTATAACGTCCTAACAAAAATTTTTTTTTTTTCCAAAATTGTGCTGATGTGAAGTAGACATGTGGGAAATATTATTTAATAACTTTTTTCTGTCACATATCTCTCTTGTTTATCAGAAAAAAAAAATAAAAAATGTGAAAATTGTGAAATTTTCTAACTTTTTGCCGGTGGGCGCAGGCAATGACATCATTGTCTGTGCGCCAGAGGAGGAAGCCGGAAGAAGCCGGATGAAGCCAGAGGAGCACGATAGCGGCGGCGGGACAGCGGCAGGGATAAGTATAATAATGTATTCCTTTACAGGATTGCAGCAGCAAGGGGGGGGGGGCCCTGTATACTGATGGGGGCGGGCGGCCTGTATACTGTATACAGTGACTCGCGTATAAGCCGAGGCGGGGACTTTTCATCCCAATTTTTGGGCTGAAAAACTCGGCTTATACGCGAGTATATACGGTAATTTAATGTAAAGGATGGCAATACCAGTGTCACAGCAAGCTTTAGGTTTTTCTATTTTTTCTTCATATTATTTGCTTTAAATTCTTATTTATAATTTGCTCTTTTATAAATAACAAGAGTTATATACAAAAAAGCTGTTTCACTTTGTCAGGAGATATTCTACGTTATGTATTTAAACTATCATATTTTTCAAATTATAAGATGCGCTTTTCTTCCCCCATATTTTGGGGGAAAGTGGGCAGTGCATTTCATAATCTAAATGTACATGGACTGTAGGGGGAAGGGGCGCTTTGGAGCAATGTCCGAGGGCTGGAGGAGGCTGGCTGTAGAGGCAATAGGAGGTCACATGCTCATGCTCATTAGCGCCATGTAATAGGCACTGCATCCCGCTGTCCAGCCCTTCGGGGCTGAAGCAGCGCTGAGATGTGGACGGGGAGCAGCACATATTACCTGTGCCTGCAGTTCCTCACCCCATCCTGGATATGCCCCCCTCATCACTCTATATGCCCCACTGTTGGCATGCACATAGTAAAATAAACTCTTAACTCACCTTCCTCCGCTGACTCCATCGCTCCCAGCTCCTCGATGTCTCTTCCTGACTGTCTGTGCCCAATCTGATTATGTGACTAGGGCGCACAGTGATATCATCACTGTGCAGTGCCGATCACATGATCGGGATGCTGGCACATAGGAAGAGACACCGAGGAGCTGGGAGCGACTGATCATATAGAGTGACAGGGCAACATATCTAGGATTGGGGCAAAGCTATGTGTGCCAGCACAGGGTGGACATGTGTGCGCCAGCACGGCGGGAGGGAGGGGAGGTAGGGGGGAAAATTATATCCAGGATGACGGACATATATGTGAATTGTAAGACAGACACTGGCATTATAAGACAGACCCCCTTTTAACATATAAAGATTGGTTTTTTATACCTTTTCCTTCACCAAATTTGGGGGTGCATCTTATAATCAAGTACATCTTCTAAAACGTAAAATACGGGTATATGTGTGCCAATAATGTCTCATTTCTACAAACAACAGCGGAATCGGTTTAATTATTCTTACTTGTAAAGTGTTTTACTTACATGAGGTTCACGGCCACCCCGACAGCTGCAGTTATCAGCATTATATCCCCATTAATGGTGTAGTCCATGTGAATTGTTCTCTGAACGGCTTCATACAGCAAAAATCCAGTGAGAACATACACCAGTAATACACTGATAATGGCAGATAGAACCTCTGCAAGGACAGTAAGAGAAGATTAGGGAAATGCTAACACACCAGACAGAACATTAGCAAATGATATGCGATAATATTTGTGGCAAAAGCCCTTTAGGCCACGTACATACGTTGAGTATTTTGTGAGGTTTTTTTTTACCTCAGAACCTGATCCTATATACAGTGCTCTGCAAATTAATTGGGACAAAGCAAGTTTTTCTTGCATTCGTTTTACTATACATATACACATATTATATATATTAAGCAAAGAAATAAGCAGCACGGCTCTTTTTGGGTGCACCTGAGTCCAGTTTCTCTTCCTCCTCACTGGTATACAATAAACAAAATGACTGCAGCACTCCTTATCTTCAATCCAAATGCCTTTATTGGCCTTCAGGTGTATTTGGTTACGTTTCGGGAACATCTCCCTTCCTCTAGCAACTAGTGCTATCTAAAGGCGGGATTAATATACGGTACATATCTAATTTGCATAAGTCTCATTACTTCTAATTATCTCATCATTATCTTATATCTTACTTTAAAACCATTAGTGCATTACTATATTATACTTTTAACCTTTTCCCTCATTTCTCCTTTTTAATATGGTGCATATTGTGCAATATACATTGTGCTGATCATTATACATTGCAGTGATCTATTATCTTACTGTACAACAACGATTAAAACTTCTCATTATGCTTAATTACCTCAGCTGGGCTTCAAACAAGGCTCATGTGTACTTGCAGACTTATTGCACCTCTCACTCCGCCATTATGCTTCTCTCCATGTGCACTATCATGCTGGGGCCCCGCACATGCTCAGTTCGTGCTGGAGTTCTGATGTTGCTATGGAGATACAGGATATTTGGTCGCCGCCATCTTAGGACTCCACTTTGAAGCCTAAACCTCATTTCTACCTATTCTATATCACTATATTCTCATATTATCTTTTCTTTTGCTTCTACTCTATATTACACCTATTCCCCTTATGCTTCACCATTATTTACTCATATTTCTAAACCATTACAATTTTTTTATGAGGGATTGTGATGATTTCTGTCATGTTATTACGATGATATTCTAAATACACCTGAAGGCCAATAAAGGAAGTTGGATTGAAGATACCGTATATACTCGTGTATAAGCCGACCCGTGTATAAGCCGACCCCCTTACTTTTGCCACCAAAACCTGGGAAAACCTATTGACTCGTGTATAAGCCGAGGGTGGACCCCAGCACAGGTATACAGCCCCCAGCAGTGTGGTATACAGCAGCCTCCCCAGTGGTATATACAGCAGCCCCAGTAGTATGCAGCAGCCTCCCCAGTGGTGTATACAGCAGCCCCAGCGGTGTATACAGCAGCCCCAGCGGTGTATACAGCAGCCCCAGCGGTGTATACAGCAGCCCAGCGGTGTATACAGCAGCCCCAGCGGTGTATACAGCAGCCCCAGCGGTGTATACAGCAGCCCAGCGGTGTATACAGGCGCCCCCCCTTGCTGCTGCACACCTGTAAAGGAATAGATCATTATACTTATCCCTCTCCTGTCGCCGCCGCCGCTCTGCACCGCGCTCCTCCGGGTCTTCATGCTTCTTCCTGCTTCCTCCTCCGGCGCACAGACAATGACGTCATTGCCTGCGCCCGCCGGTCACAAGCAGGAAGAAGCATGAAGACCCGGAGGAGCGCGGTGTCAGAGAGCGGCGGCGACAGGACAGGGATAAGTATAATGATCTATTCCTTTACAGGTGTGCGGCAGCAAGGGGGGGCCCTGTATACCACTGATGGGGGGGGGCTGTATACCGAGTACCGTATATGACTCGTGTATAAGCTGAGGGGGGGGACTTTTCAGCACATTTTATTGTGCTGAAAAACTCGGCTTATACACGAGTATATACGGTAAGTATTTCTGCAGTCATTTTGTGTATATATATATATATATCTCAATAAGTTGACCAGAAACTATCGTTATGTATTGGGACAATTAAGCCCTCTAACCATATATGTATCTAAACGTTATACCTGGTACTTTATATAATATGATGTTAATCCAAACTTGGTTGTTTATGTGCTTTTAACAAGAAAACTACTCTCTCCCCATTGCAATGGTTTAAAGACCGACCCCTATTGTTAGTCATTGGGAATAGATCAATAACCCTCTGTAAGATTGTCTATCGTCCCATAACTTGCCCTCAGGGTTGGAAAAAGGTGCAATACCTTGTATGATGTACAACTACCTCTTTTGTATACATGCTCTGAAAATTGTATATTATACCAGCAGTTCGGTTGTCCTGGAGAGGGTGTATTTGCAATTTCTTTGTATGGGAAATTGTATTTGGCTAATTGTTGCCTCTTTTAATTGTTTTTATTCTTGTGTGGTATTCTATGTGCTTTCTATAACTCAATAAAATTTATTGTTATTGTTGCAAACTTATAAGGTTGTATCCCTGTCCTTGACATCCTCTTTTCGCCTCCCTATGTGTGTTTCTATTATACTTTTCCTCTGAGGCTATGTGCCCACGATCAGAACACGCTGCGTTCCAGATGTAGCATCATTCCTCTTGCAGAGACGCCAGTGTTCTCTCTCAGTGACGATTATCAGGATCCTGTGTGCAGTGGATTTCCGCTGTCTTCTTCCACTGAGAATGCTACCGTCTCTGCAAGAGTAAGTTGACATGCAGCGGCTCTGGAAGCTGCACTACATGTCAGTCTGTGCTGCATGAAAGAGAAGCAAAGTGAACATGGGATTTCCTATAAATCCATCCACAGTGCTTGTAATGAACAACACAGCATTTTAGACCCAGCAGAAACATGCTGTTTACAAAATGCTGTTAATCTGATTGTTCCACTGCTGGCTTTAGCTCACTTAATACTGAGCGTGTGAATGTGGCCTTAAAGAGGACCAGTCACCAGACAAAAGTGCCCAGCTTTGCCATTATATTTTTACTGCTACTAAGTAATGATTTTATTTATTATATATCCACAATATCGTTATAGATATACTATTATGCGGTGTGCTCAAAATGAGTTTTTGATGCCGAATAGGTTTGCTGCTACAAAAATACAGCATCTTAAATCCCATCCACTTTGCTGGAGCTGTATAGGAATCTCCGGCCGCTGGGCTTCTTCTTTACTCAGCAACTAACCTACGGTGTGAGACTGAAATCCACAAGATGCTAATTTCTCATTGCGAGTACATTACATTTTATGTGCAGATTTTCCCATTAGACTTCAATCGAGGTACAAAAAAAAAAAAAAAAAGGTGACAAAAGTTGTGTGTGAATAAGGTGCTGTGTAAGGCAGCTATAAAAGGACTATAAAGATGTCAGCATGAAATTACATGGATGAAGCGGGTTGCAAATAAAATTTACCTATGTATTAAATTATATGTCAGGGTGCATATTTGCCAAAAAAAGAGCTCGACATGTGTAATGCCACAAGGCTTTTCCCAAGGGCGTCATCCACATTTTATTTTTATAGTCTATGTGCTTTGTTACTACACATCAGCATTAATATTATTTTTAATATTGTTGTTTTTTCGGGGGGTTGACATCTTACATCCCGTATGTATTATTTTAGGAGTTTTACATATTTACTAGTTCCTTCTATCTGCGCTACCTACATGTCCAAAAATATCATTTAATTTATATATTTTTAAATTAAAATTTAAAAAAAAAAAAAAAATACATTTACATTATGTTCTAGTCTATTTCTCATTGGTTGCAAACTTAAATGTTTCAAATAAAACAGATTTAAATATTAGTCAAAGAGAATACAAGTAAACAAAATGCAGTTTATAAATGAAAGTCTTTATTATTATTGAGTGGAAAAGAAATTCAAACCTACAGGGCCTTGTATGAAAAAGTAATTGCAACTCTCTTAAAACATAAATTAACTGTGGTTTACATTTTTAGGGAGGCAAGTTCAATTTCTCTGAAGGTACCGTCAGACGGGGACATATCGCCGCGATGTTGCCAGCAACCGAGGGGCGTGGCCAGGTTGCGGCGACATCGCCGGCGAATTGCCGCGTGTGACAGGGCGATAATCAGGCGATGAATCGCCTGAGTAACATCGCCAGGTTTCCCAACCATGTTGGGAAATCTGGCGATGTTGCTCAGGCGATTCTGCCTGATCGCCCTGTGTAACGCGGCGATCGGGCGATTCCGCCTATCTACTACATTGCGGGTTATCGCTCGCTGGGTTGCCGGGCAACTCAGCGAGCGATAGCCGCGGCAACTAGCCGGCGACATCGCCGGTAAGTTGCTCAGTGTGACGCTCCCTGGCGATGTTGTCAGGGATGCGCGCTCCCGCGATCCCGCAATATCGCCGGAGATATGTCCCTGTGTGACGGTACCTTACCTGCACCGAGGACTGATTACTGCCACACCTGTTCTCAATCAAGAAATCACTTAAATAGGACCTGCCTGACAAAGTGAAGTAGACCAAAAAATCCTCAAATAGATATCATGGCAAGATCAATGAACTTCAGGATTAAATAATAAACAAAGTAATTGAGATCTATCAGTCTAGAAAAGGTTAAAGCCGCTTCTAAAGCTATGGTACTCCAGTGAACCACAGTGAGCCATTATACACGAATGATGAAAATATGGAACCTTCCCACAAGTGGCTGACCAAAATTACTCCAAGAGCGCAGTGATGACTCATCCAACTGGTCACAAAAGATCCCACAACATCCAGAGATCTGCAGGCCTCACTTGCTTCAGTTAAGATCAGTGTTCATGACTCCACCATAAGCAAGAGACTGGGCAAAAATGGCCTGCATGGCAGAGTTCCAAAACAAAAACCACTTCTGAGCAAAAAGAACAAAGGTTTGTCTCAGCTTTGCTAGAAAACATCTTCATGATCCTCAAGACTTTTGGGCGAATGCTCTGGACTGAGGAGACAAAAGTTGAACTTTTTGGAACATGTATGTTCCGTTACATCTGTAGTAGAAGTAACACAGCATTTCAGAAAGGAAACATCATGCCAACAGTAAAATATGGTGGTGGAAGTGTGGTGGTTTGGGGCTGTTTTGCTGCTTCAGGACCTGGAAGACTTGTGATGATAAAAGGAACCATGAATTTTGCGGTCTACAAAAAAGTTCTGAAGGAGAATAACCGGCCATCAGTTAGTGACCTCAAGTGCACTTGCGTTATGCAGTGGAGCAATGATCCAGAACACACCAGCAAGTCCACCTCTGAATGGCATAAGAAAAACAAAAGACTTTGGAGTGGCCTAGTCAGTCAAAGTCCTGCCCTTAGGATGACCTCACATCTGCATTTTTTTTCCTCACTGCGGATATCAGCGAGAAAAGTATTATGAAGTCATGCGGGTGTTATGCGTTTTGACATCCGTATGACAAGTAGATGCTGATGACATGCTGGTATTAACCCCTTATTACCCACCAGGGCTGCTGGAAGAGTCTGGTAAAGCACCTGGAAATGGCACTCCTTGTAAATGCGCACATTCAGGGGTGGCTCTGCGGGCTTCTATACTTTAGCATGGGGGCGGCCCTAAAACAATGGGCCCTGACCTAGCTGAGAATACCAGCCCTCAGCGCCTAGTTTTAACTTGGCTGGCAATTATTAGGGCGGAGCCCATGCATTTTTTTTTTGCCAGCAATGGAAAACATTACGCAGCTGAGGGTGGCAGCTCGCAGTTGTCGACTTTCATCAGGCTAGACTTAAAAATACTGCGAAGCCACAGGCGTTTTTTCAATTATTATTTATTTAACACTCTATGACGGTAGGTTGGTTGCTATACGCTAGAGTGTACGGCAATCAAGCACTATCACTGCCCAGATTGTGGAAATGCAGTCTGACTGCAACAGCCAATCACAGAGGCTCTCACAGAGTGTGAGCATCTGTGATTGGCTGTTTGCCGGTCAATGCAGTCAATATGCAAGTAGCTTAACGGGCGGCCCTGGAAGTAGCAGTGGGCGTCTGGTAAGCTCCATCTAGCTTTGTCTAACATTTACATTTTTTGAATGATTTAAAAACATTTTAGTGTGACAAACACGTAAAAGAATAAAATATCAAGAAGGGAGAAAACTTTCATACCACTATATATAGTGTGTAAAAGACTAGATTACTTACCAGTAATCGTGTTTTATGGAGTTCACGACTGCACCCACTGAAGAGAGGAACAGGAAACCTACAGATAAAAAGGGGTGGTCCCCCTCGCCTGCTCAGTTGTGTCACAGAGCACGAGAGGAACCGCTAAATTAAGACAAGCTCCATAATCAAAGTAATAGCATACGTAGCCATCACCACTACTGTGACTAAAGTTAACGCCAAGAGGTCCGTAACAAAAGGGAGGGAAGTGAGTGGGTGCTGTTGTGGACTCCATTAAACACGATTACCGGTAAGTAATCTAATCTTTTCTCATCGCCACAACAGCACCCACTGAAGAAACTTTCAGAAAATTATCACTTGGGAGGGACCACCGTGTTGACGACAGATCTCCCGAAAACTAAATCAGAATCAGAAGACAGGTCAAGTCTATAGTGCTTGTAGAAGATGGAAAGTGAAGACCAGATTGCCGCCGTACAGATTAACTCAAGTGAGAGGTCTGCCTTCTCAGCCCAGGAGGAAGCCATGGCCCGAGTGGAATGGGCCCGAACTCTGTCCAGGGAATGTTCACCTATGCTGAGTAGGCCATACATATGGCATCTCTGATCCATCTTGACAAAGTGCTCTCTGTTACTCCAGACCCCTTCCTGTGGCCCTGAAAGGAGAAACCCTAATCTGTCTCCATGCCTGCATCCTGTCTATGTAATGAAAGACTGACCTTCGAACATCTAGTGTGTGAAACCTATGCTTGTCTGGAGTAACAGGGTTAGGAAAAAAGGAGGGTAGAAAAATCTCCTAACTTTGATGAAATCTAGAAACTACCTTCGAGAGGTAAGATGGATCTGGTCTCAGCACTAACCTATCAGGAAAGATAGACAGAAAAGGAGGATCTATGGAAAGAGCCTGTATATCACTAACCCTTTTGGCAGAAGTTAGGGCAACTAACAGAGCAGTTTTCAAGGAAAGGTGTTTTAAGGAGGATGCTTCCAGTGGTTCAAATGGGGAACCTGTGAGAGCATCAAGGACTAGATTCAAGTCCCAAGGAGGGACACTAGCAATATGGACAGGGGTGTTACGCTCACATGCAGAAATAAATCGTGACACCCATCTATTCCCAGCGATATTATAGCTGTATAAGGCCCCTAAAGCTGAAACCTGAACCTTCAGAATGCTAACTGACAAGCCAAGTTCTCGCCCTTTTTGTAGGAACTCCAGGATAGCTGGTATCGGCACCTCATTAGAGAAATGGGAGGTGTGAAAATCTAGGGATTTCCGTCATACCTTACTATATATCTTAGTAGTTGAAGCTTTCCAACTCAGTAGGAGAGTAGAATTAAGGTTGCCAGAAAACCCCCTTAATCTTAATAACTGCCTCTCAATTCCATGCCGTCAAATGGAGACCCCTCACCTGAGGGTAACGGAGTGGACCCTGAGATAGCAGGCCCGGATCTGAGGGTAGGATCCAAGGATCGGAAACAGACATGGGTCTGAGCCAGGAAAACCACGGTCTCCTGGGCCAGAAAGGAGCCATGAGGCTCACTCACCCCTTCCTCCCTGATTTTCCTGATGACTAACAGAAGTAGGGCCATCTGTGGAAATGCATAGGCTAGATGAAAGTGCCAAGGAGCTTGCAGAGAGTCGACTATATCTGGCGGGTCCGTGAGATTGAGAGAGGGAAACCTCCTGACCTGACGGTTTGCTCTAGTGGCAAACAGGTCGATTTCTGGGAGACCCCACAGGGCTACAATCTTTTGGAAGACCGACGGCACAAAACCCATTCACCTTGACGCAGAGTGTGGTGACTCAGGAAATCTGCTATGATATTGTCCGTACCCCTGATGTGAAGAGCTGTTAGGGACAGGAGATTAGATTCAGCCAACTCGAGGATCTCCACCGTAGTAGACATCAGAGTCCTTGATAGAGTTCCTCCTTGCCGATTATTATACGCGACCGATGAGGTGTTGTCGGTCAGGACTCTGACATGCGTCCCCCTCAGGGAATTGAGGTGAAGACCCAAAAATTGGTTTAAGAGTCAGTGGAATCATCCTGGATTTGTCCCAGTTGATCATCCAGCCCAGAGCCTGCAAGGATGAAATTGTGTTAGCAAGGCGGTCCCTGCATTGAGAAGCAGAGTTCCTTACCACCAGAAAATCATCCAGGTATGGCACAAGGAGTGTATCCTGTTGACGCAAATAGGCCATCACGTCTGATACTACTTTGGTGAAGATATGGGGGGCCATGGAGAGGCCAATCGGTATTGCTGCAAACTGAAAATGTCTGAGATGACCAATGATGGTGACCACCACTCTGAAGAATCGCTGATGGTCGGGATGATTTGCCAGATGGTAATAGGCATCTTTTAGATCCAGAACCATCATAAAGCATCTGGAAAATAAGAGCTTAATGGTAGATTTAATTGACTCCATTTGGAAACTGTGAAAGCGTAGAAAGGTGTTTAATCTCTTCAAATTAATGATGGTTCTATAGGAACCATCAGGTTTAGAAACTAGGAACAAAGGGGAATGAAATCCCCATCCTTCTTGGTCTACTGGAACTTCCACTAGAACCTGTGTTCTTAACAGATCTCTGATTTCAGACACAAGAGCCTGCTGCTGTAAAAGGGATGGTGGAGAAGTCCTTACAAAAAAAAGTCTTGAGGAAAATGATCAAATTCCAGTCTAAGTCCTGAGGAGACTAATGTTCAGGATCCAGGAGTTGGAAGTAATATGTTGCCATACATTAGTAGAATATCAGAACCTGCCACAAACTAGGGTGGGGATGGGGGAAGGTTGGGCAGGTCTATTGGAATTTATTTCCTCCCCTAGAGGAGGAACCAAAAAGGGCACCTTTTGATTTTGCTCCTTGTTATCCCATTGGTCCAGGTAGGATTTCTTCTGACCGAACGGACGTCATTTGAATGCTCTCCTGAAAGATGGAGCAGACTGATTAGGGAATCCCATTTTCCTTTCTGCTACTTTGGAGAGAATATCATCCAGAGCCTTGCCAAACAGGTACTCACCCTGACATGGAAAGCGCACACAACTTAGATTTTGCTTGTGCGTCCCCATTCCATCCCTTTAGACAAAGGGCATGTCGAGCCGAATTATTCAGGCCTGCTAAACTGGCTGCCAACTGTAAGTAATCCGCTGAAGCATAAGCCAGATATGCCGTACTGCCAAGTATTAACGGAAGTGAGGATAGTAAATTCTCCCTGGACAAACCTTTTCTAATTTGGTCCTCCAATTGATTAAACCAGATTAACATTGATCTTGCCACACAAGTTGCTGATGTAGCAGGTTTAAAAGATCCTGTGCAGGACTCCCAGGACCGCTTAAGAAGCATGTCCGCTTTACGATCTAGAGAATCACACAGCAGTCCTGAGTCCTCCACTGGCAGGGTAGAACGCTTGGATGTAGAGGCCACCGCCGCGTCTACCTTAGGAACCAGGACCAATTAACCCCTTCCCGACATAGGACGTTGTACAACGTCCTGTGTTTCGGCCCTTCCCAACACAGGACGTTGTACAACGTCCTGGCGTGTTTAGGCTGGTGCAGCTCCAGTGATTGTTTTAGAAAAAAAAAAAACACCGGAGCTGCAGCTAGCCAGGGACCTGTACTACCCCTTCCCGACACCCCCCCTGCCCAGGACCCCTCCGATCGGCAGTGTAAAAGTGAAACTGCCGATCGGAGCGATTCAGACAGATTCACCCCTCCAGATCTGATTGGAGCTCTCCAATCAGATCTGGAGGGGCCGATCGGCGGGTGCCCTCCCCCTACTCAGCCCCCTCCCACTCCAGGACACATCACGACCCCCCCTTCTCTCCCATGCGACCCCCCCACAGATCATATTAATCTACAGATTAATTTGTGAAGCATTGGGGCGTTCAAAATGCTCACCACCCACCTAGATAAGCTCCCTGGGGGGTCTAGTTTCCAAAATGGGGTCACTTGTGGGGGAGCTCTAATGTTTAGGCACACAGGGGCTCTCCAAACGCAACATGGTGACCGCTAACAATTTGACTGAAAAATCAGCTCAAATTGTTAGCGGACACCATGTCGCGTTTGGAGAGCCCTGTGTACCTAAACATTGGAGCTCCCCCACAAGTGACCCCATTTTGGAAACTAGAGCCCCCAGGGAACTTATCTAGGTGGGTGGTGAGCATTTTGAACCCCCAGATGCTTCACAAATTCATCCGTAAAAATGAAAAAGTACTTTTTTTTTTTTTCCACAAAAATTTTCTTTTAGCCTAAATTTTTTCATTTTCACATAGGGAACAGGATAACATGGATCCTAAAAATTGTTGGGCAATTTCTCCTGAGTACACCGTTACCTCATATATGGTCATAAACCACTGTTTGGGCACACAGCAGGGCTCAGAAGGGAAGGAGCGCCCTTTTGACTTTTTGAATGGAAAATTAGCTCCAAAAGTCAAATTGCGCTCCTTCCCTTTTGAGCCCTGCCGTGCACCCAAACAGCGGTTTATGACCACATATGAGGTATCGGTGTACTCAGGAGAAATTGCCCAACAATTTTTAGGATCCATTTTATCCTGTTGCCCATGTGAAAATGAAAGAATTGAGGCTAAAAGAACATTTTTGTTGGAAAAATTAAAATGACCATTTTTTCCTTCCAGTTTGCTTTAGTTCCCGTGAAACACCTGAAGGGTTAATCATCTTCTTGAATGTAGTTTTGAGTAGCTTGAGGGGTGCAGTTTTTGGAATGATGTCACTTTTGGGTGTTTTCTGTCATGCACACCCCTCAAAGGGACTTCAAATGTGATGTGGTCACAAAAAAAAATGGTTTTGTAAATTTTGCTGGAAAAATGAAAAATTGCTGATGAACTCTGAACCGTTATAACGTCCTGAACAAAAAAAATTTTTTTTTCCAAAATTGTGCTGATGTAAAGTAGACATGTGGGAAATGTTATTTATTAACTATTTTGTGTCACATAACTCTCTGGTTGTTAATTTGAAAATTGCAAAATTTTCTACGTTTTTGCCAAATTTTTACAGCTGATATCACTGGGAAAGGGCGTCTTTCCCTCTGGGAGAGTCCTCGTAAACATAATATCTTGGAGGACTTAGCTTCCTTAGAGTCAGAAATCCCCATGGTGTTACATATAGATTTCACTAAGTTGTCCATGCTTTCCAAGGGGAAACAGGACTTTCCCTCTTTATCCGATGACGATGATGCCAAAGATTCAGAGGAACTGGTCTGACCGCTCTCAGATAAGGATTTAATCAGGGGACTATCCTTCTTAGATTAAAGGCCCAGTTACACACACAGATAATTGTGCAGAGATTGTTCGCAGATCTCTGGTTGCAGTGAGATCATGGACACATTATTCCATTTGTACACGGCCACAAAATGTAACAATGTGTCCATGATTTCACTGCAACCAGAGATCTGCGAACAATCTCTGCACTATTATCTGTGTGTGTAACTGGGCCTTTAGCCTTGTTTCTTAGAGTGGGCACCCTGTTGAAGGGACTGCAATTCTTCCCTAATCATAGTGCGTATGTCAGTGGATCAAACTGACAACACTTTCTGCAATGTCTGATCTATGCATTTCCGACACAGTCGCTTTGAATAATTATCAGGAAGGAGCTGTGAACATAGAGCACGCTGCAGGTGTCTTTAGCCTATAGAGAGAGGGAGTACAGGAAGTCAGGAGGCACCCGGCATCCAGCTGATGCCGCAGACGCCGGTGCCCGGCTCCCTCTAGACCCTGCACCTCCCACACATACCGCTCTGCCGGAGACACAAGGTGGCAATGCCGGATACCGACAACACACCCTGTGCCCCGGATGAAGTACAGCCAGTCCTCCACCGTACCGCGTTCTCCATGAGTCAGGGCGGCCCCTCCGAACACTGACATCATGGCATCCTAAGTAGACGAGGGGAGAGCCTGTAGGCAGGACTTCCCAACGCTGCTTCTGGTGCCCTAGACCCTGCCGTTCCTGTGGAGACCGACACAGAGGCCGATAGGACCCAGGTATGCTTCCATGCTGCAGGTTCCTATCAGGAACAGGAAACCAACTTAGGAGACGAGGGGGACCTCCCCTTTTTATCCGTAGGTTTCCTGTCCCTGTGGGTGGGTCCCCTCTCTCCAGTGGGTGCTGTCGTGGCGATGAGAAAAACATAGTATACACATACATACACACTTTCCAGAGATTAGGAAGAAATTTAAATAATTCATAAAACACACAAACATAGGTATACAGTTTAAATAATGGTGGAATTGTAGTCATGTTATTATCTTGAATATACCTAAACTTTGGTGACTTCCCCCCTCCTGTTCTGGGAGCTGCATAATGTAGAGACAGAGACACAAATTCCTACGATGTGTAACTTACAGAGCTGCCGACTGTAGCTTTGATAACATTTTTATTTAATCAGCAGATTATCTTCATTAGAGGACTAGTAAACCTGCTGCCTTATAGTCCCCCATCTTTATGAGCTCTGTAAAACCCCGACCCTGCCACAGATTGGCAGCTTTCTGAGTGCACTATACATGGGTAGAAAGCGGTCAATCAGTGGTGACGGGGTTATACAGAGCTCAGCATAAAGTGGCATGATAAATCTACAGCAGAAAAAAAAAGATTTTTATCAAAATGACAGCCAATAACTCAACAATTGATAAACCCGCTGGATTTGGAGTCACAGCCACTAGAAAATGTTGCTCTCAGATGGAATAGTAAAAACCTGGTTACAGATTCCCTTTAAGACCATTTCAAACCTAGTCATTAAGAAGTTAAATGAAAGCTAATCAGTCAAAGGTCATTGATTTATCACAGGCATAGGGGATATGACTAACACTAGTTATTCAGCTACTCTAAGCTAAACTTACCCAAGCGATGGAATCCAAAGGTAAAACGCTTGTTTGGAGACTTTGCAGACAGCCAGAGAGCAAGCAAGGTCAGAATAATACTGCTGAGATCAGTGAGCATATGAAGGGCATCAGTCATGATCGCCAGGCTGTTGGCAATATACCCACCTGTTATAAAAAGATTAAAAAGTTAAGTACAGAGAAAGGAATTCTTTTATAATACACCACCAGACAGAACGGTTATGTAACCAGTGTAGCCACAGGGAAGATTGAAAAAACACATAAGGGTGCTTTCACATCAGCGTTTTTTTCAAATCGCGGCAGATGCGGTGAAAAAAACGCATCTGCCGCGATTACCGCATACCGGCTGCACTTGCGGCACGGTTGCGGTTTTTACCATGCAAAGTATAGGCGGACTTGCGGCAGGTGCGGCAAGTGCGGTTTTGCACTTGCGGCAGGTGCGGCCGCGAAAAAAAAAACGCGGTCAGCCGCGGTTTTTTTCGCGGCCGCACCTGCCGTAAGTGCAAAACCGCACTTGCCGCACCTGCCGCAAGTCCGCCTATACTTTGCATGGCAAAAACCGCAACCGCGCCGCAAGTGCAGCCGGTATGCGGTAATCGCGGCAGATGCGTTTTTTTCACCGCATCTGCCGCGATTTAAAAAAAAAACGCTGATGTGAAAGGGCCCTAAGGCCACATCACACACACAGATAATTGTGCAGAGATTGTTGGCAGATTTCTGGTTGCAGTGAAATCACGGACACATGGTTACATGTGTACAGAGCAACAAAATGGAACAATGTGTCCATGATTTCACTGCAATCAGGGATCTGCAAACAATCTCTGCACAGATATCTATGTGTGTGACATGGCCCTAATACAAACTGAAAATTGATCACCGGGATCTGGCGGCAGATTTGCTGATGGCACTCTGACCTCTGTCTTCCACGTAGTAAGGAGAGGTATAACAGCACATTGCGCAGTACAGGGGCTGAGGTAGCCATGCACTGCCCAGGCGTATCGTGCACGAGACCCTTTAATCAGAAGAAGGCCATTGTACGACACTCGTTGGGCGTGAGAGTGCACAGATATTACAGATCACATGACCTGCTGTAAACAGTCTACAATGTCCCAATTTGCCAAAACCTGTTTGATGAGAACATCTGGGATAGTTTTAAAAGTAGTATATTTCCTCTTGCACAAGATATTTTGCCTTAGGTTCTTCTGATCCATGATCGCTGTGTGGGCGGTTGTTTCATCACATATGTTCTGAAGAATCAAGTATCCTTGGGAAGACCGCACATAAATGACAGAAGATCCCTCTTGTACTTATTCTAATTTTGCACAAGATTGAGAAGACACAAAAGGAAAAGCTGAGATTGGGAATCTGAGCATAGACTTATTACAGAAGGTGAGGCCCAGACATTACCATAAGCTCGGCTTGCAACCATCTGCCCTGACTTCACCATACAACAAAGCTCATCCAGAAGTCATCCCCCCAACATTGCATCCACCAGAGCGCTCATCCAGCAACTATCCCCCCATAACAGATACACCATTTACCAGTTTGCTCATCCGGCAACCATCCCCCCACCCCCAATCCACCATACGCTGGAGCACTTATCCAGCAACTATCTTTCCAGACTCCATCGTACACAGGAGCACTTATCCAGCAACCATCTGTCCAGACTCCATCGTACACTGGAGCACTTATCCAGCAACCATCTCTCCAGACTCCATCATACACAGGAGCACTTATCCAGCAACCATCTGTCCAGACTCCATCGTACACAGGAGCACTTATCCAGCAACCATCTGTCCAGACTCCATCGTACACTGGAGCACTTATCCAGCAACCATCTCTCCAGACTCCATCATACACAGGAGCACTTATCCAGCAACCATCTGTCCAGACTCCATCATACACAGGAGCACTTATCCAGCAACCATCTGTCCAGACTCCATCATACACAGGAGCACTTATCCAGCAACCATCTGTCCAGACTCCATCGTACACTGGAGCACTTATCCAGCAACCATCTGTCCAGACTCCATCGTACACAGGAGCACTTATCCAGCAACCATCTGTCCAGACTCCATCGTACACTGGAGCACTTATCCAGCAACCATCTCCAGACTCCATCATACACAGGAGCACTTATCCAGCAACCATCTCTCCAGACTCCATAGTACACAGGAGCACTTATCCAGCAACCATCTCTCCAGACTCCATCGTACACTGGAGCACTTATCCAGCAACCATCTCTCCAGACTCCATCGTACACAGGAGCACTTATCCAGCAACCATCTGTCCAGACTCCATCGTACACTGGAGCACTTATCCAGCAACCATCTCCAGACTCCATCATACACAGGAGCACTTATCCAGCAACCATCTCTCCAGACTCCATCGTACACTGGAGCACTTATCCAGCAACCATCTCTCCAGACTCCATCGGACACAGGAGCACTTATCCAGCAACCATCTGTCCAGACTCCATCGTACACTGGAGCACTTATCCAGCAACCATCTCCAGACTCCATCATACACAGGAGCACTTATCCAGCAACCATCTCTCCAGACTCCATAGTACACAGGAGCACTTATCCAGCAACCATCTCTCCAGACTCCATCGTACACTGGAGCACTTATCCAGCAACCATCTCTCCAGACTCCATCGTACACAGGAGCGCTCATCTGTTCGTGTTCTGTATGAGGACTGCGACCAGATTCATCTGACAGGAACAGGAAGAACCCAATCTGCCAGGAATTCCTGACAGAATGACTATTTTTATTACTACCGTAATAGAGGGATATGCGCTAAAAAACCCTTTTAGACTCCATTCACACTGTGCGTTTTTGGTCTGTTTTTGCAGCCAAAACCAGGAGTGGGAGATAAACACAGAAGTAGAGCCCTCTATTATACGTTTCTCTGATGAGCAAAAACACAGCAAAAACACACAGTGTGAATGTAGCCTTAATATTTCAATATGGAAAACCTTCAATTTCCAGTAAATGAGAGCAGCTGGTATCTGTTGAATTATAGCATTCTCCAAGGACATTACACACTAGTCTTTGATATCTAGGGTCAATGGAGTCCTACCAATATATGTGAGCTATAAGTGACTTGCCCCTCTGACTATAGGAGGAGCTCCGCATTCTCCATGTGATGACCCCGTTGACTATAGAGGGAGTTTCTCATTCTCCATGTGATGGCCCCGCTAACCATAGGAGGAGCTCTGCATTCTCCACGTGATGAGCTCGCTAACTATAGGGGTGCTCCACATTCTCCATGTGATGACCCTGCTAACTATAGGGGGAGCTCCGCATTCTCCATATGATGGCCCCACTGACTATAGGGGGAGCTCCACATTCCCCATGTGATGACCCTGCTAACTATAGGAGTGCTCCCCACATTCTCCATGTGATGACCCTGCTAACTATAGGGGGCGCTCCGCATTCTCCATATGATGGCCCTGCTAACTATAGGGGAGCTCTGCATTCCCCATGTGATGAGCTCACAGACAATAGGGGGAGCTCCACATTCCCCATGTGATGACCCTGCTAACTATAGGGGGCGCTCCGCATTCTCCATATGATGGCCCTGCTAACTATAAGGGGAGCTCTGCATTCTCCAAGTGATGACCCCGCTGACTATAGGGGGAGCTCCACATTCCCCATGTGATGAGCCCACTGACTATATGGGGCACTCCACATTCTCCATATGATGACCCTGCTGACTATAGGGGGAGCTCCACATTCCCCATGTGATGAGCCCAATGACTATATTGGGAGCTCCGTATTCCCCAGGTGATGATCCCGGTGACTATAGGGGGAGCTCCACATTCCCCAGGTGATGAGCCCACTGACTATATTGGGAGCTCCGTATTCCCCAGGTGATGACCCCGCTGACTATAGGGGGAGCTCCACATTCCCCATGTGATGACCCCACTGACTATAGGGGGAGCTCCACATTCCCCATGTGATGAACCCACTGACTATAGGGGGAGCTCCACATTCCCCATGTGATGAACCCACTGACTATAGGGGGAGCTCCACATTCCCCATGTGATGAACCCACTGACTATAGGGTTAGCACCACATTCTCCATTGGATGGCCCCGCTGACTATGGGAGCTCCGCATTCTCCATGTAAAGACCCCGCTGACTATAAGAGGAGCTCTGCATTCTCCATATGATGGCCTCGCTGACTAGGGATCTCCACATCTCTCCCACTGGGGTGGAGGATCCTGATCGCCCCCTGATGCCAGCACTACCCCCACCTCTGATCGCCCCCTGATGCCAGCACTGCCCCCACCTCTGATCGCCCCCTGATGCCAGCACTGCCCCCACCTCTGATCGCCCCCTGATGCCAGCACTGCCCCCACCTCTGATCGCTCCCTGATGCCAGCACTGCCCCCACCTCTGATCGCTCCCTGATGCCAGCACTGCCCCCACCTCTGATGCCCCCTGATGCCAGCACTGCCCTCACCTCTGATCGCTCCCTGATGCCAGCACTGCCCCCACCTCTGATCGCCCCCTGATGCCAGCACTGCCCCACCTCTGATCGCCCCCTGATGCCAGCACTGCCCCTCACCTCTGATCGCCCCTGATGCCAGCACTGCCCCCACCTCTGATCCCCCTGATGCCAGCACTGCCCCCACCTCTGATCGCTCCCTGATGCCAGCACTGCCCCACCTCTGATCGCTCCCTGATGCCAGCACTGCCCCCACCTCTGATCGCTCCCTGATGCCAGCACTGCCCCCACCTCTGATCCTCCCTGATGCCAGCACTGCCCCCACCTCTGATCCTCCCTGATGCCAGCACTGCCCCACCTCTGATCCTCCCTGATGCCAGCACTGCCCCCACCTCTGATCACTCCCTGATGCCAGCACTGCCCCCACCTCTGATCGCTCCCTGATGCCAGCACTGCCCCCACCTCTGATCGCCCCTGATGCCAGCACTGCCCCCACCTCTGATCGCCCCTGATGCCAGCACTGCCCCCACCTCTGATCGCCCCTGATGCCAGCACTGCCCCCACCTCTGATCACTCCCTGATGCCAGCACTGCCCCCACCTCTGATCGCCCCTAATGCCAGCACTGCCCCCACCTCTGATCGCTCCCTGATGCCAGCACTGCCCCCACCTCTGATCGCCCCCTGATGCCAGCACTGCCCCCACCTCTGATCACTCCCTGATGCCAGCACTGCCCGGTTCGCCCCCTGATCACACAGAGGACCCTTGCACTCACCGATCAGCTCGGCCACCATGAACAGCAGGTAGAGCACGGCCGCCAGCCCCAGCCTCCTCTTCACCAGGCGCTGCCTCGTCCTCTCCCGCTGCCGGTGGCAGCTCTCGCACGGTTCCGCCCGGGTGTCTCTTTCAAGCAGGGAGTCGTCATCCGAGGACGGGGTCGGGGGGCCGCCATTTATCGCTGGGGCGTCCTCCGCCACCAACACCCGCAGCTTGTTGAAGCGCGGGAGCTCGTCCTCCGCCGCCACCTCATCCGGGTAGTCAAAGCCGGCGTCGTCGCTGAGGTACGGGGGCTGGTCACCTCTGCGGAGCTTCACACGGACAGCGCTCCACCAGGCGTGAGGCCGCCACATGGCCACCGCCGCCTCCAGCACCGGCACACCGCAGACCCGTCCTGTCCGTCTCCCTGACGTGCCTGACACTGCACTTCCGGGTTTGTGCTCTAAACAAGCAGTCACATGACTTCATGGTAGCTCCACCCCCTAGGAGGAGGTCAGATGACTAAACCTGTTATGTCACGTGATCCGCGGGGACGCGCACTCCTTCCTTCCCGTGTGCGCGCTATAAGCGGAGACACGTGACGGGGGCGCGCACCATGTCCTGACTGCACAGCTCCGAGGGGTCGGCTGAGACTTGTAGTGCCATTAGGGCGGGGCAGCCGCGTCCTCACTAGTTATGCAGTATGGGCTTTGATCTCTTTTCTTCGTTTAAGCTTTATTGGAAGTCTGACAAGAACAATAATCCGAGGAGCAAGTGAGCGCGCGGAGGTCACGTGTCACAGCTGAGCTCTGCTGTATGTGTCCAAGGGGCTGGAGCCATGGAGAAAGGAGGCAAGAGGGGCGAGGAAATGCTGGAGGGCAGCAGTGTGGCCGCAGGTAGGTGTGGGGCACAGCTGGGTATACACAGGAGACGGGGCACAGCTGGGTATACACAGGAGACGGGGCACAGCTGTGTATACACAGGACAGGGCACAGCTGGGTATACACAGGAGACAGGACAGGGTACAGCTGGGCATACACAGGACAGGGCACAGCTGGGTATACACAGGAGACAGGACAGGGTACAGCTGGGTATACACAGGAGACAGGACAGGGTACAGCTGGGCATACACAGGAGACAGGGCACAGCTGGGATACACAGGAGACAGGACAGGGCACAGCTGGGTAACACAGGAGACAGGACAGGGCACAGCTGGGTATACACAGGAGAACAGGGACAGGCAGGGCACAGCTGGGTATACACAGGAGACAGGACAGGGCACAGCTGGGTATACACAGGAGACAGGGCACAGCTGGGTATACAGCAGGAGACAGGACAGGGCACAGCTGGGTATACACAGGAGACAGGGCACAGCTGGGTATACACAGGAGACGGGGCACAGCTGGGTATACACAGGAGACAGGGCACAGCTGGGTATACACAGAGGAGGACAGGGCACAGCTGGGTATACACAGGAGACAGGGGCACAGCTGGGTATACACAGGAGACGGGGCACAGCTGGGTATACACAGGAGACGGGGCACAGCTGGGTATACACAGGAGACGAGGGCACAGCTGGGTATACACAAGGAAGACAGGGCACAGCTGGGTATACACAGGAGACAGGGGCACAGCTGGGTATACACAGGAGACAGGGCACAGCTGGGTATACACAGGAGACGGGCACAGCTGGGTATAACACAGGAAGACAGGGCAGCACAGCTGGGTATACACAGGAGACAGGACAGGGCACAGCTGGGTATACACAGGAAGACAGGGCACAGCTGGGTATACACAGGAGACAGGCACAGCTGGGTATACACAGGAAGACAGGGCACAGCTGGGTATACACAGGAGACAGACAGGGCACAGCTGGGTATACACAGGAGACAGGAGCACAGCTGGGTATACACAGGAGACAGGACAGGGCACAGCTGGGATACACAGGAGACAGGACAGGGCACAGCTGGGTATACACAGGAGACAGGCACAGCTGGGATACACAGAGACTGGGCAAGCAGGGTAACACAGGAGACAGGGCACAGCTGGGTATACACAGGAGACAGGGCACAGCTGGGTATACACAGGAGACAGGGCACAGCTGGGTATACACAGGAGACAGGGCACAGCTGGGTATACACAGGAGACAGGGCACAGCTGGGTATACACAGGAGACGGGGCACAGCTGGGTATACACAGGAGACAGGGCACAGCTGGGTATACACAGGAGACGGGGCACAGCTGGGTATACACAGGAGAGGGGCACAGCTGGGTATACACAGGAGACGGGGCACAGCTGGGTATACACAGGAGACAGGGCACAGCTGGGTATACACAGGAGACAGGGGCACAGCTGGGTATACACAGGAGACAGGGGCACAGCTGGGTATACACAGGAGACGGGGCACAGCTGGGTATACACAGGAGACAGGGCACAGCTGGGTATACACAGGAGACAGGGCACAGCTGGGTATACACAGGAGACAGGGCACAGCTGGGTATACACAGGAGACAGGGCACAGCTGGGTATACACAGGAGACAGGGCACAGCTGGGTATACACAGGAGACAGGGCACAGCTGGGTATACACAGGAGACAGGGCACAGCTGGGTATACACAGGAGACAGGGCACAGCTGGGTATACACAGGAGACAGGGCACAGCTGGGTATACACAGGAGACAGGGCACAGCTGGGTATACACAGGAGACGGGCACAGCTGGGTATACACAGGAGACAGGGCACAGCTGGGTATACACAGGAGACGGGGCACAGCTGGGTATACACAGGAGACGGGGCACAGCTGGGTATACACAGGAGACAGGACAGGGCACAGCTGGGTATACACAGGAGACGGGGCACAGCTGGGTATACACAGGAGACAGGGCACAGCTGGGTATACACAGGAGACAGGGCACAGCTGGGTATACACAGGAGACGGGCACAGCTGGGTATACACAGGAGACGGGGCACAGCTGGGTATACACAGGAGACAGGACAGGGCACAGCTGGGTATACACAGGAGACGGGGCACAGCTGGGTATACACAGGAGACGGGGCACAGCTGGGTATACACAGGAGACAGGCAGGCACAGCTGGGTATACACAGGAGACGGGGCACAGCTGGGTATACACAGGAGACAGGGCACAGCTGGGTATACACAGGAGACAGGGCACAGCTGGGTATACACAGGAGACGGGGCACAGCTGGGTATACACAGGAGACGGGCACAGCTGGGTATACACAGGAGACGGGGCACAGCTGGGTATACACAGGAGACAGGGCACAGCTGGGTATACACAGGAGACAGGGCACAGCTGGGTATACACAGGAGACAGGGCACAGCTGGGTATCAACAGGAGACAGGGCACAGCTGGGTATACACAGGAGACAGGGCACAGCTGGGTATCACAGGAGACAGGGCACAGCTGGGTATACACAGGAGACAGGGCACAGCTGGGTATACACAGGAGACAGGACAGGGCACAGCTGGGAATGCACAGGAGACAGGAGGCACAGCTGGGTATACACAGGAGACAGGGCACAGCTGGGTATACACAGAGAAGGACAGGGCACAGCTGGGTATACACAGGAGACGGGCACAGCTGGGTCATACACAGGAGACAGGGCACAGCTGGGCATACACAGGAGACAGGGCACAGCTGGGTATACACAGAGGACAGGGCACAGCTGGGTATACACAGGAGACAGGGCACAGCTGGGTATACACAGGAGCAGGGCACAGCTGGGTATACACAGGAGACAGGGCACAGCTGGTATACACAGGAGACGGGGCACAGCTGGGTATGCACGGGAGACGGGGCACAGCTGGGTATGCACGGGAGACGGGGCACAGCTGGGTATGCACGGGAGACGGGGCACAGCTGGGTATGCACGGGAGACGGGGCACAGCTGGGTATGCACGGGAGACGGGGCACAGCTGGGTATGCACGGGAGACGGGGCACAGCTGGGTATGCACGGGAGACGGGGCACAGCTGGGTATGCACGGGAGACGGGGCACAGCTGGGTATGCACGGGAGACGGGGCACAGCTGGGTATGCACGGGAGACGGGGCACAGCTGGGTATGCACGGGAGACAGGATGGGACAAAGCTGGGTATGCACGGGAGACAGGATGGGGCACAGCTGGGTATGCACGGGAGACAGGATGGGGCACAGCTGGGTATGCACGGGAGACAGGATGGGGCACAGCTGGGTATACACATGAGACTGGGCACAGTTGAGTATAAACAGGAGACAGGACAGGGCACAGCTGGGTATACACATGAGACTGGGCACAGTTGAGTATAAACAGGAGACAGGACAGGGCACAGATGGGTATACACATGAGACAGGATAGGGCACAGTTGGGCATATAATAGAGACAGGGCACAGCTGGGTATAAGAAGGAGACAGGACAGGGCACAGCTGCGTATAGACAGGACAGGACCATCTGGGTATAAACAGCAGACAGGATAGGGCACAGCTGAGTATATACAGGACAGGGTACAGCCGGGTGTACCCGGGAGGCAGGGTGGGGCACAGCTGGGCGTACCCGGGAGGCAGGGCAGCCCCCCCCCCCCCCACTGGCAGGATACAGGTTCTCCCATTAGCTGCACCATGGAAAGGCCTGATGGGAGTTGTAGTTTGTAAGGCATTGCAGTAGGGAATGTCAAGTGTACCTACCACACAGAAGAGCAGTCTGTTATATGCCACATACCATGTCTCCTGCACAATCCCTGTCCCAGTCTATGAGATGCTACTTACCTGGCCTTCTGCACAGTCCCCTGTCGCTGTCTGTTTGAAATGCGACATACCATGTCTCCTGCACAATCCCTTTCACAGTATATGCGATGCCACATACCATTATATGCCACATACCATGTCTCCTGCACAATTCCTTTCACTCTGAGATGCCACATAGCATGTCTTCCTGCATCCCTGTCACAGTCTATTAGATGCCACATACCATGTCTCCTGCACAATCCCCTGTCACAGTCTATGGGATGCCACATACCATGTCTCCTGCACAATCCCTGTCACAGTATATGAGATGTCACATACCATGTCTCCTGCACAATCCCCTGTCACAGTGTATGAGATGCCACATACCACGTCTCCTGCACAATCCCCTGTCACAATATATGGGATGCCACATACCAGGTCTTCTGCACAATCCCCTGTCACAATATATGAGATGCCACATACCATGTCCCCTGTTACAGTCCGAGATGCCACATTACATGTCTCCTGCACAGTCCCTGTCACAGTCTGAGATGCCACATACCATGTCTTCTTGCATAGTCCCCTGTCACAATCTGAGATGCACGTACCATGTCTCCTGCACAATCCCCTGTCACAGTATATAAAATGCCACATATCATGTCTCCTGCACAATCCCCTGTCACAGTCTATTAGATACCGTATACCATGTCTCCTGCACAATCCCTGTCACAGTCTATTAGATACCGTATACCATGTCTCCTGCACAATCCCCTGTCAGTCTATTAGATACCGTATACCATTTCTCCTGCACAATCCCCGTCAGTCTATTAGATACCGTATACCATGTCTCCTGCACAATCCCGTCAGTCTATTAGATACCGTATACCATGTCTCCTGCACAATCCCCTGTCATAGTCAATGAGATGCCACATTCCATGTCTTCTTGCATAGTCCCCTGTCACAGTATATAAGATGCCACATACCATGTCTGCTGCACAATCCCCTGTCACAGTCAGGTATTCATGACTCTCCCATAGAGTCTGTGGCTGTGCTCAATCAATGTCTATTAAAGTGGATCTGTCCACAGATTTCCTAAAGAGACTTTATATTATTAGTTATTTTAGGCCTGATGAGTCTAGTGTGTTTTCTGTCTATTACACAATAAAATGTGTCAAGAGTCTAATTGTATTTAGGGAGCCGTTACTAAGGCTAATAGGCGGTCGTGTGGTCACAAGTATGGGATTTGCGTGGCCTCGCTGCATTCACACATCAGTATTTTAGATCAGTATTTCATCAGTTTTTGTAGGCTAAAACCAGGATTGCCTCCAAAACACAGAACAGGGGTCAGTCTTTCAATTATAGCTTTCCTCTGTAACTTCCTCTCCTGGATTTGGCATTCAAACATGATACAAAAATACTGACGTGTGAATGAGGCCTTAGATTGAGTGAGGCCATGCAGGTCTTGTCATGTGGGCAGGAGTACAGATATCTTATTCCTGTGATCATAGGACCACCTAGTGCTAGAGAATCCGGACAGCATGTAATGTGAGAGGTCACAAGTCTTGCAGTTACATATTCTGATTGCAGGCTTCTGTGGCAAACGTAGACGATCCCTTTAATAACGTACGCCGTGTGTAGTGCGAAATTTGGTCATTGATCCGATTTAAAGGGATTGTCAAGTACTGTACTTGGACAACGCTATCTTAAAGCACCACTACAGCATTTTCTTTTATTGCACCATTGCAGTGGTGCTTTCAATGTAAGATCCCTGCCCCCTGTCTAAAGGCCCCGTTACACGGCACGACATCATTAACAAAATCGCTGATATGTCACGGGTTTGGAGTCGCTCCAGCGACATTGTTACGACCTCGTTACGTGTGACTTCAAAGTTGTAACGATAAATCGTTGGATCGCTGATCACAGGTTTGAGAACATGTTCTCAAACCACACCATCAACGATCAGCCAACCTGGTATATCATTGTGTTTGACACCGCTATAACGATGTAGTTTACGACTTCGTCCATTCACAGCAATGAGCCGGCATCGTTCGCTGGGTTGTGCGAACGATACCTGCTCACAATATCGTTGGTGAGTCGTCCACGATATCTAGACGTGTGACATCTCACCAACGATGTCAAAACGCTATCTGTATTATTATTATTATTATTATTTTTATTTATTTATTTATATAGCGCCATTAGGTTCCATGGTGCTTTACATGACGATAAGGGAGACAAGAACAAGTACACTAAATCTAGGCGATTAGGACATACAGGTACAGGAGGGGCAGGGACCCTGTCCACGAGGGCTCACAGTCTATGAGGGCGGGTTAGGATACAGTAGGATGGGGGAATCTGTAAAGGTACCTTTACACGCCGCAACTTTTGGTGGTGATCATAGGCGATCTAACGTGCACACGGTTATCGCCGATGACTCTTTTACACGCCGCAATTTCGCCCTCAACCTAAGGCGATGTGTCGTCCCGGAAATCGCCTACCCCACAGCGGAACCAATCCGGTGGAGTTCTCTCGCCGCTTCACACGCCGCAATCCCCAAAGAAATGTGGGCATACCTGGTCAGCGCCGCGAGAACATAGGCGTGGCAGACTGGTGTATACAGTGCCCCAAACACGCTGATTAGACAACGCAATAGCTTTATGATTGGGCAGCCTGCGCTGGAAGGCTGGCTAATACATGACGCCATTGCCATTGTGCGGTGGTGAATGGACAGCTGTTCAAATATGGCGCGGTGTGAAGTGACAGCTAATGGAGACACAGTAGCCACCACCAATCATCGTTGACTGGGTACGGATTCCAGCACGCTGTGGCACGCCTACGGAAAATTAATAGGCGACACAGATTCCATGACTCGCCCGTTCACACGCCAAAAGCCAGGAATGTGGCCTTCATGATTGCCTCTGATTTTGGAGTAGTGCTGCGACACATTTTTTATCGCCGCCAAATTCCCAAATTACACGCCGCAACTGCAAGGCAATTTGACGGCGATGGTGCCAGGGCAACTTGTCGCCGGTTCGAATACACTACAGGAATATCTATCAAAAGTAGTTTTTATTGTGTATTAAAATGTCCCGTGTGGACTATGTGCAAGTGTTACAGTGTTTAGACATACACTATACATATAAAAACCTCCCCCACACACACCCAAGAAAACACAAATCTATTGTAATATGAACAATGTTGATTTCATAAATGTCACCTATACAGTGCTTGTGCAACCCAGCGGGTTGTCTGGACGTAATTCTTCAGACATAAACCGAATGGGTGTCACCAGTCCATCCGTCACTTTCAGTCACTGTTCAATGTATCACAGGCGGAGTCCCTGATAATATTTGTATAGGGTCGGGTCTCCAAGGATACGTAACATCTATTTGTCATACATTTAAATTCACAATTTACAGCAGATGATGTATGAAAACATATATGACCACCGGTTGTGATCTTTTTACGCCCGACGCGTTTCGCCTTTCTTATATTCTAAAGGCTCTTCAGGGGCTTATGCATCGAGATATATGATATAATACATCAGATGAACGGGTTCCTTAAAATATTCAGGTAGCCCGTGTTGTGAGATCTCGTCCCAGGTTACTTTACTTTGTCTCAGTTGGAGACGGAATGTGATCCTACATGTATATATATGGGGATCTCACGTCCACAGAGTATTCTTTCTGTAAACATAGGAGAAAGATATGGTAGTTGTATTATATAAGAATTCTCCCCCTCCCCGGAAAAAGATTTTATCAAGTTTTATATAGACCTCCACCGTTATAAAGTGGTGATTGTATAAGGTATACATGAACCCACTGTGTCAATATATAATCAAAGATATCTGTGGGAATACCTATCACATCGCCTTATTCCACCTCCCTTCCAAGGGATAGCTGACCAAATTGGATCTTGTTATGTTTCAGAAGGAAACTATAAAACAGAATACAAAAGGGGGAGGGTGGTGGGAGTGGAAGTGTTATTCTTAATATCGGGGGGGAAGGGGTTTGTTTAGAATGACAACCTGATGGGGAAACGAGGGGGAAAGGAAAAAACACCTTATACATAATTGTATAATCTTAGTTATATCTGTATGTTACATACCCTCAGATGTTCCAAATGTCCCCCAACAGTTCAGACCCCTATTGTTACAGACTCTGTGGTCCTGCAAAAAATATACATGTATATAATACATGTATACACCCCCATATGATAGTAAATATGGCCTTTCAGTCATAGGTGGAACAGTATACCTTGTTATGATGATCCTATGTCCCTTATTAGTTAAGTGGTTTCCAGGTTAGTAGAGGTTCAGTATGGTCCCCAGAAGCCCCAGTAATCTCCTGTTGTTTAGGTCCTATTAGCCCTCTTATATTAAGGCCACCCGGATCCTATTTCTGTGGACAAATCATTACTTTTAGTGGAGTTACTAGATTTCTACATCACCTCTCCACCCTTATTTTGTATTCCCATCCTTTTTGTTACCTTGTCTGTGGAGACTTAGAACTGGCTATCCAGCTTCATGCTTTAGTCCATAGTGCGGTCAGACTCCTCATCTTCAGTGGTAGAAGTGAACCGCCGCCCTACTCCAGGGTTAATATAGTGTGATCCTAATTAGGATCACTGCACCGCCTCCCGGTTCTCATTTGCATGCGCACAGCGTGTGCGCCCCAGGGCCGGAACGCATGTCTCCTCTGTGCGCATGCGCCCGCTCCCCTCCCTAGCAACGCGTCCCCACGTTCGCTTAGTGTGCGACGCGTCACCGGGTGGGGGCGGGCCGCGAGTCGGCGCATGCGCACAAGTGCTCCGCTCTGTAAACACTGCAGGGATCCGGGAGAATTTCCCTAAGTGATCTAGAGACTAGACCTGGGCAGACCTGTTTGTTTGTCTAGTGTCAGTATTGATTAGGAACACAATGGGGGTTGTGAGACCATAGTATACTAGCTGGATTATCTGAGTTTTAGGACTTCTGGAGGAACATAATGAGGCATATACCTCCATTGGTCCTACAGTCATTCTATCAGAGAGTTTATAATCTAGTCAGGGAGAGGACCTCTGGGAGGACATAATGAGGCACATACCTCCCTAGATCCCACAGTCTCTTTATCAAGAAGATTATAATCCAATCAGGGGAAGGGATAAGGAGTAATTCACACCCAAGGAAAGTTTTCAGTATAAAGATTAAGACATATAACATGTTAGTTTCTCATTCATCTATTTTTTATCTATCTCAGTGTAACCTGGTTACCTCAGAGTAAGAGGAGTTTACATTTTGGGATATAAAGCATGATAAGGTCAACATGCGTGTTTTTTTGGAATTTTTCTCCTTTATACCCATTTGGGTCAATGAGGAGAGGCTAGTTTCTTTTGGTGCTCTTAGGGATTACTTTTTGGACATTGCCATATACTTAATAGGGTTTCAGGGATGAAAATGTTTCATCTACAAAAATTTCATACCTGATAGGTATGACAAATTTATGAGGGGGGGGGTGGGTTTGTTATTAAACTTATTTCGTTCCATACATCAAATAGGAGGCTATATGCAATAGGGTATATACTTGGGAATCTTTTTGGGGGTACTTCAATTTTTTACTTCAAGGTTGATCCCCCCCAATTATATGTATATATCTATATACATGATTACATATATATATATCACTTTTTGGGCCCAATGGTGATAAAATTGAGACTGTTACTTTGTTTCATAGGTGAGGTGTCTACTAACTCTAATTCCCAAGATGCAATTAGTTCGGGTGGGCGAGTTCTTTTCGCAGGGGCTAAATTGATTCGTAACCCAGAGGGAATTATCCTATTCCTGATATAATTTTCCAAAGAAGTTATTTCCCACCAGGACCGTATGTTGTCTTTATAACAGTTTGTCAAAGCCTGAAAGGTAGACTTTATATTTGTACATGTCACCCCTCCTGTACCACCCGTTGGTTCCGAGAAGGCGTCCTGGGCATCAAGTGCCCATTGTTCCCTATTTATAGGACCAGACAGAAAACCTGCCATCAAATTTTTATTTTAAATTTATATGCTCACCGATTTTTTAGGTATAGAGATATCCAATTATTTAGATTCGAATACACTACAGGAATATCTATCAAAAGTAGTTTTTATTGTGTATTAAAATGTCCCGTGTGGACTATGTGCAAGTGTTACAGTGTTTAGACATACACTATACATATAAAAACCTCCCCCACACACACCCAGGGTATGTAACATACAGATATAACTAAGATTATACAATTATGTATAAGGTGTTTTTTCCTTTCCCCCTCGTTTCCCCATCAGGTTGTCATTCTAAACAAACCCCCCCCCCCCGATATTAAGAATAACACTTCCACTCCCACCACCCTCCCCCTTTTGTATTCTGTTTTATAGTTTCCTTCTGAAACATAACAAGATCCAATTTGGTCAGCTATCCCTTGGAAGGGAGGTGGAATAAGGCGATGTGATAGGTATTCCCACAGATATCTTTGATTATATATTGACACAGTGGGTTCATGTATACCTTATACAATCACCACTTTATAACGGTGGAGGTCTATATAAAACTTGATAAAATCTTTTTCCGGGGAGGGGGAGAATTCTTATATAATACAACTACCATATCTTTCTCCTATGTTTACAGAAAGAATACTCTGTGGACGTGAGATCCCCATATATATACATGTAGGATCACATTCCGTCTCCAACTGAGACAAAGTAAAGTAACCTGGGACGAGATCTCACAACACGGGCTACCTGAATATTTTAAGGAACCCGTTCATCTGATGTATTATATCATATATCTCGATGCATAAGCCCCTGAAGAGCCTTTAGAATATAAGAAAGGCGAAACGCGTCGGGCGTAAAAAGATCACAACCGGTGGTCATATATGTTTTCATACATCATCTGCTGTAAATTGTGAATTTAAATGTATGACAAATAGATGTTACGTATCCTTGGAGACCCGACCCTATACAAATATTATCAGGGACTCCGCCTGTGATACATTGAACAGTGACTGAAAGTGACGGATGGACTGGTGACACCCATTCGGTTTATGTCTGGAGAATTACGTCCAGACAACCCGCTGGGTTGCACAAGCACTGTATAGGTGACATTTATGAAATCAACATTGTTCATATTACAATAGATTTGTGTTTTCTTGGGTGTGTGTGGGGGAGGTTTTTATATGTATAGTGTATGTCTAAACACTGTAACACTTGCACATAGTCCACACGGGACATTTTAATACACAATAAAAACTACTTTTGATAGATATTCCTGTAGTGTATTCGAATCTAAATAATTGGATATCTCTATACCTAAAAAATCGGTGAGCATATAAATTTAAAATAAAAACTTGTCGCCGGTCATATTCCTCGCCGCGGTTGCGGGGTGTAAAGGTACCCTAACGACCGCATGACCACAAGATCGTTGCCGACATTGTTCCAATGTCGTGCCATGTAACGGGCCTTTATACTTGCCTTCCACTGCTTTCATCTTCTCCCAGCATTGCTTCAGTTGGTCACCTGTGATATTTGATTTGCCAGCAGGTCTAGTGTTTCATGGAGGGCGCCACAGGTCACTTTTCAAAGCATCTCTGGGAGCCTCATTTTGGCCTTGTTCTAGCCCTCATAGAGATGCACTGAACACTTGTGACGTAACTTCTGACTTCTAACCACTCAGAAGTAACGGGCACAAGATAGCGTTACTGAACTGGAGCAGCGCCAGAAAGTGATAACAATGCCGGAGAGTGAGTGTAAGATTAGGGGCAGAGGGCTTAGATTATGAGTGACACCCCTAGTGCTGAAAGGTAAACATATGCTATTGTGGTGCTTTAAGTGCTGCAGTCACTCAAGTAAAATGGAAAAAAAAAAGTAATATATCCCCATCCTGAACAAGCACTTCTACAGCAATAATTCCACTGAGTCTCCTGGCCCTTGTGGGTCACTGCTATATCACATGATTGACCATCCATGACCTGCAGCGTTCACTCCTTCCCTGAACATCCATGTTTTGACCTAGGGAAGTGTGTGCAGAGCAGTCCAGTAGCTCTCACCTGACATAATAATGTCACACGTGCATTGAATGCTGGCACTGACATTGCTTCAATGGCGCCAACTCAGGAGGGGAGTATGAGGTTTTAGTACTTGATAGACTATAGAAATTAGGATTTTGTAGCCCAAGTAGTGGCCAACCCCCTCATAATCACAACATGGCTGTGTTTCATATTGTGGATAGTTTTCAAAGTACTGTATATTTTTTTTTTTTTTTTTTTTTTGAGAAAGATGTATCTGGGTCTACATCAGATGTGATCAAACAGGTTTACCGTAAGTAACGTGCCTTCACCTACAATGGTTAATAGAACTCTATTACACCAAACTGCTGCCCCCATATGTCATCATATTGATCCTCCCAGCTGATCTCCGCTGCAGAGATTAAGATCAAGGACTACCGTACTTGGACATTTTCTACTGGGGTCTGAACAGACCAGTGATGTCTGTCCTGGTGATCCATGCTAACAGTAATAATATCTCTCAATTGTCTTATTTTTTATTTTTTTTTGTATCTTCAATTCACTATAACATTAAGCTAAGTCTCAAAGTATGGTAATTATGTTGATAAACTAAGTGTCACTGCAACCGTACAAAGGATTGTGCAGTGTATGATCACTTGTCTGACAACTGCCCCCACAGCTGCACCACAACAACCACCAGGGGGCGCCTCACCGTCTGAGAAGTGCTGGTGTAGCGGTTACCAGCTGTGGCGCATTAGGGAGTAAATATGTTTATTTTAATATGTAGAGTTTCACTTTAAATTATTTTTTTAAGTTCTGTATTTGAATCCCCAAGAAAAGCTTGCTTCTCCTTTAGTTATGTTAATCAAAATGGATTTATGATCCTTTATTATTGATATTCATGGTAATCCTAATTATGTACATATTACACACGTCTGAAAAGTGTACATTTATCAGTATGTCTGATCTGTATTATTAGTACATGATGTGCTTTCAGAGTGTTGAATTAATGGTTGGTGATGTGCTCTTTTCTCAATTCCTGCAGGAGAAAGTATGGAGCTCATTGATGAAGGATTACCAGACGATCTGTCTTCTATGGACTCCAGCGCTGTGGAACAGCTGAGCGAAGGGCTCATCTCCCACTACTTGCCCAATCTTCAAAACTCGAAGCTTGCCTTACAGGAACTCACGTATGTAGGAAGGAGTCTGCCGTAGTCCTCTTAGGGGAACATCTAGAGAGTAGTTCGGTTTTGCTTGTAGCCGTCTGCAGCCCAATAATGCAGATTGCTATAACCCATCTAGGACTTCTATTTTTTACCATCCCTAGGAGAAATTACTGGGCTTTGAGTCTACCTGTAAAGGAGACATTCATTGTTAAACTTGTCATATGCAGCTTTTTCACAAACTGCACAAAAAAGAAGCAGGTGGGGAAACTTTCTGTACATTCTGCCAGCAGACGTTTTTGGCCACATCTATGCATCAATTAGGCCATGGGTGTATTCCTAAAATAAAATTTGGTGTCTACAGTTGGAACTGATTATTAAACAGGATTTCCATGATCCACTGTGCGACATCTTGTTTGCTGCTTGTAATATGACAAATGGGTGTGGTTGGGGGTGGAGAGGGGTGGGAAGCGGTTATACTATGTAAGGGCCCTTTCACATCAGCGTTTTTTTGAAATCGCGGCAGATGCGGTGAAAAAACCGCATCTGCCGCGATTACCGCATACCGGCTGCACTTGCGGCGCGGTTGCGGTTTTTGCCATGCAAAGTATAGGCGGACTTGCGGCAGGTGCGGGAAGTGCGGTTTTGCACTTGCGGCAGGTGCGGCCGCGAAAAAAAACGCGGTCAGCCGCGGTTTTTTTCGCGGCCGCACCTGCCGCAAGTGCAAAACCGCACTTGCCGCACCTGCCGCAAGTCCGCCTATACTTTGCATGGCAAAAACCGCAACCGCGCCGCAAGTGCAGCCGGTATGCGGTAATCGCGGCAGATGCGGTTTTTTCACCGCATCTGCCGCGATTTAAAAAAAAACGCTGATGTGAAAGGGCCCTAAGGCCACTTTCACATCAACGGTTTTCACTAATCGTGGCAGTTGCGGTGAAAAAAACACAACTGCCGCGATTACCGCATAACGGCTGCACTTGCGGCACAGTTGCGGCAAGCCCCATACAATGTTTATGGGGCTTGCGGCAGGTGCGGTATCGGCACTTGTGGCAGGGGCGGCCGCGAAAAAAACGCGGCATACCGCGTTTTTTTTTCGCTGCCGCACCTGCCGAAACTGCATTTGCCGCACACTTGCCGCAAGCCCCATAGACATTGCATGGGGCTTGCCGCAAGTGCAGCCGTTATGCGGTAATCGCGGCAGTTGCGTTTTTTTCACCGCAACTTCCGCGATCAGTGAAAACTGCTGATGTGAAAGGGGGCTAAGATTGGTTATTTTGCTTGGTATATTTAAGTTGATGTTCACTTTTTAACCACAGTTTATTAGGATGTCATTTTCTCTGTTGAAACGTCAAATAAAAAACACTTGATTTAATAAAAAAAACAGGATTTTCAGTGAGTGAAGACATGATGTCACCTATCCAGGGGATAGATGATGATAATAATAATCTTTATTTATATAGCGCCAACATATTCCACAGTGCTTCACAAATTCAGAGGTTCATGTTCAAACAATCATAAGTAACAGTTATCAGAAAATACAATGCATAATACAATAATTAAAGCTAAATATTGACAGTCCTGCTCATAAGAGCTTACAATCTAACAATGAGGTGGGGGTGGCACAAAGTACAAGTGCCTTATTACAATGATGGTATAGTCAACTTGAGGAGATGGAGAACAGATAGGAGCAGCATAAGTGGCCACCAACCATTATTTGTGATGCATGTGAGACTGGTGGAGCGAATAGGCTATGTCTAAGTGACTTTCACTAGGGATAATGAGAGGCCACCATAAAAAGATATGTTTTTAGGGATCGCCTGAAACTATATAAGTTGTGGATAGACCTGCTCTTGGGGTAGAGCATTCCAGAGAATTGGTGCAGATTGGGAGAAGTCTTGGAGCCGGGAGTGGGAGGCTCGGATTAATGCAGAAGTGAGCCTAAAAGGCACTTCTAGAGTGAAGAAAATGGTGGGGGTGATAGACAGAGATGAGGGTAGAGAGGTAGGGAGGTGCTGCACTTTGAAAAGCTTTGTGGTGAGAACAAGCAGTTTGAATTGGATCCTATAGTGTATAGGCAGCCAGTGCAATGACTGGCATAGAGCAGAAGCGTCCGAGTAATATTTAGCTAGATAGGTGATCCTGGCTGCTGCATTAAGAATGGACTGGAGAGGGAAGAGTCTAGTGCGGGGGAGGCCCATTAAAAGAGAATTACAAAAGTCAAGGCAGGCGTGAATCAAGGCCACAGTGAGGGTTTTTGTGGTTTCCAAGGTAAGAAAGAGGCGAATTCTAGAGATGTTCTTTAGGTGCAAGCGGCAAGAGTGGGCGAGAGATTGTATATATGGGGCGAAGGAAAGATGAGAGTCAAACATAACACTCAGACAGCGAGCCTGCTGCATAGGCGTTATCGTGGCGCCGCACACTGAGAGCGAGATGTCAGGTTTGGGGAGGTTAGTGGAGGGCGGAAGCAGAAGTTCAGTTTTGGAAAGGTTAAGTTTCAGATAGAGAGCGGACATGATATTGGAAACTGCGGTTAGACAGTCATTGGCGTTCTTTATTAGAGCGGGAGTAAGGTCAGGGTAAGAAGTGTATAGTTGTGTGTCATCAGCATAAAGATGGTACTGAAATCCAAATCTGCTGATGGTCTGTCCAATCGGGGCTGTGTAAAGGTACCGTTACACGGTACGATATCGCTCAGACATCACGGGTTTGGAGTCGTTCATACGACATCGTTAGGGCGTTATTGCGTGTAACACCGCGATATGACTATGATAAATCATTGGATCGTTGATCCCAGATTTGAGAACGTTCTCAAATCAAACTATCCTTGATCAGCCAACCTGCTGCATCTTTTTGTGAGACACAGTGATACCGATGTCGTATCGATTTCCCCTATTCACCACAGTGAACAAGTATAGTTCGCTGGGTAGTGTGAATGATACATGGTCGCTGGAATCTTGGTGCGTCGTGCACGATATATAGGGGTGTGACATCTCACCAACGATCTCTAAACGATGTCCTAACGACCGCAGGTCCACGAGATCATTAGTGATATCATTTCAACATTGAAGTGTGTAACGGTACCTTAAGAGAGAGAAGAGGTCCAAGTACTGAACCCTGAGGGACTCTGAAGGTACCGTCACATTCCGCCATATCACCGGCAAGACCGCTGGCAATTCCCGAATTCGGCGATGCGGAGGCCACATCGCATGTGTGTAGTAGTGTGTGACTGGGCGATTCTACGGCGAGAAATCGCTGGTGGAGCGTCGCCTGATTACCCTGCACTGCAGTGAAATCAGGTAATATCCACCAGGCGATTTCAGCTGATCATGCCATGTGACATGGCAATAGTGACGTACACAGCGATCCTGAAATAAATCCCGTTGCCGTGCTTAGATGTTATTTTTTTCGCCCCACATCTGCAGCGATTGGTGGGTGATACTGCGTTCCTATTGGCTGGCCGTGTCTGAGGTGCCTTATTTGATGACCCGTGCGTTCACGCAAGGCTGACCAATGGGAACACAGTTCTGTCCACCAATCGCAGTGAAACACACTCTAGCACGCCCCTATCAAAACGATATGCCCACATCGCTGCTATAATTGTGGCGTGTGACGCGGCGATGTGTGAAGGGAAGATCGCTTCCAGTCTTCAGGCGATTTCCGGAACGCAGGATCGCACGCGAGATCGCTACGTATGAGGGTTCCACAGTAATCACAAAAAAGTGCCCGAAATGTGCGCGCTCACGTCAAATCGCCGGTACCTTGATAGTGAGATGAGGGGAGGAAGTGGAGCCAGCAAATGATACACTCAAAGAGCGGTCAGAAAGATAGGAAGAGAACCAGGAGAGAGCCCTGTCCTTGATGCCGATGGAGTGCAGCATGGAGAGTAGGAGATGGTGGTCAACAGTGACAAAGGCTGCAGATAGATCAAGAAGAATAAGCAGAGAGTAGTCATTATTACGTTTTGCTGTCAGATCATTAGTCACTTTGGTGAGGGCAGTTTCTGTAGAATGTAGGGGGCAAAAACCAGACTGTAGTGGGTCTAGAAGAGAATGAGTGGAGAGGTAACGGGTGAGGCGGGAATAGACCAGGCGCTCCAGGGGTTTAGCGATGAGAGGAAGATTGGAGACTGGTCTGTAGTTATTTGTGCAGGAAGGCTCGAGAGATGTTTTCTTTAATAATGGAGTAATGATAGTGTTTGAAGTAGGAGGGGAAGATGCCAGAAGAGAGGGAGAGATTAAAGATTTTGATTAGGTGAGTGGTGACCACTGGAGAGACTGGAGTAGGTGTGAGGGTATGGGGTCAGCGGTGCATGTGGTGGGATGAGAAGAGCCTGGAGACTCTTCTTCTGTAACTGGGTCGAATGTGAAGAGTAAGCCGGAAGGGAAATGTGGGGAGAGGAACGGGTAACAGCGATTTGAGTTTGGGAGTTGATTTCCTGACGGATGTTTTCTATCTTCTTAAGGGGGAGTCACACGTGTCAATATCGCCTGCACGATATCGGCTGCACGTGACGTTGCAGCGATATTGACGCATGTGACATACTGAATCAACCAGCGATAAATCGCTGGTTGATGATCGCCAGGTTTTAGAACCTGCTCTAAAACCTGGCGATTGTCGCCCGGTGGACACGCAGCATCGCTGCGTGTGACACCGGGAGTAGCGATATTCCAGCTCCCAGCGCCTCTCACAAGCGCTGGGAGCTGGTATCCATGGTAAACTGCGGGTATCTAGGCAGCGCGCGCTGCCTAGATACCCAACGTGTACCTTAGTTACCAGCCTCCTCCGCTCACCGGCTGGTATCTAAGGTACACAGCGGGTAACTAGGGCAGGCTGGCAGCGGGAGCAAGACATCGTGGAAACGATATTTAAATCGTTTCCACGATGTTTCTGGTCAATTGATCGCTGGTGAGTCTGTCTGTGTGACAGCTCACCAGCAATCAGCCGTCAATGTCGTCAGCGATCATCTCGCTGACGACATTGACGCGTGTGACTCCCCCTTAAGTGAAGTAAGAAGCCAGATCATCAGCAAAGAGGTCCGTGATAGGGGCCTGCACTTTAGGACTGAGGAGAGAGTTAAAGGTGTCAGAGTTTCTTTGGGTTGTTGGATAGTGAAGAGACCAGGGTGGTGAAGTAGGTCTGTTTGGCAAGGTGGAGGGCAGAGTTGTAAGATCTCAGCATAAATTTATAGTGAATTAAGTTTTCTGGTGTGCGGGGTTTCCTCCATAGACGTTCAGCACTCCTAGAGCATCGCTGGAGGAATCGAGTTTGTGATGTGAGCCAGGGCTATTTAACTCTGTGTTTTGAGGTTCTGAGGGTGAGAGGTGCAACTTGGTCCAGGGTGCTTCTGAGAGTGTCATTGTAGTGATTCACCGCCAGATCCGGACAGGAGAAGGAGGAGATTTGAGACAGTGATGAGATGAGAGAGTGTGTGAGTGTATGAGTTTTAATGGCCAGGAGATTTCTAAATGTGTGATAGGTCGGAGTGTGCTGTGGTGTGTGAGGATTTGTGAGTGTGAAGGAGAGAATGTTGTGATCAGAGAGAGGAAGAGGCGAGTTGTCTGTTCTTTGAACCGAGCCGGACAAAATTCAGGTCAAGGGTGTTACCATCCTTGTGTGTCTCAGAGGTTGAGAGCTGTGAGAGGCCAAGAGAAGTGGTTAGAGATAGGAGCTGGGATGCAGATGGGGAGATGGGGATTTTTATGGGGATGTTAAAGTCTCCCAGAATAAGGGTTGGCAATTCTGAGGACATGAAGTGTGGCAGCCACGTAGAGAAATGTTTGAGGAACTGGGTGGGTGACCCTGGGGGGCGGTATACCACTGCTACTCTGAGGGGGAGGGGGTGCAAGAGTCTAATGATGTGGAACTTAAAAGAAGGGAATGAGTGATGGAGCTGGAAGGATGACCTGGAAAGTACATTGTGGGGACAGGAGTAAGCTAACTGCACCCCATGTCTGTTCCCAGGTCTTGGGGAATGGGAGAAATGTAGGCCGCCATGAGAAATAACAGCAAAGGAATTGGTGTCTGAGTCCTGGATCCAGGTTTCAGTGAGGGCCAGCAGATTAAGGGAGTTAAGGCCCCGTCACATGCGTCAATATCGCCTGCGATGTCAAAAGCAATGCCGGGGGTGTGCGGTCGCTTCAGACATCGCAGGCTAGCTGTCGCACGGCAAGATGTTGCCGGTGACGCTACGGCAATGTGGGCAGAGACTAGGGCTGGGCGATTAATCGAATTAATTCGATTAATTCGCCCCCTGATGTGGCCACGATTGTTGTTTTATCAACAATCGTGAAATTCGATTTAAAATGGCGGCATTTCCGGTCCGCGTCACCTGGTACTTCCGGTGCACACTGCGGTGCGCTCCGCCTCCTCCCCGGCCGGTGCTGGACAGGCCCGGACACTGGGGGCCGCCGACCTCCGCCTCCTCCCCGGCCGGTGCTGGACAGGCCCGGACACTGGGGGCCGCCGACCTCCGCCTCCTCCCCGGCCGGTGCTGGACAGGCCCGGACACTGGGGGCCGCCGACCTCCGCCTCCTCCCCGGCCGGTGCTGGACAGGCCCGGACACTGGGGGCCGCCGACCTCCGCCTCCTCCCCGGCCGGTGCTGGACAGGCCCGGACACTGGGGGCCGCCGACCTCCGCCTCCTCCCCGGCCAGCGGTGGTTGGCAGCAGAGCGCAGCATGGCTCCGGCGCTTGACAGGTGTATACAGAGTGTGCATGGTGTATACAGTGTGTGCATGGTGTATACAGTGTGTGCATGGTGTATACAGAGTGTGCATGGTGTATACGGAGTGTGCATGGTGTATACGGAGTGTGCATGGTGTATACGGAGTGTGCACGGTGTATACGGAGTGTGCACGGTGTATACGGAGTGTGCACGGTGTATACGGAGTGTGCACGGTGTATACGGAGTGTGCACGGTGTATACGGAGTGTGCACGGTGTATACGGAGTGTGCACGGTGTATACGGAGTGTGCACGGTGTATACGGAGTGTGCACGGTGTATACGGAGTGTGCACGGTGTATACGGAGTGTGCACGGTGTATACGGAGTGTGCACGGTGTATACGGAGTGTGCACGGTGTGCACGGAGTGTGCACGGAGTGTGCACGGAGTGTGCACGGAGTGTGCACGGAGTGTGCACGGAGTGTGCACGGAGTGTGCACGGAGTGTGCACGGAGTGTGCACGGAGTGTGCACGGTGTATTCTGTATACATATATAAAAAAAAAAATCGAGATTTAAATCGAAAATCGTCCATAGGGTTAAATAAAATCGAGATTTTGATTTTTCCCAAAATCGCCCAGCCCTAGCAGAGACATTGCTCGCTGGGCTGGGGACAACCCAGCGGACAATCCGCAGCAATGCTGCGGTATAGGCTTAATCGCCGCCAACATCGCTATTGCGGTGTCAGACAGCGCGGTTCATAAACCTGTCAACCTGCGACCAGCGATATATCACAGTTGTGTTGTGCGGTCATACAGCACTATATCACTAGCGACATCGCTGAACATGTCACGTTTCGGCGATGTCGCTAGCGATATTGACACGTGTGACGGGGTATTTAGTGTGTAAGTAGTTGTGGATGAAGGGAAGCATGTTACAGACAGACTGTGAATTCCAGAGGGCACAATTAAGAGTGAGATGAAGGTGTGCAGGTAATGTTGATAAGGTTAGCATGGTTTTTATGTGTGGTGGGGGAGGGGTTGAAGTTAGTGGAGGGTGGGACCAGTATTTGGAGAGAGATCACCTAACAGGAGCAGCAGTAAAAAGAGAAAAGGCAAATAGTTTTTGTAATTGTGACATTGTTTAAGATGCAATACCCTGGAATATGATGGTCTGAGATAATTCAGTATGTTGTAGAGTATGGAAGCTCAATAAGGTAGAGGGAAGGAGAAGAGGGGCTTATGTGGATGAGGGGTGATGGAGGGGGGAAGGGGCGGTAAAGGTGAATGGCAAAGGCACATAGGAAGATAGACATTGAAATAAAGGATATGGTAAAAAAAAAAATGTTAGAGAGTGGATTACCAGACTTTTGCCATGACAACTTGTTTATCAGTTGGGGTCCGACCTCTGAGCCCCACACTGATCGACACAACGGGAAACGTTTATCCCTAATAGAATGAAGCGCAGTGCACATATTAAACCACTGCTCTATTCACCCCATATTGGGCTGCCTGGTGCTGTCCCGTAGAGAATGAATGAGTATCTGACCTAACACTCCAGTTTGTGACTTAGTTAAAAGTTCTTTGGGGAAAAAAAGATTCCCTATTCTGCCAATTGGTGTAGGTCACAGATGTTGCACCCCGCTGGTCAGTGAGATATCACCTATTCCATGAATAATTCACTGGACAATCCGCTTAAATGAACATCACATCACGGACATTTAAGCTCATGTAAAGTTCAAGAAGTAAGGCTGTAAGATCATGCGAGAGTCCATCATTTCAATGTTTAACGATGATCTATATCTTTTGTTGCAGGCAAAATCAAGTAGTTTTACTAGACACACTTGATCAAGAAATTTCCAAATTTAGAGAATGTAATTCAATTCTTGATATCAACACTCTGGTAAGTTTCATGTTAATGGTCTTAAGAAAACTCGAAGAGACAAAATGAGTGTACGGCCACAACCTCTACGTATGCTTGTAATACAGATCTATGGCTTGTGCAGCTTCCCAGTAATAGGAACATACAGGATAGAGACAGAAAGGGCAAAGCACCGCGATGCTGGAATAGAAAGTCTCCGGAGAATAAAGCATTAATAAATGAAAGTGATTTATTGCTACACGTTCCGAAGTGAATGACTTTGATGTACATTGGTTATTATCTGAAGAAGAAGTCATTGACGTTGAAACGCGTAGCAATAAATCACTCTATCCAAGCAGCGCGGTGTTTTGCCCTTTACGTCTCCATCCTGCATGATGTAAATGTTCTTAAAGTGCATGTGGAAATCGAGATACTTCCTGAGGTACGGTTCAGCAATATCCTGTGATTTTATGGATTGCCTTATTTATAATGTTTTTTTCCTTCGCCTCATTGGGGGACACAGAACCATGGGTGTTATGCTGCTGGCCACTAGGAGGCGACACTAGGCAGAATCTGCAAAAGATTAACAGTGGCTCCTCCTCTGCAGTATACACCCCTGGAGCAGGCCTTGCCTCACCAGTTTTTTGCTTCGTGTCGTAGGAGGCACAGCTAAATTTTTAGATTCCTAAAAAACATTTTTCTTTGGTTTTTGGATTTTTTTATTCAAGAAGAAGAAAAGTGGGTCTCTGTGAGAGTCCCGGCATGGCTCCTTCCCACCACTGTTTGGGGTGCCTGGTTGAAGTTGAGACCCCCAAATCCACATGCTGCTCCTTCTCGGCACCCCATTGTTGGGGTGCTGGGTTAAAGTTGAGACGATGGGCTTCCTTCCCCATTTTCCCACTGTTGGGGTTACTGGGTTGAAGTCGAGGCGGCGTACAAGGCCTCTGATGGTGGACAGCAGCATCCCTCCCTAAATGCCCCTTAGGGTCCATTTAGGTTTTGACACCGCAGGTAGGGCCGGTAGGTGCACTACTCTAAGCACCTCAGGAGCCTCAGCCTTGCTGAGTCACTTCGTGGATTTATGCTGCAGCATGCATCACTGCAGTACACCCAGGAGACACAGCTTTGCTGTGTGCTCCTGATGGGGCCGGGGGACCAGCAATGGGGCAGCCAGCACTAGCAGGGACACAGACTGCCTGAGTCCATGCAGCAGCCAGCATAGGGCTGCATTGTGGTACATACAGAGGACCCAGCGCTCTGGGTCCTCTGTGGCAGCCCACTTTACCCCACCGCTACCTGCCCAGGGGGTCCGGATCAGTTCCGGGCCCCCCAGACCTCCGCGCCGCCCTGGAGCCTTTTTCGGCCGCAGGGATCGAATTTAGGAAGCGGCTCCGGCCTACACCGAAGCTGCTGCCTTTTCCCCGTCCTAGGCCCGCCCCCCGGATGACACTACAGCGTCATAGCAGGGGGTGGACCTCAGCACAGAGAGCTGCAATATTGCGCTCTTTTCACCACTCCGCCCCCCTCCTTCCTCATCTCCCCTTCTCCGGCGGCCATTACAAGCCTCGTGGATAGAGGCAGCTGGACACTTGGATGCAGCCTGCTTCGGCCAATCTCCGGGAGCACAGGACAAGGACGCTGGGGTAGCACATCTAGGTGGGGTAAGTTCCCAGCAGATGGTTTCTTTTCCTCTGCTGGGCTTCTTCTCTGCAGGGCACATCTGCGCAGGCACCCATTATGCCGGGCTCAAAGACCAAGAGGACTAGGGCTCATACCTCTTACTATGCCTTATGAACAGCCTTTGGGAACCGTGTCCCCCAATGGGGCGAAGGAGAAAAGGAGATTTTTGTGTACTCACAGTAAAATCCTTTTCTCTTAGCCTCTAATTGGGGGACACAGCTCCCTCCCTGTTGCCCGTTTCGGGCTGTTTTCTTGAGTTCTCATTGTTTTTTGAACTCGTGCATAGTTGCCTTCTTACAGGCATGGTTACATATGTTCTCACTGTTGCGTTCCTCCTACTGCTTTAGCACAAACTGGTTAAGGCAGTGCTTGTCCAGGGGTGTATACTGCAGAGGAGGAGCCACTGTTAATCTTTTGCAGATTCTGCCTAGTGTCGCCTCCTAGTATAACACCAGCATAACACCCATGGTCCTGTGTCCCCAATTAGAGGCTAAGAGAAAAGGATTTCACGGTGAGTACACACAAATCTCCTTTTTCTAGCTAGCACCTTTCACACATAGGTGTCGCCAGTCGATCACAAAGAAAAGTAGAATAGAAACATGGGCACCACTTTTGCATGTTTTACCCACATTGATAGGGTAATTTTAAAATTAATTATGTTTTACCCATTCCTGGTTTTGGCAACAAATACTAAGGCAAAACATCTTCTGAATACTCAACACGTACACATGGCCTAACCCAATTATATCACATTAAGGGTACCGTCACGAGGTGACGTCGCCGGAGATATCGGCGATGAAAGGCAGGAGTGCGCACGTTTTTGGCGCCCTGCCGCCGTCGCATGTTTACATGCGGCGATACCTCTGACGACACACCAGCGATCTTACAGGCGCCATCGCCGCTGAGGTGTCCAAAAAAAAACAGCGGTGATTCTGTAACATGGGAGTCTGTGGCTCCCATCGCCTGTAAGATCTCCGTGTTCCCCCCCTGTTACATCGGGCGATGTGTACACATCACCCCAGAGTGCTCGCCTGGTTTCAGAGCACTGCTGAGAAACCAGGCGACCACTCAAAGGCGCCTATAAAATCGCCACCGATATGGCCTCGTGTGACGGTACCCTTTAGGTTTTTTTGGTTTTTCATTGTATCTGGGTTTCAATGTTTTTGACAACAAATAAAAGCAGCAAATAAATGCAAAGTCTGCAGCAATTTTATTGCAGCCAAAAATACAAACGAAGCTGAAAATCTGTGGAATACAAGATAGATCTGCCATATAGGTCATGGCACTGATAACAAGAAGCATTGATAGTAGTGTGAACAGGACCTAAGGAATTTCTTATTGCAGTCAGTTTCACATGGGTAATGAGGAGGTGAACTTCCACATTAGTAAAACATCTGAATATTGACGTCTAAGTTTTGGAGTCGGCAGAAACTTGAATTTGGATGTATAAGAAGAGGATCCAGATTCTAGATGTAAAAATTTGTGGAATTTATTTAAATTTCAATCATTGTTCCAAATCAATTTAAAACGTGCATACATGAAATTGGCAGATGAAGTAATCAGCGCCGCACTAGACAACACGTTTAGAATGGAACTCTGTGCTTTATCAAGCCTGCAGCAAGCCCCATTTATTTTCTATGGGACTTGCAGTCGAGTGCGCGAAGTGTGGTTTTGCCGGATCCGGCACTTGCGGCAAGTAAAAAAAAAAAAACCGCTGCTTGATAAAGACCTTTGACACACTCAAAACAGGATTGAATGTCTCACATGGGTTCATGCATTTTTATTTAAAGTAAAAGGGCATTTGGGGGCATCAGATTCATGTGTTTTTATATAAAATGAAAGGACATTTGGGGATATCACATCTCCAACAGTCACCTGTCGTATTTACTACAGCATCTAACCCTGCCTAATGTATATATGTATGTGTATTCAGAATCTGTGTCATTATCAGCCTGATGAAGGGGCCATAGTGTCCGAAAGCTTGCTATGCTTACCATCTTTCCAGTTAGCCATTAAAAGGTATCAACCACTGAGGACTCTCAGATTCCAATATTTTTCTATCTATTTATAGAGCACTATTGATTCCATGGTGCTGCACATGAGAAAGGGCTACATACAAATTAAAAATACAACAAACAAGCTAACAGTGACAGACTTATACAGAGGGGTGGCAGGACCCTGCCCTTGCAGGCTTACATTGTACAGGACAATGGGGAGGGAAACAGTAGGTTGGGTCTGCTCTGATGGTGGAGTGCTGGGTCCAGTAGTGTTGAGGTGGCACTGTGGTCATTGCAGGCTGTAGGCTGTTCGGAGGAGATGGGTTTTCAGGTTTCGAGTGTGAGGGACAGTCGTACGTTTTGAGGTGCAGAATTCAAGAGAATGGGGGATGCTTGGGCGAAGTCGTACAGGCGGTTAGATGAGGAGCATCCAAGTGTGGAGGAAAGGAGGTGGTCTTGGGAAGATCGAAGATTACGAGGTGGATGATATCGGGAGATTATTTCAGAGATATATGGGAGAGACAGATTGTGGACGGCTTTGTAAGTCAGTGTTAGCAGTTTGCATTGGATACACCGGGGAATTGGGAGCCAGTAGAGGTATTTGCAGAGGAGAGAAGTGGAGGAGGAGAGAGGTGGATTAGTCGAGCAGCAGTGTTAAGGACAGATTGGAGAGGTGCAAGAGTGTTGGCAGGGAGGCCGCAGAGGAGGATGTTGCAGTAGTCGAGACAGAGATGATGAGGGCATGCACTAGTAGTTTAGTAGATTGAGGGTTGAGGAAGAGATGGATTCTGGAAATATTTTTTTAGTTTGAGGTGGCAAGGGCTTGGATGTGTGGTTTGAAGGACAGGGAAGAGTCAAGGGTTACTCCGAAGCAGCAGACTTCAGGTACAAGGCAAAGTGTGATGTAATTTATTGGTGATGGATATATCTGGTAAGGAAGGTGTATGAGATGGAGTTAAGATGATGAGTTCGGTTTTGTCTACAGTTTTAGGAAGTGAGAGGAGAAGGAGGATATGGCTGCTAACACTCTGGGATTCTGGACAGGAAAAAGGTGACATCTGGGCCAGAGAGGTAGATCTGAGTGTCATCAGCGTACAGCAGATACTGGAAGCCATTGGACTTTGAGTTGTCCCACACCAAGAGTATAGATTGAAAAAAGGAGGGGCCCCAGGACAGAACCTTGAGGGACCCCAACAGAGAGGGGATGGTGCGAGGAGGTTGTGTGGGAGTGGGAGACTCTAAATGTGCGGTTGGAAAGGTAGGAGGAGATCCAGGAGAGGGCAAGGTCAGTGATGCCAATGGAAGAGGAAGATCTGTAATAGGAGACAGTGGTCGACTGTGTCGAATGCAGAGAACAGGTTTAGAAGGAGGACGACAGAGAAATGTCTGTTAGCTTTGGCCGTGAGTAGGTCGTTAGAATTTTGGTCAGGCAAGTGGAGTGGTGAAGGCAGAAGCCAGATTGAAGGTTGACAGAGAGTTAGATGAGAGTACAGTGTGGACATGCTTTTCGAGATGTTTGGAGACGAACGGAACAGGGATATGGGCCAGTAGCTGGATGTAGAAGTGGGGTCGAGGGATGACATCTTTAGGTACCAAGCATACAAGGGATGAAGTGTCATTTGATCCGCGCTGCTACCAAGGAAGATCAGAAGACTGGAATGTCTGGTTGAACTTATCTGGTTGAACTTAAACAGATAAGTTCAACCAGACGTTCCAGTCTTCTGGTCTTCCTTGGTAGCAGCGCTGATCGAACGACACTTCGTCCCTTGTATGCTTGTTTTGGAAGCGGTGACCCGTGGATGTGTGGATCCAGCAGTAGCTGCCTACTAAGCGATTCAATTGGTTGTGGGTTTACACAACCAGATCAGGTGAGCAGATTCTGCTGCTAAACATTTATCTCTCCATACCTAAGAGATAAGACCCCATTGCGCATTTTGTCTCACGTTTGTTAGATTTCTTTAGGTACCGTCACAAACAGCAATTTTGCTAGCAATTTCACAGGCAATTTGCTGGTTGCAGTGAAATCATGGACACCTTGTTACATTTGTACACGGCAACAAAATAGAACAATGTGTCCATGATTTCACTGCAACCAGCAAATTGCCTGTGAAATTGCTAGCAAAATTGCCGCGTGTGACGGTACCTTTTAAGATAGGTGTAATTGTAGCATGTTTGAAAGCAGAAGGAAGGAAAGGTACCAGAAGTTAGTGATGGGGGAAGAGGTGGGTTAGGGCTTGGATAAGTGTGGTGGTGAAGTTGGGGAGGAAGTGGGATGGGATATGGGGTCCAGTGCACAAGTGGTGAAGTGCGATCTGGAGAGGAGGTGTGCAAGTTCTCCTTCAGTGAAGGAGGGGAGGAGGGTTAGTGGGGGAGGGGATGGTCTGGTATACATGGGGGTTGTGGTGGTTGGGCACCAATGACTTGTCTGATGTGAGTAATCTTGCTAGTGAAGTGTGTTACAAAGTCTTCTGCAGAGATACGAGAAGTAGGAGGGGGCAGCGGGGAGTGGAGGAGGGAGTTCAATGTGTTAAATAACTGTCTTGGGTTGTGGGACAATGAGGATATGAGGGTAATTAAGTAATTTTGTTTAGGCTGCTTTCACACTACGTTATTTTGCTTTCCGAGGGGATCAGACTATTTGCAGGACTCCTCGGACAGCAACGGATCCAAACTGATGCCTGCAATCGGATACCAAATAGGCATTCGATTCCGATATTTTGCAAGATCAGTTTGGATCCTCTCTCCTCACTCCCCCTCCTCTGTTTTTCCTGTCACCTCGCTTCTCTCTGCCTCCTGTCACCTCTTTCCCCCCCCTCCTCTCCCTGCACCCTCAGTCTCACCCTCAGTCTCTGCCCTCTTTCTCCCCTACCTTTAAAAAATAAAAAAAATCTTTATTCTCACCCATCCACGAGTTCCCCCGACGCTTCCAGCTATCTTCTTCTGACCCTTACAGGACCTGGCGTGACGTGACAGTCACATGACCGGTTACTGCGGTAGCCAGTCATGTGACTGTGACGTCACGTCAAGTCCTATAAGCATCGAGCCCTGCTGGAGGCATGGTGGATCGCGGGTCAGGAGAGAATAGAGTTTTTTTTTTTTTTTTATGTTTTGTTTTTACCCTTTCTTTTTACTAAATTTCACTTCTGCAATGTATGAATATAAAAATTGGACAGAATTGGATCCGACAAAAATCGGATGCCATTAAGGGCAAATCCGATCCGATCCGTGCCCATAGGATAACATGGGGGCCAAATCGGATCACAGAAAAACGCAGTGTGAAAGCAGCCTTAGTTCTGTTATATTTACTCAGTGATTGCATAAATAAGTCCAGTTTTCTTCTATATTTTGCTTAGTTCTCAGAAGCAAAGTATTACCACAACAAGTTGGTGAACATTAGGAAGGAAATGATTTTGCTGCATGAAAAGACCTCCAAATTAAAAGTAAGTCTTGCATTATAAAACTTCATTCATAAAATGTATGAAACCACATGAATCATAAGCGTTTTTAGAAACTAAACTACTGGGTAGAAAAACCAAGTTAGGGTGCTTTCACACTAGCGGTTTTTTCAAATCACGGCAGATGCGGTGAAAAAAACCGCATCTGCCGCGATTACCGCATAACCGCGACACTTGCGGCACACTTGCGGCAAGCCCCATGCAATGTCTATGGGGCTTGCGGTAAGGTGCGGCAGATGCGGCAAGTGCGGTTTCGGCACTTGCGGCAGGTGCGGCCGCGAAAAAAAAACGCGGCTTGCAGCGTTTTTTTTTTTCGCGGCAGCAAGTGCCGAACCCGCACTTGCCGCATCTGCCGCACCCTTACCGCAAGCCCCATAGACATTGCATGGGGCTTGCCGCAAGTGTCGCGGTTATGCGGTAATCGCGGCAGATGCGTTTTTTTCACCGCATCTGCCGCGATTTGAAAAAACTGCTGATGTGAAAGGGGCCTTACCTGCCCTTCATTTCTGGTGCAATCAATGCATCAGCCTGTCATTAAGATGTGTAGACATTATTATTTTGTAATAGGGATTATTTTGGATCCACCTTCTTAAAGTGCACCTGTCATTGTTTTGGGGGTTCTAGATCCTGCCCACCACCTTAAACCTTAAATATGATGTAATTGGGGTTGCTGTAACCCTTTTATATCCCCAGAACGTCCACCTCATAAAACCACTTTTAACCTCTTAACGACGGCCTTACGTATACAGACGTTGGAAAACAAACCAGGGTACTTATGCCTAGCCGACGTCTGTAGACGTAAGCCAGGAATAAGCCTGGTGCGCCGGCCCTGGAGCTAAAATCTCCGGGGTTTCAGCTACCGGGGGTAGCTGAGACCCTAGAGATTAGAAATCGGCTGGTGTTTTACCGGCACCAGTAATGTGATGACCGGTAAGCACCATTTACCGATCATCACATTACAAAAAGTGACATTGCCGGTAAAAATGCTTTCACTTTGATCCGACATGAAAACACGTGTCGGATCAAAGTGAACGCATTAACCCCTACCTGCCCCTAGAACCCCAGTACCGGGGATCATCCCCCTGAAACCCATCCCTCCCCTTGACCATCCAAAAATGGCGGCGACCGGTGGTAAACCCCGCCGTCTCCGCTGCATCTCTATGCGATCTGACATGGTCGATCGCATAGAGATGCGGCCATTCCTGGGGGTCCCCTCAGTGGTCCCCCAATGTCATTTCCCCCCCCCACCCGTGATATCCGCTCCTCCCTGCTCCGCTCCCCAGCTCCCGGTGCCTCCTCATAATACCATCCGATCTGATCAAACGTCAGATCGGATGGCGTTTTCCCTGTCGTCGCCCTCCCCCCCCCCCCCCCCCCAGGATCTCACCCCTCTGGTAACACCTGCCCCCCCAGTCCGCACGCCTCCAGTTATCCACCGCTTCCCCCCCCCCCCCCAAGTGACCCCATTTTGGAAACTAGACCCCCCCAAGGAACTTGGCTAGATGCATAGTGAGCACTTTGAACCCCAAAGGGGTTTCACAAATGTATCCTTAAAAATGAAAAAGTACTTTTTTTTTTTTTTTTTTTTTTTTTTTTTTTTTACACATAAATTTTCTTTTTTCATTTTTACGGATTCATTTGTGAAGCACCTGGGGGTTCAAAGTGGTCACCACCCATCTAGATAAGTTCCTTGGGGGTCTAGTGTCCAAAATGGGGTCACTACATGGTGTCCGCTAACAATTGGAGCTTTTTCTCCATTCAAATTGTTAGCGGACACCATGTCACGTTTGGAGAATCCCTGTGTGCCTAAACATTGGAGCTCCCCCACAAGTGACCCCATTTTGGAAACTAGACCCCCCAAGGAACTTATCTAGATGCACAGTGAGCACTTTGAACCCTCAGGTCCTTCACAAATTGATCCGTCAAAATGAAAAAGTACATTTTTTTTTTTTTCCCACAAAAAAATTTGTTTTGGCCTCAATTTTTTCATTTTCACATGAGCAACAGGATAAAATGCATCCTAAAATATGTTAAGCAATTTCTCCCAAGTACACCGATACCTCATATGTGGTCATAAACCACTGTTTGGGCGCACGGCAGGGCTCGAAAGGGAAGGAGTGCAATTTGACTTTTTGAATGGAAAATTGGCTCCAAAAGTCAAATTGTGCTCCTTCCATTCTGAGCCCTGCCGTGCGCCCAAACAGAGGTTTATGACCACATATAAGGTATCAGTGTACTCAGGAGAAATTGCCCAACAAATTTTAGGATCCATTTTATCCTGTTGCCCATGTGAAAATGAAAAAATTGAGGCTAAAAGAACATTTTTGTTGGAAAAATTAAAATGTCCATTTTTTGTTTCCATCTTGCTTTAGTTCCTGTGAAGCACCTGAAGGGTTAATAATCTTGCATGTCGTCCTGAGTAGCTTGAGGGGTGCAGTTTTTGGAATGGTGTCACTTTTGGGTGTTGTGGTGATGTGGTCACTAAAAAAAATGGTTTTGTAAATTTTGCTGGAAAAATGAGAAATTGCTGATGAACTTTGAACCCTTAACTTCCTAACAAATTTTTTTTTTTCCCCAAAATTGTGCTGATGTAAAGTAGACATGTGGAAAATGTTATGTATTAACTATTTTGTGTCACATATCTCTCTGGTTTAACAGAATAAAAATAAAAAATTAGAAAGTTGCGAAATTTTCAAAATGTTTGCCAAATTTTTTATTTTTTCACAAATAAACGCACAAATTATCGACCTAAATTTACCACTATCGGGACACCCAATATATCACGAAAAAACAATCTCCGAATCGCTGGATCCATTGAAGCATTCCAGATTTATTACCTCATAAAGGGACACTGGTCAGAATTGCAAAAAACAGTCTGGTCATTAAGGTGGAAATTGACTCGGTCACTAAGGGGTTAATCTGTCCCATGCTGTATGCATATAACTTTAAAAGTAATATGGGTGTCTGCATACTGCAGTCAGAGCTGCCCTGCTGCATGAAAAACCCGCTCCTGTGTATGTAAGTGAATCACAACAATGTAATTCACAAGTCTCGCACCTGCGCAGTAGCATGCCTCACTGTGCCCTATTAAAGAGCCAGTGTTTCCACTTCGCATGCGTGAGACTTCAGTCTCACATTGGCAGCACAGTGCCTGAAATCTCGCAAGATTTTGTGCAGGCTTCAGGCACTGAGCGTTGATACGAAACTGAAGTCTCGCACCTATGCCCTGGAAACACTGTTTTTTTTTTCACAAGGGCACAGTGAGGCATGCCACTGCACAGGTGCTGAGACTTGTGAATTACATTGTTGTGATTCACTTACATATACAGGATGAGTGGGTTTTCCTTCGTGTGGGGCAGCCCTGAGTGCAGTATACAGACCCCAATATGACCCTTAAAAAGTAATTTGCATACAGCACTGGACAGATTAAAGGGAACCGGTCACCCCCTTTGGGCATTTTAAACTGTGCCCACCACCTTATACATAATGTAAATGGGGTTCCAGTAACCCCTGTATGTGCCCAGACGTGTCCCTCATACCTGAGAAAATAACTTTTATTCTGTCCAGCGCTGGCCTCCTAAAATGTCCGGGAGGCTGCTATATGGTCCTGATGGATTATGTCCTCACTGGCCCCGGCCTGCAAAACCCGCCCTGCATTTTTTTTAAATTGCCGCCCCTATCTGTGACCAGAACTTGAGTGAAAGCTGCACTCGCGCTTGCGCAGTGAAGCATGTGTCTGTACTCCATTGAAAGATAGTGCCGATGTCTCGCGAGATTTGTGAAGTTTCGTGAGACATCGGCACTATGTTCAATGGAGCACGGACACCTGCTCCACTGCGCAAGCATGAGTGCGGCTGTCACTCAAGCGCCGGTCACAGATAGGGGCAGCAATTTAAAAAAAAAATGCAGGGTGGGTTTTGCAGAGCGGACATAATCCATCAGGACCATATAGCAGCCTCCTGAACCTTTTAGGAGGCCAGCGCTGGATAAAATAAAAATTATTTTCTCCGGTATGAGGGTCACGTCTGGGCACAAACACACGGGTTACTAGAGCCCCATTTATATTCTGTATAAGCTGGTGGGCACAGTTTAAAATGCCCAAAGGGGATGACAGGTTCCCTTTAAAGCTATGTGCCTGCTGTGCTTTTCTACTGCGTTTTTGAGCTGCATTTTCTGCACCAAAAACACATGATCCACCGTTTTCTAATGAAAGTCAATGTGATTTTCATAAAACTGTGCCCACTATGTCCGTTCCCCAGTGGTGCCAAAAACTCATGCGTTTTTATAAAAGTCCCTGTCAATTGTCTTTTTTGGGCTTCGTTTTTCCAGCCATTCTAATGAGCTGAAAAAGATGCTTTTACAAGAACGCAGCAGAAAAGCACAGAGCAGAAAAGCAAGCATGTGTTTTTGTAACAGCTGCGTTTTTGAGGCTGAAAAAAGCAGCACAAACAAATATGCACAGTGGGCACATAGCCTTAAAGTTGTTTTATGAGGTATGCAGAGGCACGTCTGGAGATATAAAGGGGTTAGAGGAACCCCAATTAAAGGGAACCTGGCACCTGATTTTAAGCCCCTACACTATCTCTAGCTGTCCCTACACCTTCCTAGCAGCTCCCTATCTATCCCTTTCTTATCTAAAGTGTCACTAGTAAACATGTGTAAAATAAGTATAAACTTACTGCAGTCCCCGTGGTTAGGGGACTGGGTAGGCGTGCCCATGCTTCCATCAGCACACCTTTGTGGTGTAATGCACGCCCCCTGGGCGGCATTATTCTGTGTCCTCTCTGCCCCATTATTTGGAATCTCCCGCCCTCTTTGTAGTTCTATGCACCGGCCGGGCGTCGCATCTGGCGCGCGGTGCATTATGGGGCCGGTCACGTGATCGACCCTAGTGCATTATGGGCTTGATCATGTGATCGGCCCGGCTTCAATAAGCGCATTGCGCATTCGCGGTGCCGGGTCGATCACGTGATCAAGCCCATAATGCACTGGGGCCGATCACGTGACCGGCCCCATAATGCACTGCGCCAGATGTAACGCCCTGCCGGTGCATAGAACTACAAAGAGGGCGGGAGATTCCAAATAATGGGGCAGAGGACACGAATAATGCCGCCCAGCGGGGCGTGCATTACGCCACAAAGGTGTGCTGATGGAAGCATGGGCACGCCTACCAAGTCCCCTAACCACGGGGACTGCAGTAAGTTTATACTTATTTTACACATGTTTACTAGTGACACTTTAGATAAGAAAGGGATAGATAGGGAGCTGCTAGGAAGGTGTAGGGACAACTAGAGATAGTGTAGGGGCTTAAAATCAGGTGACACTTTCCCTTTAAATCATGTTAAAGGGGGTGGGCAGGGTGTTGAACCCCGAAAACAGGTGACAGGTGCACTTTAACTTTAAAGGGGTTGTCTTGCCCCTGACATCACTTTGTATTGTGTCAGGTGAACTGAATTTAGGGAAACCCAGGCACACATATCCACTTCAATTATTTCAGATGGGAAATGTAATATTACTGAAGGGCGTTTCAAGTACATATACAGTTCATGTCAGCCAGTGCAGGAGCTTATCTTGCTTATTAGCTCCCATTTGTGCGCATAGAGGGGTGTCCCAGACAGCATATGGAAAGGGGCTGTCTTTAGGACACAACCCAGTTACAGGGAACCTGTCAAGATCTGTGGACTGCATGGTATAGAGAAAGAAATGAGCAGAATGATATATACCGTGTTTCCCCGAAAGTAAGGCCCCCCCGATTGTAAGGCCGCCTGGGGTTAAAGGGGGGGCCTGCTAATGTAAGGCCTCCCCCGATTATAAGGCCTTACAACCGGGGGGGCCTAATGTAAGGCCCCTAGCGGAGGGGAAGGGGGGAGCGGGAGCGGGTTGCACGTCACGTGCGCCCGCTCATTACATATGCACTGATTGACAGGGGGAGCAGTGCATTATACGGTATATATGGGCCCCCTATTGCTGGCACACTACCCCCCTGTTCTGAGGCCCCCCCCTGCTGCTGCTGCAGACATCTTACCCTCCAGGGTCTTCTTGCAGCAGCCAGCGCGTCTGTCCTCGGCTGTCTCCCGGATCATGTGACCCGTCGCAGCGCATGACGTCATCGCGACTGCGAACGGCCGGTGGGGGGGGCCTCAGGGGGGGCCTCAGAACAGGGGGGTAGTGTGCCAGCAATAGGGGGCCCATATATACCGTATAATGCACTGCTCCCCCTGTCGCTGATTGACAGGGGGATGCAGTGCATATGTAATGAGCGGGCGCACGTGACGTGCGACCCGCTCCCGCAGTGTCCCAGCAGGAGGGGGCCTGTAGGCCACACTGCTGGGGCTGCCAATATAAGACCCCCCCCCCCCCCCCCCCGAAAGTAAGACCGGGGGCCACTTTTGGCCCCCAAAAAAATGTAAGACAGGGTCTTACTTTCGGGGAAACACGGTAGATTCAGGGCCGGCTGCAGTGTTTTGTGGGTCCTGGGCGAAAGAGCCTCAGTGGGCCCCTTTTAACACTTCACCTTTGCTCTTCACCGCTGCTGCACATCCATACCATAAGCCGCATCCCAGGTTTAGAAAGCTGAAAATAAGAAAACATTTCTTACTATTAATTAAAGCTTCCTTGGCTTTGTAAAAGGAAGGGGTCATTAGCGCTAATTTTAATATACTGGGTTAGAATACTGCTGGTCCTAATATTAACCAACAGGCCAGACCGCATATCAAATATACGGGTTGGAGATCACTTGGGTAATAGTGATCATAAAATAATCAGTTTTCAAGTATCCTTTACTAAGATGTGTAGTAGAGGGGCTACAAGGACAGTAAACTTCAGGAAGGCAAATTTCCAACGGTTGAGAGATGATCTTAGTGCAATAAACTGGGACGATATCCTGAGACATAAAAGTACACAAAACAAGTGGGAAACGTTTATTAGCATCCTGAATAGGGCCTGTGCACAATATATACCCTATGGGAATAAGCATGCTAGAAATAGGAGGAAACCTTTATGGCTAAATAAGGCTGTAAGGGGCGCAATAAATGACAAAAAGATAGCATTTAGGGAATTAAAGCAAGTAGGTATTGATGAGGCATTAAATAAATACAGAAAATTAAATAACATCTGTAAAAAGCAAATCAAGGCAGCAAAGATTGAGACAGAGAGACTCATTGCCAGAGAAAGTAAAAATAATCCCAAATTATTTTTTAACTACATAAATAGTAAGAAACTAAAAAATGATGGTGTTGGCCCCTTTAAAAATAATCTGGGTGGATGAGGATGAGGAAAAAGCCAATATGCTAAATGACTTTTTTCTTGTCGTCCAAATCTGGGAGACCCTGACAGTGGGTGTTATATGCTGCCCCCTGGAGGTCACACCAAATATAGAAGAGATTTACTCCTCCTTCTCCCCTGCAGCATATACGCCCTCTACAGGAATACTGTCAGTTTGTTATTTGGTGTTGTTGGAGGCACATCTCCACACTGAAGCTCCTGCTACAGATGAAGCTTAGGGGACCATCGGGGTCCCCCGGCATGGGCCTTCGGCCCCATATGCCGTGCTCCCTCACCATACTCTTTCAAAGAGCCTCTGGTGAGGTGGAAGCCGACTGAGGGGTCCACAGTTCTCTGTGCCCCTGGCCTATACACAGTCACTGTGTGGCCCCTGTGATGGAGTTCAACTCCCGGTAGTCACAGGTGACGGATGCAGGCTCCACCACAAGGTACCGAGCTGGCCCCTATCTTCTCCCCCTATGGGGATCCAGGTATGTGCTGCGCACATTGGGCCCCCGCATCCACAGCAGGATCCAGGACAGGACCTGCTATAGTGTCCCTGCAATGGCCCCTAGCCTGGCTAGCAGCCCAGCAGCGATCCCCTCCCTGCCTGTCTTAGCACAGCAGGGGGATGGGGCATTGAATTTGGAGCATGGGGCTCCCAGCAGCGATCCCCTCCCTGCCTGTCTTAGCACAGCAGGGGGATGGGGCATTGAATTTGGAGCATGGGGCTCCCAGCAGCGATCCCCTCCCTGCCTGTCTTACCATAGCAGGGGGATGGGGCATTGAATTTGGAGCATGGGGCTCCCAGCAGCGATCCCCTCCCTGCCTGTCTTACCACAGCAGGGGGATGGGGCATTGAATTTGGAGCATGGGGCTCCCAGCAGCGATCCCCTCCCTGCCTGTCTTGGTACAGCAGGGGGATGGGGCATTGGATTAGGAGCATGGGGCTCCGTTTTTCCCGCATCCGCGGGCGTTTTGCGGGACTTCCGCGCCGGACCCCTCACGCAGGCCGGCCGCGGCCTCAAATTTAGTCCCCGGCTTCGCCGGAGGCCTAGGCCGCGATTCCGCCCCCTGCTTGTCTATCAGCAGCGGGGGGCGGGGATTTGCTCTGAATAGCCCTGGGAGCTCAGGGCTTGGTCTCTGGCCTCTCCCACTCACAGGGCTCAGCCTTCCCCTCCTGTGTACACAATGGGGCCACAGAGCCCGCGTTTTTACAGGCCCTTCCCTCTCTGACTCCCCCCTCTCCCTCTGTGGGGGCCATCTTGGCCTCATTTTCTGCAGATTCTCTCATCTGCTGCTGGGAGTCTCAGACTGGGGATCAGGGCTTTGGCAGTGAGGTACTCCACACCATTGGTGTGGATTCCCCTCTGTGGCATCCCCCTTCTGTTAGTTTGTACACAGGATAGGGTCAGACTATGTCTTCTTCAAGGAGCACATAAGGCTGCTATATTGTATGCAACTTGTACAGTGTACACAATCACATTGCCTGCGCAGAGTGTCATTCCCTCTGCACGACCGGTGAGCAGACTGGGGCTCCGGATATCCTCGGAACCCGGTCCCAGGTGGATGCCCCTGCCCCCTCTGGGGATCAGGCGTCCGTTCCCCTGGTTTTTAACACGGCCCCTCAATGGACTGACGTTCTATCTCAGTCATTGTCTGTTTCAGTGGCCAGGGCAGTGCTATTCGCACCCACTTGGCCCGGGAGAGCCTGGTTTCCGGAACTGCTCCGCCTCGCCGACGGCGACCCGTGGGGCCTGTGAGATCGTCCAGACCTTCTCTCTCAGGGTCCGTTCTTCCGCCACAATTCTGCGGCGCTCAGGTTGTCTGCTTGACCCCTTGAATCCTGGGTCATAACAAATCGGGTCTTCCCCGGGAGGTTCAGGACGCCATGACGCAAGCTCGTAAGCCTGCCTCGCAAAAGATTTATCACCGGACGTGGAGAATTTTTCTCTCCTGGGATTTTACTAGAGGCCAATCTCCGTGGCCTTTCTCCTTGCTGACATTACGTTTGTTTCTCCAGTCGGGGCTGGACTCTGGTCTTACCTCGAGTTCTCTGAACGGACAGGTGTCAGCTCTCTCCATCCTTTATTCCAAACGGCTGGCGAGGCTCCCGCAGGTTCGCACATTTATGCAAGGGGTGGCCCACATTGTCCCTCCTTACAAGCGTCCGCTAGATCCTTGGGATCTTAATTTGGTTCTCTCGACCCTTCAGAGACCTCCGTTTGAACCTATCTCAGGTATCCCTTTGTCCACCTTGTCACACAAGGTGGCATTTTTGGTGGCTATCACCTCGCTTCGGCGGGTGTCTAATTTGGCGGCATTGTCATTCAAGTCCCCATTCTTGGTGGTGCATCAGGACAGGGTGGTCCTGCACCCCGTTCCCTCTTTTCTACCGAGGGTAATCTCTCCTTTCCACCTCAATCAGGATATCTCTCTTCCGTCCTTTTGCCCAAACCCAGTTCTCAAGGTTGAGAAGGCTCTCCACACTCTGGATTTGGTTAGGGCTCTGAGGGTGTACTTGTCTCGCACAGCTCCTCTCCGTCGGACGGACTCCCTTTTCATTCTCACGGCCGGACGCGGCAAGGGCTCTTCCGCTTCCAAGGCCACAATTGCCCGTTGGATTAGGTCGGCTATCTTGGAGGCCTATTCGGCCTCGCACAACGTCGCCCCCAGCGGGTCTCAAGGCGCATTCCACCAGGGCTGTGGGCGCCTCCTGGGCTTTGCGGCTCCAAGCCTCGGCCCAACAGGTGTGTCAGGCTGCCACTTGGTCAAGCCTCCACACGTTCTCAAAGCATTACCAGGTACATGTTCATGCCTCAGCGGATGCAGGTCTGGGCAGACGCCTTCTCCAGGCGGCTGTTGCCCACCTGTAAATGTCTGAGTTGCCTTTCAGGGTGCAGTGGTTTTTTCCCACCCAGGGACTGCTTTTGGACGTCCCACTGTCAGGGTCTCCCAGATTTGGACGACAAGAAAAAAGAGAATTTTGTTTACTTACCGTAAATTCTTTTTTCTTTAGTCCTTAAATCTGGGAGACCCAGCACCCTCCCCTTTATTTTTGCCCTTCGGGCGTACCTGTGGCTCTTTTAAGCACATAATCTCTGTTGCCATGGTTCTGGCCTTATACCTTTCCTGTTCGGCCCGTTGGCCGGGAATTTGGTTTACAGTGCAATGTTTTCCTCCTACTGCTCATATACCAAACTGACAGTATTCCTGTAGAGGGCGTATATGCTGCAGGGGAGAAGGAGGAGTAAATCTCTTCTATATTTGGTGTGACCTCCAGGGGGCAGCATATAACACCCACTGTCAGGGTCTCCCAGATTTAAGGACTAAAGAAAAAAGAATTTACGGTAAGTAAACAAAATTCTCTTTTTTTCAACAGTATTTACACAAGAAAATCCCATGACAGACAATATGATCAGTGATGACAAAAACTGTCAATTAAATGTCACCAGCTTAACCCAGCAGGAAGTACGGCATCATCTAAAAATCACTAAAATTGACAAATCCTCGGGCCCGGATGGGATACACCCCAGAGTGCTGCAGGAATTAAGTACTGTCATAGATAGACCATTATTTTTAATCTTTAATGATTCCATAATAACAGGGTCTGTACCACAGGACTAGCGTATAGCAAATGTGGTGCCAATATTCAAAAAGGGAACAAAAACTGAACTTGGAAATTATAGGCCAGTAAGCTTAACCTTTACTTTGGGTAAAATCCTAGAGGGTTTTCTAAGAGATGCTATACTGGAGTATCTGAAGAAAAATAACCTCATGACCCAATATCAACATGGTTTTACGAGGGACCATTCCTGTCAAACTAATCTGATAAGCTTTTATGAAGAAGTAAGTTCTGGACTGGACCAAAGAAATGCAGTGGATGTGGTGTATATGGACTTTTCAAAAGCTTTTGATACGGTGCCACACAAAAGGTTGATACATAAAAATGAGAGCAATGGGGATAGGGGAAAATGTGTAAGTGGGTTAAGAACTGGCTTAGTGATAGGAAACAAAGGGTGGTCATTAATGGAACACACTCAGAATGGGTAACAGTTAACAGTGGGGTACCACAGGGGTCAGTGTTGGGCCCACTTCTTTTTAATATATTTATTAATGACCTTGTAGGGGGCATACAGAGTAGAATCTCAATATTTGCAGATGACCCTAAACTCTGCAGGGTAATTAATACAGAGGAGGACCATTTTATATTACAGGAGGATTTATGTAAACTTGAAGCTTGGGCTGATAAATGGCAAATGAGCTTTAATGGGGATAAATGTAAGGTCATGCACTTGGGCAGAGGAAACAAAAGGTATAATTATGTGCTTAATTGTAAAACACTGAGCAAAACTGTCGCTGAAAAAGACCTGGGTGTATGGGTAGATGACAAACTCACATTTAGTGGCCAGTGTCAGGCAGCTGCTGCAAAGGCAAATAAAATAATGGGATGCATTAAAAGAGGCATAGATGCTCATGAGGAGAACATAATTTTACCTCTATACAAGTCACTAGTGCGACCACACTTAGAATACTGTGTACAATTCTGGTCTCCGGTGTATAAGAAAGACATAGCTCCGCTTCGGTCCCTCCTGACAGCGGGCCATAATGCTTCCGGGGGGCCTCGCCAAGTTGTACGCGGGCCTCCTGGATGAGGGGACACCCATGGCTCCGTCATACAGGAAGAGGTGGGAAGAGGAATTAGGGTTTACGGCAGATGAGGAGGATTGGGACAATGCTGTGCAGGTTCTGTCCAGGGCGACTAAATGTATAAACCATCTCGAACAACTTAAGAAGTTACACTTACGATGGTACCTTCCCCCGGTGAGAGTCGCGGCTTTTGGCGCCGGATCGTCCCCTCTGTGCTGGAGGCTGTGTGGTCAGAGGGGAACACTGGCTCATATATGGTGGAACTGCCCACGGGTGACACAATTTTGGGCCCTAGTGGAGGGGCTGTTGAGGTCCCTAATGGAGGTGTTTGTTCCCCTCACGCCACAAATGGCTCTCTTGCATATAGGTCTGATGGGTCTTCCACCGGTACCCCGCCGCCTGGTGGCCTCCTTCGTTCTGATTGCAGCGAGGTTTTGCGTTGCGTCTAACTGGCGCTCTGCTTCACCTCCGGGGATGGCTGATCTTACTGCCAGACTAAATCTCATGTTCACCCATGAATACTTCCTGGCTATGGAATCCGGACATAGGAGATATGTCCGGGAAGCATGGGAGTGTTGGGCTTCCCACCCTTTGGCGATTCCTGTCCCTGTAGACACGGGGACTGGACTGAGATGAGATTTATCCTAAATCCTTTTCTTCCTCCTCTTCTTTTTTTTTTTTTTTTTTATCACTTTCTTACTTATCTTCATCTCTTCTATCCCCTTCCCCCTTCCTGATACTTATGCCTATATGTTTGTAAGTTTAATTGTTAATGCTTCCCGGTGTGCGTACTGGTGGTCGCTGGTGCGGAAAACTGAGGGATGTATTTGTTATTTTCTCTTTTATTTGTGTATGTGAGAAACATAAAACTTTTCTTTTCTCAATAAAAACAATTATGACAAAAAAAGAAAGACATACCTGAACTAGAGCGGGTCCAGAGAAGAGCAACCAAGGTTATTAGAGGACTGAGGGGTCTGCAATACCAAGACAGGTTATTACACTTGGGGTTATTTAGCTTGGAAAAACGAAGGCTTTTAGGGGTGATCTTATAATAATGTATAAATATATGAGGGGACAGTACAGAGACCTTTCTAATGATCTCTTTACTCTTAGGCCTGAGACTGGGACAAGGGGGCATCCTCTACGTCTGGAGGAAAGAAGGTTTAATCATAATCACAGACGCGGATTCTTTACTGTAAGAGCAGTGAGACTATGGAACTCTCTGCCACATGATGTTGTAATGAGTGACTCACTACTAACATTTAGGAAGGGCCTGGATGCCTTTCTTGAAAACTATAATATTACTAGTTATATATACTAGATCCTTTGATAGGACGTTGATCCAGGGAATTAGTCTGATTGCCATATCTGGAGTCGGGAAGGAATTTTTTCCCCCAATGTGGAGCTAGTGTTGCCACATGTGGTTTTTTTTGCCTTCCTCTGGATCAACATGTTAGGCTATGGGTTGAACTAGATGGACTAAAAGTCTTCCTTCAACCTTAAAAACTATGTTACTATGTTAGAATACGGAGGAAATAAATCAATAGTGTCTTTCTGCAAATGTTATATGACACACACAGCTCTGCTATATGCCCATAGACATAGATGGCTCTGCTACATGAACATTTAGACACACAGCTGTGCCGCATGCACACCAGAGACACAGCTCTGCTAGATGCACACTACACACACAACGCTATGCTACATGACCATACAGATAAACACACAGCTCTGCTATATGCCCAATACATGCACTTACAGATACAAAACTATGCTACCTGGACACTACTTGCACACTACACACCCGGGTCTGCTACATGTACATACAGATACACACACACACACACACAGCTCTGCTACATGAACATACAAACACACAGCTGTTATATGCACAAGCAAACACACACAGCTCTGCTACATGTACAATACATGCACATACAAACACACAGCTGTTATATGCACATGCAAACACACACAGCTCTGCTACACATACAATGCACGCACATATAGATACAAACACCGCTCTGCTACATGCACATACAAACACACACAGCTCTGCTACATGCACAATACATAAAAATATAAATGCACACAGCTCTATTACATGGACAATACATGCACATACACACACATTGTACATTACCATATCTAGCTGTTTTTGATTAGTGCAGAGCAGGAAAGAGGAGCCACTGGGAGCTGCACGGAGGCTGCAGAAGTCGAGCAGCAGCAATATCTTCCAGGACCTTGATTTCAGTTATGTGACCAGTCACATGACTGGAAGGCCCTTCAGCTTTCTCTCCTGCTGGGTAGGGATCACATAGATCAGTGCAGAGTAGGAGAGAGAGGGAGCAGCTGTCTGTGAGCGGGTCTCCTTACTGCTTCTGCTCACAGGCAGCGAATGGGCCCCCTCACTTCTTCAGAGCCCCGTCACCTGCCTGGGTATGCTGGGCCTGTATAGATTTGTTGGAAAAGATTCAGTATAGCTCTTTATTAATTGAAATCTCTGGAGTTTATAGGAATAATTCCAGTGGGTGGTCCTCCTCAGTGATTGACCGCTATATCTGCATGTTGTCCAAAAATAACTTCGGCACACAGATTGCTGCTAAATAAACTTTTTATTTGATAATTCAATTATTTTCTTTTTTCTGACATTTCGGTCTAACATAGACCTTGATCACAGAAAGAATATCTACATGTAAAAGGTGAAAAAACTCATATCAATGTATATAATGTTTATCAAATATACATACAGTTGAAATTAATACAGAAACAAGAAACCTAAATCCCAGTCAGAGCTTCATCCTGGCTCTATATAAGTCAGACGTATATCAACAATATATATGATATATAACCCAATATTCCCATACACCTCCATTTCTGTGGATACAACAAGAAAAAAAAATATGCAAAAAGGAAAATAAAAGGCAATTTACCTTTATCAAGTTTTTCAGATATAAGCTCTGTTTTTTTTTAAAACAATGATTATAGTGTATCTGGTGACTGAAAGCTATATCTGCATGCACAGTCATACAGAGAAGACTGTCAATAACTGAATCGCTCCGCCCACTGGACTCGTGTACAGACATCAGGCATCTCAATAAATAAGTTTTACTGAAACTTTGTTCACAACAGTGTGCATCAGTCTGATCATTTCCTCCTGCTATATAACATCCTGCTTGTAGATTAGATAGATACCAATGTTAACATATCAGGTTCCCTTTAAGGCCACGTTCCCACAATCTCTTTTTGGTGAGTTTTTTGATGGTGCAGACTTTCTTCAGCGTTTCTGCACCTATTATGTTACTTTCGGTTTTTGTTTGGTTTCTGACTCTGTGTTTTTCATTTCTTATAGATTTGTCATGTTTTAAACCAAGCTGCTTTGTTTTTGATGCTTCCTGGCATTTGGCATTGACAAAACTTTGATATACTTATGTGTGGAGTACGTTTGTTTTTGATGCGTTTTTACAGCATTAAAAGCCCATTGTTGTTACACAGCCTAAGAGTGCCAGAGGGTCATGATACTGATGATGATCATTCTTTATTACAGAAGCGAGCTTTGAAGCTCCAGCAGAAAAAGCAGGAGGAAAACCTAAAGCAAGAACAACAGAGAGAACGAGAACTGGAGAGAGAGAAACAGTTAACGGCTAAACCGGCAAAAAGGACATAATATATAGGGGACCCGTCAGTCTGTCCATCCACTTCTCATAAACTCCAGGAGACCCCGCTGGCTCTTTAGAAGGAAAACTGCTTCTATTATGTTCTATTGTCTTTAAAGAAGAAGAAGAATACCGTATATGATTTCAGACTTTTTTTCTCTTTACCATGTCCTTTTGTTCTTGCTCACCTAGGCTGCACTGCATAGAGGCCCGGCCCGGTACTCCTACAGGACTGCACTCTGTATTATAAAATTCTTGATGTAAAGCTTATTTTTGCAGTTAATTGTTCTCCAGAATCTAAATTTCCACAGGTACAAATCCTAATAGACTGTCTGCATGTGACGACGTTGTTCATATCTTCTGAGCCATAGACTACTTTTCATATATCTGCTATTCACCTCCTCACTTGCAGATTTATTCAGAGGAGAAATGGTGTCAAGGTACAAAGTCTTGTAAAGAAATGAAAATACCCCACTTAATATGACAGACTTCTTTTTTTATTTTAGTTGAATTAAAAATAAAAAAAAAAATATGTTCAAACCTCCAGGAAATTAATGTTTCTGGTGATATCAAGAAGACTATTTTAAATTAATTTGTTCTGATTTCTGGCCAGCACCCAATGCAGAGCAGAAGGTAATGCGAAAACTACTGGCACTTGTGTTCCTCTGCTTGAACACTAGGTGGCACAATTCTTCCTAAAGACATACTATGCGGTATAACTCACCGATTGCAGCCAAATGAAATCAAACAATGCACTTGGCAGGATGTGTTCAGACCCCATTATACACTGCAGACACAGGTGCACAGAACCACCCTCAACCTGCCACATATGGGGGAGGTGGTTTTGCTATGCACGAGATGAATGGCGTCCTATGTGCAGATCATCTCGTGCATAGCAAAACCACCTCCCCCATATGTGGCAGGTTGAGGGTGGTTCTGTGCACCTGTGTCTGCAGTGTATAATGGGGTCTGAACACATCCTGCCAAGTGCATTGTTTGATTTCATTTGGCTGCAATCGGTGAGTTGTCTGAACACTGCCTTATGCTATCTGCTTCTTTATTAGTTTTTTATACTATGCGGTATATTCTGACTTGTGCCTGTCAGATGAATAGAGAGCAATTCATTTAAGTGTCTGAATATTAAGCCTAAAATAAATGTTGATTCACAGTGGCAACATTCCTCTGTGTTTCCAAAAATTTCTTCTGTATATTTTAAAAGATGTATTTAAAATACAGGATTTTAGTTTTGTTTTTGTTTTTTAATTAATGAATTTATAGAGATTGTCCAGTAACTTCATATTAATAGCCTAATATTATAAGATGGGTCATTAATATGAGATCAATGACAGTTGTCATTTCACAGATCAGCTGTTTACCCCTACTACAGCCTCTGAACGTTACATGGAGCTGGCTCTCTGTTCAGTTTTTACATCAAGAATCAACCGGAGCTTATAACGTCTGATCTGTGGCGGTACCAGGGGCCAGACCACCCCTGATCTGATATTGATGACCTATGCTATTTATAGATCATCAATATGGTGTCGCTGGACAACCTCTTTAAATGTGCTACTGACAATGTTACTTTCTGACTAACTAGCTCTGGATTGTCTAAAACAAAGAGCATGTTCTCCTGTTATGTGCACCAAAATTTGTCTCATTGCTCACACACATCCTGAGTGTCACCATTAGACGTTCCTCAGGAAAAATAGCTCTGCGGAAATGTGTTTCCTGCTTCAGATGTGTTGCACCAAGTCATCAACATTTTCAGCAGTCATCTGTACATAGTCAAAAAACTTCTCAGGGTGTTTCCATAGTTCCTTGGTATAAGCAAGAGAAAACACCACGTCTCCCGTCACAAAGTAATGGGGGTCCAATCACTAGCGCCAGTGTCATCTCCATCTCAAACATCTACGTTCCTTTTCTTATTCCAGAGCTGGCAATCGTGCCACTTTAAAAGAGAAATCCATGTTCAAACACAAACCCGAATATGATGGAGCCATTTTTCATCTTGATTTTAAGAACAAAATGTCTGGATTACACCTAGAACGGTGTATATGACATACGCCCACTATAGGTGTGTCATATGTGAAGTTGCAACCCCTGTAAAGCAGTAAGATGTTGCAACTCGTATCCACATTGGAAGGTTTGCAGTAAAGATGATTTATGACTTCACACCCGCACAGACCTGCCAGGATGTGCACACAATAGGCAGATATTATGCACGTCTCATTGTAATAAATTGGACCAGACACGATACCTGCTGCCTGTGCACTTTCTCTATGAGCACATCTCACTCCACAGGCCGCTCCCAGGATTTTACACTTCTGGAGTAAATAGAGACAGACATGGTGGATGAGTGTTTGGTTTCCACTGTCCTCTACATTTTCATATATTTCTATGAAAAAGTGTGTCGGCTGCTCATTACCTTGGTGAGCATTGAGATTGGTTGGCGCCAGCTCGAGCCCCAAACCCACCATCTTAGATCTGTACGGGGACTGCCGTTCTCATCTGCATCAGTACAAGTGTCCCTGATGGGCATCTTGCATCCAGTGGATGAGCTCGGTTAAATCTGACTTGTATCTGCTAAATATTCAGTATGTGGATTAGCACAGAAATTTCTATTATATATACACCGTATATACTCGTGTATAAGCCGAGTTTTTCAGCACAAAAAATGTGCTGAAAAGTCCCCCCTCGGCTTATACACGGGTATATACGGTAATCATCATATATCATATATATGCCCCAGCTGTATACAGAAGCCCCAGCTGTATACAGCCCCCCGTGGTAACCAGGGCCCCCCTTGCTGCACCTGTAAAGGAAGAAGTCAGTATACTTATCGCCGCCGCCGCTCCGCTTCTCGGTCACCGCGCTGCTCCGGGTCTTCATGCTTCCTGTTCCTTCTCGGCGCTCAGGAAATGACGTCATTGTTCGAGCGCCGGAGGAGGAACAGGAAGCATGAAGACCCGGAGCAGCGCGGTGACCGAGAAGCGGAGCGGCGGCGGCGGCAGCGACGGCAGCGATAAGTATACTGACTTCTTCCTTTACAGGTGCAGCAAGGGGGGCCCTGGATACCACGGGGGGGCTGTATACAGCTGGGGCTGCTGTATACAGCTGGGGCCCCTGTATACTACCTATGGGGGGGTCTGTATACCTCTGGGGCTGCTGCTGTATATACCCCCTAGGGCTGCTGCTGTATATACCCCCTAGGGCTGCTGCTGTATATACCCCCTGGGCTGCTGCTGTATATACCCCTGGGACTGCTGCTGTATACTACTACTGGGGCTGCTGTATACTACCACTGGGGCTTCTGTATACTACCACTGGGGCTGCTGTATACTACTACTGGGGCTGCTGTATACTACTACTGGGGCTGCTGTATACTACTACTGGGGCTGCTGTATACTACCACTGGGGCTGCTGTATACTACACTGGGGCTGCTGTATACTACTACTGGGGCTGCTGTATACTACCACTGGGCTTCTGTATACTACCACTGGGGCTTCTGTATACTACCACTGGGGCTGCTGTATATACCTCTGGGGCTGCTGTATATACTCTGGGCTGCTGTATACTACCACTGGGCTGCTGTATATATCTCTGGGCTGCTGTATACTACCACTGGGGCTGCTGCTGTATATACCACTGGGGAGGCTGCTGTAACACTGCTGGGGCCTGTATGTACCACTGGGGAGGCTGCTTTATACCACATTTCTGGGGGCTGTATACTACCACTGGGGAGGCCTGTACACCACTGCGGGGGCCTGTATACCACACTGCTGGGGGCTGTATACCTGTGCTGGGGTCCACCCTCGGCTTATACACGAGTCAATAGGTTTTCCCAGATTTTGGGGGCAAAAGTAGGGGGGTCGGCTTATACACGGGTCGGCTTATACACGAGTATATACGGTATATATATATATATATATATAATATAATATGGAACAGGGGCGAACTCTGGATGGGACACTCCTGTGAAGCTATTTGAAATAACGAAAACCCAAGAGAACAAGAGTCAAAGCTTCAATTTATGCAATTAAGGTGCCAGTTTATTTCATACACCGTAGGAAAGCTCAGGGAAAGTGACGGTACTAGGTGACTGATGCCACCATGGATGCATGCAGTTAGGAGAGTTGTTAGAGACTCCTACAAATCTCATGTTCAAAAATTGACAGCATTACAGAAATAAACAGATAAAAATGCACACAGAAATAGCATAAAAAATAATATTAAAAGGAGTATCTGGACCAAAGATTGTGTCCTTACAGAGTAATCCACAAATAGATACAGAGGAACCTCATGCTTAAATCATAGTATAAATGGTCACATTAGTCACAGAGATACAAATGCATGTGCATCCTATCATAGAAAGGCTGTCATGGTTGCATACAATCTTTGGTTCAGATACTCCTTTTTAATGTTATTTTTGCTGCTGGCATTGGTCACCTAGTACCAGCACCTGCCCTGAGCTTTCTTAGGCTATGTGCACATTGGACGGTTCTGCATCTTTGCAGACCGTCAGAAAACCTGAGCAGTGTCCCTCGTTTTGTTAGCGATTTTCTAGCGATTTTCAGCATTTTCTCAGCGACTGGTTTTTGTGCTAGACACGCTGGAAAAACGCTAAAAAGAAGTCACATGCTCTATTCTTGACAACCGGTGAATAACCGGTGAAAAAAGTGGAAAGGAGAAAGAAAAAAAAAAAGTTCTAATGTGCACAGCGTTTTCTGAAATCCATTGCCTAGCATGTTAATCCAACCGGTGGTTAGGATTAACATAAAATTAACATAAAACTCAGCGGAAAACGCTGGCGGAAAACACTAAAAAACAGCTAACAAAACTCCCAGTGTGCACATACCCTTATGGTGTATGGAATAAATCAGCACCTTAATTGCATAAATTGAAGCTTTGACTCTTTTCTTCTCTTGGATTCAGCATGTGGAGTCCAACTCTCCTAACATAAACGACTCTCAATGTCTTTGATAGGAAAGTTAAAGAGGTTGTAAAAAATAAATACTCTTTATATAGCGCCAACATATTCCGCAGCACTTTACAGTTTTGGAAAACACAGTAATTAAAAAGCAAAAAATAATGACAAGCCTGCTCACAAGAGCTTACAATCTAAAATATGGTGGGGGTGACACAAAGTACAGGGGCTTATTTACAATCATGGACCAGCCATTTTGAGGTTATGGAATAGATGAGAGTGGCGTAAGTGGCCACCAGCCAATCTGTAAAGCTTTTGGGCCTGATAGAGTTAAATAGTTATGTTCAAGGAAGTAGTGGATAATCTACGATTGAATGATTGATTAGGGAGAATGATAGGCGGTCCTAAAAAGATGTGTTTTTAGTGAGCGCCTGAAGCTAAGTAAGTTGTGTGTAGTCCTAATTTCTTGGGGCATTCCAGAGAGTTGGTGCAGCTCCGGAAAAGTCTTGGAGCTGGGAAGTGGAGGTTCGGATTAGTGCAGATGTTAGTCTAATGTCACTCCCAGAGCGAAAAGAATGGTGGGGGTGATAGACAGAGATGAGGGTAGAGCGGTAGGGAGGTGCTGCACCATGAAGAGCTTTGTGGGTGAGAACAAGAAATTTGAATTTGATCCTATAGTGTATGGGCAGCCAATGCAATGACTGGCACAGAGTGGAAGCATCCGAGTAACAGTTAGCTAGATAGATGACCCTGGCTGCTGCATTAAGGATGGACTCGAGAGGGGAGAGTCTAGTGAGGAGGAAGCCAATTAATAGAGAGTTGCAAAAATCAAGGCGGGAGTGGATCAGGTCCACTGTGATGGTTTTAGTTGTTTCCAAGGTGAGAAACTGGCGAATTGTTCCATGTACTGGCGAATCATGGAGATGTTCTTCAGTTGCAGGCAACAAGAACAGGTGAGATTGTATATAGGAAGTGAATGAAAGATCAGCATCAAATGTAACAGCCAGACATCGAGCCTGGTGCCTACATGTTATCGTAGTGACGTCCACCAAGAGGGAGATGTCAGATTTAGGGAGGTTAGTGGAGGGCAGGACCATAAGTTTAGTTTTGGAAAGGTTGCGTTTCAGGTATAGAGTGGACATGATATTGGAGACTTCGGTTGGACGGTCACTGGTGTTTTATAATACAGAATTGATTGTAAAACAGTAGCACACCTCCCCAAGGGTTGTGTTCGATTTATTTAGGAACCATATTTCTCTAGTCACCTTCCACGACAGCATAGGAGGTAGCCTCGCCACGCCCTAATTGGGACAGGAAGCAGAAGAGGTTAAAAGGACCCTCCCACCTCCCACTAGCCAGTGTCTTTCCTGTCCCCATGGGGCATGGAGAGGTTTTTATCCTGTGCTGTGGGGCCGGCGACTGCAGCATACCTGATGTTTAGCCGGGCAGCGTTGGTCGGTGCTACGGCTCTCCTCCTCCGGCTGCTCCTACCGCATGTTTTTCGCGGTAGGACCGGGCAGCGTTGGTCGGGCTTCCGCTCCTCCTCCTGCTGCTCCCACGTATGTGGGACTGCTGCCATGGCTCTCCGGATCCCCTCGGGGTGAAGCGGGCTGTGGGCTCCCTGGCCGGCGACCTCCCCTGTTCCGGAGCCCGCCGGCCGCTTCCCGCGCTTTCTTACTGTTCCAGTGCGACCGGAAGTGACGCTGGTGGGCGGGACTTCCGGTCACACGCTCCCCGGCGGGAGCGTAGCGCTTCCGGGTTCCAGTGACGGGACCTGGCGATCAGCATGCGGCCACGCCACCACTGCAGGTGGCCTGGCCAGGACCCGGTGCGGGAAGCGGGGAACTCGTTACAGACACTGGGGGGCAGGCCTTTCTTTAGGAAGGCTGCCCTGAAGACTTCTGAGCCACGGTAAGGTATTGTCCTATGTGTGCTACTGAGTCTTCTCCTGCAGCTGCAGTGCCAGTGTTTCCCCTGCCACAGTGTATGTCTGATGGAGTGTGTGGGGGGGTCCTCTCTTCTGCCTATGGGCAGTTGTTATTGTTGGTCCCCTTAACTGTGCTTTGGTTCAGGGGACGAGTATGGCATCAGACCCCCTCTGGGAGGGCCGTTAATGCCTGTTGTCCTGGTTGGGCTTCACACCCTAGCCTAGTGTATGGCATGAGATCCCGGGTTTTCCTGGAGATTCAGGCTTCCCTTTCCTCATTCTCTCTGGCAGCTCCTTTTGGGGATGCTCCTGGGAGAGGGAAGGTCAGGTTTGGGCTGCTGTCGCTCCATCTTCCAGTGCCACTGAACTGAGTAGGTTCCTCTTCTACTTGGAGGAACTTGGGCTAGGGCCGGTCAGAGCTCTATGGGAAAGTTCTACCATCCGGGGATATTGGCGGCTTTGGAGCTGCCAGCCCAGTCCGCTTTCCAGTCCATTCTACCATCGTTCAGGATTGGAGCTTTCCTGAGAATTCCTTCAGGGGGTGATCCCAGTAGTTGGTTTCTCTCGTGGCATCTCTGATTCACGGGGTCCCCGGGGGGGGTGCAGGTCGGCATGTAGCTAACAAGACTGCGCTCCCCTTTGAGGCTGCCTCCCACCTGGGCCAGATGGGCTGCATGGTTGTGGGCCTTCTGCCTTTGTCAGTGGACGATGGTCAACTGGGCTCCCTTCAGGGGCTCCCTAAGGTGGAAGCTCCTTGTCTTCCTTCCCTTTCTCCGGTGAGCTTCCTGGGGTCTTGCAGATGCCTGGGTCCGTCTGACACCCTGTATCTCTGTCTATCCGTCTCCACCTGACGGATTTTGGGGCTGACTTTGAGGAGTGCCTTAATGAGACTCTGCTCTCTACCCTTCATTGGGTTCTTGGTGTTTGGACCTGGCCTTGTTGCCTTTATGGACCAGGCAACTTGAGCGCAGGGCTCTTCCGGTGCGGCCTACTAGTTGGTGGTCCCTTTGGCACTCGGTACCTCGGACCTCCTAGCCAGGGGTTCCTGGGCGGGGGAGTTCCCTTGTAGGCCTTGGACTAGTTGTCCTCGTGCCTTGTCCGCTGCAGCTGCTGTACTCTGCCTCTCAGTGGCTCGGTGGGGGAAGGGGTAACGGGGCGAACTCAGCCTTTCTTTCCCGGTCCTGTGTTTGAGCCTCCTACCCAAGGCACCACGGGCTCTAGTGATATATTCATATTTCCCAGGAGGCATTACGCCTCGGAATTCTCTGTGTTGGGCATTTTCGCCTGCTGGCCGCAGTGGGTTCTTGGACTGGTCTCCCTGAGATCAGTAAATGCTTTGTGGTGTTCTCCCCCAGTGGCTGACTTCGCCGCTTGCCGGGGGTTCTGAGGGTCTTTCCGAAGACCTCCTCATCGTGTTCGAGTTGCCTCCTCCGCCTGCTCTCCGGGTTCCTACCCTGCCCTCTCAGGGTACTTAGGTTCTTTTGTACTCCGGAGTTCAGGATCTCCTTCGCCCGACGGTCTTCTCGTCTGTCCAGGCTGTGAGGAGGGGTGGGGGCTTTCCCGACTCTTCTTGGTCGAACTAGCCCTCTGGAGGGGCTTGTGTCATCGTCGGCTTCCAACGCCTCCCCCTTCATGGGGGCAGGGCTACGCCACCAGATGGCTCCACTCTACTGGACTGACGCATACTGCGGGTGCCCATTCTCCCTCACCCCCAGATGCTCCTCAGGTTCACAATCCTGTACAGAGGTACAGTCCTCCGCTTTCTTTTCATGGGGGTTCTCCTCGGCTCCGGGGTTTCTCGATCATTATGGCGGAGGTCGTTGCTTTCCTATTGGATTGCAGCCTCTGTCTGGGTGCTATGTCTGGGCTGTTTCCTTCTTCTTGCTCCTTCTCCTCTGTCGTCCGGGTGCAGGGTGGTGGAATCTCTGCTGCGCTTCTGCGCAGTCGGGCGTCTCCCTCCTTTCGGGCGACGGTCGGCTCTGGGATCATTGACGTTCTCCATCCTGCCTGTCAGGTGGGCTCAGGCTCACTCAGGTTCATCTGGACCATGTCTTGTCCTGTTGGGGCAGTCTGCCGTCCTCTGAATCCCCGGGTTCGTCTCCCAGGGATGCCTCCTCATCCCTCCTCTGGTAGTTGAATCCAACTGCCTGCTTTTAGGGGTGGCCTGGGTTTTGACTCCCCTGGTGGTTTTTCCTCTGGATGCCAACCTAGGTGGGGGGGGGGCGGGGGTCGCCCACTCCAAGGAGTCTGGGGTCTCATCTTCATTCGCGGTCCTCTATTCGCTGGGAACTGAGAGTGGTACTTGAGGTCCTGTTTTTGCTGTTCGTGTTCCTTTCCGGGGATGGGCCATTCTAGCGAGTGGCTGCTGTGGCAGCACCCATGGAGCAGTGAATCCCCTGCCCTGTGCCCCATTCCCCCAGCTGTGGCTGTGGGTTCAGTTCCTAAGCTGTATTATCATCCGAGTCATAATCTATGGATGACAATTGCTGGCTACAGGCTCTCCCCCTAGCGGGCCCCGTTCCCTGGCAACTGTGGGCCACTTGCCATTGGGCGATGCTGTTTGTATTCGTCCGACCGCATTCCTCTTCTTCCTTCTGTAGTCCGCCTGATAGGATCCCTGCCCCTTCAGGCTGGGTTTTCAGCCTCCGGGAGGTCCTCCCGGGAAGGGGGAGCCTGGTCCAAGCGGTGTTCTGCTCCCTGGTCGCCAGTTGGGATGCCCGGAGCTCGTCCTTTTTGCTTCCCGGGCGATTCATACTGTAGCAGCCTATGTCTCCCTGCAGCTCGAGTTGAGGCCTGGTGGGGGATGGACCTCTTTCTCCCAGACTGAGGTTTTTTCTTATTGCTTCTGGCTTCCTGTCCCCCTTCTCCCTTCTCGTGAGATTCCTGGGGAGGGTCTGGTAAGGAGTCCTCTCTGTTCTGAGGGCCCCTCTATGGGCGAGGTGGTATTGGTTCATCCTGCTCATGGCGCTCTAGGTCAGTGGACCAGTCCTTTTGCATTCGGACCTCGGCTTGCTATCTCGTGGTCTTCTGTTCCTTTCGGATGCTCGGCAGCTCGACTTAGCTGCAGGGTTTCTGAGGGCCAGGGCTGAGGCCTCTGGGCCTGTCGGCCGAGTTGGTGGCCTCCTTGCGGACATTCCGCATTCCGGTCACTTCGGCATTTTGTCATGCGGGTGTGAAGTGTTTTTTTTTCTCCTAAATGTGGTCAGGGCCGGCGTCTTTGATCCGGCACATGCCGGGTTCGGCGTTTGGTTCTAGGTTTGCCACGGATTTGGCGGGGTCCTCATTGTTGGCCTGACTGGCTTTTTCGCCCTTCCTTTGGACTTCTGTCCTCCTGTGATATCCATTGTTGTCGACCGGGTTGGCGTTTCTGCTGGCGGTTGCTTCTGGCCTATGTGTTGGGGGGGCTTCAGGCTTTCTCTAGCCAGGACCCGTCGCTGTCTGTCCTGGATGACTGCTTTGTCCTTCACCTGGACCCTTCGTTTCTTCCCGAGTTCTTCTTGGCATTCATTCGCTCCCAGTGGATGTTTCTTCCTTCCCTTTGTCAACTTCCGCGGACTCCGTTGGTGGTGAACTTTCTTTATTTTTCTGTCCATGGTGCAGTGCTCTGGAGTGTGGGCGCCCTGACGTGTGGCTCTATATGTTGGCCGGCCTTTTGGTCGTCATACGGGCGAGGCAATGGCTCTACGTTCTTTTGCCCCCTGGTTTCGGAATGTCTTTCCGGACTCCTTCCTTTCCCAGCTGTTCCTGCTCGTTTCTCCAGTTTTCCCTCTGTCTCCTGGGCGGAAAGGGGCTGGGGCTTCTCCGGAGCAGTTTGCTAGGCTGCTTCCTGGGGTTCATTGCATGCTTCCCGAAGTTTTACTGTCTGGCCCTGGCTTCCCCTGGGGCTTTGGCTTTTGGCAGGATAGTCCTGCAGGCTGTAGTCCCACCCTAAGTATTAGTTCGTTGGTATCCCTCCTATGCTGTCGTGGAAGGTGACTAGAGAAAATAGAATTATTCTTACCGTTAATTCGGTTTCTAGGAACCTTCCACGACAGCACTTATTTCCCTCCCTATGTTCCTCGATTTTTCCTGGAATGTATTACTGTTATTATTGCTCTCAGGCTATGGTTCTTTGTAAGACACTGGCTAGTGGGAGGTGGGAGGGTCCTTTTAACCTCTTCTGCTTCCTGTCCCAATTAGGGCGTGGCGAGGCTACCTCCTATGCTGTCGTGGAAGGTTCCTAGAAACCGAATTAACGGTAAGAATAATTCTATTTTTGCATTTCATAAAATGCACCGGATTATAAAATGAACCCCAAATATGGGGCGGTGGTCTCGGGTAAATTTCGGAGGTGCTTCCGGGAAATAGCACTGAATGCGGCACATGCACAGACTGAGGTTCAGCTCAATGATGATCTGAGAACCTAATATGTGAACGCGTCGCCTTCTAGCACCATTTTCCTTAAGCCTGCTGCTGGGAGATCAATGGCATCCGAAGCGGTGCATGTGCAGTGTGAGATCTGTGCTCCACTGAGATCTCAATCAGTGGATGTGCTGTATCGGATGCCATTTCCCTGAAGCCTACACTGCTGACATTTACCAGAGACCACCACCGGGATGGCACCTGCCACGCACCGCCGGGACAGCTCATGCCTCACACCACTGGGATGCCCCTCCCAGCCCAGGGCCTGCAGCATTGCCAGACTACTGCTACTGTCTGCAGCTTCCATGCAGTGGTGACCTTGCCTCATGTGACCCCATTCCATCATGTGCACCCCTGCGGTATCCTACAACCAGATTATAAAACCCAGCCCTCCATTTTCTTCCCAAATTTTGGGGAGGAAAAGTGTATATTCAGCAAAATTTGTTAAATGGTGCCGAGCTGCAATACTACGGAGAACCTGTGGAAAGCTGTGGCGCTGTTTCTGGAAGAGTAAAACCATAAATTCTAATTCTGTGCAACTGTTTTATGGTAATTTCCCCCTAAATTTTCCTCAACCTTGTAGGTTAACAGCTCCATGCTTAATACAAGACACTGTATAGAACTTATAATCCAAGCACTCGCACAGTTTTTTGGATGCGATAAAGTGATTTTATTTCAAACAAGATGAAAACATGATGACTAGTAGGTCAACAGTTCGGCCTAATACAGGCCTTGATCACAACGTCACTATAGATAAAACAAGAAAAAAAAACTTTTTTAGAATGTGATTTTGTGAAGTATATACAAGTGTAAAAAAACCTAATATATACAGATTTGTACAACATATACAATTAGAACCAGTGTCATCTCCCAGATATAATTATATGTACATAAGTAACTGGTAGTCAAAGATGGTGGGAAAAAAAGGAACAAAAATCGTAAGAGAGGGAGAGGTTTGAAGGGGATGGTAGGATAGAGGAATAGAGTATGCTGACCTATTACCTGCTGTTGTTGATAATAGAGGGAGATATACCAGAAGGGGAGGATGAAATGTGGAGGTATATCCGGCTTGACCTATAATGAAAATAGATATAAATCCCCTAATATCTAGATGCTATATAGTATAGATTTTGTTACTAGGGGTACCTGGATCCTGGCTGTATATGGTCTCAAAGGACCTTGCTAAGGTCAAAATGTTCACATTGAATAAGTAGCTCCAAAAGTTCTGGTGTTGGATAAATGGTTGAAGATTTAGCCTTGTATATGGTCCCAGAGGAAGGGTCACAGGTTATGCCTAAAATACAATGTTGTTATTAATGAGCACTAAGGTATGGTGAGGTATTATAAAGTTATTGGTAAGTGGATAATTACCTGTTAGCCCACTGGTGTTATCCCTAGTATAGCCCTCTATTATGTTATGGATAGTCCTCTTACAGGATAAGTAAGATGAGCTGGTAGTCTCACTGAGTAAAGAATAAATAAATATATAAGTGTGAAGGAGAGGTACTTAGCTTGTGATGCATCATAGGTGGTGCAGGAAGCGCTGCTTACAGAAGTGGTCTGTTAAGGCCACTTCACACACACAGATATCTGAGTCCAATATCTGAACAGATCTCTGGTTGCAGTGAAATCATGGATACATTACTCCATGTTGTACACAGCCACAAAATGGAGCAATGTATCCATGATTTCACTGCAACCAGAGATCTGTTCAGATATTGGACTCAGATATCTGTGTGTGTGAAGTAGCCTTTAGAGCCAGCACTGTCCGTGCCTTGGCTGTGAATGACCCATTGCCTCTGTGACCGCTGTGTTTTATGAGCACAGCTGGCCATATGACCGGAAGTAACGCACAATCGGGCGGACATGCGCAGTAGCGCAGGCGTCGTAACCGGAAGTGACGTTACGATGTATTGTTATGAGTGTTGTCACGGCAATGCACCGTGTACATTGCTCATATGGGCATCAAAATAAAGTGGTGTTGTAGTGGTATACCTCCTTATGGAGTATCAAAGTCTGTCATCTTACTCATAAGTAGTTATAAGCAATATCTAAATGTCCAAGTGTTTGGTTGGTTATAGCTATGTGGTAACAGGCACCAGTAGCAGGGTAAATAGGACGCTAAAATTGTCACATAGAGATAGAATATATCAGAATGAGATATGTAGTAATAGTACATTGTTTATTTAGTATATATGATATATGAACATAGCAAGTTCATCATAGGTATCTCGATGAAAACAATTTAATATGACAAGTATTTAGCATACACAATACAGGTCACAGGTTATAATGCTACTGGAATCCAAACAAACTTAACTACTCATAGTTCTGAGGATAAAAGAAAAATAAATGAGAAAGGAAACTTGGAAAAGGGGACACTATGGTATCTTACCAAGCCGAGTGGTGAGGTAGAAGACAAATTGCGACTATGTTTGAATCTAGAGGAAAAAACGAATCTAGGTTAGCCATTCTATTTCTCTATTTCAAGGGAACCTGTCACCTGATTTTAAGCTCCTACACTATCTCTAGCTGTCCCTACACCTTCCTAGCAGCTCCCTATCTATCCCTTTCTTATCTAAAGTGTCCCTATTAAACATGTGTAAATGAAGTATAAACTTACTGCAGTCCCCGAGGTTGGGGGACTGGGTAGGCATGGCCACGCTGCCATCAGCACACCTTTGTGGTGTAATACACGCCCCGCTGGGCGGCATTATTCTGTGTCCTCTCTGCCCTCTTATTTGGAATCTCCCGCCCTCTTTGTAGTTCTAAGCACCAGCCGGACGTCACATCCAGCGCGGTGCATTATGGGGCCGGTCACGTGATCGGCCCTAGTGCATTATAGGTCCGATGACGTGATCGGCCCGGCTCCGCGCATGCGCAATGCGCTTATTGAAGACTCGAACTCTGTACAGAATAACTGAAGCGCTTAGCGGTGGAGGTGCTCAGCAACCCAACCGCTCGCATCAAGTGCTAGGCCACGCCCCACATTGTATGATTTTTATATAACTATTTAGCATTTTATTGCATGAAATAATTATTTAATACAATAGAAAAACAGAACTTAATATTTTGAGAAGACCGCAAGGACACAAGTTAGACATCATAAATCATAACATGGGCATGCAACGTCCAGCAATTATGAGAACCAAGAGCAAAAAAGTGCTCTACTGTCCAATCAAAACACAACCAAGAGGAGTCCACACAAGTGTTCTTAAATGCAAAAAGTGTGTTTATTTTTTACATCGTGAACATAAAATTGTACAGCTCTTGGAAAAAGTTGAAATAAAGTGAAAAAAGACCAAGGGAAGTACACATGGGGAAGACACAACCATACAGGGAGAAAAAGTACACACTCGTCATAAAGAGCACAGAAAGTAATGCAGCAAGGATCACCGAAAGTGATTTCCCTATAGACCTTCTTCCCGATTCCTCACCTCCCTGTGGTCGAATCTACCCTCTGTTCCAGGCAGAAACCCAAGCCATGTCCGAAGGAAAATCTGACTAGGGGATTTATCCAGAAAGCCTCCTCTCCGACCAGAGCTGAGTTCTCCTTTGTGAAGACAAAGCATTGTACTTGTCAGCTATGAAGAGATTATAGAGGTCTCAAATCACGGTAAAAGACAAGTATGCACTGCTACTCATACCAGAGTTGTTCAACCGTCTTCGAGATTCCTAAATCTTCTCTAAAGTCAAACTCCGTGGTGCCTTCAACTTGGTCTGGATACGCTCAGGTGATGAATGGAAGACCATCTTTAACACCCATGATGGTCACTACGAGTACCAGATAATGCCATTTGGGCTTAGCAACGCCTAAGCGGTCTTCCAGGAATTTGTGAATGACATCTTTCGTGACCTTCTCTACTCATGCGTAGTCGTGTACCTGGATAGCAATCTGGTGTTCTCCACTGACCTGCCTACACACAGGAGAAATGTTCGTCAGGTTCTGCAGAGGCTGAGGGAGAATCACACAAGTTTGAAAAGTGCCTCTTTGAATGAACCTCCCTTCCTTTCGTGGGCTACATAATCTCAGACACCGGTCTAAAAATGGATTAGGGGAAGGTGTTGGCCTTTCTCAAGTGGCATCTTCCAGACCCCTTTCCCATTCCTGTGTCTGTATATCCCGTACCTGTGTCCGCTAACCTGTTCCTCTGTCCTAATACCCTGCCTGTACCTGTTGTGCCGCTACACTTGTTGCATCTGCCTGAACCAGCTGTGCCATAATAGCCGCTGCACTTGCCTGTATCAGTTGTGCCACCGTACCGTTTGCACTTTATTGCATGGCATCTGCTGCCCTGCAGCACCTATACACCAGAGACTTTGCCAGACTGTTGTAGTCCGACCCCTGAAGTCATCTGTCGTGGTACTGAGAGCCCCTGGGGTTGCACCTGGGGCAACCTATCACCGTAAGCCTAACCTCTCCATTTGATGCTCTAGTGAAGAATCAGTAGTTTTTCAGGTTCGCTCCTCCAGGTGGTGATCGGTGTTTCAGTCCAGTGGGTCCACTCCCAGAAGCTCGCCCCTGCGAGTGTTAAAATATTTGGAAAAGTTGTTTGTTTGCAATTACAGAGTGCATACGGTTGCTGCAGTTCTTGGCCAAGTTTGCACACACTGCATCAGGGATTTTGGCCCACGTCTTCATACAGATCTTCTCCAGATTTGTCAGGTTTCGGGGCTGTCACTGGGTATCGTTGAGTTTCAGCTCCCTCCAAAGATTTTTTATTGGGTTCAGAGACTGGCTAGGCCACTGCAGGACCTTGAAATACTTCTTACAGAGCCACTTTCTGACTGTGTGTTTCAGGTAATTGCCATGCTGGAAGACCTAGCCATGATCCATCTTCAATGCTCTTAATGAGAGAAGAAGTGACTCACCGTTGCCGAGTTCTCAGATCCCAGGCGCTGCTTCACTGTCACGGTTCCGTGCCTGAGTCTGTGGGGCCCGGTGGTCAAATGGACGGGTTAGGTAAATGTGGAATAAAAGTCTTACTTGTTTCGTGACGCCACCTGTGGGTGTCCGGTGATGGCACCGGCACTGCTTGGGCCTCCGGGGTATGTGTGGCAGCTAGATGGGATGCTCCCCACAGGATGAGCAGTAGTCCACGGGGCCAGGAGCTGCACTGAATGGAATACGACAGCTCGGGTAGTTTAGTATTAATCCGGAATGAATGTACGGACACATAAAGTCTTTTCGGTACCTTTTACTGGTGTTGACAGGTACACTCGACCAGGGGATGAAGTAGACACTTCTGGATGTTCCACAGCAAGCAGTGGTATAGGCTTCCTGGTATACGTAGCTTCTAGTGGGTCCAGTGGATGTGAAATCCAACCAAACCAGAGTTGCACTTCTTAGTGAGACGGGTTACACCTGAGTTTGCTGCACTGAGGGCACTATAAAGGGGTCTGCGGGGTCCCTGTTTCTCTTATGGCCCCTGGTCCTATTCTTGGTCAGTTTAGTGTCTCTTACTCGCTCTCCTAAGGGCTGGACTCCTCCTGAGTGTTCTGGGCTTTTGCTGTAGCTCTATATGCTGGCAGCATCGGAATCCAGTGTCCGGGTTTACTAAAGGGCTGTAGATTCAGATTCCCTTTCCTAGTTCCCTGCTTCTCCACTTGTATCTGACCCTTTCCCTAGGGTGTGCACAGTGGTCAGTCGTCCCTGGTCCTGGGCCTGGATCTCTCCCAGCGACCAGTTCCTCCGTCTCCTCTCTCTTCCTTCACACACTAGACTGAACTGAAACTAACTCATGGGACTAACTAACTCCTCCCCTCAGGCCTGGGTGTTCTTAAAGGGAACTGACTTAAGGCAGCCAGTAGAGCTCCCCCTTCAGGTCTGAGGTGGAAGGTGGTGTGTGCAGTGTTAACCAAGGTGTAAGTACTTCCTTGCACCGGTGGATCCTGTGGCAATCCCCCGCAGGGGTGCCACAGGCACATAGTACTGGCCTTTACCAGACAGAATGGAAGTATTCTGGCGAGACAGACATGTGGAGTGGCCCATGTGGCTTGTGAATGTCTGCCTGTGAAGATCCAGCCTTAAACACACCACAGGGATGTCTGTGTGACGCTTTGGTGCCTCGAAAGTGTGTTGCAGGAGCCACAATTGACGACACGAGCGTGTACTTGGTGCAAACTCCGATAGACAATGGCGTCGTGTATTAGCCAGCCTTCCAGAGCAGGCTGACCAATCATAACGCTGTGGCGTTATCCAATGAACGTGTATGGAGCGCGGTGTACACCACTGTGGCACGCCTATCTCCTCGCCGCGTTGAACATGTACGCCCACATTGCCTTTGAGCTTGCGGCGTGTGAAGCGGCGATGGAATTAGGCAAGATTGGTTCCTGCTGTGGGTGAGGCGATTTCCGGAGCGACACATCGCCTTAGGTTCAGGGCAAAATTGCGGCGTGTGAAGTCGCCATCGGCGATCTGAGGCGACCACGAAAAACGTGAGCACGCACGTTCAATCGCCACATATCGCCAGGCGAGATTGCCGCGTGTGATGGTACCTTCATACTTCTGAGACGCCTGGGAAAAAATCACCGAAATAGGACAATAAACTCAGGGAAAAAAAAACTCACCAAAAATCAGCCAGGTCAAGTATCCATTGCACCCAGCAGCAGGCTGCCAGCTCCACTGGGAGGTAACACAGATGTCTGAATACCGGTGCTCAGTCTCCTGCAACCCAAGCAATGGGGCCAGTTGTGGCATCTGCGTCCAGCCATGCTAACAAGGAGGAGACTGGTGATATCTATAGACACAAGGTCACCAAAAGAACATCAGTCACAGACGTACGTGTGAAGCACAGTGTCAGAGCCAAGCCTGTTGGTCACACCCATGCTATAAGGCCAGGTGGGTGGCTGCGCACCAATACATGGATCACAAATGACAGACGCCCCCCGAGGGCTCAACCTCAAACTGCAAAAGGATAAAAAGATGCAACAAAACACTATAGATAAAAATGTGAGGTGTTAGTAGATACTTTGGCCAAAATAACGTAAGCTCATAACCCACCGTCAAGGGCCCTCATGCTTACGAGTCCTAACCGTATGTTAACCATATGATTGTTTAGTGGAAAACCACCAAACATTAAAAAACTCACCGAAATAGGACATTAAACTTAGGAAAAAAAACTCACTAAAAATCAGCCAGGTCAAGTATCCATTGCACCCAGCAGCAGGCTGCCAGCTCCATTGGGAGGTAGCACAGATGTCTGAATACCGGTGCTTAGTCCCCTTGAACCCAAGCAATGGGGGCAGTTGTAGCATCTGTGTCCAGCCATGCTAACAAGGAGACTGGTGGTATCTATAGACACAAGGTCACCAAAAGAGTGTCAGTCACACACGTACGTGTGAAGCACAGTGTCAGAGCCAAGCCTGTTGGTCACACCCTGAGTTTAATATCCTCGTGCAGCCGAGTGCCTGGTGCTGCCGGGTGCCTGGTGCTGCCTGGGTGCCTTGTGCTGCTGGGCCCCGCAATAACGCAAATCCTGCATTACTGATTGGTCAGGTGAGCCGCCCACGACCAATCAGCAACAGGGACAGTCCGCCTGCAAATTGGTGCACGATTTCAACCACGCTTCGCTGATTGCTGGCAACCGGCCAAACGCAACCAAGCAGCGATATTGGCGCAGGATTTAAGCCCAGCTTCACTTTGCATTATTCTTAAATTTTCATAAATAAACTACATACATACGCTAGAATACCCGATGAATTAGAATCGGGCCACAATCTAGTTGCTTATAACCACTTATGAGTAAAGGCCACTTTACACACACAATATCTGTGTCCAACTTCTGAACAGATCTCTGGTTGCAGTGAAATCATGGACACATTGTTACATTTGTACACAGCCACAAAATGGAACAATGTGTCCATGATTTCACTGCAACCAGAGATCGGTTCAGAAGTTGGACACCGATATCTGTGTGTGTAAAGTGGCCTTTAGATGACAGACTTTGATACTCCATAAGGAGGTATACCGCTACAACACCGCTTTATTTTGATGCCCATATAAGCTGCCTGTAAGCAGGGAGGAAGCTGGTAACTATGATAAACACCGGGTACCCAGGTAGAGTGCACTGCTTAGATACCCGCTTTTTATCATAGTTACCAGCTTCCTCCCTGCCTACAGGCTGAGCTGAGCAGGGAGGACGCTGGTAACATCGCTTCCAGCGATGTGGGAGGTGGCTCCCAGGTCTCTGGTCGCTGGGGAGATGTGCCTGTTTGACAGCTCCCCAGCGACCAGGTAATGACGCTCCAGTGATCCCGGCAAGACGTTATTGCTGTCGGGATCGCTGGAGTGTCGTTGTGTGTGACTGGACCTTTAGTCTGTACACTACACTATTTACCAGGTCGTATTGTTGTCTGGATCACTGGAGCGTCGTTGTGTGTGACTGGACCTTTAGTCTGTACACTATACTATTTACCAGGTCGTATTGTTGTCGGGATCGCTGGAACGTCGCCAAGTGTCGCCAACCCTAAGTACTGCGCTTGGTCTTCATCAGAAATCCAATGTTTAGTATGCATAATACATAGGTCACGTACACCCCTTATTCAGATAGTCTCAGACAGTATCAATCTATTACCATTACCAGTAGGGTACCTTTGCATGCTGCAATCGCGGCGAGAAATCTGACAGGCAATCTGTAGTCCCGTCACCATCACCATGAAATTGCTTCGAAATTGCGGCGTGTAATTGGGGAATCTGGCGGCGATCAGAAAGGTTGCGCCTGGTTCCAATTTCACAGCACTGCTCCAAAATCAGAGGCAATCATGAAGGCAAAATTCCCTGCTTTTAGCGTGTGAAGGGGCGATAGGAATGGAATCTGAGTCGCCTACTGATTTACCGGAGGCGTGCCACAGCGTGCAGGACACTGCGCCCCATCAGTGATGATGGGTGGTTGCTACTGTGTTTCTATTGGCTGTCCCTTCACAGGGTGCCATATTTGAAGAGCTGTCACTTCAGCACCACACGCATCTTCACCTACACAACCATCCACTACATCAGTCCAATTACGCGCACATTAAATAGCGCAAGCTATTGTTGGCGCGTGTATTGGAAGATTCACTGTGTACACTATACTACCACACATGACAGTTCATATATTGGCCTACACATTGCACATGGGTGCCATGGGCAAAGCACTGCAATGGTTAGCGAATTTGGTGACGCTGATGGCTATATTACGCTACTCCTGGTCTTCGAACATCTACCTTGTTTTCGCAATCAATGTAGTTTGGCAGCGCCAGTGTGCGTGGTGACGTCATGACGTTTGTTTTCGTTACTCCCTGCTTGCCTGGTGCCTGCCCCTCCCCTGCACATAGGAGCTCAGTCATGGCCGCCGCACAGCGCACTGCCACATGGGGTCTGGCGGAGCTAATGCTCCTCATAGACATATGTGACCGCCATGACTACTAGTGTCAGCAGTGTCACCGGCACCCATGGCTGCGCAAACGCACCATCCTCAGAAGGATCCAGCGGACCCTGATCAACAAACTGGAGGTTGAGAGGACCTGCAAATAGATCCAGAAGAAAATTGCGGACCTGAAACAAAAGTCCCCAGGGCGCATTGTGGATCTTCGTGCCAGGATTGCCAGGCTGCGTGGTGAGTAGGTGGCAATGCCAAACACACACATGCCAAGCAAAATACTCCAAACACTACACAAACATCATGTGTTATTATGCCATGCCACATAATGTGGCCTAAGCCACCATGTGGAGCTGTCACCAATGTGCTTCTGCATGTTGGTCACACTGCAACATGAAGGTGTATGAATCACTCATTTGACATCCAAATGGTGACAGCTATAGTGGTCCTTGACCTGTGTGCTTGCTAAAAGAGGTGTGTCCTGACTGCCAAGGTGACAACTACATATTAATGCGATGTTCAACACCCACATGACACGTTGCAGCACATATGTGTGACCTGTGACACATACAATTTGGCAACACAATGATCACAATACAGAACACTGAATAAAATTTCAACGCTATGTGTTGGTCCCCATGGTGCGAACACCTGTTGCTTACTGGCTGCTCTTGTGTTAAAAACTCAAACACCTACCATGCCAAGGAAAGGGTTAGGTAACATTCAAAATATGTGGCCACTGGTGTTGGACTCATGTCCCAAACCAGAGTGGGCCCTCCCCTGAGTCTATGCACCGACCATAACCTTTGAGCATATCAGTCACGCCGTCATGACATTCTAACACACACACAAGGTGTATTCCCTATGTTGTGTGCCTTTTCTGAAATTGCTCTGTCATCATGTTTGCATGTTTGATATTACAGATGATGAGGACTCTGTCTGGGGACGTTCAACAGTCCCCAACGGCACCCCGGACACAACCAGCCCCAGCCCCGGAAGGCCCAGCCAGTCCCACCCCACCCGGGACTCCACCAGCTCCAGCCCCTGAGGGCACAGCCAGTCCCTCATTACCAGGGCCAAAAGCCTTGGCTGCAGGCAGCCCTGGCCCCCTGGGAGCAGAAAGCCCCATCCTGTGGCCACACACCCCCAGCCCAGGAGCCACACACACCTTCCCCCAGCATCTCCAGCTCTCGGCCAAGCCCTGGTGGGATGTGATCCCCACACCCTCACCTTGAGCCTGCAGGTGCTGCGTATGGTGGTGTCTGCTAAGGCCTACAAGCTTTACAATGTACTTACAGTTGTGTGCTCCAGACACCGGTATGTGAGTTGTGATTTTTTTTTTATGTTTTACTTTTGCCTGAAGGAGAACGAGCACGTGCTTCCGGCTGGGCTGTCAGCCCATCCCCATCTCCTCCAGATGACAGCCGGGATGGTGATGTGCTGCGTACGTATGATCAATTACAATTCCCTCAAATAACCACCTACACATTCCCAGGTAACTCACTTATGTCCTTATTTCCCCTACAGGTGTACCAACTATTGAGGAACTGCTGCTGGCTCACCAGGAGGCACAGCAGCACATGGAGAGTGCACACTAAAGGGCCCGTCACACGTGTCAATGTCGCCCGCGATATCGCTCATGCGTCACATATTATTCATCGCCTGAGCGATGTAGAATTATGCAGGTAAGATGTCACACGCGTCAATATGACCCAGCGATGCGGTGATGTCGCCATCTTGCGAGCGATTTTATTTAGTCGCTTGTACGGTGTCAAAATAGAAAATACGTCGCTGAGTTTAGTGTCACACGCAGCGATGCACAAGGTCTACTGAGCGATGAGCGACAGGTTTTACATCTGGCAGTGAAACCTGCGATCGGCGATCAGCGACATATCGCTGGTTGCATCGCTTGGTCACACGCTTCAATGTCGCTCCTGCGTCACTTTTACGTCGCTTGAGCGACTGAAAATCCGTGACGTACGAGCGACATTGACAGCGATATCGACGTGTGTGACATCCCCTTAAGAAGGGCAGCAACACCTTTCCCGCTTGGGTGCCATGATCCACACCCTCGAGCCCAGTCACGCATGGGTCGTAATCCATCACCCCACACCCAATAATTGGACCATACTCCACTAACCATTGTTGTCCATATTGGACCATTGTTTTATGCCCTGTTGCCATGTTGGCACCTTTTTTTTTAAGGCCACATTGGCCTCTTTTCTTATAGTGTCCCACATTGGGAAAGTGGGTAGTCTGTCTTTGGCTACTTCTAAGCTCACCAAGGCTTTTGGATTGTGATGGCAATGTTTTTGCAACATGTTGTTGGTCAATAAAAATCTGCCCAGTTACATCCTGTGTCATCCCTTGTTGCAACACACACAGGTGAAAGTTTGTGATGTTAATTTTTACCAATCGCACTGGCCCACGTTTTAGCTACAGCTATATGGTGTGACATAGTAAACATGACACCATTCTGGACCATTGCACCTGCCATGCACCCCAATATGACATCAATGTCTCCTATATGACACCCACATAACCCAACACACACACATACTGGTGTACGTGACACAGATATGGACATAGTGATTGAGAAATTAAAGATTTATTTTAGTTTTTTTTGTGAGATTTTAATTTTCTAAAAAAGTAAAAGGGTCACACCTGGCCAATCAAATTGAAACAAAAAGATGTTGCCAAGCTTGTGCATTGGCTAGTAGTTCTCTTGTTCTTCCTCCTCCTCTGCTGCATCAGACAATGGGGTCTCCCCCTCCTCATACACCCAGTGGCCTTGAGATCTTGAACTCTACTGGGCTGTCTCCTTGGGGGAGGTGGAGTATCACGAGTTTGTGGCCTCCTCACCATGCGTCAGGCGGGCGCAGTGGGCCCTGGGGTGGTCTTCTGGGGGAACGTCCAGGACGCCCCCCATCGCAGGGGTCCATCCATGCCCGCCTCCAGGACCCGGAACATGGCCCGCTCTGCGATGTTCGCCTGCTCTGGCTCCATGCGGGCCAGCATCTCGCTGGCAATGTACCCAAAGCCAGAGCCGGGGGTCCTCTGCCGATCAAGGAGGACCTGTTTCGCCCAGGTATCCAGCTCCGTGTTGGGTGGGGCTGGTGGTCTACGACGTCTGATCTCAGAGCTGGGACCTTGACCCAGCCCCAGACCACTGGTCCTGGGCACTGTCTCTCTCGCTGATGTTGATGGGAGAGCCTCGCCAGCTGCTGGCTCCTCATCACTGGAGCCAGGCGCCAGAGGGGCCTGAAAATCAAACAAACAAAAAACAACATCAGCCACATGATGCAACTTAATTAATGATAATACCACAACCAAACACCCCAGACAACATAGAGCCAAGCTCACCAAGGCAAACCCAAAAATCCACAGGAGCAGAGTTTAGAGAAGAAAAAGCCTAACAAGTACACAAGTGCAGTATATTCACCTGAGGGTTCACATTGATATGTAAAGTGGCCATAAATAACACAACACAATCTGTAATAACGCAGACAACAAAACAGATAGAAAAGAACAGTGAATAGAATTGATGGTTGAAAAGCACAATGGTGAGTAACACATGTGCACCAAACACCACATCAGTGCAAACAACATGCTGGGTAGATGCAACACACAAACACAATTACCCACCTCCGGCGACGAGGCAGGGTCTTGGGCTGCGGTTACAGCTGGTTGCGGGCAGCGCCTGCTGCACCGTGTTCCACGAGGCCCCTCTTGGCCCAGGGTGAAGCTGAGGAGGTCATAGTACCACAGAGTTGGCCTAGGAACCTCCTCAGTTCCAGCCCCGGACCGGGCCTCCATCCAGCGTTTGTGTGTTTTGTTGAACACGGTGCGCAGGCTTTTGATCTCCACAACCTGCACTGCTGTCCAGTTCTTTTGAGGTTGGAGCCGGTTACACAGCTCCACCAGTGGCATGTAGGCCGCAGCCTGCTCTGCTTGGTCATGATACGCAGGCAGTGACACCCGCCACAGGCATTCGTGTGCCTGGTACATGGTGATGAGCTGGGTCACAAACTCGTGATACTCAGCCATCTGAGAAAAAGAAAAAGAAAAAACAAAAAGGTCTTGAAAACAAACACATGGCCATCAGAGGTCACACCCTACTCTGTGTGTCCAGCCCATGTCCTGCAAGTCTAATAACATGTGCTCTGGTAGTCAGGTTGGCTGGGGCAAATCATTCTTGGCGTTAACATGTGTCCATACATGGGCCATGTTGGACAGGCGATGTGATATATGTATTTGGGCCCACTGCACTGAAATATGTCAAGGTCTATCCTTACAAATGCCACTCATTGTGTAACTAAGGAGATTTCAACACACACACATCAGATGCACACATAGTTTGGGCTAAACATAGTGCTGGAGTACACATATTGTCCTGCCAAGAATCTCACAGTACATTATGTGTGCTGCAGGACACAGAGTGTATTTACGATGCGTACACGTCGCTAAATATACTTCTACATGACGCTACCTGAAGCCAGACCTAATGCGCCCAAACATCAGCCAACATATGGGTGTACAGCACACAGAAAAGAACGTCTAGGTGTGCCCAATAGCATGTGCCCAATGCACATTCCAGTCAGGGCAGGTGTTACGCCCCAGCACGTGCCTCTTTAAACACAACCTGACCAATCACAAAAGCACAATTGCACCTAAAGATTGGTCCCACCTGCGTATGCCCAGGCTGCTACATCGATTACAAGACGCCGCTGCGTTCTGATTGGTTGCTTCACATATAAAATGCGGTCAAGGCCGAAGTCGGACACGCTTGCTGCCCAGAGTCATTAAGTACTGATGTGCAAACATGATCTGTGATGTGGTTGTGTTTCGTTTACAGCCCCTTACTATTAGGGGTCGCTATTGTGTAGTGTAGGTGACGCCCAAGTGGTGTGATATGTAGTTACTCGTGGTTTTTTTGCCGTATATACTATTGTGTGCTGACAAATGGATGCATGAGTGTTTTCCCAAACCAAACCATATCCTCCTTGAAAAGACATTTTGCCTTTGCCATAAAGGATCATGTTTGAAGGATGCATGTGTCTTTAGTTGCGGGGAGCATCTGAATTGAGGACACATCGTACTGTCGTGGACCACACACAATGGGACGTTTAAGGCCAAACTCAGATGTGGAGTGGGGCGTGTGGCTTCTGCGAATGTCTGGCTCTGGACATCCTATATTCACAACACATCAGGGAAGTCTCTTGGACATGATGAGTATTCAATAGTCTGCTTCGTGGCGTGATATTTTGACCATGATACACAAATGCTGGGGTACATGGATAATGAAATTGTATAGATGCGTTAGCAAACAATATTTAATTAATGTGAACTACATGCCTTGTGGTCACACATAAACATTATGGCCAGGTATCTGGCCTTAGCCTCATGATGTGTTGCATTTGACAAGGGAGATGTATTGGACAGGAGGGCCAGGGGTGTCGAATGACCAGGTTTAGGCATCAGCCTGTGCAATGCAGGGTTTGACCCTGGAATGGGGATATATATGTATGTGTGTGGGCTTCTGTTCACAGTTGGGTATGCTGTGGTAAAGTGGGCAGGAGATGTATAGGGAAGGAGGTGTTGTGTGTAGATGTTGTGTGATGAAGTGTTCTTGTACTGATGTTTCTTTTGCTGACTTTTGCAGGGGTTGGTACGTGAGATGATGTTCGACCCTGATGGAGATACTATCATGGCCCTTGCCGTGGTGGAAGAGCAATTTTGGCTGGAGGATAGATATGAGAGGTTGCGGGCTCACAGACCACGGTGTGTGTGGACTCGGGATTGGCTTCACCGCCGGGACTCCCGGAACCACATGCAGCTGGTGCGTGAGCTGGAGGATCGTAGTCCGCATGATTTTAGGTACTACCTCCGTATGTCTGAGGACACTTTCACATTCCTTTGGGAATGCATAAGGCCATTGATAGCCCATCAGGACACTGTGATGCGTCGAGCTGAGCCACCTGCGGAGCGTTTGGCAGTAACTTTGTGGTTACTGGCTACAGTTCGGTCAAGGACTGACCTGCAATACACTTCACGTATATCACTGTCCCTGCTGAGTCGCCTGATCCCGGAGACGTGTGAGGCCATCTGGAGTAGTTTGGTGCCATCCTATATGCAGTTTCCATCAACACCCGCTGAATGGATGGATGTAGCCAGAGGGTTTGAGGAACGCTGGCAATTTCCAAACTGCGGCGGTGCATTGGATGGTAAGCACGTCAGGATAACTAAACCCCCAAACTCAGGGTGTTTTTTTACAATTACAAAGGATATTTTAGTATTGTCCTCGTGGCCCTCGTGGATGCGAACTATGAGTTCCTCTACGTGGAAGTTGGAATGAACGGGCGTATCTCATATGGGGGTGTGTTCGCACACTGCTCCTTGGTGCAAGACCTAAATGAAGAGACAACCCATCATCTCAACTTTGCGTTTGTGGGGGATGAAGCCTTCTCACTTCAGGCACACCTACTACGGCCATATCCCCAGAGGACCCTTACTTCTGAGCAGCGCCTTTTCAATTACCAGCTATCCCGGGCCCGCCGTATGGTTGAAAATGCGTTCGGGATCATGGCCAATACATTCCGGATTTTTCATACACGTCTGCATATGAAACTGGAATCTATTGATGTGGTAGTGCTGGCCTGCTGTGTGCTGCATAACTTCCTGCATCATATGGATCGGTCATCAGACACGCCGGCAAGTTATGTGGATTCAGTGGACCCCCAACAGGGGAGGTCCGTCCAGGGGATTGGCGTGTTACCGACCATAGTGTGGCGCCACTCCAGCCGCTGAGCTAGGGTCGCACTCAGCAGGATGCCAGGAACAGTAGAGATGCATACTGCTCCTATTTTAATGGCCCTGGGGCAGTGGCCTGGCAGCACCAGCAGGTGTAGTGTGGCTGGTGCTGTGAGGCTTCAACATGATGAGGAGGGTGGAGTCACCAGGGTGGCTGCGCCATGAGGATTTTGTTTGGGTTTTTGTGTGTGCACAATCTTTAGTTATAGTGATGGGTTTTTTTTTTGGTGCACACTTTGACATGTTTATTGTTTTGCCTTATTTCTCATGTTGCATTTGTTTGTGTGATGTTAACACTTCTGTTTTCTGTTATTTTGTGTGTGTTGTCATAATGTTTTTTTAGCACAAAATTAATAACTTTAAAAAATTGGATCCAAAAAAACTACCTGTGTGTGTCGTTACTTTGGGATACAGGGCAGTTGCACATAGCTTTATGCTGTGCAATGAGGTATGGTACCCATCCAAAGCTATTGATGGGTCCGTGAAACATTGTGTGTTAATATGCAGTAGCCAGGTTCAGCCCTTTGGGCCACAGTGTATGGCGAAACTGTGTGTACATAGCCATTGTGATGTGTTGTGGCCACAGAGGCACGTGTCCACACACATTCATCAAGCAATGGTTTTTGTGGGGGGTGTAGGTACAGTCCATTACACACAAACATGTGTACACACACATAGTTCAGTGGTGCCATGGCAGCTGTTCCATGGCATGGACCAATGTAGCCACATATGGTCAAAGTATTGCGTGTATGTTCCCACCTTCAGCTACAGATGCACAGATAGCAAACCATTGTGTAGTGTAAGCCACTGTCCTGCTCAAAACCGCTCCTGTGTGACGCCTGAGCGGCTTAAAAAGTGTCTCGCAGCAGCCACTTGTCACGACACGAGCGTGTATTCCTTGAAAACTCTGCGACAATGGCGTCACGTATTATCCAGCCTTCCAGCGCAGGCTGGCCAATCAGGATGCGATTGCGTTGTCTAATGAGCGTGTTTGGGGCGCGGTGTAAAACAATTTGGCATGCCTATGTTTTCGCAGCGCTGAACAGGTACGCCCACATTACTTTGGTGATTGTGGCGTGTGAGACGGCGACTGGAGTCTACCGGATGTTTCCCGCTGTTGGTGTGGCAACTTCCAGGGCGACACATCGTTTTAGGTTGAGGGTGAAATTGCGGTGTGTAAACACGCCTTCGGCATTCGGAGGTAACTATGAAAAATGTGCACGCGCACGTTAGATTGCCTCCGATCGCTGCCAAAAGTTGCGGCATGTAAAGGTGCCCTAAAGGTACCTTTACACACCACAACTATCACCAGCGATCTGAGGCAACCGAACGTGCGCGTACACGTTTTTGACGGTTGATACTCATCGCCGATGCCGCATTTAGACGCCGCAATTGCGTCGTCTACCTAAGGGAACGTGGCTCCCCGGAAATTGACACAGAACCTGCGGGAAACATCCGGTTGAGTCCCGACGCTGCTTCACACGCCGCAGTCACTAAGGGAATGTGGGTGTACCTGTGCAGCGGCTCAAACACATAGGCGTGGCAAACTCTGCTACACCGCGCCCAAAATACAATCATTGGCAAACGCAATAGCATCCTGATTGGAAAGGGTGCGCAGGAAGGCTGGCTAATACGTGACACAATTGTGTTGCCTTTTCACACGGAATAGACGCTTGTGTCGTGTACAAGTGTGCTCAAATCCACTTAGGAGATGCTCACGCGTCACACAGGAGCGATTTGGAGCTACACAGTCAGTGCCTTACCATACTATGTGGTTTGCTATGTGTGCGTCTGTAGCTGAAGGTGGGAATATAGCCAAAATACTTGTAACATATGTGCCTACATTTGTCCATGGCATTGTCCAGCTGCCATGGCACCACTCGACTATGTGTGTGTGTGCACATGTGTACCACAAATTGTGTCAACCTACATGCCCCACAATATCATGGCGTGGATCAATGTGTTGTGTCCAGGTGTCCCTCTGCCCACACCACACCACAATGGATATGTACACACATTTGCCACATATACTGTTGGACAAATTGCTTAACCTGGCTCATGCATATCAACACATAATGTGTCTCGTACCCAGCCATAGGTGACAATGGGTGACAAAGCACTGGGCACACCATAAAGCTTGGTTAACCTGCCCTCCATCCCCAAGTAATGAGTCTCACACGTTGTTATTTGGATCCAAAATAAATTGTGTATTATTTGGCAAATGGCAAAAAACTTTCAACATAATAAATAGACAATGTACATTAAACCATCATGTTACATTGTAAACACACAACAAACACATTGGCACAGACAGAATAAATGAAAAAAAAATGTTAAAGTGTGCACCACCCACAAAACAGGAAAATAACCTCAACTACCTAACTAAAACATGTGCACACAATAACATAAAATGAAACCATACATGGTGCAGCCACCTTGCTGACTACACCATGGCCACCATGTGCAGCCCTGACAACATCAGCCACACTACACCTGCTGGTGCTGCCAGGCCACTGCCCCAGGGCCATTAAAGTAGGAGCAGTATGCGTCTCTACTGTTCCTGGCATCCTGCTGAGCTCGACAATGGGTCAGCGGCTGGAGTGGCGCCACACCATGGTCGGTCTCACGCCAAGCCCCTGGACGGACCTCCCCTGTTGGGGGTCCACTGAATCCACATAACTTGCCGGCGTGTATGATGACCAATCCCTACGACGCAGGAAGTTATGCAGCACACAGCAGGCCAGCACTACCACATCAATAGATTCCAGTTTGATATGCAGACGTGTATGAAAAATCCGGAATGTATTGGCCATGATCCCGAACGCATTTTCAACCACACGGCAGGCCCAGGATAGCCGGTAATTGACAATGCGCTGCTTAGAAGTAAGGGTCCTCTGGGGATATGGCTGTAGTAGGTGAGCCTGAAGTGGGAACGCTTCATTCCCCACAAACACAAAGTTGAGATGATGGCTTGTCTCTTCATTTGAGGGCAGGTCAGCCCACTTGTCCTTAGTTCTTGTGCCAAGGAGCAGTGTGCGAACACCCCCCCCCATCTGAGATTCACCCGTTCATTCCAACATCCACGTAGAGGAACTCATAGTTTGCATCCACGAGGGCCATGAGGACTATACTAAAATAACCTTTGTAATTGTAATACAAAGACCCCGAGTTGGGGGGTTTAGTAATCCTCACGTGCTTACCATCCAATGCACCACCGCTGTTTGGAAATTGCCACCGGCTATCCAAGCCTCGGGCTACTTCCATCCATTGAGCAGGTGTTTCTGGCAACTGCACATAGGATGGCAGCAGAGCAGTCCAGATGGCCTCACACGTCTCAGGGATCAGGCGGCTCAGCAGGGACAGTGATACACGTGAAGTGTATTGCAGGTCAGTCCTTGACAGGCCTGTAGCCAGGAACCACAAAGTAACTGCCAAACGCTCCTCAGCTGATACAGATCGACGCATGACAGTGTCCTGACGGGCTATCAATGGCCGTACGCATCCAAAAGGAATGTAAAAGAGTCCTCGGACATACGGAGGTAGTTCCTGAAATCATGCGGACTACGATCCTCCAGCTCACGCAACAGCTGCATGTGGCTCCGGGTCTCTTGGAGGTGAAGCCAATCCCGACTCCACACACGGCCTTGTTTGCGAGTTCGCAACCTCTCATATCTATCCTCCAGCCACAATTGCTCTTCCACCAAGGCTAGAGCCACGATAACATCTCCATCAGGGTCAAACATCATCTCACCTATTAGCACCTGTATATGATAAGCATAAAATATAAGTACAATGCAAAATGTAACCACGTTTGCATATAAAGTAATGCTCACGATACTTCTGCTGCCCACTAGCCCAAAGCATATCCAAACAGTGGATATTTACCCTTTGCAAGGCCATAAACCACAGTGCCCCAAAACAAAAGGAAACATGCACACTGATCAGCCCTGTGCATCCTTGTTCACTTTGTTGACGGCAAACTTAATAAACATCAGGCCATATCTGTGGCAACAATGTACATGTGTCAGCACAAGGCAGGTCCCTACATGTCTGTTAAATATTATTGTATAGCATATTAATACACATCAACACTATGTAATTAAACACGTACCACAGCCTTTGTGGGTGAAGATTAATATATGACGCCACGAAGAACAGTATACATGAATCATCATGTAGTGGTCAAGCCCCAGATGTGTTGTGAAGGGTGGATGTCCACAGCCATACATTTGGTGCTGGCACAAGGCTAAATCCATGTTTGATACTAGCCATGTACGTCCCAGTGTGTGTTGTTCACAAACCGTACTAGGTGTCCGCAAATATGTTCATCCCTGCTAACAAAGACACAACCATCCTGCAAACATGATCCTGTAAGGCAAATAGAAACAACAACATTACATTATAAACAGGCATTTGGCAGCACACAGTAGTGTATGTGAACCTCAGTCTTCCACATTAATGCCACCACTTGGGCATCACGTACACTACACTATTGCGTTACCAAATATTGCTTTTTGGGTTACACCAAAAACACGCATCAACATTCATGTCTGCACATCACTACTTACTTAATGACTCTGGGCAACAAGCGTGTCAGACATCCGCCGTGAGAACATTTTATATGTGAATTAACCAATCACAACGCTTTGTCGTCACGTAATCAGCAGCGCATGGGTGTACGCAGGTATTGCAAAGTAATGTGCCTAATTGGTGTTTCATGATTGGTCAATGTCTGGTAAAATAACCCTGTTTTTGCCTAGCCCCTGCCCCGACTAGAATGTGCATTGAGCTAGTAGTGTCACACATGGGTATATTATTGGTGTCCTCATTGTTTTGTGGTTTTAACTAATTATGTTTTTCATGCTGCTTCAGTGCATTCAAAGTCACTTCAGGTAGCGTCATGTAGAAGTGTAGTTAGCGTTGTGAAATCAGCATTATGACAAGCTTTGTTCTGTACTTCACATTGTAATGTAGTTATCTTGCCTTGACAATGTTTAATGCAGAACCTGGTTGTCTTTAACTAAATGTGTGTGTGAGGTGTGTGTTTAGCCAATTTATTGGGACCATCATTACTATATTTTCAAATATTAACCCTTCACATAGCCCCAACCATATTAACATCACAGCATAATGTAGCCTCCTTCAACAAGGGTTGGCCACATGCAAACGTACATGCTCCACACGTTATTTGTGTGCCACCACAGGGATGTAGACACAGAGTAGTGTGTGATGTATGCTGGCCATGTGTTTGTTACCATGTATTTTGATATGTGACAATTGTTCACAGATGGCCGGGTATCATGAGTTTGTGACCCAACTCCTCACCTTGTACCAGGAGCATGAATGCCTGTGGCGGGTGTCGCTGCCTGCCTATCACGATCTGGCAGCGCGGGCTGAGGCCTACAAACTGCTTGTGGTTCTCGCAAATCGCCTACAGCCCCACAAACCGTGGAACTCCGTGATGGTTGCGGACAAGATAAAAGGCCTGCGCACCGTGTTCCAGCGCACGCACAAAAAATGGATGGATGCACGGTCCGGGGCTGGAGCTGAGGAGGTCCCAAGGCCCACTTTGTGGTACTATGACCTCCTCACCTTCACCCTGGGCCAAGAGGGGCTGCGTGGAACACAGTGCAGCATGCGGCGTCCGCAACCATCAGTAGGCCCAGCCCAAGACCCTGCCCCGTTGTAGGAGGTGGGTAATTGTGTTAGTCTGTGTGACTTTACCACCATGTTTTCAACACAGGTGTGAATTGCAGCATGCATTTCCTCATCACCCTTGCCCATCTGCTTCACCTTGGTCTTTCACTGTGGTTTAAAATGCATCTTTTCTTGTTATTGTTTGTGAGAAGGTTTCTCTTGTTTATGATCACTTAACCGAGATATGTTGGATCCTCAGGTGAGTATACGTCACTAGTGCAGTTGTTGTCCTTTTGTTGCTCTCAACTCCTCTCTGGTTTTTATGGCTTTTCTCCATGGTGTGGTTTGCGCTCTGTTTGTTTGCGTATGTTCTGGGGCCTATTGTGATCAATGATAGTGCTTCATGTAGTTGATTAGGTTTTTTTCTTCTTTCTTTTTCAGGCCCCACTGGTGTCTGGCTCCAGCTGGCGAGGCTCTCCCATCAACATCTGCGGGAGAGCCAGTGCCTGGGACTAGTGGTGGGGGGCCGGGTCCAGGGCCTAGCTCTGAGATTCGTCTGTGACGTCCACCAGCCCCACCAAATACGGAGCTGGGTACCTGGGCAAAACAGGTTCTCATCGACAGAGAGAGGATCCCCGGCTCTGGTTTCGGGTACATCGCCAGCGAAATGCTGGCCCGGTTGGAGCCAGAGCAGCGGAACATCGCAGAGAGGGCCATGTTTCGTGTCCTGGAGGCGGGCGTGGATGGGTCGCTGCGATGGGGGGCATCGTGGCCGCTCCCCCGGAAGACCACCTCATGGCCCACTGCACCCGCCAGACACATGGTGAGGAGGGCTCAACCTCCTGATACTCCACCTCCCCCAAGAAGAAGCAGCCGTAGACCTTCAGCCTCCCAGGGAAGTTGGCTGTACCAAGAGGAGGTGGGGAGGCCCCATTGTCTGATCCAGCAGAGGATGAGGAAGAGAGAGAACACTATTAGCCAATGTACTACCTTGGCTGTTCTTAGTGGCTGTAGCCTTTTTTTGCCCCAGTTTGGGATGTCAAATTTCTTTAAGCCAAAATAAGAATGAATTTTGAAGATTAAAAAAATAAAAAAAATAAATGTTTATGTTAAATAACACTATGTTCAGATCTGTGTTACCTACACAAGTGTGTGGAGGTGGGGGTTGGATGTGGGTTACATATAGGGTACATTCAGGCCACATTGTGGCCCATGGCAGGACTTATGGTACAGTATGGTGACATGTTTACTATGTGACAACATAGAGCTGTGGTTCCAACGTGGGCCAGTGTGTTAGCCTAGTTTAAAATGTTAAACAAAAACATGTGGGTGTTGTCACCAAGGCCCACACTGGAGTTTTTTTACAACATTTTATTCACCAACACCATGTGTGCCAAACATTGGCAGCACACACCACAAGGCTGGGTTTGTTTAGGAGTAGCCACGACACACTACACACTGTCCCAATGTGGGACACTATAAGAAAAGAGGCCAACGTGACCTTAAAAAAAAAAAATTGCCAACAGGGGAAAACAAATGTCCAACATGGACAATACAGTTTATGGGCATGTTGTCCCATTATTGTTTGGTCGGATGGGTTTGTGTCCATGCGGCCATGGGCTTGCTGGAGGGCGGTGAGCATGGCACCCAACCGGGCAAGGTGTTGCTGCCTTTGTTGGTGTGCCCTCTCTATCATCTGCTGGGCCTCCTGGTGAGCCGCCATCACATCCTCAATAGTTGGTACACCTGTAGGGGGAATTAGCCACACTATTTTTAAAAAGTAGTTTGAGGTGGTTATTTGTCACTAATTAAATGAGACTACTTACGCTCTACATCACCATCACGGTTCTCATGAGGAGGAGATGGTGATGGGCTGAGAGTCCATCCGGCGAAACGTGCTCGTTGTCCGTCTGCACAAATTGATCAAATCACCATGTTACCAAAACCTCATACTGCTGCCCGCAGCACACAACACTAATGGCATTGTCAAGGTCGTATGCGGCAGCAAACACCACCATAGGCAAAACCAGCAGGCTCCATTGGAGGGTGTGGGGACATCACCACACCAGGGCTCGCCACTGAGCTGGAAATACTGGGGGGTGGTGTTGCTCCTGGGCTGGGGGTGTGTGGCCACAGGATGGGGCTGTGTGCGACAAGGGGTCGTGGGCTGCCAGCAGCCAAGCCTTCGGCCACTGATGGTGAGGCCATGTCGTCACCCTGTGTCCCTGGTGATGTTATTGTCCTGCCTTGGCGAGGGCAAGTCCTCACCCTCTGGCCCTGGGGATGGTGGAGTCCCGGGTGTTGGTGGTGGGGCTGGGCCCTCAGGGACCGGTGGTGTGGGTGGGCCAGGTGCCGTTGGGGACTGGGGTCCCTCTCCAGACAACGAATCCTCCTCATCTGTAATATCAAACAAGATGAAACAGCTTTAAGAACAAAGGGACACAACATAGAGAAGACACCTTGCGTGTGTTTTACTATGTAGTTCCAGCATGACAGATGGGGTACAAGGTCATGTTGTACGCATATACTGTGGGTAGGGGCCACTATGGTTTGTGACAGGAGTCCAACTACAGTGGCCACATATGTTTGGTTTTCTCAAAACCTGCCTTGCCATGGTAGGTGCTTGTTTTTTTAATTTAAGATATGCCAGTAAGCAATTGGTGTTTGCACTTTGGCTGCCTACACTTAATGTACATGTAGTAATTAGTGTTCAGTTGTGTCATCATTTTGTGGCTACATTTTCGGTGTCACAGGTGACACATATGTGGGGCAAAGTGTCATATGTGTGTTTAACATGGCAGTGATATCTACTTGTCACATCTACAGTGTAGACACACCTCTTTTAAAAATAAACATAGGTCAAGGATCAGTATAGGCGTCACCATTTGTGGGACAAATGAGTGTTTAAAACACCTTCATGTTGCAGTGTCACCAACAAGGCAATGCACATTGGTGACACATCAACATGGTGTCAGAGTACACATTATGTGGCATAGGCCAAAACAACCTGATATTTGTTTGTTGTTTGCATTTTGAGACTTTATAAATTTTAATTGTTTATTGTTCTTTAAAATGTTTCCTCAGTCCGGGAATACTGAATTTAACTAGGGGTAAATGTGGCACCCCAGGGGTCCGGTTGCCACAGTGGCATTGCCTCCCTCACAGGGGGTGATGTCATGCCTGGAAGCAAGAAGGGTCATTGTCAGGTAACACCAGCATTCAACACTTGTCCTAACTCCAGACCAGAAGGGGGAGCTCTGAACCCGGTTTTAGGGGACCTTCCCTATAAAAAGGAGATTTTTGTGTACTCACCGTAAAATCCTTTTCTCTTAGCCTCTAATTGGGGGACACAGACCGTGGGTGTTATGCTGCTGTCCACTAGGAGGCGACACTAAGCAGAATCTGCAAAAGAGTTACAGTGGATCCTCCTCTGCAGCATTACACCCCTGGAACAGGAAGTGCTTCTCCAGTTTTGTGCTAAAGCAGTAGGAGAGTTAACAGATAATAACAGAGACACAGGAAGTCTACACAGGCAACCTGTGTAAACAAATATAGTTAGCATGGCAATAACAGTGTAACAAGGCCTGAAACCAAACAGGCACGTGTGTAAACAGTTAAGAGTTAGCAGAGTAATACTAGTACCACAAGGCCTGAAACTAAGCAGACGCATGTGGAAAACAGTGAAGAGTTAACGAAGCATAATCGTATAACAAGGCCTGTAACTAAACAGGCTCACAGTACTACAAGGCCTGGAGCTAAACAGGCACAAGTTTAAACAGACAACAGTTAACAGAGAGATAATAGGCTAACGTGTAAACATGTTAACCATGTAACAGCTGATAAGCTATGAGAACTGTAGAAAAGGCCCACAAGGGCAATGGGGTGGGTGCTGTGTCCCCCAATTAGAGGCTAAGAGAAAAGGATTTTACGGTGAGTACACAAAAATCTCCTTTTCTCCTTCGCCTCATTGGGGGACACAGACCGTGGGACGTCCCAAAGCAGTCCCTGGGTGGGGAAAGAACAATGGAACTAGCGACACTGAGCATGGTCAGTGAAGAACTATGCACCGACAGGCAGGCTGCTGCCGCCTGGAGGGCATGGATACCCGACCTGCGTTTGTCGAGGGCTGAGTGCAAGCACTATATTGGCTTGGGTATGGGTGTAGGCTGACCTTTTGGCTGCCTATACACTGGTTGCGCCGATACTTCTCACCGAACTGTCCAGGAGGCTTCCACGGTCGCAGTAGAATGTGCCGTGACCTTCCCGAAGGAATGAGTTTTCGAAAGTATAAGCGTCTTGGATGGTTAGAGGAATCCACCTGGTTAGGTGAGCTTTAGAGGCTGACGTGTCTTTATGTCTGCCCATTGGAAGAAGGATAAAGGAGAATCCAACCTCTTAGAAGGGCACCGTCCTGGATACCTAGACGTGTAGGTCCCTGACAAGGTCCCGCATACGTAGGTCCTCCGCGACCGGACGGACTGGAGTCGGGCGCGGCGATGGCAGAGAGATTTCTTCATGTAGGTGGAAGGAGTAAACCTACCATAGAAGAAGAATGGAACCAGCCACAGGACAATCTTGTCCAGATGGAAGACTAGAAAAAAATCAATTACATGAGACCGCTGCAAGTACCGATACTTATGCAGAGACAAATAAATGCCACCGAGCCATACTACTATTTGGATGAGGATGCTTAAGGTAACATCCCATTGAGGCTGAAGAGGTGGTTCTTGTAGTGCCGTGAGGACCAAGTTCAGGTCCCCACGGGTGTAGTCTTGTGGTATGGAGACCCTAAATAGCATACCCTCCGAAGGAAGGATTTCATAGACATCTGGTGGCAAGACATGTTTGTAAGCGGGTGAAAAAACAGCTGAAAAAAAACCTGCTGTGTAAGAGACCCTAAGGACAGACCTGAGTCTAGGTCTGAGTGGAAGAAACGGAGAGTCCCTGGCATGAAGTAGGGCCAAGGGAAATTACCTCTAGAGGTGCCCCAAGCAAAAAACAATTACACATGTGTGATGGGATATCGCTGATAAGGCTGGTGTCCTCTCTGTGACTACGGTCGTTACAATATCCTGGGAAAAAAACCTCTTGGGTTAAATTCTAGGTCTCAAAGGCTACGCCATTAACCTCGGATGTGAGGAATTCTGAGAGAGAACTGGCCGTGATCGAGCAGGTCTGGACTGTCTGTGAGACGTCCTAGTACTGCTGCTATAAAGCGGACAAGTCTACGCACCAAGCGCGTGTGGGTCAGTCTGAGACCGCGAAGACGATCCCGCGACATTCTCGTTTGATATTCCAGACTATCCGTTAGTGGAGAAAGAATATAGGAGAGACGGATACCGGTCTAGGCTTGGACTAGTGCGTCTGTGCCACTGACTGTGGATCCTGATACCAGACCAGGAAGGCCGGGACCGTGGCATTGAGGCGTGACTCCGTTAGGTCCATATCTGTGGATTCCTGGCGTTGGCGGTTCGACGGAGGACTTCTAGATGAAGGGGCAGTCCCCTGAGTCCATCCTTTGGTGGATTAGGAAATCCGCCTCCCAGATGTGCACACGTGGTATGAGAACGGCTGGCAGTACAGTGTTCCAAGGATTCCACCTAGTGAAGGATGTGGCGAACTTGTCATCGCTTAGAGACTGCGGGTTCCACCCTGGTGGTTGACATATGCTACGCTGTGGCATTGTCTGACTGTATCCTGACATGTTCGAATGCCAGAAGGTGACTGAAAGATTTCAGTACTAGAGATACTGCACGAATGTTCGTAGATTGAGGGGCATCTTCGAGACAGGGCAAGACTACTGCCATGTGCATTGTGATGGGGGTACATCACACCCCATCCTGTTCTCGTGCAACGCCTGAGCATGGATACTTGCAAAGGCCGGCGAGACAGCTGAGCCAATGAAACTGACTCCCAAGCTGCCACTATGCAGTCTAGGACTCTTATGGGAGTTGTGAAGGATTGAGGAGACCTCTGACGGAGGCTGGGGATTCCAAGACGAAGAATCAGTGATTTGTCTAGGGAAATTGACTAGAGCTGTGGATGTGTTGCATCTAAAAAAGGCCGCTGTGTTCAAGCGATGCTGTGCGTTCAATATGGCTGAGACGCCATACGTGATGCTGTAGCATGTGGCCGTTAGGAGTACGCAGCGGAGCTGGGATTCCTGGAATGTGTGTGCTGTGCAGCAGCATGTGCTTTGGAATTGCGGTAGACCTCGGAGTTGATCCCACCGAGTCTTCTTAATAAGCACGGTGCGAATGCCACTGTGATCGCAGTCCTTTAAAGTCATGCATTGATAAAAAAGTCATCCAGATATAGGAGACTGTTGAAATGCAGTATGGACATAGCCAACTTCAGGCTGGGAAAAAGCATTGTATTCTTTTCGCTTCAGTCCTTTTCAGCCTCGCCCCACCCCCTGTGCTGACGCTTCGGAAACTCCGACGTCAGGCGGGCGGTAAGCCAGCGAGTCACAGCTAGGCCAAAACCTCGCGTAAAACGCGGGGCCCGGGAATGGCAGAGACCCGGCGCGAAGCTCCGGAGGGAGCCGGAAGTCAGGAGCGGCGCTGGCCGAAACCGGAGGCTGCGCCCACAATAGGTCAGTTGCCGGTGACCTGCGCTGCACACAGCGAGCGCTATACCACCGTGAGAATTCTCTTTTTCGGCTCCTGAGTCGAGAAGGGACAGATTGCCTGGAATCAGGTTCGGGTCACGGTCAGACGGGGTCCAGAAGGGCCCATCCATTGGGTTAATGTGGTCGGGGTCTGTGAGGTCCTGCTTTGAAGCGGGCTGTGCAGAGTGCTCGCACGTGTCATCTCAACCTAAATACCTAATATAGGTATAGTGAGGAGATTGTCAACAGGGCTCGCATTCCACGTACTGCGACCCAGGAGTTTCGTCTTTGTAGTCTGGGGACGGAGGCCAGCCAGGCCTTGTGCCGTCGCAGCCTCAACCCGAGTCCCCAACAGTGTGGAGTCGAGGAAGGAGAATGGCATATAGCAATCTCGGCTACGACCCAGCGCCTCCAACAGTGCGGAGCTGAGGACGGAGTATGTTATGGGTCTCAGCTTCCAGAGACCCGTAGCTAAAGTACCTGTGCAGTTGCGGATCACAGTGTTTCATCCTGCGTCTTGTGAGACTTGACTGTCATCACCGCCAACCAGAGCTCCAGCTGTGGATTTGGAGAGGATTGGCGAACGGTCCTGGGACCCTTGCAGTTGTCAGGTAACTGTAGGTTACATCAACTTCAACTGAGCTCTTCAACACTGGAGGGCCGAGGAAGGAATCTGCGAGTTAAACTCGTAATTCCACCACAAAGTAGTTTTCTCAACTGTGTGTAGGCCTAGAGTTGGATACCAGGGGATCCATTTGAGGCAGTAGCCCATTGACGGTTGCCAAGCTTTTTCTTAGGAAACTGCAGCAGGGAGGAAGCACCTCTGAGTGCCCTGAGAGTTGCAGTAAGGAGGGAGCGCCGCTGCGTTCCTTAACGCTGGGCCCCAGCTGCAAGGTATGTGTCTTGAGGGTTGTAGCAGAGGAGAGGCACTGCTGAACCCATTAGGCACCGACTACTTGATAGATGCAGCAGGGGGGTAAGTGGGGCCTGCCAAGCTCCAGATCCTGGCACCTGCTGCTGTCATCATGTAATGGCCACTGAGGGCACCTGCCGTCAGCTGTACTGTGCGGAGCTGTCGCAGGGGGGGAAGTATGTAGTCGAAGACCACAGAGCCCCTGGCTATCATGTGCAGCAGGGGAGAAGCGTGTGGAGCTGCAGCAGGGAGGGAGCCCTGCTCGGATCCACTTTGCATAATGAAAACTTTACATTATATATAAGCGTCAGCCCACTGAGCCATCTCATGTTTTGTAATGGCCGCCACTGCTCGTGTGGGGGCTGTAGGAAGTCTTTATTGAAGTTAAGGGGCTCCTGTTCTGTATCAGGGCCACTGAGTGCCCTAGTCACAGCCCAGGGCTTGTATGGGCAGAGGGGGGCGGGACAACAAAAGGCGCACATGAAATCTCGCAATGAGCGAGAGGCGCCAGAAATAGCCGTCCTGCCCCCTGTGCAGCTCCAGTCCGCCCCCTCCATGACGCTGTCCGCGTCATTCTCGTCATCCAGGAGGCAGGCCGGGGGCGGGAAAAGAGGCAGCTCCCATCAGGAGAGCCCAGGGGGACTGGGTCTCCTGGTCTTAGAAAACCCAGGGTAGGCCGTGGCAGGAATGGCCTGGGGTGTCCATCAGAGGTACTCAGCCAGGCTGAGGCTTCTGGAGTGTGCTGCGGTAGATGCAGTGTCCCCGGCCCCTTCAGGAGCATGCAGCAGAGCTGGGGCTCCTGGTGCTGCAGAGTTGAATGCTGCGGCCCGTGTTCATCAGAAGCACTCAGCGAGCTGAGGCATCTGAATAGTGACTTTGCAACCTGCTTGTGCCCTACCTGCGGTGTCTCAACCTAAAAACCCCAGGGGGGTGATTAGGGAGGGATGCTGCCGTCCACCTAGGGAGGGATGCTGCCGTCCACCTTCAGAGGGCTCCAGTGCAGGCTCGACCTCAACCCAGGGTCCCCAACAGTGGGGAACTGGAGAAGGAGACCCTCGTCTCAACCTCAACCGGGCACCCCCAACAGTGGTGGGCCGAGGAGGGAGCGGCATGTGGGGGGAAAATGTCGACCTCAACCAGGCGCCCCCAACAGTGGGGGGCCGAGGAGGGACCATGCCGGGAGTCTCGTCAGAGACCCACTTTTCTTCTTCTTGAAGAAAAAGGTTCAAAACGGAAGTTTTTTAGGAGCACTAAAAAATCTGTGTGTGCCTCCTAGACACTAAGCAAAAACTGTAGAAGCACTTCCTGTTCCAGGGGTGTAATGCTGCAGAGGAGGATCCACTGTAACTCTTTTGCAGATTCTGCTTAGTGTCGCCTCCTAGTGGACAGCAGCATAACACCCACGGTCTGTGTCCCCCAATGAGGCGAAGGAGAAATAGTAATAATAATAATATTTATTCATTTATATAGCGCTATTAATTCCATAGCACTTTACATACATCAGTAATGCTGTCCCCATTGAGGCTCACAATCTAAATATCCTATCAGTATGTCTTTGCAATGTGGGAGGAAACCGGAGTGCCCGGAGGAAACCCACGCAAACACGGGGAGAGCAAACTCCTTGCAGATGTTGTCCCTGGTGTCCTTGGTGGGAATTGAACCCACAACCTTGGGACTGTGGCACCCCAGAGTCACAGTGCCACAGTGTCACCACTGTTAGTTGTCACCAGAGAGCAGTAAGGGGTATTCCACTCAGGCAACACACAAACAACACCAACACCTCCCAGGCCAGAAGGGGAAGACAAATCCCGGCTTCAGGGTGAACTCCCCTATATATTCTGGTCTGAGGACCAACAAGGGCAGTGCAGGTCCTAGGAGGACTACAAAGAGCACAGTTCAGTTCAGCTCCTAGGAGGCTGTGAAGAAGACAGGTTCTGTGCAAACTGAGAACCAGACCTGGGTGTAAACGAGCTGTGCCAGGCTCATCCCAAGGTTCACTGCTGAAACCAGGCCTAAGGCTAGGGTCTGAGGAAAGAGGAGAGAGAGACAGAAACCTACCGGGAGGCTGCATCACCCTTGCTTCCCCTCCCGCAGAGGAACACCACAAGAATGGACACCGGAGTCCGAGACTGTGCAGGTTCAGACACACCGGCAGTCAACACCGGAAAATGGGGGACTCCAGATTCTCCAGCTACCCAGTGCCCGGGACATAGCAACATATAGAATCCAAAAACACTGACTTCCCGGGTGGGGTGGAAAAGTGAAGGACTCGAGTTGCCTGTCATACTGGTAGACGCAGACAGAGACAGGGCCGGCAGCCTAGCTGAAGCAACTGCAGGGCCACTACGCAAACACAGTGAGGAAACCAATACGACCTAACCGGGTGAGAAATATCCTGAACTGCTCTCCAGACTCCAGGGACAGCTTGTAACAACTACTTCAACTCCAGTAAACAGACTGAGAAACGGCTATCAGGAGTCTGTATGTATTAATTACACCTATTGTCCTGTGCCTAGCAACTGAATCCCACCTGAGGAGCCACAGCCTGTGAGCCCTACACACTGGCTGGAGGAGCTGCAGCAGCAGAGTAAGTGTACCACATCCAGCACCAGGACAGCCAGTACTGACTGTGGAGAGCTGCAGAAAAGTAAGTGACTGTGTGAATCATCATCCTTCACAAAGCCACATCCAAACCATCCCTCCTTCCCTCGGGACCCTCCAGCCCTACCCAACGAGGGCTTTCCATCCACGCTGCCCAAGTCACCGACCCCAGCAGGAATACGGCAGCGGTGGTTCAATTATTCACATACCCCGGGTGGTGTCACGACAAATCCCCTGTAACTACCCCCTTTTTGGACTGATCCCAGGCCACGGGACCAGGTCAGGACTACCGTGATATCCCCGAGAGACCGCCACCGGCCCGGTTCCCGAATACGAAGTAGCCTGGGAGTGCATCAGTTTTCTGGCGTCTACAGGATCCCGTGCCTGTTAAAACTCGGTACTGTATGCCGTGAACTGTGTAAAATACGTGTTTTGGAACTGTCACCATTAAGTGCGCGGCGTGCGAAACACAAAATGATCTTAAAACAGCTCAGGATCAGGTGAACAAGATTCTACTGGATAAGATGGCGAAAAAGCAGGTGTTTAAAAAGGCTGAATTTTATGCTGAAGGGGAAAAAGTGGGACACCTGCTGGCTGTCATAGCAGCGGCGCAGAATGGCACTACACATATTGATGAAATGGTGGATGGGGCTGGGAGGACGGTCACGGAAGTGGAAGAGATACTAACCGTCTTTACAAGCTTCTATAGTGCACTCTATTCCTCGGAAGTGAGGGTGGTGGATGGGGAGATAGATAATTTTCTGGAAATGGGAGTGCTCCCTAAGTTGAATGAGGAAAACAGAGAGAGACTGGAGGCCCCCATTACGGAGGAGGAGATGGCACATGCTCTGCATGGCATGGCAAATGAAAAAGCCCCAGGCACTGATGGTTTACCGACAGAAGTGACTGCTACGGGTATTTGAGGAGGCCAATAGGAAACGACTACTGCCGGATTCCATGAGGGAGGCAATGATAGTGGTAATCCCGAAGGAGGGGAAAGACCCCAAGATACCCAAGTCATATAGACCAATTTCATTGTTAACTACCGACGTTAAAATACTGGCGAAAGTATTGGCTACTCGACTGTCTGGGGTTGTCTCCTTCTTAATACATCCGGATCAGTCGGGGTTCATGCCCAGTAGATCTACAGCGATCAACGTACGTAGATTGTACCTCAATCTCCAGCTGCAGGCCGATAACGTGGGAAGTAGAGTAATCTCTTCACTAAATGCCCATAAGGCGTTCGATAGTGTACAGTGGAATTATCTGTGGAGGGTTATGCAGCGGATGGGGTTTCGGCCACGATTTATGGAATGGGTACAATTGCTATACTCTCAACCTACGGCCAAACTTAGAGTAAACGGATGCCAAGCCAGAAGTGACGAATGGTCACGTGGGATCAGGCCTCCGGAAACCGGGAGTGACGTTTGATCATATGATCGCCACGTCACCGGAAGTGACGCGGCAGCCTGGTTTTCCGGATGCGGCCGCAAGTACTGTGATGCCGCAGATCCGGGAACCGGATGTGACATGACGTCACATGGTCCAGTAGGCCGAAAGCGACATGGTCCCCGGATGTGACAAGCGGTCACGTTGGGACCGCGTCACCGGAAGTGATGCTGTGGCCCGAAGACCCGGGGCTGGGAGGTAAGCAGCATGGCTGCGGGAGGCCCGGGGGGGAGGTAAAGCGCGCAGCTAAGGGGGGCGCATCATAGGGGGCTCATTCATTGCTGATGGTGGACGTGCCAAAGGGGAGTCAGGCCTAGGGTGTTTAGTCCCAGGCGGCGTGAGCGGACTGGCCTTTTTTGCCCAGGCCGCCCTGCACCTGCTCTTGGGGACAGATGTGTGGCTCAGCCGCTGCGGTGGACGTGCATGTCTGGAAGACCTGCGTCCACCATTCGTGGGATCCATTTGGAGGAAGCTGGTGCCTACAAGGGAGGCAAGCCATTTGGCTCCTTCCCGACCGATCCTTTCCCTTACTGCTGCTTCCAGGGGGTCCATCGTCAGCTCAGCGATGATGCTCATCCTGTGAGCAGTATGGCAAGAGGAAGGATGGGCTCTGGACGCTGATTATAAGGCCTGTAGGAGTAAGGGTGCCTTCACATTTGCGTATGGGAAAGCAGCGTATGCTGCGTTCCCATACGCAGTCAAACGCATGCGCACTGCGGTTCCTATGTTTAACATAGGAACGCATAGTGCCCGCGTTTGCTGCGTTCGAGTGCGGATGCGGACGATATCTGCTCCTTCCGGTGTCCAGCATCCGCGCCCGGGACGCAGCATGTTGCATTTTTTGTGCGCTCAGGGAGCTTGGAAAATCGGCAAGCGTCCCCAAGCGCACAAAACCTGCATTGTCTTCAATGGGTCCGCAGTGTTCAGCGCTTGACAGCGCTGGAGAACGCTGCGGACCCATTGAAAAATCTCCCGGTGGCCGCCGGTGATGTCACAGGAGCTCACCGACGGCCACCGGGAGATCAGCTGAGCCACTGCTGTCCTCCTCCTCCCCGCCGCCGGTAAGCACCGGGACCTGTCGGCGGGGAGTACAGCTGATCTGACAGCTGTTTGAATCTTCCCGCGCCGACATCTCCTCTCGGTGTCGGCGCGGGAAGATTCAAACAGCTGTCAGATCAGCTGTACTCCCCGCCGACATGTCCCGGTGCTTACCGGCGGCGGGGAGGAGGAGATCTCCGGCGCTGAACTCCTCCTCCGGCCCGCCCCCGGACAGCGCCGATTGGCTGCCGGGCTCCCTAGTGATGTGTCCGCAGGCGGACATTATCCGCTGCGGACACATCATAAAGACACTGGTTTTGACAGCGTTTGTGTCTGCATGCCATCAGCATGCAGACACAAACGCCAGTGTGAAGCCACCCTAACTGTGGGATGTGGCTCATAGGAAGGGAAGGAGGAGGGCAATGGGGCATTGCACGGCGGGGAGAAGCGTGGGAGGCTGGAGCAGGAGCAGAGGGGGCCCTGCAGTGAGAGGCAGCGGCATTAGCCGCAGTGTCTTTCATTTTTTGTTTCTGTAAACTAAAATGTCCACTATTTTGCTCATTTTTACAGGATAAATATAAATCTGCATGAACCAGATTTATTTTTACCGATTAAAAAAAATTTACTAAGGGGATTGGGGGGTGCCATTTTGCAGTTTGCCTCAGGCAGCAGAGAGGCTAGGTTCACCCCTGTATGTGTGGACAGTGCGGCATGGTGGACATGTCTGACTAGTCAGTGCCAGGCAGCTGCCACATTGGAGCTGCCCAGAGTTTTGTAGGCATGTGCCAGAGATAATAGGTTGGCAATCAGTGCTGCCTCCTGTGCTATAAGAATGCAGGACAGTGTCTCTACAAGACCACCGCTCTGCCGCCATCATTGCGTGTCTGCAGCTTGTGCCAAGCTGCCATTGCCATTAATGACCCTTGTTCTGGATTCTTCTGTGTGATACTTGAATGTGCATGTCATAGCGCTGACCTCTTTGTATTTGGAAGGGTGGGGAGGGGGGTTTTGCAGTTTGCCTCAGGCAGCAGAGAGGCAAGGTTCACCCCTGACTGTAGATGTGAGCCAGGATTCCCAGATACAGATAGTCAGTGGTGAAACTTGAAGCTCATGGGCCCCAGTTCAAAAGCTTTAATTATTACGTGTGTAATAGCATTGGTGTTTTTATACAGGTCAAATAGACTTTTTCGGCCCCTAAGTGTACCGTTACACGTCGCAACATTGCATGCAATTGTCGAGCCCATTGGGACGGGGTACGAACCGGGTCTGCTACTGGGGATGTCACGGGTGGTCCGGGTCCGGACCATGTCCCGGGCCCTGACAATAATAAAGGGGGTATTAACAGGGGATAATGTCAGTCGTGACGCCACCCACAGCTTGTGGTCAATATTGGGGACCACCGCTGCTGCAGAACCTCCAGGGATGATGTTATAGCAGCAAGGTTGGAATAGTTCTTTGCGGGTAGAACTGTATTCCCCGGGGCAGTGATGATAAAGTCTATGGTGTAGTGTGCAGGCCTGTGGTGGGTGCAATGCACTTACTGTCCTGATACTGCAGAAGTTCTCCTTCAGGGTTCGGAGCAGGCAAGCTGTGGCTCTTCAGGTGGCAATCTTCTGCAGACCTGTTTGGAGGGAGTCATATGCAGACAGAAACATGCGAGGGAGTCAGAGTCAGGGTTCACCGTGTTTACTTCTCAAACTTCTCTCGGTTACAGTTCCAGTTACAGTTCACAACACAAGTCTTACACGGGCATCACTCTCCCCTCTGGGTCCCTTTACTCCCTGCAGCCAGGTTGTTCCTTCTATGACCCCTCACTCGCTCTCTGTCCTTTCAGGCTGTTGTTCTCTCTCTGCTATTTGGTACGTGTGTGACTCCGGACAGTATGGCGGTGGCTCGGACCCCTGCGGGCCCTCTGGGTTGCCACTGAGCGACCTTTCCTTTGGGGTGGGAACCATAACGTGTAGCTAGAGTTCCCTGTCGGTTGTCTGGGGATACCGGGTGAAGCAACACTCCCCTTTAGAGCCGACACTCTACTGCCAGCCTAGCCTCCAATAGTCCTCCTGGGTGAGGCTCTACCAGGCTCCTTCTAACCGTGTCTTCGGGTTCAATAGGAGGGCTACTCTGCCTGCAGTCTGCCTTTTCAGCCGTGTTTCTAGGACCCAGTGCTACTGGTCCTCTCGTTCCTTACACTCCTGGGGTGCTAGCTCCTGATGGGCTTTCTCTCTGTGGCTCACACTGACTCTCCAGATTCTGTGCTCCTTCCACCCCACTCTTCCAGGACATGTGCTTCTTTCTTTGCTGCTCAGCCTACTGACTCCTTTCTCCTCCCCCTGCTCTATATCTACCCTGTCACCTGACCTGCTTGTCGGCCCACCCACTGTCTCTAAACCCACCACCCCTTGCCTGCCTAGTGTCCCAGGCTCCGGGTTGGGTGCTGCTGCTCTCTAGTGGTTGTGTGGGCTATCTGTGAGGGTGTTGGGGTTCAACTGTCTTTCCTCCTACCTGGCTGCAGTTCCCTTTGTGGCCTCCTGATCGCAGGGACGCCACACAATTTCACTTGCAATTTGCTGGTTGCAGTGAAATCATGGACACTTTGTTCCATTTGTACATGGCAACAAAATAGAACAATGTGTCCATGATTTCACTGCAACCAGTAAATTGCAATTGAAATTGCATGCAATGTTGCGACGTGTAAACGATACCCTAAAGGGCCCGTCACACGGGGAGAGATCACCGCCGATTACATAGACGACCTAGGGGCGTGGCCTATCGGCGGCGACATCGCCCCTACGTCGCCTCATGTAAAGGGGCGATGTCGGCGACGCCGCTAGGTCGCCTGGTTTTAGAGCACTGCTCTGAAACCAGGCGACCGATCTGGGGCGATGTGCACACATCGCCCCATGTAACCGGCCGCCGGAAACCTGTCAGGCGATGGGAGCCATAGGCTCCCACTGTCCTGCATCGCCGCTGGGGTTTTCAGACATCCCGGCGGCGGTGCCGCCTGTCAGCTCGCCGGCGCGGTGCTGGAGATCTCGCCCCGCGTAAATGGGGGACGGCGACGCTGCCGGGGCGCCAAAAACGTGTGCGCACCCGCCAGTCGCTGCCGACATCTCCAGCCCCGTCGCCAGGTATGACGGGGCCCTAAGGCTCCAGGGCCAGGATGCAACTGCAACCCCTGCACCTATGATAGTTACACCTCTGCAGATAGGACCGAATACAGAACTATCAGCTTTATCTGTGCTCTGTCCGGGCAGTAGGTCGACTAAAGTCCCCATAGGAATTCCCGGTATGCCCAGCCTTGACCCGCGAGCGGCGACCACTAGGGGCGTCAGTCCGCACACCTCCCCGGGTGCGTTATGTGCAACGCTGAGGCCACGCCCAGCACATTAGCCAATCAACGCGCGAAGCAGGAGAAGCTGGAGGCAGGAAGGTGCGAGCTGTGGGCGGAGCCTCAGGCTGGATCCGATCCCGTGCCCTCCACACTGGCAGCCTGTGTGACCGCAGCCCGCCCGAGGTAAGTGCTGGCATCTCCCCACCACACAATGCGCACACAGCTGGCACCTATACAGTGAGGCAGGACTTCCTGGAGCTGGGCCCGCTGAGCAACAGTTGCCAAACATTGTTTTCTATCCCAGCAGTGGGTGCCAGCTCACCTGTCCCACTATAGCTGGGCTCATTGGCTTGTCCAGTGGTTGGAATGCTGGTAGTTGTAGTTCCCCAACACAAGGGCAGTACTAACTGCTCAAATTCACTTACAGCAAAGCAGTCATTGAGAGGCAGAAACATTCTGTGCAGCCTCTGTAGACATGGTACAGGATGATTGTGTGCCAGGGGCAAGTGGCATCTAGGGGTATGTCCACACTGTAAGGTAGACAGCAGGTTTCCATATTATACCAGAATAGAGTGAGGATGTGACGTCCGGAGCTCGGCCAATTCTGACCATATACTATATGGATTTCTGCCTATGCAGAGCAATAACTGATCTCTGGAGTATATACCTGAGGCTGCGACATCTGCACAGTCTGGAGATTGTGGAATTTCTGAGGGTTTTATAGTTCTGCTCACAAGCAGAGCAGGCGACATGGGCAATAGAAGGTGGCACCAACATGGCATTCACTTTACATTGGCAGCTGCAAAAGTGTCTTCACCATTAGCTCCACTGTGCAGGACATTGTTCTAAGCTCATAAAGTTCTTCTGTCAGGGGTTTGATGGCATATTATTAGGATATGTCACCTGTCATTGTGAGCCTACACTGACCGTGAGGACACGGTTCACCCTCTCCTGGTTTCATCTAGCAGATATCGAACCAGGAAATGTGTATCTACTATATAATCGTCTAATGTTCTCTGTCTGTCACAGAAATCACGCGCCAGACAGAGGCCGCTCATTGGCGGCCACCAATGAGCGCAGGCTATGCAAATAGGCGCGCATATTCAAAGTTCGAATTTCGCGCCAATTTGCAGCCCGGCAACAGCAGATACACGGGTCCGGCCGACGGCCACAACGTGAGCCAGCCAGGAGATGACCTGCGTCAGCCGCTGACCGGAGCTCAGCCGCGGCTACCTGTGGCATAGAGGTCCGCGGCTCGCCAGCCGGAGTCATCTCCCGGCGGGTGAGCCGCTGACCTCTGTGCAGCGGTAGCGTTAGCCGGTCATCTCCCGGCTGCTCGCAGTGGTGGTGCCCTTGCGGCATTTTAAAACCGCCCGCCAAGCCGCATTACTCTGCCGCGGCGACTAATCAGAGAGGTAGCGCGGCTTGGCACGCCGTTTGAATGCTGCTGCTCTGATTGGTCGCCGCGCACAGCGCCGACCAAACAGAATAGCGCGTGCACCATATTTCAAATACAATATGGGGCCATAGCTCGAGCCGCCCCTCTGATTGGTCGGCGCTGAACGTGGCGGCCAATCAGAATAGCGGCACTCACCATGGCGCCATATTTCAAATACACTGAGTACCGCCATATTTCAAATACACTGAGTACAGTGTATTTGAAATATGGCGCACGCCGCTATTCTGATTGGTCGCCGCGTTCAGCGCTGACCACTCACAGGAGCGGCATTCAAACCGCGCGCCGCTTTTCTCATTGGTCGCCGCGTTCAGCGCTGACCAATCAGAGGAGCGGCACGCACCATGCCGCACATTGTATTTGAAATATGGCGCCATGGTGAGCGCCGCTATTGTGATTGGTCGGCGCTGAACGCGGCAGCCAATCAGAATAGCGGCGCTCACCATGGCGCCATATTTGAAATATGGCGCATGCCGCTATTCTGACCAATGAGAGAAGAGGCTCGCGGTTTGAATGCCGCTCCTCTGATTGGTCGCCGCGTTCAGCGCCGACCAATCAGAGGAGTGGCACGCACCATGCCGCACATTGTATTTGAAATATGGCGCGCGCCGCTATTCTGATTGGTCGGCGCTGAACGCAGCGATCAATCAGAGGAGCTGCATTCAAACCGCACGCCGCTCCTCTGATTGGCCGCCGCGTTCGGCGCCGACCAATCAGAATAGCGGCGCGCGCCATATTTCAAATACAATGTGCGGCATAGTGCGTGCCACTCCTCTGATTGGTCGGCGCTGAACGCTGTCATCCTCACAGTCTCCTCCATCCTCACAGTCTCCACCATCCTCACAGCCTCCTCCATCCTCACAGAGAAACCTGAGAACTAAGTTGTATAGCTGTAACCTCAGTATAACGTAGTAAACACACCACTAATTGCAAGTGCACAATTTTATTATATTAATAGTGGATCAATAAAATACTGAGGAGCGTCACATAAAACCAAGGGAATTGACAAAGGGGGGTTGAACCGGTCACAGACCGCCACAGAAAGGTACAGTTTTACAGGCAGTGAGCAGTAAGGTATAGTTTTACAGGCAGTGAACAACTGTTAAGGCATACAGCATGATAACAATAAATATAAATGCCATAATACACACTGTCAGCCTCGTACTAAGCCCGCAACTCACCCATACTGTGGGGTTATGGCACGTGTTCAGGGGCAGACCCCAACACGTGTTTCAACAAGTCTTCTTCAGGGGGTGAGGACAAGGGAGTGAGAGCCTGATTAAATACATGGTGGCCTGTCCTCGGCGCCTGCGCTCTGCCATATGATGTAGCCGCGCACGCGCGGGCACCGCTCCGTCTACTTCCGGTGGGTGACGTCACCGGAAGTGTACTTCCGACCCCGGAGTGCACGGAGCGATGTGCCCTGCGACGCGGTGGCACAATAGAGAGACGCACACGGAGCACTGATGAGGAACAGGTGGCCACCATGTATTTAATCAGGCTGACAGTGTGTATTATGGCATTTATATTTATTGTTATCATGCTGTATGCCTTAACAGTTGTTCACTGCCTGTAAAACTATACCTTACTGCTCACTGCCTGTAAAACTGTACCTTTCTGTGGCGGTCTGTGACCGGTTCAACCCCCCTTTGTCATTTCCCTTGGTTTTATGTGACGCTCCTCAGTATTTTATTGATCCACTATTAATATAATAAAATTGTGCACTTGCAATTAGTGGTGTGTTTACTACGTTATACTGAGGTTACAGCTATACAACTTAGTTCTCAGGTTTCTCAATGCATTTGAGTTTGCTAAACATGTGAGTCCAAGATGTGTCCCTATATTTTTGTTTTATCCTCCATCCTCACAGCCTCCTCCATCCTCACAGCCGCCTCCATCCTCACAGCCGCCTCCATCCTCACAGCCGCCTCCATCCTCACAGCCGCCTCCATCCTCACAGCCGCCTCCATCCTCACAGGCTCCTCAATCCTCACAGCCTCCTCCATCCCCACAGCCTCCTCACAGCCTCCTCCATCCCCGCAGCCTCCTCCATCCCCGCAGCCTCCTCCATCCCCGCAGCCTCCCCACTCCATCCCCTCAGCCTCCTCCATCCCCTCAGCCTCCTCCATCCCCTCAGCCTCCTCCATCCCTCAGCTCCTCCATCCCCTTTGCCTCCTGCATGCTCACAGCCTCCCCATCCTCACAGTCTCCTATAGCCTCTTCCATCCTCACAGCCTCTTCCATTCTTGCAGTCTCCTCCATCCTCACAGCCTCCTCCATCCTCACAGACGCCTCATCCTCACTCCTTACTCCTGTCTATACGGTCTGTCAGTCAGTGTGACGCAGTTTACTCTTGTCTATAAGGTCTGTCAGTCAGTGTGACGCAGTTTACTCTGGTCTACAAGGTTTGTCAGTCAGTGTGACAAACTTCACTCCTGTCTATAAGGCTGTCAGTCAGTGTCATGAACTGTACTCCTGTCTAAAAGGCTGTCAGTCAGTGTGACGCAGTTCACTCCTGTTTACAAGGTATTCTAGAATACCCGATGCGTTAGAATCGGCCACCATCTACCGTGTTTCCCCGAAAGTAGGGCGCCCCCGAAAGTAAGGCATGCTTGGGGGGGCGCCCTACTTGCTAATATGACACCCCCCGATTATAAGGCGTACCTGCCTGAGGACTGTTGTGGTCCCCCGCTCTCTGGTGGTCCCCTGCTCTCCGGTCGCCCCCTCCGCTCTCTGGTGGCCCCCCACTATCCAGCGGCCCCCCGCTCTCCTGATTCCCGCTGTAGCTGCCAAACTCCGCCCAGGTCAGGAGCCCTGCGCCAATTACAGCACAGGAACCGTGACCCAATCACAGCCCAGGAACCGCAAGCCAATCCGTGGCCAGCTGACATCGTGCATGGCCTCTGATTGGCTAGCGGGTCCTGGGCTGTGATTGCCTCACAGTTCCTGCGCTGTAATTAGCGCAGGGCTCCTGACCTGGGTGGAGTTTGGCATCTACAGTGGGAAGAAGGAGAGCTGGGGGGGGGGGCTCGGAGAGCGGAGGGGCCTCCGGAGAGCGGAGGGGGCTCCGGAGAGCAGAGGCCAGCTGGAGGATGGGGGACCACCGGAGAGCGGAGGCCGGGGGGAGAGCGCGACACCAGAGAGCGGGGGCCACCGGAGACCGGTAAAAAACGTTTTGTGTGTATGGGTATATGTGTGTGTGTATGGTTATGTGTGTGTATGGGTGTGTGGTGTGTATGTGTGTGTGTATGGGTGTGTGGTGTATGTGTGTGTATGGGAGGCTGCAGTGCGATGTAGGGTATATAAGACACCCCCCGAAAGTAAGACATGGGGCCACTTTTGGCCCCCAAAAAAATATAAGACGGTGTCTTACTTTCGGGGAAACACGGTAGTGTATAATATTAAATTCTCATCCAAGTGAAGTCAGAATGTGCAGCACATTATCACTGGTGGGAAATCAGAGGTCAGAATCCGTCATATTACACATCTTTGTCCTGAATTTGCACACGTTCCATTACACTTGTGTATGAGTGAGTTGTTTTTTTTTATCATTGGTAAATAGAATGGAATTTTATCACAAAATATTTTTGTCAAAGATTAAAATTGGAAAAAATAGAATCTTTCTGATTAAAGCGCCACTCCTGTGTTTTGTTTTTTTCTTGCACTGCTTGAGTGGAGCTTTAAATCCACATCCCATGTCCCCTGTATTGTTCTCACCTCCCATCAGCTTCACCTTCTATCACTGCCCCTCCGGTTAGTCACCGCCAATTTGTGACCTTCCAGCATCTCCAGTGTTTCATGGCACAGCAGAGGTCACAAGCTGAATACATTTCTATGAGAGCCTCATTCTGGCTCTCGTAGAGATACATTGGAAGCTTGTGACATAACTTCTGGCTAGTCAGAAGTTATGGGAACAAAATGGCACTGCGGGACCAGAGTGTTGCTGGTAAAAGGAGAAGACGCCTGATGGTGAGTATATGACAGGTGGAAGAGGACTTGGATTTTAAGCACAACCATCACGTAAAGTGATCCTGACCCCATAACAGCACCCCACATCCCCTTCTTACCTACCCCTGCAGCTAGGTATCCTGCTGCCATCCATCCCTGTTTCTCCATAAACCGCGGTGGCGATCTTTATAAATCACTATTTTATTATATAATTTCTGCAGCTTCCTAGTAGCGAGGAAGCCGCAACAGGCGGGGCTGTGTGCCGCTCTCCCCCGCCTTGACGTTAATTATGCACGCCCCCATGGGTGTGATAAACATCTGAGAGGCTGCTCGCTTCATAGTAGGGGCAGTGAAGCCGGTATGACTCGTATTATGTCATACCGGCTTCACCGCCCCTACTATGAAGCGAGCAGCCTCACGGATGTTTATCACGCCCATGGGGGGCGTGCATAATTAACGCCAAGGCGGGGGAGAGCGGCACACAGCCCCGCCTGTTGCGGCTTCCTCGCTACTAGGAAGCTGCAGAAATGATATAATAAAATAGTGATTTATAAAGATCGCCATCGCGGTTCATGGAGAAACAGGGATGGATGGCAGCAGGATACCTAGCTGCAGGGGTAGGTAAGAAGGGGATGTGGGGTGCTGTTATGGGGTCAGGATCACTTTAAAAACAAACACCGACATTGTGCTTTACAAGAATATTCAGGAAATCTTAAGGGTACAGAGTTGTGCATGCTTCACCTTCACGCCATTAGTCCTCTATGTAACTGCCAGAGAAAGCCAAGCACTTTATTCAGCTATTTCTGTCCGTATAATTGACAATGAATGCCTGGAGCTAACCATGTACATCTCATCTTTATTCAAGTTGGAGCTGCTGAGCTCTGGTCTTGGTTTTGCTGGAGGTGAACACATTCTCCCTACCTTATCAATGGGGGATAACTTGTCATTTTGTAAATCTGTAATTAGATCTATGCTGTTTAGAGGTAGTGACACCTTTTTATCAGGTCTGTGTCACATCTTCTTATGCTTTAATTCATCAAATTGATCTTTCACTGGTCTGGAGTCCTCTGTATTTATGAGACACATGTGCCTCCTACCACTAATTGACAGCTTTCCCTTGCACACAGTAAGCACAGCCCGCCGCTCACAGATATAGGGACTCCTGGATCTAAGTACGTCAACGGGATATCTCCGGCGATTTCGGATCGGAGCGCGCACCCGAACATGCGGAGCTGTCCACTGAGAACTTACGCGATGTCGCCCTAGTTCGCGCTACGCTCGCTGAGTTGCCGCACCAGCGACGATAACCGCAATGTATTAAAGGCGAATGCCGATCGCGCGTTACACAGCGATCAGCAGAATCCCTGAGACAGCCGATTTCCAACATTGTTGGAAACCTGGCGTGTTACTCAGCGATTATCGCTGATACGCCTGTCACACGCAATGCGCGATGCCGCACTGGCCAGCCTCGGTTGCCGGCAACATGCCGCGATATGTCCGTTGACGTACCTTAAGGGGGTTAACTTTCGATATCGTGTCCAATTCATGAAGTCACTGTTCGATCGTGGAGCGATATGTTTGCTTATGTGTGAACGTCCAATACAGAACGATGTCAATGCATCGGGATTGAATAGGTGTTCAATGCTCGATATGATGGAGATGGAGCCGGATCGTGCTGTGTGATAGCCCAACTCCGATGTGAAGTTCAACGTCACCCATTCACTCCCATGTTAAATGGTCGTTCCTGGGTTGGGGGGCGTAGACATCGTACGGACGTTGGATCCAGAAATCGCAACGTGTAAACATCCGATGCGAAGCGGGAGAAACGTGCACTAAATGCGCGCTCCCGCGCCATTGAATTACGATATCGGAACGATATTGCAACGTGTAACCCCACCTTTACAGTGCTTGGCTCATGCTGTATTTTATCAGTAATTTTTTCTGGTCGTCATAATGGGAGACCCAGACAATGGGGTTTAGGGCTCTGCCCTCCGGAGGTCACACTAGGTACTACAAGTTTGTAGACACCGCCTCCTCCGCTTATAAACCCCCACCGTAGGAGACATCCTCAGTTTTAAACTTAGTGTGCTCGGAGGATCACGCTTTGCTTGCACTTCACTGCATTCTCACAGCTTACGTGATGGCGTATGAAGACAAGGTAAAATGGTCCCGCTCGGGACCCCCGACAGCCTCCCCGCTCACCCTCTGCGGAACACGCTGGGGAGGTACCGGAGGGCTTTTAGCCTGGACACTTCAGTGTTCTCCCGGTACGCTGTCGCGCTCTTTCCTTTCCATCCCTCCATGGAGGCTCTGGTAAGGGGGAGCCTGGAGCCTTGCACAGCTCCGCTCCGTCCGAGGCCTCCCTAAATGGTGCTTACAGACCGGACGGAGCCAGCCCAGTCCGAGGCCTCCCTAAATGGTGCTCACACTCCGGACTGGTGCTGTACCCCGTCCGAGGCCTCCCTAAAGGTGCTTACAGACCGGACCGGCACTGAGGCACCTGGTGTGTCTCCTGTGTGCCTGGGGGTAGTGTCTGTCACTGTGGTGTCATGACACTCAGACCGCGCGGTTACCCTCGGGTCCGCGGTTCTGGCGGTGACCCTGTGCTGGGGTCTCCCTGGCTGACCGCCCTGTGGCTCACAGGGGCTGAGGCTGTAGACTGCGGGTGTTTTGTGTGTACATGCAGTCTGAGTGTGTGTGTGGTGATATTCACACTCTTTTCCCGCGCTGCGGGCTCCGGCACCTCCATTGCTGAGGCAGCCTGGAGGAGGAGGAGGCAGCCCTTGTGGTGACATCACCGCTGGGCGTGTTGTGTGTTCTTCCCGCGTGTCCCAGGCTCCGCCCACATCTTCTCTGTCGGCGGCCATCTTCTCCCTCTCTTCCCGGCTGGGATCTGACGGCAGCGCGTGTCTGCACTTACAAGGGAGACCGGAACTCGCGGAGGTCACACACACACACCGCTTCCTCCTACCGCTTTACTGCGGTCGGTAAGCCACCGGGATTCCCGGTTTGTTTGTGAACTTTGGCTTATATTCCCCTCACTGTGGAGATGTCCTCAGTTGGGAAGCATGCTGCTAAGGCGGCGGTGGTCTCCATTGCCTGTATTACATGCAACGGGACACTGGTGGAGGGGTCCTGCAATAACTGCGGACGCCCAGAGGCCCGGTCTGCTACTACTGAGTCTGCAAATCCGGGATTATACCCTGAGGTTCAGGTGATCCCAGGGCCATGGGAAACGCAGAATAAGATCAATGAATCTCTGCTGTCCCAGATGTCCTCCATGTCGCAAACCCTGGAGGCACTGCATAGGAGACTGGAGAACCCAGCTACTCCTCCTAGTTACCCCGGGTGTCTCTTACTTCTGCTGTAAGACCCCCTAAGCGAGCTCGTGAGGCTTCTCCTGAGCTCCAGACTCTCTCTGAGGAGGAGCGTTCCTCTGATGGTGAGGAAGATGATGGGGGTTCTACTCTCGGGTCTATGTCTGAACCTCCAGATGGGGTGGAGGATCTGGTGTCCTCCATCAATGAGACATTGCGTCTTGTCACTCCTCCCGAGGAGGTGACTGTACACCCCAAGGAGGTCTATCAATGGCTGCGGCCAGAGGCTAGACCAAGTGGCTCCTTCATGGACCACACTAATTTCGGAAGGGTGATTAAAGCTCCCAGGTTGCATCCTGGGCGGCGTTATGTCCGTAAAACTAAGGACAATCGCTTTCCCTTTCCTCAGGAGGCGCTCCAGGAATGGTCGCAGTCTCCCAAGGTGGATGCTTCCATGACTAGGATTGCTGCGCGCTCCTTGTTTTCTGCCTCTGATAGCTCCTCATTGAAGGATGCTACTGATAGACAGGTCGAGCAACTCGCCAAGTCTGCCTATGAGGCTGTGGGGTCTTCGTTTGCCCCTAATTTTGCCGCAGTCTGGACCCTACAAGCGATCACTATCTGTTTGGATGGTATCACTGATCTAGCTAGGTCCAGTCCAGAGGTCCTGGCGCTCACTGAGAGAGCAAGGGCCTATGCGGACTATGCCAGGACGGCATCTTTGGAAACTGCCACTCGCTCTGCTGTGGCCTCGGCCAATGCAATTGCGATCCGCAGGCTGTTGTGGCTGCGTCTTTGGGACTCAGATGCCACATCTAAGAAGATTTTACAAAATCTTCCGTTCGCTGGTGACAGGCTTTTTGGCACCGAACTGGACAAATTGATAAAGGATTCTGCTGAGTCTAAGATCCCGCAGAATAAGCCTAAGCCACGGTACACCGTGAAAAGGAACCCTAAGCAGTGGTCCTTTCGCTCCGGTTCACAGTCATCAACGACGTCCACTCGCTCAGACCGAGGGGGCAAGCCTGCTACTCAGTGGCGTTCCAAGAGTCGTCAGAAGAAGCCGGCGGGGGCAGCGGCTGCCACCCCCAAGCCCGCCTCGACATGACTCGCTCTCTCATCCTGCCTCCCCACAGGTGGGGGGCCGCCTGTCTTGCTTCCAGGACAAGTGGCTTCTTCACATTCAAGATCAGTGGGTTCGAGACGTGATCTCGCGAGGGTACAGGATAGAGCTTACGTCGAAACCGATATCCCGATTCCATCGGTCGATTCCATCTCCAGAAAAGGCTCAGGCTTTTCACCTGGTGTTGGAAGGGCTCCGCAGAGACGGAGTGGTGGTCCCTGTGCCCACGGAAGAGAGGTTCAGGGGTTTTTACTCCAACCTCTTTATTGTCCCAAAGAAGGACGGCTCCTTTCGCCCGGTTTTGGACCTCAAGTTGTTCAACCGTCACGTGTTGGTTCGGAAGTTCCGCATGGAATCCCTGCGCTCAGTGATCGCGGCTGTGTCACAGGGAGACTTCCTAGCGTCCATCGATATCAGGGACGCTTACCTTCACGTTCCCATTGCACCAGCTCATCAGCGCTGGTTGAGATTCGCAGTGGGGGAAGAGCACTTCCAATTTGTGGCACTGCCATTCGGGCTAGCCTCGGCACCACGGGTGTTCACAAAGGTGATGGCCTCCATGATGGCTCTCCTGCATGCGCAGGGACACGCCGTCATACCCTATTTGGACGACCTGTTAGTCAGGGCGCCATCGGAAGACCTTTGTCGGGTGAGCCTGGAGGTGACCATGAAGTCTCTGGAACGGTTCGGGTGGCTTATCAACATTCAAAAGTCGACCCTGGTTCCGACCCAGTCTTGGACATATCTGGGCATGGACTTCCACGCGGACTCGGCCCTGGTGTCCCTACCTCAAGCCAAGCAGCTTGCGATCCAATCAGGAGTGCAGAATGTCCTCCTGTCGCCACAGTCATCCCTACGGGTATTGATGAGACTGGTGGGTCGCATGGTAGCGGCGATAGAGGCGGTGCCGTTCGCACAGTTTCGCCTCCGTCCTCTCCAGCTGGAGATTCTTCGCAGATGGGACAAGAGGACGATCTCTCTGAATCGGCTGGTGACGCTGTCACAACCAACCAGGGACTCTCTACAGTGGTGGCTCCAGCCACATCACCTGTCACGGGGCCGGTCCTTCCTAAAACCGTCATGGTTAGTGGTGACCACAGACGCCAGTCTGAAGGGCTGGGGCGCGGTGTTCTTACACCACAGGGCTCAAGGCCTCTGGACTCAGGCGGAGTCGGCGTTGCAGATCAACGTGCTGGAGATCAAGGCGGTCTATCTGGCGCTTCTGGCGTTTCAGAAATTCCTGTCAGGACAACCCATTCGGGTACAGTCCGACAATGCGACGGCCGTCGCCTACATAAATCATCAGGGAGGGACCAGAAGTGCTCAGGCCCTCGCCGAAGTCCACCGCATTCTACTCTGGGTGGAGGAAAACGGCTGCCTGATCTCCGCAGTTCACATCCCAGGGGTCGAGAACTGGGAGGCCGACTATCTGAGCCGACAGGGGATGGACGCCGGAGAGTGGTCCCTACATCCAGACGTCTTCCGGGACATCTGCAGCAGATGGGGTACTCCGGACGTGGATCTGATGGCCTCACGGCTGAATCATCAGGTGCCCCATTACATGGCGAGATCTTGGGATCCCCAGTCTCTGGGGGCGGATGCCCTGATCCTGAGCTGGTCCAGCTTTCAGCGGCCATATGTGTTTCCGCCTCTGGCTCTGATTCCCAGGGTCCTGTGGAAGATCAGGACAGAATGCAGAGTGGCCATTCTAGTGGCTCCAGATTGGCCCAGGAGGTCTTGGTACCCGGACCTGTGGCAACTGTCAGGCGGACACCGGTGGGCTCTTCCAGAACGCGCAGATCTACTCGCGCTAGGCCCGTTCTTCCATCTCAATTCCAGGGCCCTCAGATTGACTGCATGGCTCTTGAGGCCTGGCTGCTAACATCCAGAGGTTTCTCCCCTACAGTGGTTGCCACTATGAATCGGGCGAGGAAACCTGTTTCCAGGAAGATATACCACAGAACGTGGAAAATCTTTTTTACCTGGTGTGCCTCTGGTGGCCGCTCACCGTGGCCTTTGTCTATCCCGACATTGTTGGCTTTCCTACAGTCGGGGTTGGAGTTGGGATTATCCCTTGGCTCTCTGAAAGGTCAAGTATCAGCACTTTCAGTGCTGTTTGACAGGCGCTTGGCGCTCCTCCCGAAGGTACGTCAATTTCTGCAGGGGGTGTCTCGGGTGGTTCCGCCCTATAGACGACCTCTGGATCCTTGGGACCTCAACATGGTCCTGGCGACACTGCAGAAACCGCCGTTTGAGCCACTGAGAGAAGTCTCTCTCTCTCGTCTGTCCCAGAAGGTGGTCTTTCTGGTGGCGATTACGTCTCTGAGACGGGTCTCAGAATTGGCTGCACTTTCGTGCAAGTCTCCTTTTCTGGTGGTTCACCAAGACAAGGTGGTGTTGCGCCCACGGCCTGAATTTCTGCCGAAGGTGGTTTCAACGTTTCACCTAAACCAGGAGATTGTTCTCCCATCATTTTGCCCCGCTCCCGTTCATCAGGTTGAGCGCGACCTCCATACTCTGGATCTCGTGAGAGCTGTACGCATTTATGTGTCCAGGACCGCCTCCTTTCGGAGTTCGGATTCTTTATTTGTTCTCACGATGGGTCGCTGTAAAGGGGCCGCGGCTTCGAAGTCGACCTTGGCCAGATGGATCAAGGCTCCCATTCAGGAGGCATACCGGTCTTCTGGTTTGCCTCTCCCGGTGGGTTTGAAGGCACACTCTACGAGAGCTGTAGGTGCCTCCTGGGCCTTGCGACATCGAGCTTCTGCTCTACAGGTGTGTCAGGCGGCCACTTGGTCCAGCCTGCACACTTTCTCTAAGCACTATATGGTGCATGCCCATGCCTCTGCGGATGCGAGTTTGGGCAGGCGGGTTCTCCAGGCGGCGGTTGCCCACCTTTAGAGGGAACCATGTGTTATCCGTCTTGTTGAGGAACTCTTCCCGCCCTGGGGTATTGCTTTAGGACATCCCCATTGTCTGGGTCTCCCATTATGACGACCAGAAAAAAGAGAATTTTGTTTACGTACCGTAAATTCTTTTTTCTTTAGTCATCAATGGGAGACCCAGCACCCACCCAGTTGTTCCGTTGCATATTTTGCACTTGTTCTGTTCTCTGTTGAGACAGTGTTTGCCGGGTTGTTGAACCGTCTGTGCACGGCATTCTTCCCGATGTTTCGGGTGTGGTTTAATTTCTCCTCGCAGCTTATGGACTAAACTGAGGATGTCTCCTACGGTGGGGGTTTATAAGCGGAGGAGGCGGTGTCTACAAACTTGTAGTACCTAGTGTGACCTCCGGAGGGCAGAGCCCTAAACCCCATTGTCTGGGTCTCCCATTGATGACTAAAGAAAAAAGAATTTACGGTACGTAAACAAAATTCTCTTTTTTAAAACTCTACTTTAAATAGAAAATTAAGTACCAGACCAATATTATCTGGTGGCTGTCACTAAATCGTTTATGAACTGTGGAGCAGACTGTCCAGAGGTCCACCAAGCCGAACCCCACATCCTCATTATCCCTGTATCCTGAGACCGCGTCTGGTCTGTGTATGGCGGACTGTACTTGAACTACGATTCATGGATGTGTGAATGAGGCCTGTGTTTACCGTGTTACCACATCCTTCAACAGATTACTGTCTCATAATTATGAAGCTATTACAGTAATATCCCAGTGTTGCAATATGTCCTCTTACGTTGCACTTCCTCATGGCCTTTTTCAGCTTAGAAGACGTTGACTATATAGACAGCAGATGTCACTTCTTCCTTCTTTTATACGTCTATTCTTTACTTGGCGCACATAGTAGTTTCCTTCTTTGAGCTGTTGATCGTATGTCCGATGAGACTAGATGGCTATGTCTGTAGCAGGGTTATGCAAGCAAATATTAACACACTATAAATTTGTTGCAAAAATTATGCAATATACAAAACTTACCGTACATCAAAGTGGGATTTGTAAGAAACACATGCACATTCTGCTGAGACAATTCCATTCAGATATACGGCAGTGATTTTTCTGCTTGTATAATTAGAATAAAATGAAACCATCATAGGACTCGTAGCCGTACCTACTTGTGGATGTTTTCATTCATAAACACCAAGATATCACAAGATTTTTACTACCGTCATGATGTAGTTTTTTTTTTTCCTAATATTACTCTAGCTTTTTTTTTTTTTTTTTTTTTTTTTTTTTTAATTAAGGCTGGATTCACACCATGGCGCAGTCCGATCCGGGGCTGTCCGGTGTAAACCAGACTGCCCCGGACTGGTTTTTGGCCCCATAGTAGCCTATGGGGCCGGATGGCAGCTCTCTGCCATCCGGTTTCCATCTCTCTGGATGAATCCGGGAGAATTCGGATTATTCTCATCAGACACAAAAAACGTTGCTTGCAACGTTTTTGTGTTCCGGGGAGAAAAATCTCCCCAAAAAACCCATATCCTGGATTTGCCTGGATTCTCCCAATCCTCCCAGATCCGGGGCAATCCGGCGCTCCTTAACATGGGAGCCTATGGGGCCGGATTTCCCTGGTCCGGGACGATCCGGGAACCGGACACCGGTGGCTGCACGCCGCTGTGACTTCAGGACCGCGGCTAGCTCCCTGCGAGCCGCGGTCCAGAATCATTAGCAGCTGCAGCTGGGCCCGGCTGCACACAGGACCGGAGAGCACATTCGGCCCTCCGTTTCTGTGTGCTGATCCGGTCTGGGGCTGTCAGGTTCATGCCTGACAGCCCCGGACCGGACTGCGTCATGGTGTGAAGCCAGCCTAACTTCATTATTCGCTATTATTAATGTATGTTTATTGTATGCAGTCAAATATTTATCAGTTGCTGTTTATGCTGTTTTCAGCACCTCTCCAATCAACTTTTGGACCACGTCAATGCAGTTGTCACTAATTGGCGCACTCCAATGTTTGCTGTGTGACCACTTTCTTAATGTAAGGCTGGCTTCACACCACGGCACAATTTGATCCGGGGCTGTCAGGGTTGAACCTGACAGCCCTGGACCGGATTTGCAAACAGAACCGGAGGGCAAACCTGCCCTCCGGTCCGGTGTGCAGCCGGATGCTGCAGAGCTCAGCTGTCCCCTGCGAAGTGGTGCTGAACTGCTTCACAGAGGGCAACTCCCTGGTGCTGAAATTCAGCGTAGCTCACACTGAACTTCAGCCGCAGGTGTCCGGTTCCCGGATCCTCCTGGATCGGAGCAATCCGGCCCCATAGAGTCCCATGTCAGGGAGTGCCAGATTGCCCCGGATCCGGGAGAATCCAATTTGGGGATATTTTTCTTCCCGGACACAAAAATGCTGCAAGCAGCATTTTTGTGTCCGGGAGAGAAATGTGAATTCCCTTGGGTCCTCCGGGACAGATGGAAACCGGATGGCAGATAGCTGCCATCTGGCTCCATCCGGCCCCATAGGGCTGCACTACAATAAAATCGGGTCCGGGGCTGTCTGGTTCATCCCGGACAGCCCCGGACCTGATAGAACCCTGGTGTGAAGCCACCCTAAGACTCAATGAAGAACTCATAGACCTAAATTAAAGGGTCAGTTTGTGGCTTTTACATTTTTGGCCTTTCCTTAATACAGGTAATCAAGATCTGATCAGTAGGGGGGCATCACCCTGTACCTTCCCCCTCTAGTCATCTGTTCCTATTGCCAGCTAAAGCTGGAAGTGCTATTGTGATCCTGACTGGGTTCTGCTCACCCATGCCATATTCAAGACTATAGTACAGGTGCTGGAATTGTGCTGTACAGCTCTGCAATTGAGCACTTCTGCCTGGCACCAGTATCTGCTGATCGCCGGGGTTTTGGGTGGTGTCACACTCCCACCAACCAGATATAGATGACCTAACCTCAGGATAGGCCATCAGTGTAAAATTTCCAGAAAACCTCTTTAAGGTTACCTTTACAAGCCGCAACTTTTGGCCGTGATAGGAGGCAAACTAACGTGCACGTGCACATTTTTCATGGTTGCCTCAGAACGCCGAAGGCGCTTTTACACGCCGCAATTTCGCCCTCAACCTAAGGCGATGTGTTGCCCCTGAAGTTGCCACACCAACAGCAGAACCAATCCGGTAGAGTTCCCTTGCCGCTTCACATGCCGCAATCCCCAAAGGAATGTGGGCGTACATGGTTAGCGCAGCAAGAACATAGACGTGACAGACTGGTGTATTCCGCGCCCCAATCACGCTGATTAGACAATGCAATAGCGTTATGATTGGCCAGCCTGCGCAGGAAGACTGGCTAATACATAACGCCATTGTGTAGTGTGAATGGACAGCTGTTCAAATATGGTGCCCTGTGAAGTGACAGCCAATGGAAACACAGTAGCCACCACCAATCATCGCTGACGGGGTGCGATCTCAAGCACGCTGTGGCACGCTTCCGGGAAATCAGTAGGCAACGCAGTTTCCATCCCTATCGCCCCTTCACACGCCAAAAGCAAGGAATTTCGCCTTCATGATTGCCTCTGATTTTGGAGCAGTTCTGTGAAATCGGAAGCAGGCGCAACCTTTTTTATCGCCGCCAAATTCCCCAATTACAGGCCGCAATTGCGAGGCAATTTCACGGCGATGGTGACGGGGCAACAGATTGCCAGTCAGATTTCTCGCCGCGGTTGCGGCGTGTAAAGGTACCCTGAGAGAGGAAGTAATGGTTGGTGGTGAGATCAGGCAATAAGGAGTTGCAGTCATATGCTGCAGGAGAGCAGCGAAGAAGCACTGGAAACAGCAGAAGACAGTGACTTGAGACTTTTTTTAATATTCTAGTGCACAAACTGAACATACATTAATGACTGTAAAATTAACAAAAATGCGTCAGAATGGAACTTTTAAGCTAGAGCAACAGAAAATAGCGGGCATTATCGGGATAAGCTAAATGATAGCAGAATGATAGATTGATTTCTGCACATCATGCAGGTTTTTTTTTAACTTTTAATTAAAAGCTATGTTTTGTTTTTTTTTCTTTTTTTTATGGACAGCAAACATATATTACAATCAAATTGTTTTCTAAATTGGAGAAAATAATTTATCCCCCTCCTCACCCAGAAGTTAACTGTTACCAAAGGTTTCTGGTAGATTATCCTCTTCCTTAATCCATGCGCAACCAGTCTAAGGCTGCTTTCACATTGCAATTTTAGAGGATCCGTGGCTGTCCGTTGTAAAACAGACAGCCACGGATCCGATTTGGCCCCCATGTTATCCTATGGGGATCGGATCCGATTTGGCCTAATTGCCATCCGATTTTGTCGGATTCGGTTTGTGTCCAATTTCATTGCTGTACCCAAAATCGGAGACTGCTCCGATTTTGGGCACAGAGAAAAATCGGACACAAATCGGATCTGACAAAATCGGATGGCAATTAGGCCAAATCTGATCCAATGTGCGGCCTTTAACATCGGGCCAATGGAGCACGGGTCCGAGAAAAGACAGGATCGTTTCTTGGACCCGATTTTAGAGCACTGAGCATGCTCAGTACACTGAAACTGTTCCTAACCATCTAATTTCACTTCCGCAATGTATATATACATTTCGAAAGCGAAATTAAGTAAAAGCAAGGGTTAAAAATAAAAAAAAATGTATTCTCACCTTTCCAGCGATCCCCCGATGGCTCCAACAAGCTCCGGTGTGACTACAGGACCTGCCGTTACGTCACAACCGATCAGCTGATCGGGTCACATGACCGGTTACCGCGGTCATGTGACTCGATCACGCTGCCAGGTTGTGACATCTCGGCAGGTCCTGCAGACATCAGGAGGTGCTGGATGCGTCGGTGGATCGCCAGACAGGTTAGCATAGAGATTGTTTGTTTTATTTTTAACCATTTCTTTTACTACATTTCACTTCCCCAATGTATGTATAGGGCCCCACACAGCTCTTTCTGTGTCCGGACCCGTGAAAATCACGGGCCCAGACACAGAAAAGATCACCTCCTGTGGTGCCCGTTCCTGTCCGTGGGGTCCTACAAAAAGAAAGATCCCACGGACAGGAAAAAATGTGGAACCAGTTCATGAGAGAGAGACTGTCAGCCGGACAAATTGCCGCTCTTTGACAGCTGTCAAATATTAAAGGAAATCTATCAGTCGATTCATCCTGCCCAAAGCACAGGCATCATGAATCAGAGCCTGACTGTCCTATTGTGGTCAGGTGCATATTTCTGTGAAACGCCCCAGTGTGTCACTGAAGCCATGGATTGAGCCTTTTCCCTGCACCGCTCTAGTTGATTGACAGGTCTCCTGCATGTCCATAACCACCCATCAATCTTGTTTTTTAAACTATGTTTTCCTTGATACATTGGAGCGTTTCAGAGACTGATATAAAAGGGGAACATATTTAAATAAGGCTGCTTTCACACTGCAGTTTTTTCACTGATCAGTGTCCATCAGATTTGTGTGCCAAAACCCGGAGAGGAACCAGGAGAGGAACTTGCAGAGAAAAACTATAATTGAAAGATTGACACCTGTTCTGAGTTTTGGAGACACTCCTGGTTTTGGCACACAAATCTGATGGACACTGATCAGTGAAAAAACTGCAGTGTGAAAGCAGCCTAACTGAAGATTTTGCAAGTTTTCCCACCTACAAAGAATGGAGAGGTCTGTCATCTTTATTGTATGGGGTACACCTCGACTGTGAATCTAAAAAAAAAATCCAGAAAACCACATTTGTATGATTTTTTTCTTTATCCAGATCATTTTTATTAAAAAAAAAGGAAGGATTTTTCAGTACAATAAACAAATGACATGTTATTTGAACAAAAAATATAGCATTAAATGGTATGCTTCCCTACCCTTCCCATCCCTCTCCCTTCCCATGTTTGTTCAACGATTAAACATCCTTTACCATTTAGTACTGCCGTCTAGGTCACCGCCAATCATGTAGACAAATATTGTCAAACATCTTCTCTTTGTGTCTCCTCCTATATATATTTTCTTCCAGGCGTATTATATATTGTAATCATCCAAGAAATTCTCTCCTAGACAGGGGCTCCTCCTCTATCCAACGTTGTGCAATTAATTTGCACTCCACATATAATATTCTCGCTATAGCCAATTTATGAATGTCTGTGACATTGATTTCTTCCACATATCCAAGCACGCATGTCAATGAGTTTCTTTCAATCACACACCCATACACCCCTTCAATTTTAGTAATCACCGTGATCCAATATGCCAAGAGCCTAGGGCAGGACCACAACATGTGAAGCATCCCCGCCTGATCCGCCCGGCATCTCGGACACCTAGAGTTGTCCCTTAAACCGGATTTACACAGTAAATCTGGTGTTTTGTAAGTTCTATGAACAACATATAAGTGAGATAGCTTTCCTAGTTCACTTATGGAAAGCTTGGGAATGTACTCCAATATGGTATCCCACTGATCTTCTGATATCTCCCCTATATCTTCCTCCCATTTATCTTTATTTTTTATCGGGAACCTTTCTAAGAAGGTGTGTAGCAGATCATTTTAAGTTCCAGACATGACACCTCTTGTTCCTCTCGACATGCATACATAATCCAGCACAATATCGTTCTGAACTTTCATATTTGTCAATTTACATTGTTCTTACCAAGCATGCTGGATCCTTTTATAGTGGAACTCCCACTGTTCAGGAAAGTCAAACTCCTTTCTCAGGCTATCATATGATTTCAGATCATCTCCATTCAACAACTGGCACACATATTGTAACATAGTAACATAGTTTTTAAGGTTGAAGGAAGACTTTAAGTCCATCTAGTTCAACCATAGCCTAACACGTTGTTCCTTTTTCTTTTCACCCAGCAATACTACCCAATTTATTGAGCTCAAGCAGATGTTCATTATTCCAAATTGGCGATTATACAGTCAGTCCATCCACTCCCCTGATGGCCACTTTACACACACACCAACTTATCTGTCCAACTTCTGACCAACTTACTGGTTGCAGTGAAATCATGGACACATTGTAACATTTTGTGGCTGTGTACAATGGAGCAATGTGTCCATGATTTCACTGCAACCAGCAAGTTGGTCAGAAGTTGGACAGATAAGTTGGTGTGTGTAAAGTGGCCTTGATGATTTTGATGGCTTCCCATGCCTTATGTATTAACCCCATTGTTGGATACAGCAAACCCAACTTTTAAAGATTCCAGTCTCCAACCCTTGAATGAGTGACATTCTTCCTGTCATATGTATCAATATCTGATTGACAGAGCTTTCGCATTCTACCTCTCTCCATGCCCGAAAGTGTTGTCCCTGTACTGCCAAATAATATACCCACGGGTTTGGTAAAGCCAGTCCTCCCTCTTCCTTACCCCTCTGCAGTGTTTCCTGTTTAATCTTTGCTTGTCTCTTACCCCACACTAGGTCCCTGAAAATGGTGTTGATCTTATGGAAGTGTCTTTTCGGGAGCCAGACTGGTGCATTGTGCAGAACGTACATCAACTTCGGCATCAATACCATTTTAATTAAATTGGCCCGGCCCGCAACCGATAAGGGTAGCTTACACAATGCCCCAGTCTTAATTTTAAATTTCTCCAACAATGGGTTTAAATTCAATTCTATATACCGCGAGAGTGGAAGTGCAGTCCATATCCCCAGATATTTAAACTGTGGTACAATCTCAAGTTGCCCACCCCTTATGGCTAGGTCTCCTGCTCCTACCTCCCGATCCACTGCCATCACACTAGATTTATGGCAATTTATCTGGAGACCAGACACTGCTCCAAACTTTTCAATCATTTCCATGACACTTTCTAGTGCCCCTCCAGCATTTTCTAGAAATAATATGTTGTCGGCATAGAGAGCAATTTTCTCCTCTATGACGCCATATTTAAATCCTGTTACTCTCCATGAGGCCCTAATTTTGGCCGCCAGTGGCTCCACTGCCATCGCAAATAATAACAATGACAGTGGGCACCCCTGTCTCGTGCCCTTATATAGACTGAATACCTGAGATACTTCCCCATTCACTTTAACCTTGGCTGTTGGAGAGGAGTACAAAAGCCTCACCCACGCGAGGAACACAGACCCAAATCCCATTTTCTCCAGTACTTTCCATAAATATTGCCATTTCACACTATCGAATGCTTTTCTTGCGTCTAACAACATTACCACTCTTTGACTACTGGGGCTGTCAAACGCATCAATGTCGTCAGTGAGATGATCGCTGACGACATTGACGGATGATCGCTGGTGAGCTGTCACACAGGCAGACTCACCAGCGATCATTTTACCAGTGACATCGTGGAAATGATTTCTACATCGTTTCCATGATGTCTGCAGGCTGGTATCCAGGGTAAACTGCGGGTAACTAGGCAGCGTGCGCTGCCTAGATACCCGATGTGTACCTTAGTTACCAGCCTTCTCCGCTCACCGGCTGGTAACTAAGGTACACATCGGGTATCTAGGCAGCGCGCGCTGCCTAGTTACCCGCAGTTTACCCTGGATACCAGCTCCCAGCGCTTCCTGAGAGGCGCTGGGAGCTGGCTGATCGCATCTCCCGGTGTCACATGCAGCAATGCTGCGTGTTCACCTGGCGACTGTCGTCAGGTTTTAGAACAGATTCTAAAACCTGGCGACCATCAACCAGCGATTTATCGCTGGTTGATTGAGCATGTCACACGCGTCAATATCGCTGCAAGGTCACGTGCAGCCGTGATAGTGCACGCGATATTGATGCGTGTGACTGCCCCATACTATTATCTGCTGGTAATTGCAAGTTGAGAAATAACTTCCTCAGGTTAATTGCCGTAGAATGATTTGGCATAAAACCTGATTGGTCTGTATGTATAAGTGTCTGTATAACTCCGGTTAATCGGGTAGACAAGATCTTAGCGAGGATCTTAATGTCCGTCGTCAACAGAGATATACAGTGTTGGCCAAAAGTATTGACACCTCTGCAATTCTGTCAGATAATACTCAGTTTCTTCCTGAAAATGATTGCAATCACAAATTCTTTGGTATTATTATGTTCATTTAAATTGTCTTCAATGAAAAAACACAAAAGAGAATGAACAAAAAGCAAAACATTGATCATTTCACACAAAACTCCAAAAATGGGCCGGACAAAAGTATTGGCACCCTCAGCCTAATACTTGTTTGCACAACCTTTAGCCAGAAATAACTGCGATCAACCGCTTCCGGTAACCATCAATGAGTTTCTTACAATGCTCTGCTGGAATTTTAGACCATTTTTCTTTGGCAAACTGCTCCAGGTCCCTGATATTTGAAGGGTGCCTTCTCCAAACTGCCATTTTTAGATCTCTCCACAGGTGTTCTATGGGATTCAGGTCTGGACTCATTGCTGGCCACCTTAGAAGTCTCCAGTGCTTTCTCTCAAACCATTTTCTAGTGCTTTTTGAAGTGTGTTTTGGGTCATTGTCCTGTTGGAAGACCCATGATCTCTGAGGGAGACCCAGCTTTCTCACACTGGGCCCTACATTATGCTGCAAAATTTGTTGGTAGTCTTCAGACTTCATAATGCCATGCACACGGTCAAGCAGTCCAGTGCCAGAGGCAGCAAAGCAACCCCAAAACATCAGGGAACCTCCGCCATGTTTGACTGTAGGGACCGTGTTCTTTTCTTTGAGTGCCTGTTTTTTTCTCCTGTAAACTCTATGTTGATGCCTTTGCCCAAAAAGAGAAATATTCTTCCAAAACATTTTAGGCTTTCTCAGGTAAGTTTTGGCAAACTCCAGCCTGGCTTTTTTATGTCTCTGGGTAAGAAGTGGGGTCTTCCTGGGTATCCTACCATACTGTCCCTTTTCATTCAGACGCCGACAGATAGTACGGGTTGACACTATTGTACCCTCAGACTGCAGGGCAGCTTGAACTTGTTTGGATGTTAGTCGAGGTTCTTTATCCACCATCCGCACAATCTTGCGTTTAAATCTCTTGACAATTTTTCTTTTTCGTCCATATCTAGGGAAGTTAGCCACAGTGCCATGGGCTTTAAACTTCTTGATGACACTGCGCACGGTAGACACAGGAATATTCAGGTCTTTGGAGATGGACTTATAGCCTTGAGATTGCTCATGCTTCCTCACAATTTGGTTTCTCAAGTCCTTAGACAGTTCTTTGGTCTTCTTTCTTTTCTCCATGCTCAATGTGGTACACACAAGGACACAGGACAGAGGTTGAGTCAACTTTAATCCATGTCAACTGGCTGCAAGTGTGATTTAGTTATTGCCAACACCTGTTAGGTGCCACAGGTAAGTTACAGGTGCTGTTAATTACACAAATTAGAGAAGCATCACATGATTTTTGTAACAGTGCCAATACTTTTGTCCACCCCCTTTTTTATGTTTGGTGTGGAATTATATCTAATTTGGCTTTAGGACAATTCTTTTTGTGTTTTTTTCATAGAAGACAAATTATATGAAGATAATAATACCAAAGAATTTGTGATTGCAATCATTTTCAGGAAGAAACTGAGTATTATCTGACAGAATTGCAAGGGTGTCAATACTTTTGGCCAACACTGTAGGTCTGTATGATTCCGCAGAGGTGGGATCTCTCCCCTCCTTTGGAAGGACCACTAAAACGGCTCCTCCATGGATTTCGGCAATGCACCTCTCATCAACACCTCCTCAAGCACCACTTTTAATTTTGGCGCCAGCACCTCGACTAGTTCCTTGTATACCTCCCCTGGAATACCATCAGACCCTGGTGTCTTATCATTAGACATAGAAAGCACCGCCCTCTCCTCCTCTTCTATAGTCAGAATATCCTCCAATTTCTGTCTATCCCTTTCTTCCAATTTAGGTAAGGGGGGACCCCATCTAAAAACTTCTCTATTACTTGATCAGCGGTCTGTGTTGCAGAGGCGAATAGCCCAGCGTAAAATTCTCTAAAGGTTTCCAGAATGTCAGTCGTGTCAGTAATCACTGCTCCATTTTCTTTAATCAATTTATATACACAAGCCGACCCCTCTGCGCAGCAGACACCACCGAAAGCAAATGGACTACTTTCTCTCCCTCCTCATAGAACAGTGACTTTTGAAATGCCCTCCTCCTATCTAAAAATTACAGTCTGCTTTGGGCATTTCTCGTAGGGTCAGCTATCATATCCGCCTCTGCCCTACTCATTTCATTGCTTACTGCTTGATCAGATTTCCTGGTTTGTGTTTTACACCGAGCTATATCTCTAATAAAAAGCCCTCGCAAGTAGCCTTTCATCGCATCCCATACCACATGTGTTGCCGCACTCTCATCATTCATTTGATAAAATAATTCTATTTCCCTTTTAATGTTTCCCAGATCAATATTTTTTAACCATTCTGGGTGTAGCTGCCACCGTCCTTGTTGACCTCGTGTAGGTCCTACGTGGATTGTAACCACTATTGAACTATGATCAGATATCACCCTTGGTAGATATGTCACGTCCCCTACCATCCTGTCCATACCACTGTTTCCCAATGCCAAGTCAATGCGAGAGAGCGTATCATGTGTCACGGAGTCGCACAAAAAGCACTTCCTCCCCCTATTCCTGACTCTCCATAGATCTATCAGGCCAGTTTCACCAATGTAATTCCCAAACGGAGTTAATCTATCACATTCATCATCTACACTTTCAGGGCGCACTCTGTCTCAGTAGTCATTCATAACGTTGTTCACATTCCCCATTATCAATATTGGAGCTCCCACTCTCTTTCTCGACAATCCCACTATTTCCTGCAATTTCTTTTTTGAATACGGTATGGCAGTGGTATATATAGGGCCACAAGAATCACCCGTTGTCCAAATAATTTACATACAATAAACACAAATTGTCCATCCTCATTTATGTGAACCTCTATCTCCTCATAATGTGTATGAGCGTGTATTAACACCGACACCCCCCCCCTCGAGTATGTCGAGTATGTGGAATGGTAAACCTTTGAAATCCACGTCTTTGTTAACCATTGAACTTTATCACTAGTCAAATGTGTTTCCTGCTAGCATGTAATTGATGGTTTACATGTTTTAACATGGCTCAAGATTGCCGCTCTCTTAGCCCCGTATGAGAGCCCCCGAACATTCCAACTCAAGATTTTTATTTTACTACTACCCATCAAAGATAAGAGAAACACTGTCACACAATAATTCAATAATTTCATTCCCAATCTCCTCCTCTCAGTAACCCAAACGGCAGCTCCACTACAGCCAACCCTCAAGAACATTTCCCCCTCTTCCCTCCTCCCCCCTACCCATATCCTCCCTGTATATATCTCTCTCTCCCCCAGTGGAGAGTGGGTGTAAAAGAAACCCAGATGCCGATCAAGCATCTTGCACATTAACGCATATCTAAGCCTCTACTAGCTTCCATAGTTTCCCCGCCTTAATATCAATATAATTCAGAGTTCTAAACAAAATGTAATACTAATAACTGTAAACAGTAAAGTTAACCATCTCTGCCCTTCCCAGATATTACAGAGTTCGACCACAGATTACCACTGCACACAACAGTCAGAAGGAGGTGGTATACATGTACATTTCATCGTGTCCTTCTCTGCTCTGATCCTGGTACGGTTAAGCTCCAGCCACGTATTAGCGTCCTCAGGGGACTGGATAAAGTGCACCCACCCATGGGCCACCACACGTAATTTTGCTGGCTATATTGTAGAATACTCCACGTTTAAAGCTCGGAGTTTCTTTTTCACTTCACTATATCGCAGACCAAACCTTTGGACTTCAGCTGAGTAATCCGGATAGATTTCCATTTGTTGTCAATTAATAGTGAGGTCTTTAGTCCTCCTGGCATTACGAAAACTAATGTCCCTGTCTCTACAGTTCAATATTCTGGCCAGTACGGTGCGAGGGATAGAGCCTGGCGTTTGGGGTCTCATGGGCACACGGTGCGCGCTCTCAACTGCGAACACTTTTGTCTGCTTTGCTGCTCCAAATTTGTCGAGTAGCCATTGTTCAATGAAAGCTGTGGAGTCATTACCTTCTGCCTTTCCAGGGATCCCAACTATACGGAGATTGTTTCATCTGGAATGATTCTCCAAATCATCATTCTTATTAGCTACATCAGACAACGTTTGGGTGTGCTGGTGCTGCGTTTTTTGCATAGTGTTTAGGTGATCTTCAGTGGCACACGCTCTCCCCTCTACAGCACCCATCCTAACATCAGCCTTTTGCAGCGTTTCTTTAATCCCAACCATCTCCCCTTTAATCCATCCACTCTTCTATTCAAAGTGGTTAAAGTAGTCTTACAGAAGGAGACTATGTGGAACACATCTTTTAAAGTGGGTTCACTCTCAGCAGAGCCTCCAGCAGCATCCTGTCCTTCACTGCCATGGTCTCCCTGTAAATAGTCATCCTCCTCTTCTGGCTCCTCTGCTCCCTTCTGGTCTTCAGCCTCCTCTTCTGCCCCTGTTTCCCCCTCCTGCATGTCACCCTCCTCTGTTTTGTGACCCTCGCAATCCTTTGCAATTTCTTAGCCACCTCCAGCCTCCGTTCGTAGGCTGCATGCAGTCATACTGCCTCCTGTTTCTTCTCTGCACCATCTTGGACCTGAAGGCTGCACCCGGTCCCGGCGTCTTTCTGTCTCCTCCGCACCATATCCGAGTCCTTGCGCCACGTGGATGACGTCACTGGGTTTCAGGAACCTTCGGGCAACGGCATCGGGGTAATGCCGGTAAGAATCGAACTCTGTACAGAATAACTGAAGCGCTTAGCGGTGGAGGAGCTCAGCAACCCAACTGCTCGCATCAAGTGCTAGGCCACGCCCCACATTGTATGATTTTTATATAACTATTTAGCATTTTATTGCATGAAATAATTATTTAATACAATAGAAAAACAGAACTTAATATTTTGAGAAGACCGCAAGGACACAAGTTAGACATCATAAATCATAACATGGGCATTCAACGTCCAGCAATTATGAGAACCAAGAGCAAAAAAGTGCTCTACTGTCCAATCAAAACACAACCAAGAGTAGTCCACACAAGTGTTCTTAAATGCAAAAAGTGTTTTTATTTTTCACATCGTGAACATAAAATTGTACAGCTCTTGGAAAAAGTTGAAATAAAGTGAAAAAAGACCAAGGGAAGTACATGTGGGGGAGACACAACCATACAGGGAGAAAAAGTACACAGTCGTCATAAAGAGCACAGAAAGTAATGCAGCAAGGATCACTGAAAGTGATTTCCCTATAGACCTTCTTCCCGGTTCCTCACCTCCCTGTGGGCGAATCTACCCTCTGTTCCAGGCAGAAACCCAAGCCATGTCTGAAGGAAAATCTGACTAGGGGATTTATCCAGAAAGCCTCCTCTCCTGACCAGAGCTGAGTTCTCCTTTGTGAAGACAAAGCATTGTACTTGTCAGCTATGAAGAGATTATAGAGGTCTCAAATCACGGTAAAAGACAAGTATGCACTGCTACTCATACCAGAGTTGTTCAACCGTCTTCGAGATTCCGAAATCTTCTCTAATGTCAAACTCCGTGGTGCCTTCAACTTGGTCTGGATACGCTCAGGTGATGAATGGAAGACCATCTTTAACACCCATGATGGTCACTACGAGTACCAGATAATGCCATTTGGGCTTAGCAACGCCTAAGCAGTCTTCCAGGAATTTGTGAATGACATCTTTCGTGACCTTCTCTACTCATGCGTAGTCGTGTACCTGGATAGCAATCTGGTGTTCTCCACTGACCTGCCTACACACAGGAGAAATATTTGTCAGGTTCTGCAGAGGCTGAGGGAGAATCACACAAGTTTGAAAGTGCCTCTTTGAATGAACCTCCCTTCCTTTCGTGGGCTACATAATCTCAGACACCGGTCTAAAAATGGATTAGGGGAAGTGTTGGCCTTTCTCAAGTGGCCTCTTCCAGACCCCTTTCCCATTCCTGTGTCTGTATATCCCGTACCTGTGTCCGCTAACCTGTTCCTCTGTCCTAATACCCTGCCTGTACCTGTTGTGCCGCTACACTTGTTGCATCTGCCTGAACTAGCTGTGCCATCATAGCCGCTGCACTTGCCTATATCAGTTGTGCCGCCGTAACGTTTGCACTTTATTGCATGGCATCTGCTGCCCTGCAGCACCTATACACCAGAGACTGTGCCAGACTGTTGTAGTCCGACCCCTGAAGTCATCTGTCGTGGTACTGAGATCCCCTGGGGTTGCACCTGGCGGCAACCTATCAGCATAAGCCTAACCTCTCCATTTGATGCTCTAGTGAAGAATCAGTAGTTTTTCAGGTTCGCTCCTCCAGGTGGTGATCGGTGTTTCAGTCCAGTGGGTCCACTCCCAGAAGCTCGCCCCTGCGAGTGTTAGAATATTTGGAAAAGTTGTTTGTTTGCAATTACAGAGTTCATACGGTTGCTGCAGTTCTTGGCCAAGTTTGCACACACTGCATCAGGGATTTTGGCCCACGTCTTCATACAGATCTTTTCCAGATTTGTCAGGTTTCGGGGCTGTCACTGGGTAACGTTGAGTTTCAGCTCCCTTCAAAGATTTTTTATTGGGTTCAGAGACTGGCTAGGCCACTGCAGGACCTTGAAATACTTCTTACAGAGCCACTTTCTGACTGTGTGTTTCAGGTAATTGCCATGCTGGAAGACCTAGCCATGACCCATCTTCAATGCTCTTAATGAGAGAAGAAGTGACTCACCGTTGCCGAGTTCTCAGATCTCAGGCGCTGCTTCACTGTCACGGTTCCATGCCTGAGACTGTGGGGCCCGGTGGTCAAATGGACGGGTTAGGGAAATGTGGAATAAAAGTCTTACTTGTTTCGTTACGCCACCTGTGGGTGTCCGGTGATGGCACCGGCGCTGCTTGAGCCTCCGGGGTATGTGCGGCAGCTAGATGGGATGCTTCCCACAGGATGAGCAGTAGTCCCCGGGGCCAGGAGCTGCACTGAATGGAATACGACAGCTCGGGTAGTTTAGTATTAATCCGGAATGAATGTACGGACACATAAAGTCTTTTCGGTACCTTTTACTGGTGTTGACAGGTACACTCGACCGGGGGATGAAGTAGACACTTCTGGATGTTCCACAGCAAGCAGTGGTATAGGCTTCCTGGTATACGTAGCTTCTGAGTTTGCTGCACTGAGGGCACTATAAAGGAATGCTGTCGAATTCTCGACGCCGGGCTCTCATCTGGCGGTGCTTCAGGTGTCCAGGGAGCTAAACTCCCTTGTTATGGTGCTGGTTTCTCTACAGCCTGCGCTATGGCTACTGCAGCTCGGACCCAGTGACTGGACTTGTTATGGTGAGTCAAGGTGACTCCTCTGCCCCTGTTTGGTATTTATCTCCTCTTCCTATGACCCCTGTTGGGAGGGTCTACCACTTTCCGGGTGTGCTGGTATGGGCCTAACGTGGCACCAGTACCAGGTCAGCTCTCCTAGCTGTTTACAGTTCTCAAGTGACTACACACTCCGCAGTTTCTCCCTCCAGGACCCGTATTTATGGGGGGAACTAGCTTAAGGCAGCCAGTGGAGCTCCCCCTACAAGCCTGGGGTGAAAGGTGTTGTAGGTAAGTGGGATCTGCTTGCTGTGTACTTTCCATAAGAGTTTCTGTGGTGCCCCAACCAGGGTGCCACAGAAGGTTGGCCAAAATCTCGCACTACATGACCTCATTTTTCCTCCCTTCAATACTGTGCAGCCATCCTGTCCTGTTTGCACAGAAAATCACCTCCAAAATATGATGTTTCCACTCCCATGCTTCACGGTTAGGACAGTGTTCTTGGGATTGTACTCATCTTTCTACAAACATACCGAGTGGAGTTGATACCAAAAACTTCTATTATCTGACCACATGACCTTCTCCCATGACTCTTTTAAATAATCCAGTTGGTCATTGTTCAACTTCAAACAGGCCACGACATGCTGGTGTGAGCAGGAGGACCTTGTATGCCCTGCAGGACTTTAATCCATGATGGAGTTGTGTGTTACCAATGGTAATCTTTGAGACTGTGATCCCAGCTCTCTTCAGGTCATTGACCAGGTCATCCCCGTGTAGTTTTGGCTTATTTCTGGCCTTTCTCATAATCATCCTTATCCCATGAGGCAAGATCTTGCAAGGTACCCCAGATAGAGATTCACAGTCAACTTGTGTTTCTTACATTTTCTAATAATTGCACCAACAGTTGTTGCCTTCTCACCAAGCTGCTTGCATATTGTCCTGTAGCCATCCCAGTTTTTTGCAGGTCTACAATTTTGTTCCTGATGTCCTTAGCTCTTTGGTCTTGGCCATGGTGGAGAGGTTGGAGTATGATTAATTGATCATGTGGATAGGTGTCTTTTATACAGGTGACAAATTCAACTAACAGGTGCAATTAATACAGGTAATGAGAGCAGAGTAGGAGGGCTTGGGAGAGACAAAATTGTTGCTGCTTGGTAGGTGATTAAATACCATGCAATAAAATGTAATTTACCGTAATTATTATTTAGATTCTGTCTCTCACAGTTGAAGTATACCTGCAATTACAGATATTTCCATTCTTTGTAGTTGGGAAAACTTACAAAGTCAGCAGCATATCAAGTACTTATTCTCCTCATTGTACCTTGTTGCAGTTAAGTAGCCAGGCTCTGATGGTGGGTTTACACGTCCGATATCGGCGTCCAACTCCGACCCAACTCCGACAAAAAGTCACGTGGGTCGCGAGTTGGAGCCGATATCGGGTGCGCGTTGTATTGTTTTAGCATCCAACGCGATGCTGGAACGATGCCAAAACGATATCGGAGTTGAATAGCAAAGCTATTCAACTCGCCGATATCGCAAGGCCGTTGTACCAGCATCGCTGCGTGTGACAGCCCAACTCCGATGTCTACGCTCACGTCACCCATTCACTCCCATGTTAACTGGTCGTTCCTGGGTTGGTGGGCGTAGACATCGGAGGGACGTTGTTTCCCGATATCGCAGCGTGTAAACCGGCGATGCGATATCGGGAAAAGCGCTCCCGAAATGCGCGCTCCCGCGGCGTTGTATGCGATATCGTCCCGATATCGGGACGTGTAACCCCACCATAATTCATCCTGCCTGTGGTTTGGGAAGCCTAAATCAAGTGAGCGCTTTCCTTTCACAATCTAATTCCCTATATGCAATGCCAACAATTTTTAGTGATCTTCAGCAGGAATATATTAGTGTTCCAACTTTTTAACTAAAACATTCTTCATTCAACATTAGCAGCTGTCACAGTCACAATTGACAGCAACCTTGACTGGCAGGTTCTCAGAAGATGCAGATGTCATGCTTACTATGTTCTCTGCATGGTAAACACTACAGACCCCCAGCATTTTGCTCTAATTTTGGCTGCATGCCTAAGCCTGTACAGACTGTTTTATGACGGGTATTGGAGGAAAAGTGTCTAGTCATTGTGAGCTGGCTTTAACTCGCTATACAGCATATTTGTAAGGTCTGTCTGAGACCATAGGCTTAAAAAGGCAACCTCAGACAGGCTCAGCACAAGCAACTCCATTTGGCAGAATCCAGAGAAACCCATATACAAGGAACTGGATTTATGAGGTGGTCCAGTGAATTGCCACCACTTGAAGGGCTGCTGTCTGGAGGTGCGAACCAGAGAAGGAAGGGTCATCAATCAGTGTCTAAAGGCCCTGTCTCACATAACGACGGCTCCAGCGATAACGACCTGCCGGGATCGCTGGAGCGTTGTTACTTGATCGCTGGGGAGCTGCATTCTCCCTGTAAGCAGGGAAAACGCTGGTAACAATGATAAACACTGGGTATCCAGGCAGCGCGCGCTGCCTAGATACCCACTGTTTATCATAGTTGCCAGCGTTCTCCCTGCTTACAGGCAGCGCTAAGCAGGGAGGACACTGGTAACCATGGTAAACACCGGGTATCCAGGCAGAACGTGCTGCCTGGATACCGGTGTTTACCATGGTTACCAGCCCTGTCAGGTCACTGATCACTGGTTTCTCGCGGTCACACACAGCGATGCATGCTGACCAGCAGGAAACCAACGATCAGAAAATGACCCAGAGCAGAATGTAACGATCAGCGACCTCACAGCAGGGGCCTGATCGTTACTAGATGTCACACATAGCGACATCGCTGGAGAGATCGTTGTAACGTCAGTTACAACAATCTCACTAACAATATCGTTCTGTGAGACAGGGCCTTAAGCCTCAAGGTCAAAAAGGACAAAATCAGGATCCGTAAAACTAGTCAAGGTCAAAACAAGGAACAATGATTACAAGAGCAGATAGGACTGAGCCAGGGAAGCATGTGGCTCCTGAAGCCACTTTATGGTGCCCACAAGCACAGTAGACCTGTGCCTGCTGTGACTGCGGCCTGGTTCAGGGGGCTAGCAACATCAGCGCTTTATTTCAGTTGAATGTGTGTACTTGGATGCACATTTAATTGTAATGTATTGCTGGTGCCTCGCAGAGGCAAGCTCTCTGCATAGCTATACCAATACCAGCCTCCAGCCAATCAGAGGCCGGCATCTGATATCATACATCCAAGGATGCACATTTAACTGAAAAAAGCGCTGATGTTCCCAGGTCCCTGGATCAGGCCATGATCGTTCAGGGGGTCTACTGTGTCTGCAGGCCACATGTATAGAAAAGGGGGCACCGAGGGAACGGAGCACGGGTAAGAAAAAACTTTTTTTTTTTGTTAATGTGGATATGAAGAAAGACATAACAGGGGACATAGCTACAAGAAGGGGAGCAGGGATGTGGGTAATTAATACAAGATGGGCACATTACTACAAGAAGGGGACAAGGATAAGGACAGTATTGCAAGATATGGACCAGGATGGGGACATTACGTCAAGAAGAAGATGAGGAAGGGGCATTATTACAAGATGAGGAGCAGGATGGGGTAATTCTACAAGACTGGGACCAGGATGGGGCATTAGTACAAGATGAGAACTAGGATATAGCCATACTACAAAATGAGGCTCCAGATAGCACATTAGTACAAGAAGGAGCCCAAGATGGGGACATTTACAAGAAGGGAAACAGGATGAAGTCATTATTACAAGATAGGGAAGAGGATGCGGCACATTACTACAAAATGTTGGCCAAAATTACTATATGGTGCTAATTGTAAGACAATATTACTTAGAAAAGGTAAAAAAAAAATTCAGCACAAGGCATACAATTTTTTGTTACCAATAAAAATGCTGTTTTATATATAAACCAAAATAAACAAAAAAAAGTGCACATTTGTTATCAGCACATCCATAATGCCTCAAGCTATAAACTGTACCACAAATCATTTGATGAATGCCATTTAAAGAAAAAAAAAATTAAAATAGCAAAAAATGGTGATTAAAGTGATTAAAGTTGCTTAGAAAAAGATATCACCAAAAATGTAACTTTGTCCTGTAAAAAATGCGACCCCCCCCCATTATTTTTTTTTCTGTGTGCGGCCCATATACACAGCACAGTTTGAGACCTCTACACTAGAAATTTATTGGCAGTTTTCAGCAGTAAGTTGAAAGCTTTATTAGGGTGTAGTGCACTATGTGGGGACATTATTCTGTACGATGTGCTATGTGGGGTGCATTATACTGTATGGGACACTCTGTGGAGCCATTATACAGCATTAAGCACTATGTGGAGATATTATGCTTTATTGTGTACCGTGGGGCAATTTTATCGTATGGAGGACTATATGGGGAATCTAGGAGGTTCAATAAGACGAAAATTACTTGGTAAGGGCTTCGAAGTTATTGGAAAAGCTGTTCCATGACCCTGATGAATATTAATTTTTATTTATCCTAGGGGGAGGGGGCAATTAGAAATTGTGGCGCCCCATTGCAGAAGTTCTATTTATACCCCTGGCGATACCTTCCCCCCCAGAGCCGAGTATAAAGAAGTAGACAGTGGGGATAGCACATTTCTATAGGACCAGTGGTGTAATGTGTGCCCCCGCTCTGTCCAATTTTAGTAATGTAGTGGGTGGAGTGGGTTCACGCATTAAATAAACCTTCTCCCATAGAAGTTGACAAAATAGGGGTCCCACATGCATTTCATACTGCATATCTAATCCCATCCTGTGTGATACACTCTACTAAGGTTTATGTCATCTAATCCCATCATGTGATACTCTGCACTGAGCATCTAATTCCAGCAGGTAAGGTAAGACAAATGGCACTTCGCTATTTCTTGGGTGCTCAAGTAAGATTCCACTCCAATGATATATAGTAAGAACTTGGCACTCCAAAGTTGATAAGAAAAAAAAAGGAACTTATTTAAAAGCTGCAATCTGTTTAATACAATAATAGTGTCGTAACATAGACCGTAGCCTATCACGGCTTCATCACAACTAAAGAAAAAAGAGAGGTTCAGATTACATACAGATGTACATACAAAGCTATTGGCCCATGTTAAAAAGGGAAATACAATTTTTGTCCAAAATTATCTCACTCCCAGAAGGAGACAAGAGGAGTGACATCAGACACGTGGACCAGACCCTCGCCCACCTTTACTGCAGTCGTAATGTGAGCTAACAGTGTACTAGGTTTCAATGGCAAATGTCTGCATCTTCGCTACTCCTAGTGGAAAATAGCAAACCTTTTTAAATGATTTTTCAGATTTTACTCCATTAAAAACAAATTTAGTTTTTTTTTAAATAAAACATTAATTCTTAACATTTTTTTTTTTTCAATTAAAAAAAAATTGATGGCACCTTCCCTTTAAAAATGTTTTTTTTAAAAGCTGGTGCATTACTTAGCCCAAAAAGCATCCCAAGAACATCATTGTGCCCCTTAAGGTACCGTCACACGCGGCAATATTGCTAGCAATTTCATTGGCAATTTGGTTGCTGTGAAATCATGGACACATTGTTCCATTTGTACATGGCAACAAAATAGAACAATGTGTCCATGATTTCACTGCAGCCAGCAAATGCCAGTGAAATTGCTAGCAATATTGCCGTGTGTGACGGTACCTTTAGGCGTGTTAGATAATGTCTTCCACTTACCTCTTCTCTGATACGGATCAATATATAAGGGAAGGGGGAGCGCACAATAGAGCAATAAATGTGGATACCAGGGGTTAATATCGCAGTAATCCACTCACCTACTCAGGTTGTGAAGGGTTCACAACCACCTTGTAAGTGTAAAGGGTCGCTGCAGATCCCGTCCAGGATAAGTAAGCAAAGTTTTTGTATTACCGGGAATCCTCCGCGCTGACCTCAGGAGACAATTTTGATTTTATTCTTTATATACCACACACACCAAACAGAAGTAAGCCGACGCGTTTCGTAGCCATATGGCCACTTCATCAGGGCATTAGTTACCAAGTAACTAATGCCCTGATGAAGTGGCCATATGGCTACGAAACGCATCGGCTTCCTTCTGTTTGGTGTGTGTGGTGAATAAAAAATAAAATCTAAATTGTCTCCTGAGGTCAGCGCGGAGGATTCCCGGTAACACAAAAACTTTGCTTACTGATACGGATCAGTTATACGCACCCCTTAAATCAAGTTTGGTGAACCATTTGGCTCCTAAAAGCTGGTTATAGAGATCAGGGATGAGTGGTATAGGACACTGATTCTTTACAGCAATTCCATTAAGTTCACGATAGTCAATACAAGGTCTGAGACATACATTTTTTTTTTTTACAGCAAAATAGAACCATGCACCCAATGGTGGCGAGGCGGTCTGATGGACTCTTTTTGCAGAATGTCTGCTATATAATCTTTTCTGGCCTGACGCTCTGGATCAGAAAGAATATATATTTTACTCTTGGGAAGACTAGAATTTGGTACCAGATCTATGGGACAATTGGACACACAAAATACATCAGCGAACCTTCTGAATGCGTAAGATAAAAAGATGGTATGGTTTTAGACGGGTTCACAGATATGCACATACAGTTCTCCTGGCAACTAGGACTCTAGCGCACAAAATCACCCTATTGCCAGTCACTAACCAGGTTTTGTTTACGTAAACACAACATGGCTAAGACCACCACTGATGACAGTTTTTCAAGGACAAAAATTGATAAAGATTCAAAATGTAAAGTTCCAACAAGCTGGGACACCTCCTTAGTAATATACTTCACTGTGGGTAAGAGATGTATCATCAAAAGCAGTAATCCTTATTCGAAAACATAATTTTAGCAAGGTTAAAGATCCTCTGCCACCATGGCGCTAACAAAATTTGTTGAACCGCAGTCAATAAAGCCACGAAACCCAACATGTTTTTCTGAGTAAGATAAACAAACAGGTATTAATAAATCATCATAGGGAAATACCTGGGCGCCTAGGTGGCATGCTCAGACCCACCCAGGTGCTGATGTTTCTCTGGCAGCGGTTGCCTTGGGCAGGAAGTCCTCTGACGTCCAGATCACCACAGTGGTTACCAAAAAACAGCCTGTGTTGCTTGATCTCTTGACGTTCATGAAAGTGTGTTTCCCTAGTCTGCATGAGCTCCTTAGTACTGGTAGCATGTGCACAAGCCTTAGGAGAAGGCGCAGCATCATTGGAGGGTAGCTGTTTGCATTTGTGCCGATGCCTATTCAGATTGATTGACAATCGTGGACAGAATCAAGAGAGTCAGGAGAAGGCAAATGAACCATGATCTCCTTAACCTGGTCACAGAATCCGGAGTGAAACCAACAGAAAGGACCTTGTTGGTCCACTGTGTGAAACTGACCCAACGCCAAAACTCTGTGCAATAATCCTAAGCAGGACATGGCCCCTGATGGATTGTAGTTAGTTTGTTTTCAGTGAAAGCTATTTTGTCAGGTTCGAAGTACTAGCAACCGGAAAAAAACTTTTATGGTCACCTGAAAAATGGTCATGGAGGTTAACATTCAGCTCCAAAAAAACAAAGCAGGTGCTCCAGGGGTATGGGCCTCAATAGATTTAAAATGCTGAATCTGTTCTGCAAGACCTTGGACTAAATGGGCCAAGTATTGAGTTTGATACACCAGTGTTAGGAGGGGATCCATAATTTTTGGCCAGATATAATGTAAGGATTGTGTTACAAGTCTGTGACAGCTTTTTTTGTTTTGTTTTTACTTTGGGCATTTGTTTTTTCAGTACCAATGAGGGTTAATGTTGTTTCTTTGTTGGTAGTGCTAGGAAGGCATGCTGCCGTGTGTGTGCACTCCTTCCTCTCTTAAAGTAGCCAAGTGATCCTTCAGCTGTTGTCGGTGATAGCTCATACTTATCTTGACCAGCCTGGAGAATGGAGGTGTTTTAGCCACTGCTGTGTGAAGTTCAGTCAACCTGGTGCCGTTTCCTTGCTGCTGTCAGGAGCAAAGCAGCAGATTCTAAGTAGTGAACTTTTGTTTATTTTCTTGGTCCTTTGGGGTGGGGAGTAGGGATTATTCTATGTTATTCTCAGGAGATAGGGTTACATTGGCGGCTCAGACCTCACCACATTTAGGCGTACCTCTGAGATAAGGGAAAGCGCAGGGTCCCAATTGTTAAGGCGCAGATCTGGCATCCCTTTCCATGGAACTTGTATTTAATCCTATCCCCTCCCCATGACAGGTTGTCTGAGGCTGCAGGCCCAAAAAGACTACCTTGGACAGACTTGGCACAATCCACTCCGTTTGGCAGACTCCAGAAAAACCCAGACATCCCTTAACCCCCCTACACAGAGATATAAATTTACAATGCTGAACAGTGGATTGCTATCCATAGCATTGCTGCTGCATGGAGGTGCGATCCAGAGGCAGGAATGGTTGTCAAGCAGTGTCTAAGACGGGAGTTTGCATAAGGGTGTGCTGCTTTAATATAGGTTGAAGTAAGGAGCTACTGACAATTGACCACCCACGCACATACATATTATGTCAGACTGAAAAGTACTATAGATTCCAGCCAGTCTAACCTTACTGGATGAATAGAACCTGCGCTGTCCAGAGCTTCCGGTTCTGACATCTCCTCTATTACCAGCACCGCCCTGAAAGTGATTTATCTGGAACTTTTTCTGATGGAGATGTGAAGATATTAATACAACCATTATATGGTACAAGGTGGGAAGGTGCACGTAAAGGGAACCTGACAGCTCATTTTATCCCCCAATGCTACCACTACCTGACCCTGCACCTTGCTAGCTCATCACTAACATCCTCTCAAGGTAACCGTAACAGGGACATATCGCGGCGAATTGTGCCGCGATCCGGAGCGCGCATCCTACAAATATTTGCCGGCAATGTCAGACTGAGTACTTACGGCGATTCGCCGGCTAAGTTCCTGCGGATATCGAACTGCGCTGTCCCAGAACCCAGGCGAGCGATAACTCGCAATTTGGATATAGGCGGAACGCCCTGCAACATTGCAGTTTGCCGCGTTACACAGCGATCAGGCAGGATCGCCTGACAACATCGCCAGATTTCCCAACATTGTTGGGAAACTGGCGATGTGACTAGGCGATTCACGCCTATTAGTCGCCCTGTCACACGCTGCAATTAGCCGGCGATGTCGCCGCAACCTGGCACGCCCTCGTTGCGCAACTCGCCGCGATATGTCCACTTGACGTACCCTTCTGAGTTAAAACTGCACTATAAAGCTTTAGAAAAACAATTTAATAACTTGCATATTTCAATGATAATGAGGGCTCCAGTCTACAGTGTAGACTGATATGGGCGGTCTCCGGGTCTCCATTCTTCCCCCAAATGCAGGCCATTATGCCCAGCTGAGCGTCATCATTCCTCTCTTCTTGTCCCCTGTTTTGAAATTGCCGCCCCCTCCTCATAGTATGACACAAGGACGGTGATGTCTGCAGTGTGCAGCACCTCATATGACTCTTAAACAGTAATTAGCATACAACATGGGACAGGTTAAAAGTTGATTTTATGTAGGGGGATAGTCTGGGGATATAAAGGGGTTACAGGAACCCCAATTTCATCATGTTAAAGGTTCTGAGCAGGTTTTAGAACTTCCAAAACAGGTGACAGGTTCCCTTTAATCACTCTGGTGCTTTGATCGTAGGTATGGGGAAATATAAGTTGCAGATACATCAATGCAGTATGTGTATCGTGTAAGTTCATATTGGCTACATTTGATTTTCGTTGTTACAGATAATTTATGTCCTTTCTTATAGCACTAGTTTGTTTTTTTACTTTCGCACTGAGCCTTTGAGCCTTGGTGTAAAGACCTCTTTAGACATAATGGCCCTCATGATGGGGGTATTTCAAAGTGGAGGGGATTGTAAATCAGTGCATTTTAAAGTCTGACAGGAGAACAATCTTTTTACACTTTCTATGAGGGAATGCACCATATGTAAGCGTCTATCACATGAACCATTGAAAATGTTGCCATTGACAAACCAGTGAAGACGAATACCTGTAGTGATGCATTTCCATAAAGTTACACGCGTTCATTGCCAGTAAACTGTTATGTGAGTCATATAACCTGCTTCTTTTATGGATGTGAACGTGCAGGAAAGCACTGCTGACAATTGTGCTGTCATCACACGACATAGTGAACAGGAGGAGGGTAACGCACAGACCAAAGACCTGCAAGAGTCCTGTCTCTTGGAACCTGTATGAACATTGCAGTCTTCCATGACTTGCAAAGAAAACTGTTCTTGTTCATACACAGTAATAGAATTTACTCTCACTGACAATGAACACAGAATACTTCTGCATAAAGGCTGCTGTTCGACAAGTGTCGCCACGTTCCCAATGTTTTTCCCCATTTTGTGTTTAGTTTTTTTAATGTCGGCAAATGGTTCGTTTTAATTATTTTTTGTCGTAATTTGCATAAGAAAAGAAGCACTGCAGCTGCTATGTGTCAGTGTAGCCTTAGAAAGTTAAAGGGAATTTTTTAAGTCTTTACAGTGAACAGTAAACTAAATACGCCACCTTCAGCAGCACCCATGCTGCATTCTAAAACGGTGGCTATTATTGCCTTGACTGCCCCTGTACACCAAATACGTAAGTTTTAAACTTGACTAAACTAAATAAAAGTTGTTTTTGTCAGAAGGACTGTAAATGGTATGCAACAAACTTCTTTGCATGTTTATTAGTAAAATTTGGTGCCTGAAAGGCCAATCAATGACAATGAGAATTCCAATTTCGTACTGCTTAGACCAGGCTTATTCACCAACTGTATCAACGATCTGTACAACAACGGAATCCCTGACTACAATTTGGTGCAGAGCATGCTAAGAGTATGTGCTCAGGGTCCTGTTGGACGCAGCTCCTCCGAACCTGAGGTGATACATTCGGGTGGCTGCAGGTCAGACCGAGCGTTCCCTGTAACTCTCACCCATGTGCATTTCGGGTGCGTAGAGGCTTCTCACTGCAGTCGCCCAATGGGAGCCGTTTTGACTCTGCAGCATGAAATGAACATGCTGCGGAGGAGCGGAATGCCGGCAACCCGCACTGCAGCTAAAAGAACGCTGTGGTCGGGTTAAGTATAGTGGGCATGAGATTTCTACAAATCCCATCCACTATGCTGATACTATACTACGCAGTGTTTTGGACGCAGCGACTAGACGCTGAGTCAAAAACGCTGTGTATACTGATTGTGAGTTTGCAGCCTAAGGCTACATTCACACAGCGCATAATTTTCACGCTTTTTTGCGTGTGCTTATCACCAAAAGCGCGTCTGTGTTTGCCGGCAAAGTGAATGGAAATTCAGTTTTGCCATTCAGACGCGTGTAAATTTACGCCACACTTTTATGAGAGAAAGCGTGTGCGTAAAAAGAATCAACATGTCAATTCTTTTGCTTTTTTGCGCACCTTTCTCCCATGGGCCCCATTATAAACGCTGGAATTACACATCGCCGATCAGACAATGCGCAATTCTAGTGCGTATAATGTCAGCGCTGCAGGATGTGATGTCACATAGGGAGGAAGAATCCTGTGTTCCTCCCACATGTGTGACAGGCTTCTGGCTTTCAGTGTATTAATATAACTGCGAAAGCTAAATAAAAGTTATCATAAGGTATGAAAAACAAAAAAATAGAATACTTACCCATCCGCCCGGCTGTTCCTGGTTACCGGACCCTGAGACATCCACGTCTGATCTGCTGCCAAGACCTTCCAGCTCTGATTGGGGTAGTGATCATGTGATATGCACTTCACATATCACATGATTGCTACCGGCCAATCACATATTTAAGGTCTTGGCAGCAGATCAGATGTCGATGTCTCAGCTCCGGAACAGCCGGCGGATGGGTATTTATTTTTTTATTTTTCATACCTTTGATAACTTTTATTTAGGTTTCGCAGTGTATAATAATACACTGCGAAAGCAAAAAAGGCATGTCACACGGGGAGGAACACAACGATTCGTCCTCCCCCGTGTGACATCACTTTTTTCCTGCGCTTTTGGAGGAGAAATGCGGCCGTAAAAAAAACGCGGTGTGTGAATGCACCACAGTTTTTTACCTGCGCCAAATAGCGCGGCCACAAAACTCGTCAAAAATCGTGCCCCCAAAAGCGCAAGAAATACAGAGCGTGTGAACGTAGCCTAACAGTGGAATAAGTACCTTTTGTTCATGCAGAGTCTATATCAATCCAGTAAGGCCAAGTTCACATGACCATATTTTCAGTCCGAGTGCTGTTGAATGTACAGCAACCAATGTTATTTAATGGGGCTGGGGATTTCGAGTTCATAATAATGTATTGTTTTACAATCAAATTGCAGCATGTACTCTTTCATGTGTCGGATGAGAATCACCCATTTAAGTCTATAGCTATGTGCACACTGTGCTTTTCTTCTGCGTTTTTGTGCTGCGGTTTCTGCACCAAAAACAAATGAGACACATTTTTGTAATGAAATCAATGTGATTTTCATAATGCTGTGCCCATATGTGCGTTTTTCAGTGTTGCCAAAAACACATGCATTTAAAAAAGTCCCTGTCAATTGTGTTGTGCTTTTTTGGGCTGCGTTTTCCAGTGTCAGCCATGACAATAAGCTGAAAAAGTAGCTCTTACAAAAAGCAGCAGAAAAGTACAGTGGGTACAGAGCAAAAAAGCATGCTTGCTCTTTTTAACAGCTGCATTTGAGAAAAGCAGCACAAATAAATATGCACAGTGGACACATAGCCTATGGGTGCAGGTGCTATATCTTATTTTGCAATTTACTCTGAGCTGGTGAGAGGAAACCAGCTGCTTTGTTCCCTCCCATACACAGCACACAGGGTTAGATTCCTGCACTTCATTTAGCTTAGTTAGCGCAGAGCAGCATGAGAGGACACTGTACAGTAGCAGTAATAAACATAGATGTGACTGCAGCTCTTTAGCAAGGTAAAATACATTCTAGAACACTCAACAGCATCTTTTTTTGTCTCCCTCTGTCTAGTTCCTCACTCTGCTACCCACCTTCCCCTCTACATAGAGTACAATAGGAGCTGTAACCTGCCACGTCAATGTTCTCACTGTCCATTTTGTCTAACGCAAGATTGTGTTGAGCTGTGTTTTTTTCAGTGTGGATGATAAGTTTAGGAGGAGGGACTTAAGTGGCTGATATAAAAGCAGATTGATATGTAAGACAAGGTTTCTTATATTTATTTTGACTATTGATACAAACTAGAGAAAGTACAATTCACATTAAACTTGAATTATCTTTTGCAAGGTGTAAATGTACATTCAATTATATTCAATTATTATTTTCAGAAATAAATGGCTGTTATATGTCACCTAATCCATCTTTCTTGTACTTAGCTTTTGTCACACTGGTGGGTGTTGACCTACTACACCACAGAACCGGGCTCACCCTGAAGGGGCATAGCTAAGCGACTATCTGGTTCTTCACTAGAAACTCTGGTGGTGAGGATAGGCTTGCTGCTGCAGGGGCACTCTGAATCCCAGTAACAGGTGACCCTACTAGGGGTCAACCATGCAGTTACGGACTCGGGTGCAGGCAGGCAGGGCTGGTACAGGAAGGCACGGCAGTACTGATGGGTACAGCAGGTACGAAGAGGTACAGCCGGTACTCACAGGCATGGCAAGTACTTGGCAGGTACTGGAACACAGGTTCTGGTTAGCAAATTCAGAAAACACACACAGGATTCAGGTACAAGATATTTGCACAGAATTTGGGACCTGACAACTAGCAGACATGTATTAAACTGAATCGACACAATACTCAAGCACCTCACAAAGTGGGAGGGTGCCTTAAGGTACCTAGTGTCCACCAGCTTTGGCTGGGGATACTTACAGAGTGCATTCTCTACCCCTTCAAGGGGGTGAGGAATGCTTGCACCCTAAGCGTACTCTTGGAAGACTTGTGTGCATGTGCAGGTCCTGGCTGGGAGCAGGAAGCAGCAGTGAGAACCGAGATAGGACAAAGACAGAGTCGCATAGCGGCCAGAGGGGTGAGTGTGTCATTGACCTGGCTGCAGGGCCGTGGGCGCTGGTGTTACACCTGTATTATACACTGTTCCCTGTCATCTTTTAACCCCTATACCAGGTTCTAACAAATCTAAAGAGTACATGAATGTAATACATGGTTGTATAGGGGTTAAAGGGGATGGGCTTACAAGGACAAGGGATTCCTTGAGCTATGACTGATATTTGGTCCTTAAATCAGTAATTGGATGTACAATTACACTTTATAAGATAATGAAAAAGGTAATTAACAAAGTTACATATTAGCAGTTTAGAGACCTGCAATGGTGTGATCCATCATGTCACTGATTTAATAATTCTTTAAAGAGGGCCTGTCACCAGTTTTGGGGGATCTGAACCCTGGCCACCACCTTTAACATGATGTAATTGGGATTCCTGTAACCCATTTATGTCTCCAGACGTTCCCCTGCATACCTCAGAAATAGAGTTTTATTCTGTCACGTGATATTTATCTGTGGTTTGGCCGCCGCCTCCCCCCTTTTTTTTGTTTACTGGAAAATCACAACCCTAATATGACATATCTAACATGATGGCTGGGACTGAAGTGTCGCATTACTATCCTGATGGCCCAATGAAGGCATCTACAAACCTCTATTAAGGAGTGCTGCAATCCGTTTTTTATGGTCTAACATGACGGCAAGTTCGCACAGATTTCTGGTTGCTCCACACGTGTCACCGTGTAGCCAAAGCCCATAAGGGATAATTACTGGCTGGAGATATGTAAGTACAAAAAGAAAATGCCCCATTACCTAGAAGCAACAATGTAACGTCACAGTCCACACCTTGGGTCAATATGTGCTTCTCGCCTGTGAATAGCTTACATGAAGAAGATGTCTGAAATCCTGTGTTTTGATTATAGATCTCTAATAAACTTGTATGCAGGCATACACCTATTACTCAAGGGTTGTGAGTTATCCCAGTGTGGGGGCATATACTGTACCTTCCATATATTTATCTGAATAATCTTTTGTGGTTGTAGGTGCAAAAACACAAACTGCACATAATTTCTGGTGCAGAATGTCACACTGTTGGTCCGACCTGTGCTCTCTCGCATATGGAAAGCAGAGTACGCTCCTCTGTGATATGGGGGAATTACAAATGGACTGACAGTGGCTAGATCCAGAGATAACATCAGCTGCAGAGCGAATTTGCAAGCTTCATAGCAAAGATCATGCAAGCGCACTATCCATACTTAGTACCACCCCCTACTGCTTAAATGGGAACTCCGGGGAGAGAATACTTTTTAATACAGTTCCTGCCCTCATACATGATGAAGCAGAGCTGTGCACTGCAGCTCTAGGATCTATAGATCACTTATAATTCAATAAAATCATAACTGCTCCTTTGATCTCCTCCCTCCTTATTGGGACATAACATTTCAGCCTGGCAGCTTCATGCAGCAGCAGAGAGCAGGAGGTGTGTTGGGGGAGTAGTTGCTGGGAGTACAGGATCATCCTACATTCCAGCCCCCTCACACTTCTGTATGGTGAGGGAGCGTGTTACACCTGCCCCATGCTTATACTACAATCCAGCCCTGATATATCATCCTATGTGATGTGACATGGGGTCCAGACTTGAAATGGCATCGTGTCACAAAGCAGATATAAATACAGGCTGTGATCCTCTGCTGTATGATGATGCATAATGTGTACTGTTATTGTGAGGCTAGGAGCACAGGCAAATCATTACATTGACCTCTGCATGGTCTCCTCTCTCCCATAGGAACATGGTAGCTTCCTGTCCCTACAACTTTCAATGGCTCATCATCATCACTCTGTGACAGTCACAGCAAGGCATCCAGAGTCGGCAGCAAACATGTCTAAAATGCTGAAAAAAAGTATCAAAAAAGCATTAAAACACAACCATGTTTTTCACAGTTTTTTCAGCCATGATAAATGTTGACAAACTGCAGATCTGAAAAAAAAGGTTTTGTGGGTTCATATCTGCAAGGAAAAAAGAAAGTAGCAGCAGCATGACCAATACATTTTAGGAGTCTCAATCACTTTCCTGGTACTAAGAAATGCCACATATTTTTTTTTCTGCTGCATGCCTGCATTTATAAATTGCCTCAAACTGAAGTTGTGAACAAGCCAATTTGTAGTGCATGTTGCACTTTACACATGGACCTGAGATGTCATATGGCCTAAAACTGTCTGGGTACATGACCATAAAACAAACAGAAAGTACCGTCACATGGATTGATAGACATAAACCATAATACTATGTGTGTGTGTATATTATATATATATATATCAAATAGAAACAGAAAAAAAAAGAAAAAAAAAAGAAATATACCGTATATATTATTCCTAGAATTTAGATTGATATACAAGTATAAGACATTCTATAATATAATTGGGAACGTTAAAATAGCATTTTTTTACCTTTTGAATAGATATTACTTGATAATAAAGGTGTGTACTATAGCTTGTATGTAACAAATGCTGCAGACTCTGCATGTCTTGCTGTAACTGTCACTGAGGAGTGATGTTGATAATCCATTGAAAGTTGTAGGGAGAGGAAGCTACCATGTTCCTATGGGATAAGGGAGACTATGCAGAGCTGAGTTGATCAATGTAACGATTTGCCTCTGCTCCTAGCCTCACAATAACAGTACACATTATGCATCATCATCATACAGCAGAGGATCACAACGTGTATTTGTATGTGCTTGGTGACATGAATGATATTTCAAGTCTGAACCCCCTGTCACATCACATAGGATGGTATATCAGGGGCAGGATTGTTGTATGAGCATGGGGCTGCCGGCCACGCCCACTCCCCATACAGAAGTGTGAGGGGGCTGTAATGTAGGATGATCCTGCAGCTCCCAGCATCCATGTCCCAGACACACCTCCTGCTCTTTGCTGCTGCATGAAGCTGTCAGGCTGAAATGTTATGTTCCCTGAGGGAGGAGATGAAAGGAGCAGGTGTGATTTTATTGAATTAAAAGCGATTTATAGATCCTAGAACTGCAGTGGACAGCCCTGCTTCATCATGTAGGAGGGTAGGGACTGTATTAAAAAGTTTTCTCTCCCCACAGTTCCCCTTTAGTGCCTACAGTTTTTATGCTGTGTGACAAAGTAGCAGTCAGTCAAGCTGGAGGAGGTAGCCCTCGGCAGGGAATAGAGCTGGAGTGACAAACGTTTCAGACATATAGCCTCATTTGCGTATCAATTCAATCACTAATTTCTCAATAATGGAGAATGGACAATCCATATAAAGGTGTTTCTGTACTTGTCTTTGAAAGACCCACATGCGCATATAGTTTGGGGTTGAAATCCTGCTGACAGATTCCCTTAGAGGATTTTTAATAAGTAAAAAATATGACTGTTTTTATAAGCATTATACAGTTTTTGCCCATTTATTAATTTATATTTTAAAGATAGTAAATAAATAAAAAAAAGCAATGTAAAAACAATTTGTAACTTTTAATTTACATACATCTGAAGAAACAAATGTCAGATATGCTAAAAAAAAAAAAGATCTGTAAAGCAGTCAAGATGTAAACCACCAGTAAAGCACTCGGCTTTCTCCACCAATCCCATAGTGAATTATTAGAGTGGTTGTTGAGCATGAGCACTGCCATATAATTCAGACGGGTGCCTTATTTTGGCAATTAGTGGGAGTCTTGGTGATCGGATCCCCATATATCTAGAAATGTTCATCTATTTTGTGAAAAGAAGTGACAACCTGTTCTTGGAACACCCCTTTACGTTAGTGTTATTAGGATGGATCATACTAATAATGACTTATGACTATGGCACCTGTTCACTTAATTGATAATTCTTTCTTTGTTTTGTAGATAATTATACTTAGAGATGGCTTTCTTTGGAGTGGTACACTCTGGTGCCCATGCCCAGCAGTGTGCCCACTTGCTCCGAGCTGGGATGCACAGTAGCTCTTGTCGCAGCCTACACATGACCACCAGGTATGCTGCTAAGGAGTACTATGATGTAGTTGTCGTTGGAGGAGGTGCTGGTGGGATCACCATGAGTGCTCGTATGAAGAGAAAAGTTGGAGCTGGAAAAGTGGCGGTCATTGAGCCAAGTGAGGTATTGGCAACCTCTGCTAATTAACTATGGTCCTTTTATTTTACATGTTATTGGATGTAATTTAATATTGTTCATTTCTATCGCATTGTTAAAAATTACATTAATCTGGTTCTTGGCTGTATCTGATTCCAGGAACACTGGGGTGGTAACCAGGGTAGCTTGGTGATAGCGACCATTTTAACAGGGTTACGTCAAGAAACAGAATGACATACACAATAACTGATGTTTTTACCTTGTTTAGGTTCACTACTACCAGCCCATGTGGACTCTTGTTGGTGGAGGAGCAAAGCAGCTGGCGAGCTCGGCAAGATCTACTTCAGGTTTAATCCCATCTGGTGTCAAATGGATTAAATCAGAAGTGAAGGCTTTTGATCCTGACAAAAACTGTATCCGTATTGATGACGGTAAAGAGGTAAATATAATGTTGTGAATGAAGAATGAATTGGCCACCTTTGGGGGACATTTTTGTTTTTTATTAAAATACATGTATTTGGGTCTAAAAATTAATTTTCAATTGATTTTCATTAAAAAATTCCCACTGTTTTGGCATTAACAGGCTTTTAGTTTTCTGCATATGCAACTTTGATGTGGTCTGTCGTCATTGATCAGCTAAGAGTAGTTCAGAGTTACAAACTCTCCATCAGACAGTCGTAGCGAGCTCTCTGATTCTCAGTTAACTCAGTCTGTAACCTGCCATAGGCTATTGATGATAAATGCTGCAGCATTTTTAACACAACTCAGTTGCAACAATGATTTTTAGCCTAAAATAGATGTATAAAAGAATTATCTCCTAAAGGTGGACACCACTTTTAAGGATCTAGCTTTACCAAATCTGTGACACAATTGAAGTTTATTAATGTTGGGGAGATAGAAGCCATGTAAATCTGGTGACTGAACATTAATTTCCTTATGTGCATTAATATATTGACTCGTTGTGCTGGTCAGACAAGCTCTGATAATTGTGCAACTAATGAGGGTGTTCCCTGCTCATATATTGTAGGATTTATAAATAAGGAGAGGAAAATCCGGGCACTGTTTATCACAGGATATTGTAGGATTTGTTGTGCAGCTTATTCAGTCTGGTCTTTAGTAACAGAGAAAGCAGTGGAAGAAAATCTTTAGTTGAAACCAGAAGTTTACATACACTATATAAAAAGACACATATGCATGTTTTTCCCACTATCTGACATGAAATCAGAATAAACCTTTCGTGTTTTAGGTCAATTAGGATTACCATAATCGTTTATATTTGCCAAATGCCAGAATAATGAGAGAAAGAGAATGTTTTAAGGCATTTTTATTACTTTCTGCAAAGTCACAAATTTACATAAACTAAGATTACTATGCCTTTAAACAATTTAAAGAGGACCTGTCACCAAACCAGGCATGGTGATCTAATTACAGCACTGGATACAGCATGTCTGCAGCATGCAGACAAGGGGTCCCCCAGCACTTGAGCAGCCCTGTACCCCGAGATAATACACTTAGAAAACTTACATGCTTCAGCCACTAAGGAGGTGGCTAGGGGCTGCAGCCAAGGGCAGATTCACACCCCCTGCATGTTTAATCTGCCCACTGCTGCCAATCATTCTCTCCCTCTTCCCCAGCATTTAAACAGAGGTTTTTTTTTCTCTACATTTAGCTCTGCCCCCTGAGGGGCGGGGCTAAACGGAGAGAAAAAAAACCTCTGTTTAAATGCTGGAGAAGAGGGAGAGAATTATTGGCAGCAGTGGGCAGATTAAACATGCAGGGGGTGTGAATCTGCCCTTGGCTGCAGCCCCTAGCCACCTCCTTAGTGGCTGTAGCATGTAAGTTTTCTAATTGTATTATCTCGGGGTACAGGGCTGCTCAAGTGCTGGGGGACCCCTTGCCTGCATGCTGCTGACATGCTGTATCCAGTGCTGTAATTAGATCACCATGCCTGGTTTGGTGACAGGTCCTCTTTAAGACAGCCCATATAATGTCATGTGATTGAAAGCTTCTGATAGATTTATTGGCAACATCTGAGTAAATTGGAGACACACATGTGGATGTATTTTAATGCACACTGCTTCTTTGTGTGGCATCAAGGAAAAGTCTAAAAAAATCAGCCAAGATATCAGGAAGAGAATTGTGAACTTGCACAAGTCTGGTTCATCCTTGGGTGCAATTTCCAGATATTTGAAGGTGACCTGTTCATCTGCATTCACATCACTCTGCTCCATGCTACAGCTGATGGCCCCTACACAGCTCCTCAGATACTAACATGGAGCAGAGCATGTGAATGGAGAAAGATCACAGCAGCTGTGTGCTGACAGCCGGTGCTCCCTTTCCCGGAGGTAATCTGTTAGGCTGCTAATTGTAATATGTGGAAGATCCGGCAGATGTCGCCGCATCTGCAGTGTAACGGCTAACTTACGGCACAAATCCGACAAGCCCCATTCATTCTTTATGGGACTTGCGATCAGGTCAGGTGTGGCAAGTGCAGACCCTGCACTTGCACCCGCGCGAAAAAAAACACACTGCGGAAAAAACAGCGGTTTTTTTATTTTTTGCGCGGCTTCCAGTGCCGGATCCGGCAAAACCGCACTTGCGGCACCTGACCGCAAGTCCCATTGAGAATGAATGGGGCTTTATGTATTCATGCCGCAAGTCGTCCAAAGCGGCAGGTGCGGCGACATCTGCTGGATCTGCCAGGAATTACAAATTACTGCTGATATGAAAGCAGCCTAAGGTTCCTTTCACACCAGTGTTTTTGTCCGGATACAGCACTTGCGGCAGTTCCAGCCGCGAAGAAAAACACGGTCAGCTGCGTTTTTTTTCATGGCCGCAACTGCCGCAAGTGCCAGAACTGCGGCTATACAGCACCTGCCACAAACCCCATAGACAATGCATGGGGCTTGCCGCAAGTGTGTTGCAAGTGCGGCCGTTAGGCCTCACATGTGGCAAATGCGGTAAGTCTACCGTAATTTGACAAAAACACTAGTGTGAAAGGGTCCTTACTCAGCTGAGAACGCTGTTTAACCCACCTTATATGCTTACATGGCAGTATTCAGTGTGTGGATCTTGAAGACAAGTCTCACTGAGAATGAATGTATGTCAGGTTCAGGAACAGTCTAGTGGGGACACCTTGTGGAAGGTTTATGAAAGGTTTTCTACACCGATTTCTCTTATGAAGTATATTTGAAAGTTTGTTATAATCACTTGCTCTACATTATTATTAAATAATAATCTAAATGGTGGTTACACTTTTTAAGACAAAACGTAAGGCAGAAAGATCCACAAAGAAGCAACAACTGAAGTTAGCTACAGTAAAGGCCAGCAAAGCATCACAAATTAGGAAACTCTGGGTTTTGGTGTCATCCACCACTTCCAGAAAATCAGTGTCTGCAAAATATTCTCTACAAATCTTTAAAATTGAACATTTTAAGTATGGGGAAAAAAAAAAAGTGCCTAAGCTTTAGAAATGAGAAGGCTTTGTAGAAAAATGGTTCCAATTCCTACAGGTTTCACAGGATATTTTTATTCAAACCCTTTAATCAAACCTGAAAGTCTACCCTTCAGTTGCATCTCAGTTATTTCATTGAAGAAAAAAAAGTGGCATGCAGAGCCCAAATCTCGAAGATTCGGTCACTGTGCAGATATTTCTGGGTCTAAGTCTTTATATGTCCTAAGTGTACTGAGACTTAATTTTCTGCTAATTTAGAGCAGGAGTCCCCAACCCATGGCTCTTGGTCCCATGATATGTGGCTTGCACTGTCTACCAGTTTGAAGCGTTAGCACCAGGTCCAACAAATGGCTTTGAAGAGCGGGTCTCCATATAGCAAGGGGAGGAGAGATGGTAGTGGAATTACTATCCTTGTAAGCACATCAGACTAACTTCTTCTTTCCTTTCACCATATAAATCAGGGGTGGGGAACCTCAGGCCCCAGGGCCGAATGCAGCCCTCGATGACTTTTTTGCGGCCCCCGGGCAGATTCCTGGGGACCGCAGTGCTCAGGCTGGCAGACCTCTTTTTCCAACTGTCTGCCCTTTAAATCCAGCTCTCCAGTGATCTCTATGACCTAGCCTCAGCCCCCCCAGTGAGGTATATGCTCCCAGCCTTTCCTGTGATGTCTATGGCTCTAGCAAACCCGGAAAAGCAGTTGAGAAGCAACATGACCAATATCACCCACACCAAAGAGAAGCAGCTCCAGCCAGCACAGTGGGGGTGAGTTGATTGTTTAACCAAATATAGCAGGTAATTTTCAAGTTAATAATTTTGTACGGCCCCCGAAGACTTGAAGAAATTTCCAAATGGCCCTCAGCAGAAAAATGGTTCCCCGCCCCTGATATAAACTCTAGGGGGCCATTGAACTATGGAGATAGAGCCGTGCGCTCTCAGAGTCTACACACAGAGGACCTATCATCTCTGGGGAGACAAGGATAAGGTGAACACCATAGCTCTAGCGAAGCCCTCTTGGCTGGAAGTTGATGCCAGAGGTTCTTCTCAGAGGGCAGGATCCCTGCCACTCACGAGCTTATGCATGTCGGGAAGGGTCAGAGGCCAGGATTGCAGTACGTCTACTAGCTCATTCTTTCAAATAGAGGCCATTCGTCTATTTCTAGCCATCAGTAGTTCCTTCTAAAGTTATCATCTCTAGGAGGACTTCATGCTACCATACCATTGTTCTGCTGCTTCAGAGTTAGAGGTCACCCGTTAAAGGGACACTGTCAGGTCTTTTTTGAGTATGATACTAATATTACCCTTGTATACGGCCTGGGCAGATGTTTTAAAAACCTGCAAAATCATTATAGTACTGTTTGTAGTTTCCATGTTATCAGCATTGTCAGACACTGTAGGGAGTTTCTGGATTAGTCCTCTTCATTATAAGTAAACAGGAATAGTCCTGCTGCTTTATAAACTGTCATATAATTATGCATTCCCTCTCAGCATATCTCTCTCCTTTCACCTCCCCCTCAGCAGCCCTCTCCTCCCTCCTCCCTTTGCTAACAGTGCAGTGTCAGGTTTCACTTACAGGAGGTCTATTCTGTTGAGGACACCACAAAGGGAGAGAGCTATTACAGATCTTCCTTATCTAGACTCAATTTGTTTCTGTAAGCAGATATCCTGCTGTGCTTTGACAGTTTCTGTGTTGCATTTGATGTCTTGCTTGGCTGCAACTCAGAGAGCAGAGAAGAGAATACACCCTCCCCCCAGTGATCTCCTGTGCTGTGATGTGACATGCATATTCATGCATGGGGAGTGGACAGAAGAGAACTAAGTGGATCATTCACTGTGAGTGACGGATGGAATGAATCTGTTAATTTGAAATTTACACAAGATAGGAGGGAAATATAAATAAAAGAAATACATCAATAGAGAAAGCTTAGAGAAAGGAATTAGAAAATGATAGCAGTTACATATGGATTTTTGACCTGACAGTTTCCTTTAACTGCAGCCTTAGGTATTTAGCAGCCTGATAAAAGGGTTTGACTGGAGTTGAGTTCCTATCTGAATATAAGTTGGGGTCAGTCCTGTTCCCTAGTCACTGACTCCTTATCTTGTAGGCTAGTCCCACACTTAACTCTCTCTGCCCCTGCAGTCATCCTGTAGCTAGGCGACCCCATCTTGTAAACAACCTACATACAAATCTTACATGTTACATGCATTCCTATGTCACCCACCCTGTTCCTCGACCATTTCTCCGCTTGGCTCCCGCATTTCATGTCCTCAGATTTACCAACCCTTATTCTGGGAGACTTTAACATTCCCATAAACAGCCCCATCTCCCCATCTGCATCCCAGCTCCTATCTCTAACTACCTCTCTTGGCCTATCACAGCTCTCAACCTCTGAGACGCACGAAAACGGTAACACCCTTGACCTGGTCTTTACCCGGCTCTGCTCATCCTCCCCCTTGGATAACTCACCTCTACTTTCTGACCACAACATTCTCTCCTTCTCGCTCACTAACCCTCGGCCAACACAGCCCAATCCTACCTATCACACATCCAGAAATCTACAGGCCATTAACCCTCAGGCACTCACAGACTCCCTCATCTCATCTCTGTCCCCAATCTCTTCAATCTCCTGTCCAGATCAGGCAGTAAATCACTACAATGAATCTCTCAGAAGCTCCCTGGACCAAGTAGCGCCCCTCACCCTCAGAACCTCCAAACAGAGAACAAAACAGCCCTGGTTCACACCACAAACTCGATTCCTCCAGCGATGCTCTAGGAGTGCTGAACGTCTATGGAGGAAAACTCGCTCACCAGGAGACTTTATCCATTATAAATTCATGCTAAAAACCTACAACTCTGCCCTTCACCTTGCCAAACAGACCTACTTCACCACCCTGGTCTCCTCACTATCCAACAATCCAAAAAAACTCTTTGACACCTTTCACTCTCTCCTCAGTCCTAAAGTGCAGGCCCCCATCACTGACCTCTGTGCTGATGACTTGGCTTCCTACTTCATGGAGAAAATAGACAACATCCGCCAAGAAATCAGCTCTCAGCCTCCAAGCGCTGCCACCCCCATTCTTCCCCACATCTCCTCCGGCTCACTCTCCACATTCGACCCAGTCACAGAAGAAGAAGTCTCCAGGCTCCTTTCTTCCTCTCGTCCCACCACATGCACTACTGACCCCATTCCCTCACACCTGCTCCAATCCCTCTCTCCAGTCGTCACCACTCATCTAACCAAAATCTTCAATCTCTCCCTCTCTTCTGGCATCTTCCCCTCCTCCTTCAAACACTCGATCATTACTCCATTATTAAAGAAAACCACTCTCGACCCAACCTGCACAAATAACTACAGACCAGTCTCCAATCTCCCCTTCATCTCTAAACTCTTGGAGCGCCTGGTCTATTCCCGCCTCACCCGTTACCTCTCCGCTCACTCTCTTCTAGATCCATTACAGTCTGGTTTCCGCCCCCTTCACTCTACAGAAACTGCCCTCATCAAAGTGACCAATGACCTTCTGACAGCAAAACGTAATGGTAACCACTCTCTGCTTATTCTCCTTGATCTCTCTGCAGTTTTTGACACTGTTGACCATCAGCTCCTACTCGCTATGCTGCATTCCATTGGCATAAAGGACACGGCTGTCTCCTGGCTCTCCTCCTATCTTTCTGACCGCTCTTTCAGTGTATCTTTTGCTGGCTCCACTTCTTCCCCTCTTCCCCTCACTATTGGGGTCCCTCAGGGTTCAGTCCTTGGCCCCCTCCTATTCTCTCTCTACACGGCCCCGATTGGACAGACCATCAGCAGATTTGGCTTTCAGTACCATCTTTATGCTGATGACACACAACTATACACTTCAGCCCCTGACCTTACCCTGCGGTATTAAAGAACACCAATGACTGTCTAGCTGCAGTTTCCAATATCATGTCCACTCTCTATTTGAAACTAAACCTTTCCAAAACTGAACTTCTTCTGCTCCCCCCATCCACTAACCTCCCTAAATTGGACATCTCTCTCTCAGTTTGCGGCACCACGATAACGCCTAGGCAGCAGGCTCGTTGTCTGGGTGTTATGTTTGACACCGATCTCTCCTCCCCACACACAATGTCTCGTCCGCTCCTGTCGCTTACACCTGAAGAATATCTCTAGAGTCCGGCCCTTTCTCACCATGGAAACAACAAAAACCCTCACCGTGGCCCTAATCCATTCCCGCCTTGACTATTGCAATTCTCTATTAAGTGGCCTCCCCCTCACCAGACTTTCTCCTCTCCAGTCCATCCTTAATGCAGCAGCCAGGATCACCCACCTGGCCAATCGTTACTCAGATGCCTCTGCTCTCTGCCAGTCATTGCACTGGCTGCCCGTATACTACAGGATCAAATTCAAATTGCTTGTTCTCACCCACAAAGCTCTTCACAGTGCAGCACCCCCCTACCTCTCCTCCCTCATCTCTGTCTATCACCCCACCCGCTCTCTACGTTCCTCAAAAGACCTTCGACTAACATCCGTACTAATCCGATCCTCCCACTCCCGACTCCAAGACTTCTCCAGAGCTGCACCAAAACTCTGGAATGCTTTACCCCAAGAAATCAGGACTATCCACAACTTGCATGGCTTCAGGCGATCCCTAAAAACGCATCTTTTTAAGGCGGCCTATCATACTCCCTAATAGAAGTCCATTGTACTGTAGACAGTGAATGGGCTATCCCTCTGGACATTACTCCTCTACAAACTCCACCAAACCAAAAAGGTCTACACAGATTGTATAATGACCATCCATGTAAGCTTAGTCCTATGCCCCACTTCCTCAAGATGCCTGGACCATCAGTGCAATAAGCCCCTGTACCTTGTGCAACCCCTATCCCGTTCTAGATTGTAAGCTCTTTTGAGCAGGGTCACCTTCATTTCTTGCTTTATTTATTGTATTTTCTTTTTTACATTGATTCTATGCCTATTGTTTTGTATCCAATTATTGTACTGTATTTGTTCTCTACTGTAATTACTTACTGTATTATATTTTCTGTACTCTAACCCTACATTGTACAGCGCTGCGGAATATGTTGGCGCTATATAAATAAAGCATTATTATTATTATTATATACATTAATATGCTTGTGTCTCAGGGGAGGAATCCGACCTCCTCCTTAAAGTAGCTTAGTCCATTTCATTTGAATTAGTGGTTCTTTAGCTCCTTAGCTCTCAGTTACTACTAGGCCATAGAGGTGCTCTCAACATATCATGTCATAATCCCTAATAAGGTCCAATTCAACTTTTCTTAGAAACAAAACATAAATAGAAGATATATTTGGTGTTATTTTCTCATTATATGTAGATCTGATGTACACTGCTTGTGTAAACAATATAATGTTAATGGCTCTATACACATTAGACTAAAGTTTCATAGTTTTTAAGGTTGAAGGAAACTTTAAGTCCATCTAGTTCAACCCATAGCCTAACATGTTGATCCAGAGGAAGGCAAAAAAAAACATGTGGCAACACGAAGCTCCACATTGGGGAAAAAAATCCTTCCTGACTTCACATACGGCAATCAGACTAGTTCCCTGGATCAACGCCCTATCAAGAATCTAGTATAAATAACCAATAATAGGCATCCAGGCCCTTCTTAAATGTTAGTAGTGAGTCACTCATTACAACATCATGTGGCAGAGAGTTCCATAGTCTCACTGCTCTTACAGTAAAGAATCCGCGTCTGTGATTATGAGTAAACCTTCTTTCCTCCAGACGTAGAGGATGCCCCCTTGTCCCTGTCTCAGGCCTTAGAGTAAAGAGATCATTAGAAAGATCTTTATACTGTCCCCTCATATATTTGTACTTTGAAATAAGGTCCTAAGCCTTCGTTTTTCTAGACTAAATAACCCCATGTTTAATAACCTGTCTTGGTATTGCAGACCCCTTAGTCCTCTACTAACCTTGGTCGCTCTTCTCTGCACCCGCTCTAGTTCAGCTATGTCATCTGAATCTGCCAATATCTATGGGATCCACTGACAGTAACAATTTTATCGGGGATAAAAGGGTCAGGCAGTTTACTGTTTATTGTCCAACCCAATTGTTATTTAGGAGACAAGATGCTGGTTGCAGAGTTGTTTGACAGTGGCTTTCTCCACTCTTCCCCTTAAAACGCATGAACATTCTGCAGGAGAACATTCATGTGGATGTAGGAGAATGGAGAGAAAGCTGACTGCTGAATGAGCTCTCTGCTTTCAGTTATATTTGTATTGCCACTTTCCAGTTCAGAAAATCTGACATCATGTCTCTGGTGGGATCTAATTATCATATCTCTGTACAACAAGGGTCTTTGTATTGAATACAAAATAATTGTGTGTGAATAATGTCCCTCTGCAAAGCTGCTGGGTATAGAGTATGATCAGCTAGTCCAAAAATGACCGGAATAATTATTTTGTACAGGCGCTTTAAAAATTTCCAAAGACAAACACACAACAATCTTCTGGAGAAATCACCAAAACATCATCCCTCAAAATATTATCTATCTCTTTCTTTAAAGATGCCCTACTATTGATCTTATTTTTCTTGTTTTGGCACTAACTGCCTCTTGTAGTCTTAAGCCCCCATGACTGTCGGCTAAACGATGGTTTAACCGATTGTCCACCTGGCAGCTGCCTCGTCCCAGCTCTTCCATACACAAGTAGTGCTTACTGTGCTAATCTATAGGGGCACTGTATCTCAGAGAGAGCAAAAGGATTGGCAGTCAAACATGCCTGATACGTATCGCCCTTGACAGTCAACTGTTTGGAGTCCACCTTACATATTAGTCATCTGAACTCTTTGTTATGGGTGGGTTTGGCCAATATTAATATAATGTGTATGGAGGGCTTTAGGGTGCATTTACTCTGACTGATCATTGGGCCTGGAAACTTTAATTTGCTATACGCTGACTGCTGTTCTCTGGCATATACTGGGTCAGGGAAGACCTGTGGATACATTTGACATACGCTAACTATAATGTTAAAGGTTTCTCTGCAAGATTTAAAATGATTTCTTATCTTTAGGATTTGCCTTTATTTTCTAAGACCCTTACTGAAACTTAGAATGGAGGGGACACAATGTAGATGTAGTGCTGCATTCCTTTCTATGTTCTCTCTGTATAGTTGTGCCCCAGCCACAAGCTGTGCCCAGAACTGTGCCTCCCCATTAAGGTTGATAGAGCCGGTGTCAGGTCCATCCACAGCCAGGGAACTGCAGCCAGAGTCGCAGGTCTACACCAGGGCAGTGTCTCCTTAAAGGGAATCTGTCAGGTCAAAAATCCATATGTAACTGGTATAATTTACTAATTCCTTTCTCTAAGCTCTCTCTATTCATGTATTTCTATAATTTATGCTTCATTCTTATCCCCTGTAAACGTCAAAATAAAAGATTAACTCCATTTGTCAATCCCTGTGAATTCTCTGCTGCGTACTCCTCAAGGAATGAATATTCATGCATCATTACACTGTCCTGCTCTCCTGTGATCTGTCTGTTGTGTGACAGAAAGGAGGGGGGGGGGGAGGAGTTGTGTGCTCATGCTCTTGCTCTTAGCTGCAGCTATGAGATCTTTGTCATTGTGTGTATCTGAGGCATATGTGTAGTGTGTTCAGTCTTAGATATTTCTATGTGATTATAAGAACATTTGCTCAGCAGATACACCCATTACATGTATGCGGGAAAACAATGTTCATATACAGCATGTTTATAAGGTAACTATGCAGTGCAGTGTGGTGTTGTTATAAGTACTTATACACAGTATATGTGTCCGCCGGTCCGGTTAGATTGCAGAACAGTTGTGAGGACTGTGGAAAACAGTTTGCAGCACTGCAGTAGCGACCCTGTTAAGTGGGACACGACAGAAGTGAACATCATTGCACGTTCTTATTCATAGATCTAGACAGTGACATTCAAAACGTGCTAGGCCATGGGGTCTGTGATGTTTCGGAACTTATAATGGAGAAATAAAATTTTAAATGCATGAAGAAACCTGGTGCTGGAAAATCCATTCCTTTTCATGCTACGCAGGTGGAATCAGCCATCAATTCCTGGCACCTGTACTATTGGAGATAATACTGGTGAGGCACATTCCCTTTTCCCTATCTGTTGTCTGCTGCAAGACAAAACACCTCCCCGCTCCCTGCACAGGGAGGAGGGACAGAACACCATCTTGGATAGGCATGGATATTTAAATAACATTTATACAGCCTGACTATTCGGCTGTGAAAGTAATGAAGAGGACCAATGCACCAGCTCCCTTCAGGGTGTGAAAATGCTTATAGCAAGGAAACTAGAAAGTATGCAATAATGATTTTACATGTTTTTAAAGGTTTGCCCAGGCCCTATTCAAGGGTAATATTAGTATCATACTGAAAAATGACCTTACAGAGTCCCTTTAATGAGGAGGATTAGTGGGGATACAAGGAGGCTGACACACACTGATTGAGTGGTGGCATATGTGAACAGAGCCTTATACAGTTATATAATCCTTATACAGGATTATTGTAATGTCAGCTATAGAGTGGGGTTTAAATGACATTAGAACTCAAACACTCTCACATTTCTGAATATCACCGATGTTTACATACTGATGAATTGTACAGCTTGATATGACAAGTAGACTGGCCTTTGCAATATGGGCACAGGGTTTTTTTTACAGGTAATTGGCAGTGCCAGGTTCAATGGTTTATTTTTAATTATTATTTTTTTTTTTGCCTTCTTTCTTTACAGATCGGATATAAATATTTGATCATTGCTCTTGGTATCAAATTACAGTATGAAAAGGTAAAGTATTAATTATATTTATTGTAAAATGTAGGGATTTTGTATCGTGGAAAATCTTCACGCCCAATCAAAATTCTGTATAGATAGTATCTGAAGCAAAAGTCTTCCTAACCTTCTTGGTAGCCCCGTCCTTCTGTATCAGCATCATTGTCACTTATTGGTAAAATAAGCTGCATTGTATGAGAATGAGTCAAAATTAGGGCCCATATTAGTCATTTCAGAAGGCTCATTTGTGGATTACCAGCCTTTCTACACAGGCTGCCAATCACCCAACCAAAATATCCAATATGCTGATTTGTCAGGTGAGTTGGTTGTTAACCCCTTCACCCCGGGCAATCTTCCGTTTTCCAGTTTTTGTTTTTTTCCTCCCATTCTTCCAAGAGCCATAACTTTTTTTTTTCCATCAATATAGATAGACATATGAGGGCTTGTTTTTTTTTTTCCAACTTTAATTTTTATTAATTTTTCATTATCAATCGTAACAAATCATATAACATAACATCACAATCACAAGTCTGCAGTACAGTCATCATTACTAATAATCAGTAAGCAATAACATCAGCTCATTCCCTTCGGTCATCATAGCTGTAACAAATCCGTAGAAAGATCCCACATCTGCCATGTCTGGTTAAATTTGTCCATCGTATTGTGGAGTGTGGCAGTCAGTCGCTCCATTAATTGGATATCTTGTATCCGTGCGTACCAATCTGATACTGAGGGTGGAGCCCTCCTCTTCCAGTGTAGAGATATCAAGCATTTCGCTGCTGTAAGTAAGTGCATTAAGAGTCTGCTCTTGGATTTATTCAGACCTGGGGGAAAAAGATTTAAGAGACATACAGCCGGGTCTAGGGGTAGGGGATGATCTATAACCCGGGACAGAACTGTTGTTACGGAGTCCCAGAAACCTTGGATTAACGGGCATAACCAGAAAAGATGATACAAAGATGCTTTGCTCTGGTCACATCTCCAACAATTGTCTGGGATATTCGAATTAAACTTATGAAGGAGTTCAGGTGTGTGGTACCATGTCATTAATATTTTCATCTGGTTCTCTTTATATAAGGTATTAACTGATGACCTGAATGTTCTATCCCATATCACCCCCCACATTGGGCCAGAAATCTCCCTCCCTAACCAAGCTTCCCATCGCGTCATATAGGCGTGTTTAAACGAGCCCCAGGAACCCCGAGAATTCAGGATAGCATAAATATCGGATATAAGGCCTTTAGTAGAGGAGCCCCTCGAACATAAGGTTTCAAATTGGGTCAGGCCTGCATTCTTTTTGGGCCCCATGATCGACTTAAGGTAGTGTGTTATTTGTCGATACGAGTAGTCCAACCCTTCCGGCAATTTATATAACGAACGCAGTTTGGCAAAGCGTCGTGGTTCATGCGTAAGTGGGTTTACTATGTCTCGGAAGCAAAAAAGGCCCACCTCCGCCCATTTACGCATTGTGGTAGAATCTAAAGCTCCCAAAGTATGCGGGCTATACAGAAAAGGAGTTAAGGGAGAGGCGTGTGTTGCTAACTGATATTTAATTCTGCATTTACTCCAAATATCCCTGGTAAATGCCATTGGGCCCAATAACATCTTGGAGTGAATCTCCGAGGGTTTGCCCCAAATTAACGAGGCGGGATGGTATGGAGCCAGCCATAGCTGTTCCACTTCTGTCCATCTACTGCTTATTGGCAACGTCGACCAGTGGGATAAATGGCGCAAATGCGTAGCGTAGTAGTAGAGCAGAATGTCCGGGCAGGCTACCCCACCTTCTTGTTTCGACGCACATAAGACTGAGTCCGGTATTCTGTGTCTTCCCGAATGCCAAATAAATTTCATTAGAGACGACTGGATACTCTTTAGAGTTATAATGGGTACTTTTACCGATAGTGTTTCAAATAAGTATAAAAAGCGGGGGATAATGGACATTTTAACAGCCGCCACCCTTCCCAAGAGCGAGATCTGTAAGGTTGCCCATTTTTTTAGTTGGGCCTCCACCTTCTGTATCAGGGGTGGGAAGTTAGCTTGGTATATTGTTTTGTAGCTAGAGGTCATATTGATCCCTAAATAGCGTAGGGACGTTGTGCGCCAGGTATAACTATATAAACTTTTAAGGAGGTGAAGCTTAGGCTTCTGGATGTTTATAGGCAGTGCTTCTGTTTTTGCCGAATTAATTTTATAGCCCGACAATCTAGCATATGACTCAATAACGGCATGTAAGTTAGGCAGAGAGATGACGGGTTTTGTCAAGGAGAGTATCACGTCATCCGCGAACAGGGCGACTTTGAATTGTCTGTCTTTAAGTTGAATTCCAGAAATATCAGGGTTAAGCCTAATTTGTGCAGCTAGTGGCTCTATACTAAGGACATATAACAATGGAGAAAGGGGCACCCCTGACGCGTTCCATTTTTTATAGAGAGATCTTTGGAATGGGCGTGAGGGAGACGGACCGATGCAGTAGGAGATGAGTAGAGACCCTTCAGTGCCGTAACAAAAGGCCCCGACAGGCCAAAATGATGGAGAGAGCGAAACATGAATGCCCAATCCAGCCTGTCGAAGGCCTTTTCAGCATCCAAACTAAGTAGTAGGGCCTCCTCCGCTCTCCTGTTAGCCACCTCTATCAGGTCCAAAATACGCCTGGTATTGTCGCCCGCTTGGCGAAAGCGAACAAAACCAACCTGGTCTTTATGGATCAAATGTGGAAGCCAGGTCCCCAGTCTATCCGCTAAGAGTTTGGTAAAAATTTTCAGATCCGCATTTAACAGGCTGATAGGACGGTAGCTTGCACATTCCATCGGGTCCTTACCCTCTTTTGGGATTACAGTAATATAGGAACGGAGTATAGAATCGGGTATTACCCCTCCCTCCATGAAGTGGTTAAACAATAGGACCATATTGGGGGACAGCACATCTATATAGGTTTTATAATAAAGATACGGTAATCCATCTGGACCCGGGGCTTTGCGATTTGGCAGTTTCTTCACTATCTCCTCAACCTCTTCTGTAGTAATTTTCTGATTAAGTTCTTCTATTGCGGTTTGGGATAATTTAGGTAGATGGCATGATGAGAGGTATTCATCCAGGATTCGGTTCTGTCCTCCCTGGGATTGAGTTGATGTAGGGGGGAGAGAGTAAAGTGAGGAATAATATTCATAAAAAATGTCAGCCACCTTACCCGGGTCATAATGGATCACTCCAGCTTGATCTTTGATGCCGTAGGGGGAATTATTAGTAACCTGATCTTTCAGTCTCCTGGCTAGCATTGTGTGTGCCTTATTACTGTATTCATAGAATTTCTGTCTGGAATATCTTAGTAACACCTCCACTTTACCATGTGTGATGGCTTTAAGTTGGCTTCTCAGGTCAATTACTTCTTTGAGGACTTGTTTGGTGGGGCGCTTCATTAATCGCGCTTCCGCCTTTTTTAACTTCCCTTCCATTATTAGATAACGGGATTTTGCGTCTTTTTTAATCCTGGATGACAGCGCAATGCACTCTCCTCTAAAAACTGCTTTATGGGCCTCCCACAGGACAGATAATGATGGAGATGATGGGGTGTTTTCAGTGAAATAGTTTGCAAGGGATTCCCGCAGTTTATCCCGTGAATCTTTATTTGTCAAAAGGGATTCGTTTAATCTCCAATGATTCAGTTTAGGAGGGTTAGGCGTTAATTTGAGGTCTATTATCAGAGGGGCATGGTCAGTCCAGGTTATAGTGCCAATGGAGGCCGATATCAGAGAGCGTAGTGTAATCACATCTCCAAAAAAATAATCAATACGACTATGGGAGCCGTGAGGGTGGGAATAAAACGTGAATCTCTTATCTGTTGGGTTGTCAATACGCCATAGGTCATACAGCATGTATCTACGTATTAATTTCCGAAAGCTAGTAGAGACATACTTCGTTTTCATATTTCCAGTACGAGGTGGCAGATGTAGCAATCTGTCTCTAGCCTCCGAAAATGCCATATTAAAATCACCGCCAATTATCTGGGCCATTCCTCGGTCAGGGCGTAATCGGGCCAAAACAGAAGCTACAAATTTTATCTGGTTCGTGTTGGGGGCATATAAATTGCACAACATAATTGGTATTCCCCCTATGTTCCCATAAACAATGGCAAATCTGCCCTGAGGATCTATGTCTGCCTTAGTCATCTGGAATGTACAGTGGCGGGAAATCAAAATCGCCACCCCAGCCGTTTTATTCTTAGCTGTAGCAGAGAAAGTAGTAGGAAACCAATGATGTGCAAATTTAAAGGATCCGTTTCCGTAAGATGTGTCTCCTGCAAAAACACAATATCCGCTTTAGACTCCCGCATCTCCCTGAGAGTGAGCCTCCTTTTTATATCCGAGTTCAGTCCCTTTACATTGAGAGACAGTAACTTAACCATGATGGGATAGAGGCACACCCAGAGCATTTAAAGGGGATATAGATGGACGCAGAACGGGACTGTGGGATCTAAGAGCATTGTCAAAATAACTTGTCTGATAGGGTGAGGACACACTAGTACTGCATACTAGAAAACTTACAACATATCCAAACATTGAATGAGTAGAAAAAAGAAAAAACAACATGTGGATAATATAGGACAACTTCTTGTAGTCCCAAAATGAGAGTCGGGTATAGTATAGACCCCTTCGCCTAAATCGGCCATGGGGCATTTCTGTACTACTTAACAAGTCAAAAAGAAAGAACAAAAAACAACAGAAAAAAAAACAATACCACGACTCTCGTCTGTGGGGGTACATGTCAAGTCCGCAAGAACAGATATCCCCCAAAATCCCGCCCCCAAGAGCCGCAAATTCCCACCAAGGAGCCAAGAAGGAGACACTTAAAGTCCCGCGGCTAAAAGAGAGAAGATGGAAAAACAAACATCAATGTCAATCAATGGATGTCATAGTCACCAATCATGATGGGTCCTCTCTTCTGGCGGCTCTCCGTGAGGTCTTACGTCGTGTAGATTGTTGCCATGTTTGCTGTAGTGGAGGTAGTACCAGCGGTCCGCACCAGTCAGGCAAATCCGGTTGTTCAATGTTCAGTACACGGCAGAAGGTCTCTAGATCCTCCGGGGTCCGCAGAGTGGCCACTCTGTCTCCCCTCTTAGCCGAAAGGCTGAAAGGAAAGCCCCATCTGTAGGGTAGCTGATTATCTTGTAAAATGTGCAACAATGGTCTCAAAGCTTTTCTTTGCTGTAAGGTGATCCACGAGAGGTCCTGGAAGAGCTGTATTTTTGCGTTGTTATGGGTGATCTGCTTGATCCGTCTTGCTTTTGCCATGATGTCCTCTTTCAAAGGGAAGTCCGTAATACGGCAGATGATATCCCTTGGGTTTCCTGTTAAGTTTTTTGGCTTCAGCGCTCTATGGGCTCTGTCCATTTTAATTGGATGATCTATCGGGCGACGTAGTATTGTGTTAAAGACTTTTTGCAGGGTGCCCGCTACGTCTTCTGTGTCTCTCGTCTCCGGGACCCCTCTGACCCTAATGTTGTGTCGTCGGCCCCTATTATCCAAATCCTCTACATGCCTCTGGAGATCTCTTATAATGGAGGCCTGGGCCGTGGTTTGGGACTGAAGGTGTCCAATCACCGCTCTGGCCTGGTTGTGATCTTCCTCCAGCTGATGGACCCTTTGAGTCAAGGCGACCACTTCCCTCCTTACCGCCGCTATTTCTGATCGACAAGTATCTTTGATCTCTGCCACCAGCATTTTGAAATCTTGCTTAGTCGGCAACTGTCGTACATACTGCCACCAGTCAGGAGGAGGCGGCGGGGGAGGGTAGATATAGTCCTGTGCAAGATGAGACTGATCTAGGTCCCGGCCCATATGAGCTCCTCTTGTGCCTAGAGATAAGGACTCAGAGCCATCAATCAGCTCCCTGGATGCTATAGAGATGTTACGGATCTGCTGGGCTTGCTTTGGGGGCCGAGATGGTCTCTGGGGGCGACTGGGTTCATCTAGGGCCTGGGTTGCCCAGTTGTCGCTTGCTCCTATGGAGCTCCAGTTATCCCCCTCTATAATATCTGTGGGTTCCTTCTGTGCACCTCTGATGTCCGGGGGTCCCCAGTCCTGAACCGCTTTGACTGGGCTCTCCATGTACCTCTCTGCCCTGGGCATGGGCTCTCCTGTGAGGGCCACTGCAGATGAAGGAGAATATAAGCTGGGGTATGCATCTCCTTCACCTTCCACATCACTTATAATAAGGCTCCCATCACTTGTGGGCTCATATTGCAGTTTTATTGGGGTCAGCACTGGTGTACAGTCTCTGTGGAGATCGGGTGAGGGGTCTCCTGATGTAAGCCCCGACCATATCAGTGTTTCAGCCGAGGGGACAGACATTCCTGCAGTAGTCTGAAGCCCCGCCCCCTCCTCAGAAGCCTTGTCAATAAGCACTAGTGCCTCCCCCTCCTCTCTCTGCTCCAGGGCTCCAAGCGCGGGAGAACCCGAGGGGGAAGAAGGAGCCTCGCAGCCGGCCGCCATCTTGCCCCTCATGCCAGCATCCAGCGCCTGCCCCTGATCCTCCGGTCCCTCAGACTCCGTACTAGCTGCGGGCCGACTGGGAGCGCACTGCTTCCGCGGCACTGACTCACCGCTCGGTGCCCCAGGAGAAGCTGCATGTGAGGTGAGCTGTGTTCCGGCGGCTCCCGGTCTTTTCTGCTGGGTCCCCACAGGAGCGGGTGCCGTGCTGGGAGATGTAAAGTAGGCATCCAGGGTGCCTGATTCCTTCGGCTCCACATCCTTAGGTGTCTTGCTGGCTTTTTTTCGCCCCATCTCTAGGCTCCCAGGGCTGATTTAATGCAGATATTGGCTCTTGGGAGCAGGAGCTCTAGGATCAGACGTCTGCTTCCATGCAGGCTCGGACACGCCCTCCGAGGGCTTGTTTTTTGCGGGACAAGTTGTACTTTTAAATAAAATAATTTATTTTACCATATAGTGTATAGGAAAATGGGAAACAAATTCCAAGTGTGGTGAAATTGCAAAAAAAAAGGTACAATTACATGTTTTGGATTTTTTTGTTCATCATGTTCACTATATGGTAAAACTGACATGACGGTGTGTGATGCCTCGGGTCAGTACGAGTTTGTAGATTCCAAAGATGTATACCTTTACTCTTATCTAAGTGGTGAAAAAATTCTGACTTTTTTAAAGAAAAAGAATTGTGCTTTTGCACCAATTTCCATGACCTGCAGTGTTCTCATTTTTCGGGATCTGGGGCTGTGACGGCTTATCAGCTCAAGACGCTTTCGGGTAGATGCACTGTCTTAATTGCCTGTTATTGCATTTTATTGCAATTGTTGCGATGACCATAAAAACTTAATTTTGGCGTTTGGAACATTTTCTCCGTTACTCAGTTTACCATTCTGTAAAATTGATTTCATATTTTGATATATCGGACATTTCTGAACACGGTGATACTAAATGTGTGTATATTTTTATTTTTCTTAATAGTTTTATTTTCAATAGCTCAAAAAGGAGGTGATTTGAACTTAAATTTTTTTTGTCATACTTTTAAAAACTTTTTTCTTTATTTTACACTGGCCAATAGAGTTCCTCAGTGCTGCATAGTCTCATCTCTCTTTCTCTGTACAGATGAGCCACAGCCCTTCTATATAGAGTAAAAATCATCTCTTTCTACCAGTGATGTCAATGGGACATCAAAGGCAAGAAGGAATTGCATACAGCTTCCGGGTTCATCCCAGGACCCCAGGCTGTCGAGGTAATAGCGGAGGTCCTTTTGCATCATGGCGGGAAACAGTGTGATCCCAACCTTGGGGCTTTGGATCGCCCTGTCAGTGATTGGCCTCGCAATCCAAAGGGTTACCACCGCCGATCGGATCACTGACAGCTACACATCTAAGCTGATGATATCAGATGAGATATGCAGGAGATGATGTGAGCTCAGTATGGGAGGAAAGAGGATCTTTTTCTTCTTTACTTTTCTTTTTTTCACCTGAGGAAAGCTATTGAGCTAATTTGTAGCCGCCATGTGTTGTGTTCTTTTTATTTAATGTCATGAATAATTTTTTTTCTTGCTATATATATTATACCCTCTAAATAATTGGATTTTCTGGGAAGCATCATATTTATCCTAAGGCTGGAATTACACGATCTGAGTGACATGCGAGTTACTCGCACAAGTCTCTCATGACTCACCCGGCATGGCTACAGGCTCTCTGGATGGGAGCGCGTCAGCTGCGTAGAAACACATACAGCTGACGCCATCCCGTCCAGAGAGGTAGAGGCCATCCAGGGTGACTCATGTGAGACTCGTGCAAGTAATTTGCATGTCACTTGGATCGTGTGTTTTCTGCCTAAGTTGGATACCTGCTGAACCTTCATACAACAATCATATTATGATCGTTCTGTATGGAAAATATGGTTGGCCTGTCTGAAAAGGTCATCAAATGACCAATGATTGGTTTGTATGTAACCAAACTTTGGTCATTTAACAGGCGCAGTCAACAGGTGTAAATAAATGCCCCTTTAGAATTAGACATCTCTTCTGCTGTGGAGCTTGTCTTGTCTTGTATGTTCTGTTATTACATTATGTGCCCACTAGGTGGTAGTGTTTACATTGTTCTACATCTCATCCTATTGACCCTGGTGACTGAGTGCTGGAAATACCGTAATTTGTGAAGATCACCTACAAATCTCTTGACTTTTAAACTAATTAATTTTTTTAAGCAATCTACTGATCTATAAAATAAAACCACCAATGGTACAGAAGACTGGCAGGACAGAGACTTGCTGGGCTTAAGTCACAAATATTATTGCCCTGTTTCATCTTTTGCAATGTTTTTTAAAGTCACCTTTTTCTCTGTCTTGTGACATTATTTGCCATTTTTGGCTCAAGATTCTTCAAAATGGTGCACTTGTTCCATCAATTTTGCACAACCTGAAACATGGCCTTTATTTTTGGCTTTAACCTTTGTGGCGACCTTTTAGTGCAAAGACTCGCACCTCTCGCTAAATGGTGCAAAATTAGCACCAAGTTATTTGGCGTACATAAAATCACAAAGGACAGCGGAGGGCTAGACTATATTTGCCACATATTTACAATGGTGAACATAAAAAATGGATGAACATATACAAAATACACTTAAAAAAGGTGTAAATAAAGAAAAAAATGGCGCAAATGAAACAGAGACTCAACGTTGGGCATTTATAAGGAGGATTTTTCGTGTAGTTTTTTGGAGCATAAACTGTGTGCACATGCCCTTATTGTGACAGCTATACCTCTTTTTCTTGTTTTGCTGGTAGGCACTGAGGACTGGAATGGGATATATAATATTTTGGCTGCACAGATCAGCCGTCAGCTTGTTGCAAATGTATGTAAAACACTGTGGAACTAAAAGCGCTATATACTGTATTTTTCAGATTATAAAACGCACTTTTGATCCCCCAAATTTGGGGGAATGTGGGGGATGTGTCTTAAACTCCAAATGTAATGTGCAGGGAGGATAGGGGCATCTTTAGAATTAGACATCTCTTCTGCTGTGGAGCTTGTCTTGTATGTTCTGTTATTACATTATGTGCCCACTAGGTGGTAGTGTTTACATTGTTCTACATCTCATCCTATTGACCCTGGTGACTGAGTGCTGGAAATAATTTGTGAAGATCACCTACAAATCTCTTGACTTTTAAACTACCGTATATACTCGTGTATAAGCCGACCCGTGTATAAGCCGACCCCCCTACTTTTGCCCCAAAAAATCTGGAAAAACCTATTGACTCGTGTATAAGCCGAGGGTGGACCCCAGCACAGGTATACAGCCCCCAGCAGTGTGGTATACAGGCCCCCCCCAGTGGTATACAGGCCTCCCCAGTGGTAGTATACAGCAGCCCCAGTGGTAGTATATAGCATCCCCAGCAGCCCCAGTGGTACTATATAGCATCCCCAGTGGTAGTATATAGCATCCCCAGCAGCCCCAGTGGTAGTATATAGCATCCCCAGCAGCCCCAGTGGTAGTATATAGCATCCCCAGCAGCCCCAGTGGTAGTATATAGCATCCCCAGCAGCCCCAGTGGTAGTATATAGCATCCCCAGCAGCCCCAGTGGTAGTATATAGCATCCCCAGCAGCCCCAGTGGTAGTATATAGCAGCTCCAGCAGCCCCAGTGGTAGTATACAGCAGCCCCAGTGGTACTATATAGCATCCCCAGCAGCCCCAGTGGTACTATATAGCATCCCCAGCAGCCCCAGTGGTAGTATATAGCATCCCCAGCAGCCCCAGTGGTAGTATATAGCATCCCCAGCAGCCCCAGTGGTACTATATAGCATCCCCAGTGGTAGTATATAGCATCCCCAGCAGCCCCAGTGGTAGTATATAGCATCCCCAGCAGCCCCAGTGGTAGTATATAGCAGCCCCAGCAGCCCCAGTGGTAGTATACAGCAGCCCCAGTGGTAGTATACAGCAGCCCCAGTGGTAGTATATAGCATCCCCAGCAGCCCCAGTGGTACTATATAGCATCCCCAGTGGTAGTATATAGCATCCCCAGCAGCCCCAGTGGTAGTATATAGCATCCCCAGCAGCCCCAGTAGTAGTATATAGCATCCCCAGCAGCCCCAGTGGTAGTATATAGCAGCCCCAGCAGCCCCAGTGGTAGTATACAGCAGCCCCAGTGGTAGTATACAGCAGCCCCAGTGGTAGTATACAGCAGCCCCAGTGGTAGTATATAGGAGCCCCAGCAGCCCCAGTGGTAGTATACAGGAGCCCTAGTGGTAGTATACAGGAGCCCAAGCAGCCCCAGTGGTAGTATACATCAGCCCCAGATGTATATACAGCCCCAGAGGTAGTATACAGCCCCAGTGGTAGTATACATCAGCCCCAGAGGTATATGCAGCCCCAGTGGTAGTATACAGGAGCCCAAGCAGCCCCAGTGGTAGTATACATCAGCCCCAGATGTATATACAGCCCCAGTGGTAGTATACAGCCCCAGTGGTAGTATACATCAGCCCCAGAGGTATATGCAGCCCCAGTGGTAGTATACAGCCCCAGTGGTACTATCCAGCAGCCCCAGAGGTATATACAGCCCCAGTATTAATAAACAGCCCCCCCCCTCCTTATCATGGCCCCCCAGGCTGCGGCAGCTGTCAAAATAACAAACAGTTTATACATCACCTTCCGACGCAGCTTCTCCGCTCCTCCGGTCCTCCGCTCGCCGGCTGCTTCTTCTTTCTTCTTGTGCCGGTGTCATGTGACCGCGCGCAGGAAATGACGTCATCTCCTGCGCCCGGTCACATGACACCGGCACAAGAAGAAAGAAGAAGCAGCCGGCGAGCGGAGGACCGGAGGAGCGGAGAAGCTGCGTCGGAAGGTGATGTATAAACTGTTTGTTATTTTGACAGCTGCCGCAGCCTGGGGGGCCATGATAAGGAGGGGGGGGCTGTTTATTAATACTGGGGGACCCATATTAAGGAGGGGGGCTGTGCAGTGCAATATGCACGGCATCCCCCCGCCGTTGATGGACGGGGGGATGCCGTGCATATTCATTGCACTAATGAGGCGGCCCCACGTGACCGCCTGCGGTCACGCGGCCCCCTCCTGCCTCCTCCAGCTCCCGGTCACAGCCCCCCCCCCCCACAGCATTACCGTATAGACCCGTGTATAAGCCGAGGGGGGGACTTTTCAGCCCAATTTGTGGGCTGAAAAACTCGGCTTATACACGAGTATATACGGTACTTAATTTTTTTAAGCAATCTACTGATCTATAAAATAAAACCACCAGTGGTACAGAAGACTGGCAGGACAGAGACTTGCTGGGCTTAAGTCACAAATATTATTGCCCTGTTTCATCTTTTGCAATGTTTTTTAAAGTCACCTTTTTCTCTGTCTTGTGACATTATTTGCCATTTTTGGCTCAAGATTCTTCAAAATGGTGCACTTGTTCCTTCAATTTTGCACAACCTGAAACATGGCCTTTATTTTTGGCTTTAAAGGGATCCTGTCACCCCCAAAACACCTGTAAACCTATTAAAACCTGTCCTAGAGCATATTAACACTTTCCCTACACTGTTTTCCCTCCTAAATGCAGTAAATGACATTGCATAAAAACGTTTTATAAGTACCTGATTACTGATGATAATGAGTGACTATCTATTCATAGTCACTCATCAAGACTGCCCTCTGCTCATAGCACGCCTGAATAGGCGTGATCTTCATAGCAGATTCAAATTGCCGCCTCCCTGCTGTGCCCTGTGTCGTCCGAGGCTGCTGTGTGGCTGGGTGACGCGATCCGCGTCATTTCCCGCGCCGGGTGACGTATTTACACCGCGCCGCGCTGTAAACTTCGGCTGACCGCGGTTTTTTCGCTGCCGCACCTGTCGCAAGTGCAAAACCGCACTTGCCGCACTGCCGCAGTACGCCTATACTTTGCATGGCGTTTACCGCAACCGCGCCGCAAGTGGAGCCGGTATGCGGTAATGCGGCAGATGCGGTTTTTTCACCGCATCTGCCGCAAATTTCAAAACCGCTGATGTGAAAGGGCCCTAAGGAGGATTTTTCGTGTAGTTTTTTGGAGCATAAACTGTGTGCACATGCCCTTATTGTGACAGCTATACCTCTTTTTCGTGTTTTGCTGGTAGGCACTGAGGACTGGAATGGGATATATAATATTTTGGCTGCACAGATCAGCCGTCAGCTTGTTGCAAATGTATGTAAAGCACTGTGGAACTAAAAGCGCTATATACTGTATTTTTCAGATTATAAAACGCACTTTTGATCCCGCAAATTTGGGGGAAGGTGGGGGATGTGTCTTATAATCCAAATGTAATGTGCAGGGAGGATGGTGGGGCATCTTTGGAGCTGGTGTCTGGGGCTGGAGGGGGCCAGGAAAGGGCTGTAGCTGCGGTCCATGGCATGTGGGGCCACTCATTAGGCTAATGTAATATTCACTGCATCCCCCTGTCCATCACCTGCTGGGGAAGCAGCGCCTATTATGTTAACCTATTGAGCGGCTGCAGCTGCAGCCCCATGCAATATGTGGATAGCCTCTGCCTCCCACGCTGTCAGTGCGTGGGAGGCAGCGACTATCCCGGCGATGGAGGAGCATACTCGCCTAGCTCCATCGCTCCCTGCAGTCCGCGCCATCTCCATTCTCTGTGCCTAGTGTGCCATCATATGGTCATGTGGGCGTCACTGCACAGTGGTGTCATCACTGCTTGCACTGCTCACAATCCTGGATGCTGGCTCAGCAGACAAACGGAGAGATGGCGCCGGCTGCAGGAAATGTTGGAGAGAGGGGAGTATGATTGGTTATTATTTTGTTTGTGTACGTCAGCATCGGGGCCATGTACCATCATATCAGGGCTGAGTGCCATCATGGAGGAGCCATGTACCATCATATGGGGGGTATGTGCCATCATAAGATTGTGCCATCATATAGAGGGTCATGTACCATCATATGGGAGGGGTGCCATTATGGGGGAGCCATGTACTATCATATGGGGGTTGTACAATCATGGGACATGTGCCATCATATGGGGAGACATGTACCATCATATAGGGAGTATGTGTCATCATGGGATATGTGCCATCATATGTGGGCCATGTACCATCATATGGGGGGTATGTGGCATCATGGGGAGCCATCTACCATCATATGGGGGTATGTGCCATCATATGGGGGGCTATGTACCATTATATGAGGGGTATGTGCCATCATGGAGGAGCCATGTACCATCATATGGGGGTGGTATGTGCCATCATCAGATATGTGCCATCATAGGGGGGCCATATCCAGCATGGAAGAACATATATACCTGGATTGGGGGGGTCATGTACCAGGATGAGGGACATATATATACTGATTGTAAGATGGACACTGGCATTATAAGACGGATCCCATTTAACATTAAAAATATTTTTTCTTCACTAAATTTGGGTGTGTCTTATAAAGCGAAAAATCCGTTAAATGAATAAATTTCATTTGCTCTTAAACCAGTCTTTTGCCATCTCTCATTTTGTTGCATAGGTAAAAGGTCTTCCAGAAGGATTTAGCTATCCCAAAATTGGCTCCAACTACTCTGTAAAAACTGTTGAGAAAACCTGGAAAGCTCTGCAAGATTTTAAAAAAGGGAACGCCATATTCACCTTTCCCAACACCCCGGTGAAATGTGCCGGCGCCCCCCAGAAGATCATGTATTTATCAGAGGAATATCTAAGAAATGTAAGTGCAGTGCTCTCCAATTATGTCACATTACAATAATAATAATAATTGTCATTTATATACCTTTCTTACCAGAACTGCCTATACTCTATATGGAGGTTAGAGGCCCAATATAAGTAGTACGGCTCACATAAAGAATGATGTGAGACATATTAAATGTTAACTAGTCCAGCTTTTATGTACATGAACACGTTGGCTTTTTTAATGTACCACTTGGCTAAAACTTGATGGTCGCTGTATTATTACTGACAGCTGATCACAAAAGGGTATTTTTCTCCTTCTTACTGAATCTGGTTATACAGTAGTTTGGGTATCCTTTGATTGCCTTTTGCCCCCTTGTCCAGTATGATACCTGCATTTCTTGAGAAGAAAAATATCTTAAAGACACCGTGAGTCTGACTCCCAATAGAAAATATCTCAATAGGTGGGATATTATCTTGATTACCCCTAAAATTGGAGTCAAAACCCAGATGATTTGCCCCTCTAAGTAACAGATACATTCTTATGGACATGTCTGCCATAACTGCATTAGGCTATGTTCACATGTTGCAGAAAATTGGTTACAAAGACAGAATCCACATGAGTCACCTCTATCTTTCATGGTGGATTACCCTCTACTCCATTTACTAATCATTGAATTAGGTGAAAATTGCAGATCCAATCTGCAGAATAATGAGCATACTACAGATTTAAAATCCACACTATCATTTCATTTCTTTTATTTCGGTAACATGTGACTGGAGTATGAAAACCCATTTACTTCTATTGTACTGTAATGTGCTGCTCACCATGAATCCACGACCAGCCTGTGACGTGAACCTGGTCTTCAGTGTCCTCATTGAACAATACTTGTTTGAAAAATTGATTTCTTCTTAGTAGTTTCTTTCTTATTTTGCCCAAGTAGACAGGAAAAAGATCTGATGCCAACTTCATTTTTAACACATCTTTGGGAGTCATCTTTGGAGTGAAGAAATACGCGGATGCTTTGCTAAAGATAATCAAGGAGCGGGATATTCAGGTCAACTATAAGCACAGCCTCATTGAGGTGCGGGCAGACAAACAAGAAGCCATTTTTGAGAACCTTGATAACCCAGGGGAGACCAAAGTGTACCAGGTAAGAAAATGACAATGCTCTCCAGACATTTAGGCATAATCAGCGGGTAACGTTTTCAAGTCGCCTAACTGTTCCCAACCACTCCTATAGCCATATGGCTGCAGATTTCATTATCTGATATAGGCTATGTTCACACATATTTTTTTTTTTTTTTTTTTTTTTTTTTTAAACAGCACCAAAAATGGGTCAGTCACTGCGTCTGCCAAAAAAGTGAATGGGACTTTCAATTTGCTGTGCACATTCTGCGTTTTTGAGTGCTGCTTTAGTGATGCAGAAAGCGCATCCACAAAATGATGAGCATGTCAATTAGTGCCCAGTGTTTCTGCTGCGCTTTCTACATCAACAGCACTGCATTACTTGTCCTCCCCTGCGATCCCATGGTGAATCCCGGGGATGTCTTCCTTCCGGGCATCGGCAGAACCTGTGGTTACAATACTGACAGGACCTGCCCATGTGACTCAGTCTGAGAATCATGTGATGACAGGTCCTATAAGTACTCGTACTACCTACAGGTACTGCCGGTGCCTGGAAGGAAGAAATCGCCGAGGCTCACCATGGATCGCAGTGGAGGGTAAGAAAGTGTGTGTTTCTGTCTGTCTGTGAGTCTGTCTGTGTCCCACGAAAATGGAAGAAAAAAGCATCACAAATGGATGATGTGTTTGTGATGCTTTTTTGCAAAAAGAGGATCTGGTTTTGGGGGTAGAAACTGCACCAAAAACAGAGCACAAACGATCTGTTTGAATTCATCCATTGGGTTATATGTTACATACTAATGCGTTAATATTTGAGGAATAAATGTTTATGTATTGGAACAACACAAAAAAACAGAGGAAAAAAGGCATACTGGACATAATTTCATACAAAACCCCCCTCAAATTTGGCTGAACAAAATTGTTGGCACGCTCAACTTAATATTTGGTTGCACATCCTTTGGAATAAATAACTGCAATCAATCGCTTCCTATAACCATCAACAGCTTTTTGCATCTTTCAACTTAAAATTTATGCCACTCTTCTTTTGCAAACCGCTCCAAGTCTCTCATATTTGAAGGGCTCCTTCTCCTAACAGCAATTTTAAGATCTCTCCACAAGGGTGCAATAGGATTTAGATCCAGACTCAGAACTCTCCAGCTCTTTGTTTCTATCCATTTCTGGGTGCTTTTTGAAGTATGTTTGTGGTCATTGTCCTGCTGGAAGATCCAGCACCTAGGAGACATACCCAGCTTTCTGACACTGAACACATTGCAATCCAAAATCCTTTAATAATCCTCAGATTTCATGATCCCTTTTACACAGTGTAGGCCACCAGTGCCAGAGGACAGCACAAAAACACTAAAACATTTTTAAGCCTCCACCATATATGACTGTAGGTACTGTGTTCTTTTCTTTGTATGGCTCATTCCATTTTTTGTAAACAGTAAAATGATGTGCTTTACCAAAAAGCTCCATTTTGGTCTCACCTGTCTATAAGATTTTCCAGAAGCATTTTCACTTACTCATGTAAATTTTGACAAACTGCAGTGTAGCTTACTTACAGTGTTGGCCAAAAGTATTGACACCCCTGCAATTCTGTCAGATAATACTCAGTTTCTTCCTGAAAATGATTGCAATCACAAATTCTTTGGTATTATTATCTTCATTTAATTTGTCTTCAATGAAAAAAACACAAAAAGAATTGTCCTAAAGCCAAATTGGATATAGTTCCACACCAAACATAAAAAAGGGGGTGGACAAAAGTATTGGCACTGTTAGAAAAAGCATGTGATGCTTCTCTAATTTGTGTAATTTCACAGCACCTGTAACTTACCTGTGGCACCTAACAGGTGTTGGCAATAACTAAATCACACTTGCAGCCAGTTGACATGGATTAAAGTTGACTCAACCTCTGTCCTGTGTCCTTGTGTGTACCACATTGAGCATGGAGAAAAGAAAGAAGACCAAAGAACTGTCTGAGGACTTGAGAAACCAAATTGTGAGGAAGCATGAGCAATCTCAAGGCTATAAGTCCATCTCCAAAGACCTGAATGTTCCTGTGTCTACCGTGCGCAGTGTCATCAAGAAGTTTAAAGCCCATGGCACTGTGGCTCATCTCCATAGATGTGGACGGAAAAGAAAAATTGACGAGATTTCAACGCAAGAGTGTGCATGGCATTATGAAGTCTGAAGACTACCAACAAATTTTGCAGCATAATGTAGGGCCCAGTGTGAGAAAGCTGGGGTCTCACTCAGAGGTCATGGGTCTTCCAGCAGGGCAATAACCCAAAACACACTTCAAAAAGCACTAGAAAATGGTTTGAGAGAAAGCTCCGGAGACTTCTAAGGTGGCCAGCAATGAGTCCAGACCTGAATCCCATAGAACACCTGTGGAGAGATCTAAAAATGGCAGTTTGGAGAAGGCACCCTTCAAATATCAGGGACCTGGAGCAGTTTGCCAAAGAAGAATGGTCTAAAATTCCAGCAGACCATTGTAAGAAACTCATTGATGGTTACCGGAAGCGGTTGATCGCAGTTATTTTGGCTAAAGGTTGTGCAACCAAGTATTAGGCTGAGGGTGCCAATACTTTTGTCTGGCCCATTTTTGGAGTTTTGTGTGAAATGATCAATGTTTTGCTTTTTGCTTCATTCTCTTTTGTGTTTTTTCATTGAAGACAAATTAAATGAAGATAATACCAAAGAATTTGTGATTGCAATCATTTTCAGGAAGAAACTGAGTATTATCTGACAGAATTGCAGGGGTTGTCAATACTTTTGGCCAACACTGTATATTTCTGTATCAGCAGTGAGGTCCTCCTGGATCTCCTAAAATAGCAAATAATGTCATTCAAATTTTCACCAGATAGTTTGCGCTAACAATGATGCACCCAGAGCCTGCAGGATGGCTTGAATTTCTTTGGAACTTGATTGGGGTTGCTTATCCATCATCCGGACTATCCTGCACTTTCATCAAATTTTCTCTGCCGTCCACACCTAGGGAGATTAGCTACAGTGCCATGGATTGTAAATTGAATCAACTGCCCAAAGTCGCTTAGGTATAAAAACAAATTACTTCAACATATCAATTTAGGAGTGGGGTGTAGCATGTCTGAAGCATTAAAGTGTGCTCATATGAACATTTTCAAACCCCACACGCAGCGAGCGCAACCAGAGAAGCGATGACAATGCGATAGTTTATACATTTATTAAGGCAAACCGCATTAATCCAGTGGTTGACAGGTTACGGCCAAACGTCACATGGGCCAGCAAAAAAGCCAACGGGTAGCGCGTGTACACACTAGTGTAGATATGCTAATTTTTTCGCGGATAAGCGATTTTCACATAAAGTTTTGGTCAACATACCATTTTTCTGATTCAATGATAAAGACCCAAGATAGTTCACTGAAGTAGTAAAAAGTAGACGAAAATTACATCTCACAGAGGCATAAATAGAATTAAAAGTTAAGTCTTTCTGCAGTAACATACGTAGGGGACAAGTCATCGCCTAAGAGTGGTCATACTAAGGTGTTCTTTTTGAGGACAAAGTAAATGTGTAGGGCATGTACTTAAAAGTGAAATTCAGAGCTGTGTCCCCAAGTGAGTCAGAAAAGGATACGGGAGCCACTCCCTGTCCTCCCAGTTGAAGGACCATGGATTAGCAAGTTCCTTGGATTATGTTGGCACACTCGTGGACAAAGGAAATCTTTTCAAGATCTCTGGAATTGATTTGAAACTAATTTATTTTTTGCATGTATGCAACAATTTTTGGTTTCAAGTCCTTAGGCGAGTATCTATCTGCTCACAGACAAGATTGAGTGCATTTCACTCCCTTTTTTTATGATTTCAAATTGATTGTTATTGTATTGTACTCTGTTACTTGCCCTACCTAGATGTAGTTGTATACGTATAAAATACAATATGATAAAAGTTGTTTACCCACATTTTTTTATGGGTTCCAACAATTTTGTCTGGCCCATTTTTTTTTTTTTTTTTTTAATTATTCAAATTGTCTTTCTTTCCTTAGTTTTTTTTTTTCTTCTTTTGTTCCAATACTCTAAAAGGAAATAAACGTGTATAACAAAACCTGTGTAATAATTTTCTGAGGGAAATAGAGTACTTCATTTCTGGAACAATTTCAAGGGTGCCAACACTTTTGGCCATGCCTGTGTTCTATGAAAATAAAGAGACCTTCTTCACTGAACCGGAATTCTCAGTGGTAAACATGGTCTAGGATGGTGAGTCCATGACATGTTATAACTAGTGATGAGCGGGCACTGCCTTGCTTGGGTGCTTGATGTTTTTAAGAAGCAGTCTGACGGGCCTTGAAGATCTCCTGAAAAATGCTGAAGTTTCCCATTGACTTCCATTATACTCCGTACACAAGTCGAGGCTGTCCAAATGTCTGACTGCTCGTTATACATTCTGAGAATGGTAGTTCTCGCTGATTATTAGTTATATCACTTTTGGTGCCTCATGCACACTTCCGAAATGGAGCTTGTCCAGCACCTCCATGCCCACAGCTCAGTGGCATCGATGTAAATGTGTGAGCAGTGCCGGAATGTCTTATAAATTATTTCTTCATTATGTGAACTCCAAGGTCTCATCTTGTCTTTGGTTGAGATTCTCTTATAATAAATTCTTGCACATTGCCCAATGATGCCCATTTTTATTACACACGTCACTTTTCAAGAATATGATTATTGATGTTAATGGCTTGAGTCCAATTCCAATTGTTTAAGATGAGGCCAAGAATACATTGCTTTTACATCAGGAATCATTTACCTTTTATTCCATGCATGAAACGCAATTGAGATTTACTTATATTCCTGCAGTATGAAATGCTTCATGTGACCCCTCCAATGGGACCACCAGATGTGCTTGTGAACAGTGCTGTGAGTGATGCAGCTGGCTGGGTGGATGTGGACAAGGACACCTACAGCATAAGAAGTACCCCAATGTTTTTGGAATTGGAGATTGTACAAACCTTCCAACATCAAAAACGGCAGCTGCTTTAGGTAAGACGATTACACATTCTTGAGTATTGCTTGGTGTCAGTTTTAGCACTTTTTAGTTATCCTTCTTTGGGTCATATATTACTTGTTAAAGAATATTGATTGGTAAATGTAGGTATTTTTCCTAGTACTTGATTAAAGCCACACTATTTTTTCTCCTGCTCAAATATTCATCTTCTAGGCTCTATTTTGTAGAATTCTGGGCTCCTATTCACATTTATGCTCATTTCACTTAGTAAATGTTCGGCAGTAACCTTCTTTCTTTACTGATGTTTTACTTTATTATCTTCCTCTTTTTGCTGAAAAAGAAATCGCCTAATTTTGCACTTACTGGTGAACAGATAGAGCTGCAGTACAAAGCATGAGGGAGAGTTGGAAAAATAGTCAATGGCCAAAAAATATTTCAATCCACAGAAAATTTCAGACTGCGCGTTTGCAGATTCTCTGCATGCAGCCCAAATGAACGGCGCTCAGATTGGCACCAACACAATTCATCTTCCATTGTCCTAGAGAAGGGGGTGAGATTGAGACCGCCTGAATCTCTTGGCAACCAATCCTCAAAACTTGATTGCAATCTAAGACCTTACGCTATTCACCAATCATTTTCCCTTCAGAGGGAGAGACGATCTTTGGCACCTTTGATTAGCACCTACTTTCAACGAGCGACATGACTTGGGTGAAAAGGCCAAACCAGACTCTCCATTGGCAGGCATAGATTTCAGTCTTGACCCTCCTTCTCCAAAGCAGGAGATCTGATTTGGCTCTGTGAGAAGCCTATGACTGGAGATATATGGGGGACAGTTGAAGAGTGTGCCAAACCAGTGTAAAGTAAACTTATAGGCCATGGAATGCTCTTATTGCAATTTAAATATGTAAATAATCTTTTTGGAAGGAAGAGGACTTGATCTCTAATGCCACCCATTGGATGTAGCAATCCTAGAAACTCAATATCGCCTTTGTAATGAGCCTTGCCAAATGACCTAGGATGAAAAGCCAAACCAGAATCTCCATTTCCACACAAGTGTTTCGGGTTATTGCTCTTCAGTGCAAAGCAAAATATGTCATTTGGCTAAGTGACTGGAAGTCTAAGGGCCGCTTTACACACACCAACTTCTGTGACCAACTTCTGAACAGATCTCTGGTTGCAGTGAAATCATGGACACATTGTTCCATTTTTACACAGCCACAAAATATAACAATGTGGCCATGATTTCACTGCAACCAGAGATCTGTTCAGAAGTTGGTCACAGATATCTGTGTGTGTAAAGTGGCCTTAAGGAGGGGAACATTGTACATTCAGACATGCCTTTTCAATGTAGACCAATCTTCTGCAAAAAATAAAAACTGAGACATATTGATATGATTTGCAGATCAAAATCACCCATTCAACTGACCTCATCCATGGAAAACAACAGATATGATGCAGACGGCGAGTGTTCGTGCTTCAGTGAATAGTTGATAGGTTGTTTTGTTGTTTTTTACATAAGAAAAATTGATGACCAGATTGTAAAAACTGACACAGGGACCAAAAATGGATCCAGGATCCAACACACTGAGAAAAAAATGGCTCTTATGTATGAGAAAAAAGCTGATGTGTTCAGCCTAATTCTACAATACACATCAGAATAAAGTGGACTGAAGCTGCCCATTTTTGGTTCACTGACCATCTTATCTTTATCAATCAACTGATGATTTAGGGTGAGTGAAGGATCAGCACTTCTATCTTAAAATATCTGATCCTTTTGATCTTTCTGGAAACAAACCAAGAATAAAAACAGGAAATTCCAATACTGCAGAAAGCAAATAAATGATAGTAATAGTATATGTAAAAAATATAGGATACTTACGGGACACAACTTTTGTGATATTTTAATCAAAATAATCACACAACATGGGCGTACCCAATCAGGATGGTCACTTAATGTAGTATCTCACCTTACTGTGTGCCAGCAGGCCACAATATAGATGGGAACAGAGCAGGATCTGGACCTGAATGTGTTCTGCACCTGCCTGTGAAACCTAAATGGACAAGATGCACAGTCCAAAGGGGAGTAAGATAAGATAATATACACTTTATTGATCCAGAGGGAAATGACAGTATCACAGCAGCAGGACATAGACGTGAATTACAACATAACAGTAGATAATTGAAGTTGGAGGGTACTCATTCGTGCTTGTTCATGACAAATCAGTACCATATCTGATTAAAACATCAGTAATACTCCGATTACTTTGATTTCACACTTAGTTGATTATTGTGCAATGCCATAGCAGTTGGAACAAAGATTTCCTGTATGTTTCCTTTTTACACCTTAGTAGGATTAGATGATTGCTGAAGGTGCTGATCTGTCTCTTGAGCAATATCATATGCAAACTGTCACTTGAGGAGAAGGTAGACGAACTCTAGTGCCTCCTATTGTCTACTTCCTCACTGAAGTGAGAATTTGCACATTTCCCAAAGGGACATTGTGGCTAAAGGGGGAGTCACACGCGTCAATGTCGTCAGTGAGATGATTGCTGACGACATTGACGGCTGATCGCTGGTGAGCTGTCACACAGGCAGACTCACCAGCAATCAATGGACCAGAGACATCGTGGAAACGATTTAAATATCGTTTCCACGATGTCTTGCTCCGCTGCCAGCCTGCTGGAAGCGGGAGCAGGCTGGTCTCCAAGGTAAACTGCGGGTATCTAGGCAGCGCGCGCTGCCTAGATACCAACGTGTACCTTAGTTACCAGCTTCCTCCGCTCACGGCTGGTATCTAAGGTACACAGCGGGTAACTAGGGACCCTAGTTACCCGCTGTGTACCTTAGATACCAGCCGGTGAGCGGAGGAGGCTGGTAAACTAAGGTACACGTCGGGTATCTAGGCAGCGCGCGCTGCCTAGATACCCGCAGTTTACCTTGGAGACCAGCTCCCAGCGCTTGTGAGAGGCGCTGGGAGCTGGAATATCGCTACACCCGGTGTCACACGCAGTGATGCTGCGTGTCCACGGGCGACAATCGCCAGGTTTTAGGACAGATTCTAAAACCTGGCGATCATCAACCAGCGATTTATCGTGGTTGATTCAGTATGTCACACGCATCAATATCGCTGCAACGTCACGTGCAGCCGAGATCGTGCAGGCGATATTGACGCGTGTGAATCCCCTTAAAAGACTCCTCACTGCTGGCAGGCTGATTGATATCTATAAGGACAGTAGCTATTCCCCCATGAACAGCTCACGTAGTGGGTGCACATTATTATTCGTTGTAACCATACATTTCTTCAGAGTTCTTTTCTCCACTACTTCCTCAAAAGTCTCAAGATGGCGACCAACAGCTGAGCTTGCCTTTTTGATAAGCTTATTGGCATCTGACACCCGCACACTAATTCCTCAACCTAAATTATGGCACTTGCCACTACATGCTGGTAGAACATTTCTAACATTTTGCAAATCACTTAAAATGACCTTAGTTTCCATAGAAAGTACTTTGCTCATTTGCCTTCTTGTAGACCCTCTTTGTGTGGTACCTCAAGTCCAGTTTGCTGTCCAGGTGGACCCCCAAATATTTGTAACGCTTCACCTCTTGACCAGCGATAGTGCCTGGTAAACATTCCATCTTTCTCCTGTTATAGTTTTCCACTAGCTCCTTAGTTTTCTTTATGTTTAGCTGTAGATAGTTAGCATGGCTCCAATCCAGAAAATCTGACACCACCCTTCTATATTCCTCATCACTCTGGTGCTCCCTGATACATCCTAGTACCACAGAATCATCCAAGAATTTTTAGAGGTGGCAAAAATCAGATTTATGATGAAAATCTGCTGTATACAATGTGAATAGGAAGGGTGCTAGCACTGTTCCCTGAGGGGCACATACACTGCTCAGTAATCTGCCAGACACAGCCGCCCCCATGTGTTCAAATTGCAGCCTGTCTGACAGGTAGTTGGTTATCCAGTGTTTCATCCCCTCCTCAACCATCATATCTTTCATCTTTTTATGTTTGTGTTGTATAGATCTCCGAGGCTATGGAGTCTAAGGAATAGGTCGGAAGAAACCAGAGGGGGCACAGATTTGAGTGTAGTGTGTTTAATAGAGATTATATGGTAAAGAAAAAATTGGTCTCTAACCTTTGTGGAGTCTTGATGTTGTACTTATCGAACCAGTTAGGATTCTTCTATCAGTGCTATAGCGTTCTGGTATGCCTCCTCATCCCGGACCAATCGGATCACTCAGCCCAAGTGACCGTTGCGTATAATTTTGGATTTCAGCATCCGGAGTATACTGTCCATATTTTTACTTCTAAAACAATCTTTTATTCCTAATAAACGTGGAAAAGAACACAAAGAAATCTGATCCTCACTGTGGGAGCGCCTTATCCAACCCTCCAGATGCTGAAATCCAAAATAATAATAATAATAATAAAACTTTATTTGTATAGCGCCAACATATTCCGCAGCGCTTTACAGTACAACGGTACATATAAGAAAAATATACGGTACAGAAACGTAATGCAGAACAGTAGTTACATACAAGAAACATAGAATCAACTTAGGAAATACAATAAAAGAGACAGAAAATGAAGGTGACCCTGCTCAAAGGAGCTTACAATCTAAGACGGGATGGGAACACAAAGTACAGGGGCTTATAACAATGAATATCTTACGTCTAAGTGACTACTGTTAGGGAGAAGGATAGGCCGCCCTGAAGAGGTGTGTTTTTAGGGAGCGTCTGAAGCTATGCAAGTTGTGGATGGTCCTAATTTCTTGGGGTAGAGCATTCCAGAGTTTTGGTGCAGCTCGAGAGAACTCTTGAAGTCGGGAATGGGAGGTTCGGATTAATGCCGATGTTAGTCTGAGGTCATGTTCAGAGCGAAGGGGACGGGTGGGGTGGTAGACAGAGATGAGGGTGGAGAGGTAAGGAGGTGCCGCACCATGAATAGCTTTGTGGGTGACAACGAGCAATTTGAATTGGATTCTATAGTGTACGGGCAGCCAATGTAGTGACTGGCACAGAGCAGAAACATCTGAGTAACGGTTTGCTAGATAGGTGATCCTGGCTGCTGCATTGAGGATAGACTGGAGAGGGGAAAGCTTACTGTGGGGGAGGCCAGCTAATAAAGAATTACAGTAGTCAAGGCGGGAATGAATCAGGGCCACGGTGAGGGTTTTAGTTGTTTCCGTGGTGAGGAAAGGGCGAATTCTAGAGATATTTTTCAGGTGCAAGCGACAGGAGCGGGTGAGAGATTGTATGTATGGGGTGAAGGAGAGATCAGTGTCCATCAAAACACCGAGACAGCGAGCCTGCTGACTGGGCATTATCGTGGTGCCGCACACCGAGAGAGAGATGTCAGATTTAGGGAGGTTGGCAGAGGGTGGGAGCAGAAGAAGTTCAGTTTTGGAAAGGTTGAGTTTCAGATAGAGAGTGGACATGATATTGGAGACTGCGGTTAGACAGTCATTGGTGTTCTTTAATACCGCAGGGGTAAGGTCAGGGGCTGAAGTGTATAGTTGTGTGTCATCAGCATAAAGATGGTACTGAAAGCCAAATCTGCTGATGGTTTGTCCGATCGGGGCTGTGTAGAGAGAGAAGAGGAGAGGGCCAAGGACTGAACCCTGAGGGACCCCAATAGTGAGAGGAAGAGGGGAATAAGTGGAGCCAGCGAATGATACACTGAAAGAGCGGTCAGAAAGATAGGAAGAGAACCAGGAGAGAGCAGTGTCCTTGATGCCAATGGAGTGCAGCATAGAGAGTAGGAGCTGATGGTCGACAGTGTCAAAAGCCGCAGAGAGGTCAAGAAGGATAAGCAGAGAGTGGTCACCATTACGTTTTGTTGTCAGAAGGTCATTGGTCACTTTGATGAGGGCAGTTTCTGTAGAATGTAAGGGGCGGAAGCCAGACTGCAATGGATCTAAAATAGAGTGAGTGGCGAGGTAATGAGTGAGGCGGGTGTAGACCAGGCGCTCCAGGAGTTTAGAGATGAAGGGGAGATTGGAGACTGGTCTGTAGTTATTTGTGCAGGATGGGTCAAGGGACGTTTTCTTTAGTAGTGGAGTGATAATAGAGTGTTTGAAGGAGGAGGGGAAGATGCCAGTAGAGAGGGAGAGATTGAAGATTGTGGTTAAGTGACTGGTGACCACTGGAGAGAGGGTCTGTAGTAGGTGTGAGGGAATGGGGTCAGAGGTGCATGTAGTGGGACGTGAGGACGAGAGGAGCCTGGAGACTTCTTCTTCTGTGGCTGGGTCAAACATGGAGAGTGAGCCAGAGGGGATGTGGGGACAGATGGGAGTAGAAACACTTGAAGGTGTTTCTTTTTATGTTTTTATGTTGTAACAGTTTGTACTTCCCCAAATGTACCAAGTACAAGAAAATAAGGCACAACTAAAAAACTGTGCCAGCGTACCTGTTAGTACAAGCGCATTGTGTAGGTGCACATACAAACTGTGGCCATTAAACAGATAACCTATGCACCTTGTCTATTCAGCTTTCCACAGGCAGGTGCTAAATACAGTCAGTCCAGGTCCTTCTCTGTCCCCATCTGTTTTGGGGCCTGTTGACACATAGCGAAATTAGGTACACCTTGTTGTGGTAGAATGTTTTTTTATGCTCTTTTGATCAAAATCATGTCAACTAGTGTTATTAACATGTATTATTAATAATTATGATAATGATATTACTAGTAATATCTATTTACTAACTACATGGTAGCCACTATTTTTATTCTAGGTTTCGTCTGTTCATGACAGCAGTGTGAGTTCACCTATACATCTTACTTATACTAACTGGCATGCTGGCCCAGTTTTTCGGTTCTCCTTAGAAATAAGTCATCCGAGGTGTCTGGGAGCATATCACTATAATTCACATACAGAGCCACTGAATATGTTAACAAGCAGAAAATTGCAAAGTTGCTCATACTTACTTACAAGCAGTCTGTGACATTATGCATTTATTAAGATGGAAATAACCCATTAATAGTACAATATAAATTAACCTTGTCCTAGAAACAAGCCCTTGTATCCTGTGCTTACAGGACAAATTGATCATAATCATCACCTTAGTAGAAACATTACATATTATGCAACTAATTACTATTTTGGCTTGTCCTCTGCTTCATTGTTCTTTGTTTAATACTATTTATTTCACGTTAAATAGATTTTGTGCTTGTCTTAACCGCTTCATAATAATGTAATTTCTTACAAGACAAAGATGAGCTCAGACTTGATTTCTCGGATGGTCAATGCTGAACCAGCTGTTCTGTGGAAGCGGCACCCTACCACGTCTGGCGTAATCCCGCTTATCTGCACCCTGCATACACGTATCACATAACTGATAAGACACTGTCTCTTTTGTTAGATGTGGCTTTCCTACAAAGAGGATAAGGCTATAGGATAGATGTTTTTAGCATTTTATTAATATTTATTGGATATTGAATTTGATGACCTTTCAGACAGTTTAATTTCATGATTTTCTTTTCTCTCCTGTTACCTCTTGTCTTACTTCATATTAGTTTACAGACAGAAGCCCAAGTGCTCCATTGAGGTCACATTTCTGCTTAGAGCTAGCTAATATCTCCATTTGTCCCTGTACGATGGGTGTTAGTATTTTTTGGTGGTTACTTGTGAAGGTCATATAAGGTTACTGCATGTTGACCTCTGTTAGCCCCTGAATGCCCAGCACAGAGTTTCTTAGAAGATAGTGTACATGTTATACTGTCCTTTTCTACAGTGTATGATTTAGTTATTTGGCCCCGTCCTCCGGTTTGGGGTTACCATAAAATACAATTTCCTAATATAATGTAATTAACAGAATCTAGAGTGAGATTGCCATAGGCTTGTTACATTACCCCAATGTTTTCACGTAGAGTTCCTAAATGTTTCTCAGATTGCTAACAGGTTCTCATGGCAATAAGTGGGACTTCTTTTTTTTAATCAGGTATATTTTTATTAAACGTTTTCAAATTCTAAAAAACAGACAATCAAGTGTAGATTAATCAATGAACAGTATTTTACATAAGGAACCTATAGGGCAGGTGTGGGGAACCTCAGGCCCCAGGCCTCCATGACCTTTTATGCGGCCCCCGGGCAGATTCCTGGGGACTGCTATGCTCGGGTTGGCAGACACATTTTGCCAACTTCTTGCCCTTTAAATCCAGCTCTCCAGTGATCTCTATACCCCAGCCTCAGCTTCCCTAGTGACGTATATGCTCCCAGCCTATCATGTGAGGTGTAGGGCTCTAGCAAAACTAGGAAAGCAGTTGAAAAGCCCATCATTAATATCACCTAACATCACAGCCACGCGAAAGAGAAGCAGCCCAGCCACCGCAGTAGGGTGAGGTAATTGTTCAACCAAATATAGCGGGTAATTTTGTGCGGCCCCAAAGGATTGTAGAAATTTCCAAATGGCCCTTGGCAGAAAAAGGTTCCCCACCCCTGCTATAGGCTAACAAACCAATGAAATCCCTCCCCAAAACCTTCCCTCTACACCACCTAACAAAGACTGTTCTCTCTTTTGATTGTGATCCCTAATCAAATTTTTTACCAGATTAATAGAATCTTTAGAGAACTCATCTGGAAAAGGGGTACCCTAGAATATGATTGGAAGTACTGCGCAGGCCAAAAGGGAGGGGGAATTTGGCGGTTCCTGACCCATTCCTTTATTATATCTCGGCGCAACTGTAACATTTCTGGGGATGGGGGAGGAAGACACCACTATGCGAAGGTCTTCGGGTCATATGGTGTCTTGTGTGGTGGGAACGCTCATACAATCACTGGACTCTGCGTGTGTTTATGTCTATGTCCCCGCCGTGTGTGTCCCCGCTGTGTATATGTGTGTGCGTGTATGTGGATGTAGTGCGTGACGTGACCGGCCATGAGTGTATATGTGTATGTCCCCAGCGCGTTACATGACTTTTCACGTGTGTATATATGTGTTTGTATGTGACATGACCCACCGTGTATGTGTGTGTGTGTATGATGTGACTGTATGAGTATATATGTGTATGACAAGACCCATCGCGTGTCTATATGTCTGTGTATACCATGACTCTCCACGTGTGTGTATATGTGTGTGTGTATGTGTGGGTATATAGGTGTGTGTGTATATATATATATATGTGTATGTACATGTGTATATGTGTATGACGTGACATGACGGATCACGTCATAGACATACACATACACACATGTAGGCACACAAGTACACACAGGTATACGCACACATGTACACACAATGTATACACACACACAGACAATGTATACACACACGTATACAGACACGCGTACACACAGGTATATGCACACGCATGTATACATACACACATATACACAAACACATGTATACAGGCACACATGTATACACACATCTATACAGATACACACGTACACACAGGTATACACTCATGTATACAGACACGCAATGTATGCACATGTATACGGACACACATCTACACACACAGGTATATGCACACATGTAGTAATGGTGATTGGCGTGCACACCTAATGGATGTGGTTGAGGTGCTAGTGTAGGAGGCCCTTGGGTCTCAATGTCATATATAGTTTAAAGAACACTGAACACTCCAAAGTCTTTTCAAGGTGAAGATATGTGTTTATTTTCCTTAGTGCATAAAGACAATTTTGCGATATGGCTGACGTTTCGATCACATCCCGTGATCTTTATCAAAGTATCGCTGTCTTTTTTAGAGTTTGCACCTAGGGGAACATCAGGTCCTGTGGTGGCTAGAGGAGGATTTTTATCCTTTAGCAGTGGTTTCTTAATAATGCATATGCTAAATATGCATCAGTAGGGAGGTCTATTCAGGTCTGAGCCTCCAGGAATGTCCCCTTTCAGAATTATGTCTAGCCCTGTGGGTGGATTTTGTCACTCCCCTTCCGGGCTCTGCCAGCGCTTCCTGCACACACAGGCACACACAATGGATACACACATATATATACAGACATACATGTATACACATATATACAGATACACCCACATGTACACACACTTGTATACACACATGTATACAGACACCTACATTGTATAGACACACATGTACACATACACACATATGTACACATACACACACATGTATACACACACGTATACAGACATGCATGTATACACACATGTATACAAACACACGTGCACACACATGTATACACGTATACAGACACACACGTATACAGACACACACAGGTATACACACACACCCACCAGTCTCCCCCTCCTGCCAGTCTCCCCATCCTGCCGGTGTTTCCCAATGCTCCCATGCTGAAGGACCTATGTGACGCAGCGGGGTCATTTGACCCTGCAGCATCACATGACCCGGCTGCGTCACACAGATTTAGACTCGCCATCGGGTAACATTGGCAGGAGGGGGAGACTGGGGTGGAAGGAAGGGGACACCAGCAGGAGGGGGAGACTGTGGCGGAAGGGGACACCGGCAGGAGGGGGAGACTGGGGCGGAAGGGGACACCGGCAGGAGGGGAAGACTGGGGCAGAAGGGGACAACAGCAGGAGGGGGAGACTGGGGCGGAAGGGGACACCAGCAGGAGGGGGAGATAAGGCATTGGGGGAGAGCGGGTGCACTGCTAGGCGGTATTAGGGGGGAATGGGCACAGGACTGCGGGGACCAGGTGGCAGAGGTGGGTGTGGCTGCAGTGTAGGGCCTGTCGGTCGGGAGTGCGGCCAGCGCCATATTGGAAGACCCATCACCATTGGGTGTTACAATATGGCGGTCGGCATACTTCCAGCTGGCGTGGTGACTTATGGGATTCGTAGACTTCGGGACGGAAGTGGATGACGGACAATTTAAGGCAATTATATATTAGATAGTAATCCGCACACGAAAAGAGAGCATGTCACCTGTAGCATGACAGTGGACTACAAATGGGTATAGGACAAGGAATCTAATAAATGATCAGTGTGGTCCTACCATTGGGATGCAGACCAATCGGAACAATGCGGCTTTTTTATCTTTACAGTGTGCAGCAGAAAACATGCTCACCTATGACTGCATTAATTTGCTATAGGACTGCAAAGCGCTGTGCTTCTGCTTTTTCTAGAAGAACCATAGAGAATGAATGGAGCGGCGATTTGGAGTCCAAACTGCTGGCACATTTTGTAATAATGAGGATACAACTCCCGTATTCTGTCCATCGCTGTGGGTCCCACTTGTTGGACCTGCACTGATCAATAATTACCACCAGACAACTCTTTTCAATTTGCCTGAACTTTTAAATGTTGACCTGATTGTGTAACAATAGATAATGTAGAAATTGGCACCCTCTACCAGGACACAGAACAAATGTGTAGATCACAGATGTACTTTTGAAGCAGACAGGCCTACAGAAACGCTATGTGAACATGGTACACCGGAACTTGTCACACAGATCCCTTTGTATTGGGCAGCCATTGTGTTTGAAGGTCTAACAAACTTTTTTTTTTTCCATTTCCAGCGGCCCAGTCAGCAGTCCTGGATAAAACCATTTCTTTGGTGATGAAAGGCCAAAATTCATCAGCCAAGGTTTGTAATGTCCCATAAAGTTACTCAAAGGCAAGAAACACACGTCTGCAGATTCTCTCATCTGAGTATGATCATAATATCAGCACAGTGTTCTCCGAGCATACTGTAAGAAGGTGGAAAACAAAATTTCTTTTCTTCAAGAGGACCTGTCACCTCCCCACCATCCCAAAGATTTTAATCTAAAGGCAGCACTGAATGCAGCATATATGCTGCATTCGGGCATGGGGTCCCCCATGTGTTCGTGATGTTTTTATTCATAAATACAGCCTTCTGAAAACGTGTAGTAAATTGTCAGGAGGGCATTACCAGCTCCAGGAGTCAGCTTCTCCCCAGGGGCTATTCCCGCCGCGTCTCTGTTCCTCCATCCTCCCTCTCCTCACCGCCTCCTTGATGCCTTGTCAGGCATCCTCACTCTGCACCTGCGCCTCCTTGTGCTACTTCACGCAGGTGCTATTGTCGGCCTGCGCTCCAGACCTGCCTCCCGCCCTGACAACAGCACTTGCTCCCACCCTGCTCCATGTATTACACGGAGCAGGGCGGGAACAAGTGCTGACATTGGGGCAGGAGGCGGGACAGGAGTGCGGTGCTTCAGCACTTGTTCCTGCCCTGTTCCGTGTTTTACATGGAGCAGGGCGGGAACAAGTGCTGATGTCAGGGCGGGAGGCGGGTCAGGAGTGCGGGGCCGACAATAGCAACATCTCTCTTTGCGCCTGCGTGAAGTAGCACAAGGAGGCGTAGAGCGAGGATACCTGACAAGGCATCAAGGAGACAGCGAGGAGAGGGAGAAGGGAGGAACAGATACGGAGGGGGTGGGAATAGCCCCCAGCAAGGAGCTGACTCCTGGAACTGGTAATGCCCTCCTGACATTTTACTACACGTTTTCAGAAGGCTGTATTTAGGGGTACAAACATCACACACACATCTGGAACATCTGGCCTGAATGCAGCATACATGCTGCATTCAGTGCTGCCTTTAGATTGAAATCTTTGGGGGGGGTGACGACAGGTCCTCTTTAATCTTCTCATTTGTGTCAATGTGTGCAAATCGTACAGCATTCATATGTCATACAAGTTTAGTCTAATATTGACTTTTCAAAACGGACAGAACATGATGCCAAAAAACGTGGTGTGAAGCCACCCTTAGGCTATGTTCACACAGCGCCTAATTTTCACGCTTTTTTGTGCATGCTTTTCCACCAAAAGCATGTATGTGTTTGCCGGCAAAGTGAATGGAAATTCACTTTTGCCGTGCAGACGCTGCGTAAATTTACACTGTGCTTTTATGGGAGAAAGTGCGCGCATGAAAAGAATCAACATGTCAATTGTTGGCGATTTTTTTTGCCCGTGCTTTCTCCCATAGGGTCCATTATAACCGCTGGAATTACGCATCGCCGTTCAGACAATGCGCAATTCCAGCACTTATAATGACTGGCACTGCAGGATGTGATGGCACAGGGAGGAGGAAGAATCCTGTGTTCTTTCCCCGTGTGACATGCCTTCTGGCTTTCAGTGTATTAATATACACTGTGAAAGCTAAATAAAATTAATCAAAAGGTATTAAAAGTAAAAAAAAAATAGAATACTGACCCATCCGTAGGGACCTGAGACATCCACGTCTGATGTGCTGCCAGGACCTTCCAGATCTGTGATTGTCCGGTAGCGATCATGTGATATGCACAACACATATCACATGATCGCTACTGGCCAATCACAGATTTGGAAGGTCCTGGCAGTAGATCAAACGTGGATGCCTCGGGTCCCAGCAACCGGGAACCGGTGGATGGGTAAGTATTCTATTTTTTTTTTTTAATACCTTTTGATAACTTCTGTTTAGGTTTCACAGTGTATATTAATACACTGCGAAAGCAAAAAGGCATGTCACATGGGGAAGGAAGAGAGGACATCACTTCCCTCCTGCGCTTTTGGGGGAGAAATGCGGCCGTAAGAAAACGCAGTGTGTGAATGCACTGAGTTTTTTTACCTGCGCTAAATAGCGCGGCCGCAAAACGCAGCAAAAACCACGCGCCCCTAAAAGCGCAGGGAATACGCACTGTGTGAACATAGCCTTAGATTGTTGACTGGTCCCTCTAGAACAGGGGTGGGGAACCTCAGACCCCTGAGCCGAATGTGGCCCTCAATGACTTTTTTTGCGGCCCCCGGGCAGATTCCTGGGGACCACAGTGCTCAAGCAGGCAGACTCATTTTGCTGACTCCCTGCCCTTTAAATTCAGCTCTCCAGTTATCTCTATACCCCAGCCTCAGCCTCCGCAGTGAGGTTTATGCTCCCAGCCTCTTCTGTGATGTCTATGGCCCTAACAAACCTGGAAAAGTAGTTGAGAAGCAATAAGACTAATATCAACCACGCCAAAGAGAAGCAGCTCCAGCCACCACAGTAGGGGTGAGTTGATTGTTTAACCAAATATAGTGGGTAATTTTCACGTTGATAATTTTGTATGGCCCCCAAAGGACTGTAGAGATTTCCAAATGGCCCTCGGCAGACAAATGGTTCCCCACCCCTGTTCTAGAATAAACAAGTTCAGCCAACTTTAATCCACTATGCATGACTAACTGAATGATAAAGGGATAGCATTCTTTTTTCCGTTGCGTTTTAAATGTCTTTTGTGTAACAAGTCTGATGGGATCTTCTAGTTACAAAGTTATTAGAAGTCCATTGTTTTTTATCATTGGTATCACACTATATACACACATTACATCATTTACCAAATTGAGTAATGTTTCTAATGCTTGCAGTATGATGGATACACTTCATGCCCATTGGTAACTGGCTACCGAAAAGTGATTTTGGCAGAATTTGACTACAATGCTCAACCCCTGGAGACTTTTCCTATTGATCAGGGTAAAGAGAGAAGAACCATGTATCATATGAAGGCTGACATGATGCCATTCCTGTACTGGAATATGCTGCTCAAGTAAGTGATTACACTCATTTTTAATTCCAGAACACAATTTCTCTTTTAAACAAACATCAAGCAAATACAGATAATAGTCTACCCTTTATAGCTGGTAGCAATTTTTATATGAACACATTAACAGTGTAAAATGGCAAGCATTATAGGATATTTGTAACTACGGGATGGATGCAGTAATTTTAGATTAATCATGAACAATACCAAGAAAAAGGCAAAATAATCTGTCACGACCAATGATACTAATCATTTAAAGTGTAACACTCGCAGGGGCGAGCAAGGGGGAGTGGACCCACTGGGCCAATGCACCAATCACTTACCTGGAGGGTGAGGCTAAGCAGCGACCCTGTCTTCACTAGAGCCATTGATGGTGAGGTTAGGCTTATTCTGGTGGATAGCCATCAGATGAACCTTCACGGAATCACTGTATCTTGACAGCTGACACCAATGAAGTCGGGGATACAGGCAGGTACAGTCTCTAGTTAGATGCAGCCTGGACGGCTGAAAGGAGGCAGTTAGTCTCTGGGTTGGTACAGCCAGGATGGCTGGATGCAGGTGCCGCAAAAGCAAAGTTGGTTCAGGCTGGCTCTGGGCATGCGGCAGCTGGGCCTGTAAGACGGTACAGTAGCAGGACTGGTTCAGACAGGTGTTTGTAGGTACAGTGGTACTAGGAACAGACAAGGGTTAGGAAAGTCACAGAGCTTAGTAGTAGCTGGGGTAACGGGAACCTGACAACTAGCAGTCTAGTCTCTAGGAATAGACCACATTGCTCAGGCTCTTCCCATAGGGGGAAAGTGCCTTAAATACTCTGTGCTTCTCAGCCATAAACTGAGAAGCATTTCTGGGGTACGGTACCCTGGCCCTTTAAGAGATGTGTGTGTGCCACATGTGACATAAGCGCGCTCCCAAGAGATTTGTGCAGCCTGCGCAGCTCCTGGGAGCAGGAAGCAGCAGATGGATCCTGGGCAGACTCTGCAAGATCACTGGAGGGGTGATCACACTGCACCCGCCGGTCTCCCTGCTTTGGAGATACCAGCTCCACGGCAGGTTCTACATAAAGTACACTGTGTACAGAATTATTAGGCAAGTTGTATTGTAGAGGATTATTTTTATTATTGATCAACAACTATGTTCTCAATCAACCCAAAAGACTCATAAATATCAAAGCTTAAAGGGAACCTGACCCTAAAAATTAGCCCCCAGTCTCTTTAGACCTGTCCCTGCACCATTCTTAGACATTTCTAGCCATCCCTTTGTGCTAAAAAGGTGTATTTGTAAAGTTCATAAAAGTGACTTTATTACCTGCACCCACTGCAGCTTCTCAGATTTTGAGAAGCCGCAAAAAGCGTTGCCTTTTGCTTCTCCCCACCATCTGCACGCTAATTATTCACGCCCCTGTGGGCGTGCTAATCAGTAGAGAGCCGCAAAATCTGAGAAGCCGCAGTGGGTGCAGGTAATAAAGTCACTGTTATGAACTTTACAAATACACTTTTTTAGCACAAAGGGATGGCTAGGAATGTCTAAGAATGGTGCAGGGACAGGTCTTAAAAGACTGTGGGCTAATCTTTAGGGGTCAGGTTCCCTTTAATATTTTTGGAAGTTGGAGTGTTTTTTATTTATTTTTTTTTTTTTTAGATTTGGCTATTTTAGGAGCATATCTGTTTGTGCATGTAACTATTACTGTGCAGAATTATTAGGCAACTTAATAAAAATCTAATATATTCCCATCTGACTTGTTTATTTTCACCAGGTAAACCAATATAACTGCACAAAACTTAGAAGAAAACATTTCTAACATGCAAAAACAAAAAAAAATTAGTGACCAATATAGCCACCTTTATGATGACACTCAACAGCCTTCCATCCATAGATTCTGTCAGTTGTTTACGATCAACATTGCATGCAGCAGCCACCACAGCCTCCCAGACACTGTTCCGAGAGGTGTACTGTTTTCCCTCCCTGTAGATCTCACATTTTAGGAGGGACCACAGGTTCTCTATGGTGTTCAGATCAGGTGAACAAGGGGGCCATGTCATTATTTTTTCTTCTTTTAGACTTTTACTGGCCAGCCACACTGTGGAGTAGTTGGATGCATGTGATGGAGCATTGTCCTGCATGAAAATCATGGTTTTCTTGAACGATAGCGACTTGTTCCTGTACCACTGCTTGAAGAAGTTGTCCTCCAGAAACTGGCAATAGGTCTGGGACTTGTGTTTCACTCCATCCTCAACCTGAAAAGGTCCCACAAGTTCATCTTTGATGATACCAGCCCAAAGCAGTACCCCAACTCCATCTTGCTCGTGTCTGAGTCGGAGTGGAGCTCTCTGCCCTTTACTGATCCAGCCTCTGGCCCATCCATCTGGCCCATCAAGAGTCACTCTCATTTCATCATTCCATAAAACCTTTGAAAAATCAGTCTTAAGATATTTCTTGGCCCAGTCTTGACATTTTATCTTATATTTCTTATTCAAAGGTGGTCGTTTTTCAGCCTTTCTTACCTTGGCCATGTCCCTGAGTATGGCACACCTTGTGCTTTTTGACACTCCAGTAACGTTTCAGCTCTGAAATATTGCAAAACTAGTGGCAAATGGCATCTTGGCAGCTTCACGCTTGATTTTCCTCAATTCATGGGCAGTTATTTTGCGCCTTTTTTGCCCAACATGCTTCTTGCGACCCTGTTGGCTATTTGCCATGAAACGCTTGATTGCCAAACTTTTGAAGCGTGATCACCGAACAATTTCAAGACTGCTGCATCCCTCTGCAAGACATCTCACAATTTTGGACTTTTCAGAGCCCGTCAAATCTCTCTTCTGACCCATTTTGCCAAAGAAAAGGAAGTTGCCTAATAATTAAGCACACCTTATATAGTGTGTTGATGTCATTACACCACACCCCTCCTCATTACAAAGATGCACATCACCTGATTTACTTAATTGGTAGTTGTCTCTGAAGTCTATACAGCTTGGAGTAGGACTACATGTATAAAAAGTATCATGTGATCAAAATACTCACTTGCCTAATAATTCTGCACACAGTGTGTATTGACAAAATACTAATCATAGAATATGTTCTGCACAGACATTAAAGGAGTTTTACGCTTTTGGAAGACCCGTCCTCCAGTGCAGCTTTTTTTTAAAGAAGCAAACTTGCTTTACTCCCCCTCATTGGGTCCAGCGCTGAATCTTTGCCGCTGCTTCCTGTTGGTTATGGTCTGGATCACTGATATCACATCAATAGTACTGCAGCTAATCAGTCAGTGTCTCATACCGTAAACTCGACCAGAGCCACTGATTAAGATAACACACTGGATGCAGCTGGGGGACGGGTTTATCGCAGCCAGAAAACCCTCCTTATGCTGGCAATAAAGGAAGATTTTAGCTCTAAATCCTGCAAAATGTAAATTCAAAATTAGAACCAAACTAAAGTTTTGCTCTGGATGTAGGAATTCGGCATTTGAGAAATACAGCATGTACCATAACAATATGGCAAGATTTCTTATTTTAAAATAATTATATGGCAAAATCATGTCAAATATTTCCAAAAGTCAATTTCTTTAATTTCAACTTTTTTCTCTGCAGGGGATATTGGGGTGGTCCAGCTCCTTTAAGAAAAATAATGCACCTTGGCTTTAAGTAGGAATGTATTACAAAATACACATCCATTGCTCTTGTAGCACCAGCACCATTGCCATGTCCAGTATGAGAAGTGATTGAAGGCTGTGTTTACACCGACCTGCACAAGAAGAATGTTTTACAATTATGACCATGCAAAACCTCATATTTCAGATCAAGTTAACAAATTTTTATTTTCCAAAAGTTTTTCAGCTCCTCTTGAACAATTATGTATTTCGTTACAATAATTTTTTTTGTAACAAATAAAATCTATAAGATCATTGTTGCCAAAAATTGAGTCATTTAAGGTTCTCTGTTGGAAAAGACAAGTCACCATTACGGCTTTTTTCTTAGTGTGACCTGAGATCACCAGGGCATTTGAGGTCATCCTCAATATTCCCAACATGTTCCAGCTCATGATACAGTTACACATGACACAGGACACAATTTGTTAGCCAGATTACAGAAGATGGGTCTTCTGGGAGTTTTGACATCAGTTATTTTTTCTGGTATTTAGCATGAGCTGTGCGATAGATAGCTATATACATAAAATTTTTGCGTCACATCAATAAAAGATTGTTACTTGTACTCAGCTATTGATAATACAGGTTCTTCTGTAGAGAAAAATAAATAAGACAGGCAGAACTAAGGCTGGCTTCAGACTTGCGGACCCTCCGCAGCATCCTGCGGAGGAGATCCGCAAGATGAACGCAGCCCCCATGTTTAGGGAACGCAACCATGGTGTGGAGGAGAGTGTGTAATTTGTGCGCGGGCATCCGCCTGCGTACAAATCACATATTGCAGTGAATGGGAGCGCACGGTCATGCGCAGACCTGCGCAGCACTGTGCGTTCTCATTCTAAACATAGGGGCTGCGTTCAGCTTGCGGATCTCCTCTGCAGGACGCTGCGGAGGGTCCGTAAGTCTGAAGCCAGCCTATCAAACTTAGTTTTATTTAAAGGACTAAAGCAGACTGTTTCGACTGATCACCGCTGTCCGGCCTTTCTAACCTCGTCAATCAGCCTTTGTTCCTGAGAAGGTGCAGTTGGCAATTTATTTCTTCCACAGCAACATGCAGAGAAATGTAGCCGTACATGCTGGACATCTAAATGATTAGTTGTCTATATAATGTATGAAAATGCCGGGTCCACCTGAGCCACTTCATATTTTGGCTCAGAGTGGGATCTTGAGAAGGGTATTTCCATTATGATGTCCATAGACCCTAATGGGGCATAAGGACATAGGTTATCATAGTAAGACAATGGTGCCGATTAATTTTGCTGCACGTGTACTCCCGCTCTCAACAATTTTTTGCAAATTTTAGGAAAATTTGATAAAATGTGAAATATTTTGCTTTAACCCCTTAAGGACCAAGCCACTTTGTACCTTAATGACCAAGCCCCAATTTTCAATTCTGACCAGTGTGCCTTTGAGGCAATAACTCTAGAACGCTTCAACGGATCCCAGTGATTCTAAAATTATGTTTTCACGACATATTATCCTTCATGTTAGTGGTAAATTTTGGTCAATATTATTTGCGTTTATATATGAAAATATCACAAATTTGGACAAAAAATTCGCAATTTTCAAACTGAATTTTTATACCGTTAAACCAGAGAGTAATATCACATTACACAGTTAATAAATAACATTTTCCACATGTCTACTTTACATCAGCACCATTTTGGAATTTTTTTTTTCTGTTACAAAATTAAAAGGGTTCAAAGTTCATCAGCAATTTCTCATTTTTCCAACAAAAGTTGCAAAACCATTTTTTTAGGGACCACATCAAATTTGAAGTGACTTTGAGGGTCCTATGTGACAGAAAACACCCAAAAGTGACACCATTCTGCACCCCTCACACTCCTCAAAACCACATTCAACAAGTTTATTAACCCTTCAGGTGCTTTACAGGAACTAAAGCAATGTGGAAGGAAAAAATAAAAATTTTATATTTTGCCATATAAACATTACTTTAGCTTAGGGCTCGGGAACCTCAGGCCCCGGGGCCGAATGCGACCCTCGATGACACTTTTGCAGCCCTCGGACAGATTTCTGGGGACTGCAGTGCTCAGGCTGGCAGACGCATTTTGCCGATGGTCTGCCCTATAAATCCAACTCTCCCCAGCCTCAGCATCCCCGGTGAGGTTTATGCTCCCAGCCTCTCCTGTGATGTCTATGGCTCTAACAAACCTGGAAAACCAGTTGAAAAGCGACATGCCCAATATCACCCACACCAAAGAGAAGCAGCTTCAGCCACCACGGTAGGGATGAGTTGATTGTGTAACCAAATATACTGGGTAATTTTCAAGTTGATAATTTTGTACGGCCCCTGAAGGATTGTAGAAATTTCCAAATGGTTCCCCGCACCTGCTTTAGCCTCAGATATTACATTTTCACAAGGGTAACAGCAGAATGTGCACCATACAATTTGTCGTGCAAATTGTCTATTAGCACACGATAAAAAAAACTTTTCTTTCTACAAAAAAAATGTTTTTGCATCACCAAATTTTGAGCTATAATTTATCTGTATTTCTGTTGAGTCGTGTGATGGCTTGTTTTTTGCTGGACAAGTAGATCTCTAGTAAGCCCATCAACTAGCGCTGAGATAATCTGTTAATGACTAAAGCAACAGTAAGGCAAAAAGATATTGAAGTAATATAGTTAAACTAGCACAACGCATTTCAACTCAACTCAAGGTTGGGTGCTATGTCCCTAATAAAGGTTCCATGAAAGAGATTTTACAGTAAATACCCAAAATCCTTTATTGTTTCATCTAGGGACATAGGACATCCCATGGTCTACTAAGGGTGGGCCCAGGATAGCATGCTCAGGTCTGAGCTCAGACCACTGTGGCTTAGGCTGCCTTCAGACTTGCAGATGCATCTGCAGCGTTTTGCAGATGCATCTGCAAGCATCTGCATGCAGACCGCGGCCCCTATGTTTATAATGGAGCGCACGGCGGTCTGCAGATGCTTGCAGACCGCCGTGCGCTCTCATTGCCCGCCATTAGTGATCTGTGCGCACGCGGATGCCTGCGCACAAATCACACACTCCCGCCCGCACCAGGGACGCAACATCTCGCGTCCATGGTGCGGGCTGGAGTGTGTGATTTGTGCGCAGGCATCCGCGTGCGCACAGATCACTAATGGCGGGCAATGAGAGCACACGGCGGTCTGCAAGCATCTGCAGACCGCCGTGCACTCCATTACAAACATAGGGGCCGCGGTCTGCATGCAGATGCTTGCAGATGCATCTGCAAAACGCTGCAGATGCATCTGCAAGTCTGAAGCCAGCCTTACAGGACCCTTTCACCAAGGCTCGCATTTAACAAGGCATAGGTGTGAGGAACCATCCATGAACTTAAGGGCCTGTCACACGCGTCAATATCGCCTGCACGATATCGGCTGCACGTGACGTTGCAGCGATATTGACGCGTGTGACATACTGCATCAACCAGCGATAAATCGCTGGTTGATGATCGCCAGGTTTTAGAACCTGCTCTAAAACCTGGCGATTGTCGCCCGGTGGACACGCAGCATCGCTGCGCGTGACACCGGGAGTAGCGATATTCCAGCTCCCAGCGCCTCTCACAAGCGCTGGGAGCTGGTAACTAAGGTAAACTGCGGGTATCTAGGCAGCGCGCGCTGCCTAGATACCCGACGTGTACCTTAGTTACCAGCCTCCTCCGCTCACCGGCTGGTATCTAAGGTACACAGCGGGTAACTAGGGTCCCTAGTTACCCGCTGTGTACCTTAGATACCAGCCGGTGAGCGGAGGAGGCTGGTAACTAAGGTACACGTCGGGTATCTAGGCAGCGCGCGCTGCCTAGATACCCGCAGTTTACCTTGGAGACCAGCCTGCTCCCGCTTCCAGCAGGCTGGCAGCGGGAGCAGGACATCATGGAAACAATATTTAAATCGTTTCCACGATGTCTCTGGTCCATTGATCGCTGGTGAGTCTGTCTGTGTGACAGCTCACCAGCGATCATCTGTCAATGTCGTCAGCGATCATCTCACTGACGACATTGACGCGTGTGACAGGCCCTTTAGAATTTTCTAGAAATAAATGGCACATCAATTTTATTGTTCACAAGTTGAAGGGGAAAGGGAATGTACTAAAGTGTCCCATTCAGCCTTTGTTCATAGACCATAATGCAATCAAGCTTCATTACCATTCAATGTCCTGAATCTGGTTGGGGGTTGTCTTTTGTTCCTCCCTGCAGAGGGACCTCCTGGATACACACCTGTGCAAACTGGCCAAAGACTTACAGTTAGGTCCAGAAATATTTGGACAGTGACACAAGTTTTGTTATTTTAGATGTTTACAAAAACGTTCAGAAATACAATTATATATATATAATATGGGCTGAAAGTGCACACTCCCAGCTGCAATATGAGAGTTTCCACATCCAAATCGGAGAAAGGGTTTAGGAATCATAGCTCTGTAATGCATAGCCTCCTCTTTTTCAAGGGACCAAAAGTAATTGGACAATGGACTCTAAGGGCTGCAATTAACTCTGAAGGCGTCTCCCTCGTTAACCTGTAATCAATGAAGTAGTTAAAAGGTCAGGGGTGGATTCCACGTGTGTGGTTTTGCATTTGGAAGCTGTTGCTGTGACCAGACAACATGCGGTCAAAGGAACTCTCAATTGAGGTGAAGCAGAACATCCTGAGGCTGAAAAAAAAGAAAAAATCCATCAGAGAGATAGCAGACATGCTTGGAGTAGCAAAATCAACAGTTGGGTACATTCTGAGAAAAAAGGAATTGACTGGTGAGCTTGGGAACTGTAAAAGGCCTGGGCGTCCACGGATGACAACAGTGGTGGATGATCGCCGCATACTTTATTTGGTGAAGAAGAACCCGTTCACAACATCAACTGAAGTCCAGAACACTCTCAGTGAAGTAGGTGTATCTGTCTCTAAGTCAACAGTAAAGAGAAGACTCCATGACAGTAAATACAAAGGGTTCACATCTAGATGCAGACCATCCATCAATTCCAAAAATAGACAGGCCAGAGTTAAATTTGCTGAAAAACACCTCAAGAAGCCAGCTCAGTTCTGGAAAAGTATTCTATGGACAGATGAGACAAAGATCAACCTGTACCAGAATGATGGGAAGAAAAAAGTTTGAAGAAGAAAGGGAACGGCACATGATCCAAGGCACACCATATCCTCTGTAAAACATGGTGGAGGCAACGTTATGTCATGGGCATGCATGGCTTTCAATGGCACTGGGTCACTTGTGTTTATTGATGACATAACAGCAGACAAGAGTAGCCGGATGAATTCTGAAGTGTACCGGGATATACTTTCAGCCCAGATTCAGCCAAATGCTGCAAAGTTGATTGGACGGCGCTTCATAGTACAGATGGACAATGACCCCAAGCATACAGCCAAAGCTACCCAGGAGTTCATGAGTGCAAAAAAGTGGAACATTCTGCAATGGCCAAGTCAATCACCAGATCTTAACCCAATTGAGCATGCATTTCACTTGCTCAAATCCAGACTTAAGACGGAAAGACCCACAAACAAGCAAGACCTGAAGGCTGCGGCTGTAAAGGCCTGGCAAAGCATTAAGAAGGAGGAAACCCAGCGTTTGGTGATGTCCATGGGTTCCAGACTTAAGGCAGTGATTGCCTCCAAAGGATTCGCAACAAAATATTGAAAATAAAAAAATTTTGTTTGGGTTATGTTTATTTGTCCAATTACTTTTGACCTCCTAAAATGTGGAGTGTTTGTAAAGAAATGTGTACAATTCCTACATTTTCTATCAGATATTTTTGTTCAACCCTTCAAATTAAACGTTACAATCTGCACTTGAATTCTGTTGTAGAGGTTTCATTTCAAATCCAATGTGGTGGCATGCAGAGCCCAACTCGCGAAAATTGTGTCACTGTCCAAATAATTCTGGCCCTAACTGTAATAGAACTTCTTTTACATTTGAATTGAATATACCTGATGGTTAAGGGGTTGAGTATGCTTGTTTTGCTCACTATTCAGGAGAATTGAAGAAGACTCATACTTGGGGGGGGGGGGGGGGAAGGTGAGTTGGTGTTGTGAATTGGAAGCCAGAGGATCAGTGCTGAAGCCATGTCCTTAAACCCATGGATGGACTATAAAAACCGGAGCTACAGTTGTGATCTCTACCTTCTGCATTTTAGGAATTATCCTATGGACTATTTTGCTGACTGGTTTCTGATCTTGTGGGCTGGGGCATTGCATTGTGGTCATCTACCTGGAGTTGCTGAAATACCCTGTATTGATACAAATAAAATGTATTACATCGTTAACCTGCTTAGGTGATTATTACAACCCACAACTTCTGATCTTCACAACATGTATAACTCCTGTAGAATCTTGCAAATGTATGCATCGAAGACCAGGTAGCAGGCTTGCACAGCTGTGAGACAGAGGCCTGAATGTGAACAGTCCAGGAGGCCCCCACTGGGCCAGTGGAGTAAGCTGTGTCTTTGCGCGGGCGCTGTCTGTCCTTTATCAGGGTGGTAAATCTAATCCAGCAAACAATGGTGGATATGGAAGCAAGAAGATCTCTGCGATAACCATCTGAATCACGGAGTCTGCCTATCTGAAGGGTGCTGTCCTGGCGATGTAGTGGCTTAGAGCTTTCAAAACCACCTTTTCTTGATGACACCAGGTAGTGGGAGAGGGGGGCAAGCATGGACATGTCGGAGATGACGGGTGCCAGGAAGGTAATCTTCCAAAAGAGGAAGAATAACTAGACTTCTCGTAGTGGTTTGAATGTGGACCACTGAAGGCTATCCAGGGTGAGATTACAGTCCTAATGCTCTACCGTGAGCCAGTAAAGAGGTGCAGAATATGCAACCCTCTGAAGGAAAGTTCTGACCTGGGAATGAGATGGGCCTGTCTGGCATCACTACTACGATGGGCACTCCTTCAATTTGATATTCTTAACCATCTTGAGGATTAGCGCTAGAAGAGGAAAGAGGTATGGAAGGGAGAACTGGGACCAGGAAATCAGTAGAGGATCTGAGTCAATCTCAATGGGATCGTAAGATCTGGGGAACCTTGTGGTTCAATCTGATCGACATCCAGGGAACCCCATCTGTAGCAGAGCTCTACGAATACTGTTGAGATTAGGGACCATTATTCTCGGCTGAGGTCGTGAGCGACATAATTTTCCACTCCAGAATGTGCACTGCTGAAGTTGCCAGTACATTCCTTTCTGCCCCCATGTTACTTAAGTGTTTCATTGGCTTTGTACTATAAAGCTATGTGCCCATTCTGTGTTTTTGCTGCATTTCTACACCAAAAAACACAGCACCACACAGTGTTGTAATGAAAGTCAATGTGATTTTCCAAAAGCTGTGCCCACATGTGCATTTTTGTTGCAGAAATTGCTTGCGCTTTTTTTATGTCCCTACAATTATCTTTTGATTCATTGGGCTGCGTTTTCCAATTGACTACCATACTAATCAGCTGGAAAACGTAGCACCTAATAATAATAAAAAATAGAATTATTCTTACCGTTAATTCGGTTTCTAGGAACCTTCCACGACAGCATAGGAGGTAGCCTCGCCACGCCCTAATTGGGACAGGAAGCAGAAGAGGTTAAAAGGACCCTCCCACCTCCCACTAGCCAGTGTCTTACAAAGAACCATAGCCTGAGAGCAATAATAACAGTAATACATTCCAGGAAAAACCGAGGAACATAGGGAGGGAAATAAGTGCTGTCGTGGAAGGTTCCTAGAAACCGAATTAACGGTAAGAATAATTCTATTTTCTCTAGTCACCTTCCACGACAGCATAGGAGGGATACCAACGAACTAATACTTAGGGTGGGACTACAGCCTGCAGGACTATCCTGCCAAAAGCCAAAGCCCCAGGGGAAGCCAGGGCCAGACAGTAAAACTTCGGGAAGCATGCAATGAACCCCAGGAAGCAGCCTAGCAAACTGTTCCGGAGAAGCCCCAGCCCCTTTCCTCCCAGGAGACAGAGGGAAAACTGGAGAAACGAGCAGGAACAGCTGGGAAAGGAAGGAGTCCGGAAAGACATTCCGAAACCAGGGGGCGAAAGAACGTAGAGCCATTGCCTCGCCCGTATGACGACCAAAAGGCCGGCCAACATATAGAGCCACACGCCAGGACGCCCACACTCCAGAGCACTGCACTATGGACAGCAAAAGAAAGAAAGTTCACCACCAACGGAGTCCGCGGAAGTTGACAAAGGGAAGGAAGAAACATCCACTGGGAGTGAAAGAATGCCAAGAAGACCTCGGGAAGAAACAAAGGGTCCAGGTGAAGGACAAAGCAGTCATCCAGGACAGACAGCGACGGGTCCTGGCCAGAGAAAGCCTGAAGCCCCCCCAACACATCGGCCAGAAGCAATCGCCAGCAGAAACGCCAACCCGGTCGACAACAACGGATATCACAGGAGGACAGAAGTCCAAAGGAAGGGCGAAAAAGCCCAGTCAGGGCAACAATGAGGACCCCGCCAAATCCGTGGCAAACCGAGAACCAAACGCCGAACCCGGCATGTGCCGGATCAAAGACGCCGGCCCTAACCACATTTAGGAGAAAAAACCACTTCACACCCGCATGACAAAGTGCCGAAGTGACCGGAATGCGGAATGTCCGCAAGGAGGCCACCAACTCGGCCGACAGGCCCAGAGGCCTCAGCCCTGGCCCTCAGAAACCCTGCAGCTAAGTCGAGCTGCCGAGCATCCGAAAGGAACAGAAGACCACGAGATAGCAAGCAGAGGTCCGAATGCAAAAGGACTGGTCCACTGACCTAGAGCGCCATCAGCAGGATGAACCAATACCACCTCACCCATAGAGGGGCCCTCAGAACAGAGGACTCCTTACCAGACCCTCCCCAGGAATCTCACGAGAAGGGAGAAGGGGGACAGGAAGCCAGAAGCAATAAGAACAAACCTCAGTCTGGGAGAAAGAGGTCCATCCCCCACCAGGCCTCAACTCGGGGTGCAGGGAGACATAGGCTGCTACAGTATGAATAGCCCGGGAAGCAAAAAGGACGAGCTCCGGGCATCCCAACTGGCGACCAGGGAGCAGAACACTGCTTGGACCAGGCTCCCTCTTCCCGGGAGGACCTCCCGGAGGCTGAAAACCCAGCCTGAAGGGGCAGGGATCCTATCAGGCGGACTACAGAAGGAAGAAGAGGAATGCGGTCGGACGAATACAAACAGCATCGCCCAATGGCAAGTGGCCCACAGTTGCCAGGGAACGGGGCCCGCTAGGGGGAGAGCCTGTAGCCAGCAATTGTCATCCATAGATCATGACTCGGATGATAAATACAGCTTAGGAACTGAACCCACAGCCACAGCTGGGTGAATGGGGCACGGGGCAGGAGATTCACTGCTCCATGGGTGCTGCCACAGCAGCCACTCGCTAGAATGGCCCATCCCCGGAAAGGAACACGAACAGCAAAAAAGGACCTCAAGTACCACTCTCAGTTCCCAGCAAATAGAGGACCGCGAATGAAGATGAGACCCCAGACTCCTTGGAGAGGGCGACCAAAGCCCCCTTCCCCCCCCCACCTAGGTTGGCATCCAGAGGAAAAGCCACCAGGGGAGTCAAAACCCAGGCCACCCCTAAAAGCAGGCCGTTGGATTCAACTACCAGAGGAGGGATGAGGAGGCATCCCCGGGAGACGAACCCGGGGATTCAGAGGACGGCAGACTGCCCCAACAGGACAAGACATGGTCCAGATGAACCTGAGTGAGCCTGAGCCCACCTGACAGGCAGGATGGAGAACGTCAATGATCCCATAGCCGACCGTCGCCCGAAAGGAGGGAGACGCCCGGCTGCGCAGAAGCGCAGCAGAGATTCCACCACCCTGCACCCGAAGGACAGAGGAGAAGGCCCAGACATAGCACCCAGACAGAGGCTGCAATCCAATAGGAAAGCAACGACCTCCGCCATAATGATCGAGAAACCCCGGAGCCGAGGAGAACCCCCATGAAAAGAAAGCGGAGGACTGTACCTCTGTACAGGATTGTAAACCTGAGGAGCATCTGGGGGTGAGGGAGAATGGGCACCCGCAGTATGCGTCAGTCCAGTAGAGTGGAGCCATCTGGTGGCGTAGCCCTGCCCCCATGAAGGGGGAGGCGTTGGAAGCCAACGATGACACAAGCCCCTCCAGAGGGCTAGTTCGACCAAGAAGAGTCGGGAAAGCCCCCAACCCCTCCTCACAGCCTGGACAGACGAGAAGACCGTCGGGCGAAGGAGATCCTGAACTCCGGAGTACAAAAGAACCTAAGTACCCTGAGAGGGCAGGGTAGGAACCTGGAGAGCAGGCGGAGGAGGCAACTCGAACACGATGAGGAGGTCTTCGGAAAGACCCTCAGAACCCCCGGCAAGCGGCGAAGTCAGCCACTGGGGAGAACACCACGAAGCATTTACTGATCTCAGGGAGACCAGTCCAAGAACCCACTGCGGCCAGCAGGCGAAAATGCCCAACACAGAGAATTCCGAGGCGTAATGCCTCCTGGGAAATATGAATATACCACTAGAGCCCGTGGTGCCTCGGGTAGGAGGCTCAAACACAGGACCGGGAAAGAAAGGCTGAGTTCGCCCTGTTACCCCTTCCCCCACCGAGCCACTTAGAGGCAGAGTACAGCAGCTGCAGCGGACAAGGCATGAGGACAACTAGTTCAAGGCCTACAAGGGAACTCCACGGTGATTTGGTGTTGTGAATTGGAACCCAGAGGTAGTGCTGAACCCATGCCCTTAAACCCATGGAGGGACTATAAAAACCGGAGCTACAGTTGTGATCTCTACCTTCTGCATTTTGGAATTATCCTATGGATATTTTGCTGATGGTTTTGATCTTGTGGGCTGGGCATTGCATTGTGGTCATCTACCTGGAGTTGTGAAATACCTGTATTGATACAATAAATGTTTTAAACATCGTTAACCTGCTTAGGTGATTATTACAACCCAAAATTCTGATTTACAACATGTATAACTCCTGTAGAATCTTGCAAATGTATGCATCGAAGACAGGTAGCAGGCTTGCCCCAGTGTGAGACAGAGGCCTGAATGTGAAACAGTCCAGGAGGCCCCACTGGGCCAGTGGAGAAAGCTGTGTTTTTTGCGCGGGCGCTGTCTGTCCTTTATCAGGGGGGTAAATCTAATCCAGCAAACAATGGTGGATATGGAAGAAAGGGAAGATTCTGCGATAACCCTTTCTGAATCACGGAGTCTGCCTATTGAGGGTGCTTTTCTGGCGAGGGTGTGGTTAGAGTTTTAAAAAAACCCACCTTTTTTGATGACACCAGGTGTGGGAGGGGGGGCAAGCATGGAATGTCGGAGATGAGGGTGCCAGGAAGGTAATCTTCAAAGAGGAAGAATAACTGACTTCTCGTAGTGGTTTGAATGTGGACCATGAAGGCTATCCAGGGTGAGATTACAGTCCTAATGCTCTACCGTGAGCCAGTAAAGAGGTGCAGAATATGCAACCCTCTGAAGGAAAGTTCTGACCTGGGAATGAGATGGGCCTGTCTGCATCACTACTACGATGGGCACTCCTTCAATTTGATATTTAACCATCTTGAGGATTAGCGCTAGAAGAGGAAAGAGGTATGGAAGGGAGAACTGGGACCAGGAAATCAGTAGAGGATCTGAGTCAATCTCATGGGATCGTAAGATCTGGGAACCTTGTGGTTCAATCTGATCGACATCCAGGAACCCCATCTGTAGCAGAGCTCTACGAATACTGTTGAGATTAGGGACCATTATTCTCGGCTGAGGTGTGAGCGACATAATTTTCCACTCCAGAATGTGCACTGCTGAAGTTGCCAGTACATTCTTTCTGCCCCCATGTTACTTAAGTGTTTCATTGGCTTTGTACTATAAAGCTATGTGCCCATTCTGTGTTTTTGCTGCATTCTACACCAAAAAACACAGCACCACACAGTGTTGTAATGAAAGTCAATGTGATTTTCCAAAAGCTGTGCCCACATGTGCATTTTTGTTGCAGAAATTGCTTGCGCTTTTTTATGTCCCTACAATTATCTTTTGATTCATTGGGCTGCGTTTTCAATTGACTACCATACTAATCAGCTGGAAAACGTAGCACCTAATAATAATAAAAAATAGAATTATTCTTACCGTTAATTCGGTTTCTAGGAACCTTCCACGACAGCATAGGAGGTAGCCTCGCCACGCCTAATTGGGACAGGAAGCAGAAGAGGTTAAAAGGACCCTCCCACCTCCCACTAGCCAGTGTCTTACAAAGAACCATAGCCTGAGAGCAATAATAACAGTAATACATTCCAGGAAAACCGAGGAACATAGGGAGGGAAATAAGTGCTGTCGTGGAAGGTTCCTAGAAACCGAATTAACGGTAAGAATAATTCTATTTTCTCTAGTCACCTTCCACGACAGCATAGGAGGGATACCAACGAACTAATACTTAGGGTGGGACTACAGCCTGCAGGACTATCCTGCCAAAAGCCAAAGCCCCAGGGGAAGCCAGGGCCAGACAGTAAAACTTCGGGAAGCATGCAATGAACCCAGGAAGCAGCCTAGCAAAACTGTTCCGGAGAAGCCCCAGCCCCTTTCCTCCCAGGAGACAGAGGGAAAACTGGAGAAACGAGCAGGAACAGCTGGGAAAGGAAGGAGTCCGGAAAGACATTCCGAAAACCAGGGGGCGAAAGAACGTAGAAGCCATTGCCTCGCCCGTATGACGACCAAAAGGCGGCCAACATATAGAGCCACACGCCAGGACGCCCACACTCCAGAGCACTGCACTATGGACAGCAAAAGAAAGAAAGTTCACCACCAACGGAGTCGCGGAAGTTGACAAAGGGAAGGAAGAAACATCCACTGGGAGTGAAAGAATGCCAAGAAGACCTCGGGAAGAAACAAAGGGTCCAGGTGAAGGACAAAGCAGTCATCCAGGACAGACAGCGACGGGTCCTGGCCAGAGAAAGCCTGAAGCCCCCCAACACATCGGCCAGAAGCAATCGCCAGCAGAAACGCCAACCCGGTCGACAACAACGGATATCACAGGAGGACAGAAGTCCAAAGGAAGGGCGAAAAAGCCCAGTCAGGGCAACAATGAGGACCCCGCCAAATCCGTGGCAAACCGAGAACCAAACGCCGAACCCGGCATGTGCCGGATCAAAGACGCCGGCCCTAACCACATTTAGGAGAAAAAACCACTTCACACCCGCATGACAAAGTCCCGAAGTGCCCGGGAATGCGGAATGTCCGCAAGGAGGCCACCAACTCGGCCGACAGGCCCAGAGGCCTCAGCCCTGGCCCCTCAGAAACCCTGCAGCTAAGTCGAGCTGCCGAGCATCCGAAAGGAACAGAAGCCCACGAGATAGCAAGCAGAGGTCCGAATGCAAAAGGACTGGTCCACTGACCTAGAGCGCCATCAGCAGGATGAACCAATACCACCTCACCCATAGAGGGGCCCTCAGAACAGAGGACTCCTTACCAGACCCTCCCAGGAATCTCACGAGAAGGGAGAAGGGGGACAGGAAGCCAGAAGCAATAAGAACAAACCTCAGTCTGGGAGAAAGAGGTCCATCCCCACCAGGCCTCAACTCGGGGTGCAGGGAGACATAGGCTGCTACAGTATGAATAGCCCGGGAAGCAAAAAGGACGAGCTCCGGGCATCCCAATGGCGACCAGGGAGCAGAACACTGCTTGGACCAGGCTCCCTCTTCCCGGGAGGACTCCCGGAGGCTGAAAACCCAGCTGAAGGGGCAGGGATCCTATCAGGCGGACTACAGAAGGAAGAAGAGGAATGCGGTCGGACGAATACAAACAGCATCGCCCAATGGCAAGTGGCCCACAGTTGCCAGGGAACGGGGCCCGCTAGGGGGAGAGCCTGTAGCCAGCAATTGTCATCCATAGATCATGACTCGGATGATAAATACAGCTTAGGAACTGAACCCACAGCCACAGCTGGGTGAATGGGGCACGGGGCAGGAGATTCACTGCTCCCTGGGTGCTGCCACAGCAGCCACTCGCTAGAATGGCCCATCCCGGAAAGGAACACGAACAGCAAAAAAGGACCTCAAGTACCACTCTCAGTTCCCAGCAAATAGAGGACCGCGAATGAAGATGAGACCCCAGACTCCTTGGAGAGGGCGACCAAAGCCCCCTTCCCCCCCCCACCTAGGTTGGCATCCAGAGGAAAAGCCACCAGGGGAGTCAAAACCCAGGCCACCCCTAAAAGCAGGCCGTTGGATTCAACTACCAGAGGAGGGATGAGGAGGCATCCCGGGAGACGAACCCGGGGATTCAGAGGACGGCAGACTGCCCCAACAGGACAAGACATGGTCCAGATGAACCTGAGTGAGCCTGAGCCCACCTGACAGGCAGGATGGAGAACGTCAATGATCCCATAGCCGACCGTCGCCCGAAAGGAGGGGAGACGCCCGGCTGCGCAGAAGCGCAGCAGAGATTCCACCACCTGCACCCGAAGGACAGAGGAGAAGGCCAGACATAGCACCCAGACAGAGGCTGCAATCCAATAGGAAAGCAACGACCTCCGCCATAATGATCGAGAAACCCGGAGCCGAGGAGAACCCCATGAAAAGAAAGCGGAGGACTGTACCTCTGTACAGGATTGTAAACCTGAGGAGCATCTGGGGGTGAGGGAGAATGGGCACCCGCAGTATGCGTCAGTCCAGTAGAGTGGAGCCATCTGGTGGCGTAGCCCTGCCCCCATGAAGGGGGAGGCGTTGGAAGCCAACGATGACACAAGCCCCTCCAGAGGGCTAGTTCGACCAAGAAGAGTCGGGAAAGCCCCCAACCCCTCCTCACAGCCTGGACAGACGAGAAGACCGTCGGGCGAAGGAGATCCTGAACTCCGGAGTACAAAAGAACCTAAGTACCCTGAGAGGGCAGGGTAGGAACCTGGAGAGCAGGCGGAGGAGGCAACTCGAACACGATGAGGAGGTCTTCGGAAAGACCCTCAGAACCCCCGGCAAGCGGCGAAGTCAGCCACTGGGGGAGAACACCACGAAGCATTTACTGATCTCAGGGAGACCAGTCCAAGAACCCACTGCGGCCAGCAGGCGAAAATGCCCAACACAGAGAATTCCGAGGCGTAATGCCTCCTGGGAAATATGAATATACCACTAGAGCCCGTGGTGCCTCGGGTAGGAGGCTCAAACACAGGACCGGGAAAGAAAGGCTGAGTTCGCCCTGTTACCCCTTCCCCCACCGAGCCACTTAGAGGCAGAGTACAGCAGCTGCAGCGGACAAGGCATGAGGACAACTAGTTCAAGGCCTACAAGGGAACTCCACCGCCCAGGAACCCCTAGCTAGGAGGTCCGAGGTACTGAGTGCCAAAGGGACCACCAACTAGTAGGCCGCACCGGAAGAGCCCTGCGCTCAAGTTGCCTGGTCCATAAAGGCAACAAGGCCAGGTCCAAACACCAAGAACCCAATGAAGGGTAGAGAGCAGAGTCTCATTAAGGCACTCCTCAAAGTCAGCCCCAAAGTCCGTCAGGTGGAGACGGAGAGACAGAGATACAGGGTGTCAGACGGACCCAGGCATCTGCAAGACCCCAGGAAGCTCACCGGAGAAAGGGAAGGAAGACAAGGAGCTTCCACCTTAGGGAGCCCCTGAAGGGAGCCCAGTTGACCATCGTCCACAGACAAAGGCAGAAGGCCCACAACCATGCAGCCCATCTGGCCCAGGTGGGAGGCAGCCTCAAAGGGGAGCGCAGTCTTGTTAGCTACATGCCGACCTGCACCCCCCCGGGGACCCCGTGAATCAGAGATGCCATGAGAGAAACCAACTACTGGGATCACCCCCTGAAGGAATTCTCAGGAAAGCTCCAATCCTGAACGATGGTAGAATGGACTGGAAAGCGGACTGGGCTGGCAGCTCCAAAGCCGCCAATATCCCCAGATGGTAGAACTTTCCCATAGAGCTCTGACCGGCCCTAGCCCAAGTTCCTCCAAGTAGAAGAGGAACCTACTCAGTTCAGTGGCACTGGAAGATGGAGCGACAGCAGCCCAAACCTGACCTTCCCTCTCCCAGGAGCATCCCCAAAAGGAGCTGCCAGAGAGAATGAGGAAAGGGAAGCCTGAATCTCCAGGAAAACCTGGGATCTCATGCCATACACTAGGCTAGGGTGTGAAGCCCAACCAGGACAACAGGCATTAACGGCCCTCCCAGAGGGGGTCTGATGCCAGACTCGTCCCCTGAACCAAAGCACAGTTAAGGGGACCAACAATAACAACTGCCCATAGGCAGAAGAGAGGACCCCCCCCCACACTCCATCAGACATACACTGTGGCAGGGGAAACACTGGCACTGCAGCTGCAGGAGAAGACTCAGTAGCACACATATGACAGTACCTTACCGTGGCTCAGAAGTCTTCAGGGCAGCCTTCCTAAAGAAAGGCCTGCCCCCCAGTGTCTGTAACGAGTTCCCCGCTTCCCGCACCGGGTCCTGGCCAGGCCACCTGCAGTGGTGGCGTGGCCGCATGCTGATCGCCAGGTCCCGTCACTGGAACCCGGAAGCGCTACGCTCCCGCCGGGGAGCGCGTGACCGGAAGTCCCGCCCACCAGCGTCACCTCCGGTCGCGCTGGAACAGTAAGAAAGCGCGGGAAGCGGCCGGCGGGCTCCGGAACAGGGGAGGTCGCCGGCCAGGGAGCCCACAGCCCGCTTCACCCCGAGGGGATCCGGAGAGCCAGGGCAGCAGTCCCACATACGTGGGAGCAGCAGGAGGAGGAGCGGAAGCCCGACCAACGCTGCCCGGTCCTACCGCGAAAAACATGCGGTAGGAGCAGCCGGAGGAGGAGAGCCGTAGCACCGACCAACGCTGCCCAGCTAAACATCAGGTATGCTGCAGTCGCCGGCCCCACAGCACAGGAAAAAAACCTCTCCATGCCCCATGGGGACAGGAAAGACACTGGCTAGTGGGAGGTGGGAGGGTCCTTTTAACCTCTTCTGCTTCCTGTCCCAATTAGGGCGTGGCGAGGCTACCTCCTATGCTGTCGTGGAAGGTGACTAGAGAAAATGCGTTGGTGCAGCCCGAAAAAATGTGCACAGTGGGCACATAGGCTAAGGCTTTGGAAAACCAGCTGGTGTCCATTGTTCCAACCGTTTGGTATTAAAAGGTATCAACCACTGGGGAATCTCAGATTGCAATATATTTTTCTATCTACTGGATAACACGGTACAAACATTTTTTACCTTATCAAAATGGAAGATACTGAAATGTACTGAATCTTTATGGATTCAAAGACACTTCTGAAGAAACATGCACAACTGGACAATGACATATTTTTCCTTTCTAAATGCAAGAAAGAGAATCTGATTCCCAAAGGACTCTGGATTACAAATCCACTTCTGCACACCTATAATACTCAGTATGCACGAAACTTTTGCCACAGGACCTCTGAGAGACTAAGGAACCATCTTTTGCATGTCTTCTACAGCATCAAAAGTAACATCCAAGGGGAATTGGAAACACGGAGGGACACACAGAAGCCATGGATCAGAATCTACAACAATATTACCATAAATTACAAACTCGTCTGATTCAGAACAATGAAAAGAAATTACATAGATTGCGCATCAATTCAGGACTCTGCAAACAAAACAGAGACAAATCCTGACAACTTGGACAACTACTCCTGTCAAAAAGCTTCTAATTGTGTCATCAACCTTTTGGATTACAAACCCAACAAAGTGGAACTTGCTGTACTTTCTAGGGGACTCTCATTTTGTCCTACTAAAGCTCTGGATAAAATTGAACTGTGCAGCGACATGGAGGATTACTTCAGGAGACTACGCCTGAGGCCTATTTCACACATCCTTGCCTCCAGCACATGTACGGTCCGTGCCGACACATGCCGGAGGCACAGACATACGGGGACACATGTTCCCCTATGGGCAAATTCACACTTCCGTGTTTACGCACAGTGTCTCCGTGTGGAGCACAGGCATGTCTGTGTGCTCCACACGACGACAAGTCCATTTTTTTGCGGACACACAAACCACTTTCGCCGTGAAACGTCCATGCACACAGATGTCATCCGTGTGACATCCGTGTGCACAGACCACGGACGAAAGTGACAACCCTAAAAATAAAGAATTTTATACTCACCTCGCTCCAGCGGTGTCTGTTCCTCTCTCTTCCAATGTCGCTCATTAGGCTCATGAATGTTCACTTCACTGAGCCTGACAGCGGCCCGGTAGTGAGAGGAACAGCGCCGCTAGAGCGAGGCGAGTATGCGGTGACAGGCTTCTCCGTGTGCTATCCGTGGATGCACAGATAGCACACTGACAGCACCCATCGTGTCACACATCTGTGACACGTGGGTCTATGCTCCTCCCCCAAATGGCCTTGTTCCCCACTTCCATGGTAACACGGATGTGTGAAACTGGCCTAAGGGAATTTTTCAGTGACAAAGGATTTCGCAACCAACTTGGCCGAAAGAAGAAAGTTCCTGACAACCAAGAAAAAGTCAAACTGGATACCTGATCCTAATCGTAACTCCCATTTGGATATATATATTATATACATATATAGACACTTTCATACATTTGGTAAAACCCACTATTTTAGATACACACAAGAGTCAACCATTCAACGTCAATGCCCAGGAGAGAAGGGCCATACAGTCTTTAAAAACCAACAAAGAAATCATTATTAAACCTGCAGACAAGGGTGGTGCAATAGTCATGATGAACAAATCTGATTACCTGAAGGAAGCAAACAGACAACTGACGGACACACGCTACTACAAGAAATTGCAGTCTGACCCCACACAGAACTATCACAAGGAATTAAACAGGCTGGTTTCTTCCCTACCTGACATATCCTTAAAGGTACCGTCACACAGGGACATATCGCCGGCGATATTGCCGGGGATCGCGGGAGCGCTCATCCCTGACAACATCGCCGGTGAGATGTCACACTGAGCAACTTACTGGCGATGTCGCCGGCTAGTTGCCGCGGCTATCGCTTGCTGGGTTGCCCAGCAACCCAGCGAGCGATAACCCGCAATGTTGTAGATAGGCGGAATCGCCCGTAACATTGCGGGTTGCCGCGTTACACAGGGCGATCAGGCAGAATCGCCTGAGCAACATCGCCAGGTTTCCCAACATGGTTGGGAAACCTGGCGATGTGACTCAGGCGATTCATCGCCTGATTATCGCCCTGTCACACGCGGCAATTCGCCGGCGATGTCGCCGCAACCTGGCCACGCCCCTCGGTTGCCGGCAACATCGCCGGCGATATCTCCCCGTGTGACGGTACCTTTAGAGCTGATGACCTAATACCAGAAAGTCCAAGAACAGGCACATTCTACATGCTTCCGAAAATTCACAAACCAGGAAATCCAGGAAGACCAATCATTTCATGTGTGGGCACCCTCACAGAACACATTTCTGGGTGGGTAGAGAGTGTTCTCAAACCCCTGGTAAAAGAGACACCCAGCTACATTCAGGACACAACTGACCTATTGAATAAACTGTCAACAATAGGTCCTCTACCAGAGGGAACCATCCTCGCAACCATGGATGTGGAATCTCTGTACAGCAATATCCCACACCAGGATGGATTAAATGCCTGCAAAACCTTCCTGGAAAACACAGGGATTGATGCTGACTCTGTGGTGAAGCTTATAAAATTCATCCTCACGCACAACTACTTCACATTTGAAACAACATATATTTACAAGAGACTGGCACAGCAATGGGAAGCAAAATGGAACCACAATGTACAAATCTTTTCATGGCCAAGCTTAAAGGTGACTTTTTATCCTCTTGTCCTATCAGGCCTCTGGCCTACTACCGTTACTTTGATGACATTTTAATCATCTGGACAGAGTCTGAGCAACAACTGAAGACTTTCCATGAACACTTTAATCAGTTTCATCCCACCAAACTTAAACCTCAACCACTCCTGCACTGAAATCAGCTTTCTGGACACCATCATTAAGCTATGGAACAATAAAATACAGACATCCCTGTACCGGAAACCAATTGACCGACCAACATATCTCCGATGAGACAGTTTCCATCCAAAACACAAACTCTATTGTGTGCAGCCAGGCCATCAGATACAATCAGATATGTTCCAACCCTACAGACAGAGACAATCACCTTGAGGACCTCAGAAAGACCTTTTTGAATCAGAGCTACCATCCAAGAGCAACTGAAGACCAGATTACAAGAGCCACCAGAATATCAAGGAATCATCTCCTACATTACAAAACTAGAGAAGAAAACAACAGCATTCCTCTCGTAGTCACCTACAATCCAAGTCTGGAGATGCTAAGAGGAGCTGCACGGAAACTGCAACTACTCCTACAAAAAGATGCCAGACTAAAATAAATATTTCTGGATCCCCCACTCTTGTGCTTTAGACCAGAGGTCCCCAACTCCAGTCCTCAAGGCCCACCAACGGTCCAGGTTTTCATTATTTCCTTAGAAATTTGACAGTTGGTAATTCAATCTCCTGCACAGGTGGTGATTTCAATTGTCAAATGCCAAGGAAATCCTGAAAACATGCACTGTTGGTGGGCCTTGAGGCCTGGAGTTGGGGACCTCTGCTTTAGACAACCTCCAAATCTAAAAAAACATCATTGTCAGAAGCGCCCTGTCCTCTCCAGCAGCAACAGGAACCTTTACCTGCAACCAGAACAGGTGCAAAACCCGTCCATCTATAATGACAACCGACAACATAACGATTCCTGGGACAGATCAGGACTACAAGATCCCAGGTAACTTCAGTTGCATCACAAGCAATGTGGTGTATTTAATCATATGTACCAAATGTCCAACAGGTGGCATATACAGTACATAGGTGAGACCGGGCAAAGATTTAGGACAAGAATGAATTCTCATCGCCACTCAATAAAAGAAAAGCATATGAATCTACCTGTAGCAAAACATTTTTCCAGCCCTGACCACAGTAAAACCGATATGAGCTGCTTATCTTAAAAAGCAATTTCAAATCTCAGAGAGAGAGAAGAATTTGGAAATACAATCTGATAACAACCTTTGACACATTCAAAACACGATTAAATATTTCACATGGATTCATGGGATTTTATATAAAATGAGTGGGCATTTGGGGACATCACAGATTCATGCGTTTTTATATAAATTGGAAGGACACTTGGGGAGATCACATCTCCAAGAGACTTCATTTTCAGGACTATGAACTTTTCTTATGTGAGCTCTCTTGCTTCATTTATTGCTCTCCACAACTCACTTAAGTATTTTTAGGTTTCTACAGGCCTCTAACCATATAATAATACAATTTGTCCCGCTTATCTTAGAAATTTGGTTTCTCTTTTCCCAGCTCCTTTACTCCTCCCTAACCTGACTATGCTTAACGTCACCAATCATATTTACCACAGCTTATAACACTTTGTTTTGTTTTTTTCTTTTGCTCATGTATATATGTGTGTGTCTTCAGAATTTGTGTCATTACCAGCCTAATGACCTTAGTGTCCTGAAAGCTTGCTATGTTTACCATCTTCTCAGTTAGCCATTAAAAGGTATCAGCCACTGAGGACTCTCAGATTTCAATATTTTTCTATCTACTGGCTAACACGGTACAAACATTTTTTACCTTAACACTTCGGTAAAAATTCTCTCCCGTGAATAGCACGGGGAGCACTTCTTCACAATTCCAGAGACTTCTTGATCTGGGGTGAAAGTGTGACCAGCCCGTCCAAGGAGTGAGTGGATCTGTCAGGGGTGCGTCCTTCCCAGGTGAGACCACTTGCAAACTAGGGATGAGAAGGTCTAAACATCTTATTGACCGCAGGTCTTCAACTTATATTAGTGAATCTACTTTCTTTCAGTGCTGAAGAGGTTAAGGACTTTTCTCTATCTGGCTGTTCTTTGTAGACTTAATCTGCCAGGTGCCCAGGTGCCCATTCCCTGTGGACATAAAAGGTCATGTATTTTCATCTTATAATTATGATTAGGAAGGGGGAAGGAAGGCGGCTCCCCAGACAATCACTCCTTGGATTCCAGACACCGGATCAATGGCATGGCACAGCATACAAATGAAGAAGATCCAGCGTCAATTTCTGCTTCTTATGTGTTTTATTGACTCACAAATAAAATAGTCATATACCCCGTAGGGTCACGCTATACGCATTTCGGGGTGCTCCCCTTAGTTGTTGGTTCAGTGAAAAACACATAAAACATCCTATATATGTCATACAACAACCACTACCCATATGTGAACAATTACAATTAAAACTCACACATTTTAACTTTGTGATCATGATAGAGAATCCAAATTAGACTATGCAGCAACACATGAAATTACATATCATCATGCAGCAATACATTTAAAACATTTATATGCAAAATTGCAACATAATATATATTAAGTTCATAATTTAGATAGTTCCATCATAATTCATAGTAGACATAATTTATTTATATTTAGAATTTTACAATTAATATTCCCCTATCATTCTTTATCATTATTTACTTGTTTTTTTAAAAAGCATTAATATTTATAAATCCAATTAGATGTCATTTCATTAAAGATCGTAAAATAGATGCACTCCAATTACATGCGGCTAAGTAAACTACATGGGTAGTATTGCAGTTTATATATGTGCGTATAGGGAACGTATTCATATTTTTTTGTCACTAAAAGTATCAGTTATGTCAATAAACCTACACAACCCGCACCTATTTCCACCGCATTTATATGAATCCTTTGTAGTGCGCCAAGTCGGTTTTTTAGGGGGATCACTAATAAAAACGCTCGTTGAAACACTAGCAATATCCTTGCCTTTTCTGGCTACTATTCTCCAACCACTAGATAATAATTTCCTTAGCACCGGACCCTGGTACAAAATTGGGACATTTTTATTAAAAATGTATTAAATTTTTTGGAAGTCGCAACTATAGGATGTGACAAATGTGGGCACTTTGGGTATTATTTGTATTCAGATGGAAAAGGCCCTTGTTTTCCAATAACATGTCCTTATTTTTGACATCTACTATATTACGGGCTCTTTCAGTGGTCCAGCTCTTATAACCTCCCTGTAATAACCTTGAGGTCATATTATTAACTTCTTCTTTGTATTTCAAGTCCCCCGTACAATTCCTCCTGGCACGTATGAATTCCCCAACCAGATTTTTCAATACATGTGTAGGATGAGAACTATCTGCTCTCAAGATCAAATTCCCACTAGCGGGTTTCCTATATTTTGGAACTGATGAAACCACTAGGGTGTCCTCTGAGTTCCAAATCCAAAAAGGGAGCTTTATCACCATGAACTTCCATGGTGAAGGAAAGATTGAAATCATTAGTCGCAAATATCTCAAGCAGTGTCAGAGGATCCGGTATGGGAGATACATCAGGCGATACCGTCCAGATAAGGACCATATCCTCAATGTATCTCCCATACCACCGAATATGATCCACATAGGGGGTCTCCAAATTGTAAATATAGAGCTCTTCTCATTTGGCCATGTAAATATTAGCCAAAGATGGAGAAAAATTAGAGCTCATCGGACAACCTTGTCGCTGTACAAAAAAATCTGCCATCGAATTTGAAATAATTCCTTGTCAGTAAGTATTCCACACTCAAGACAATAAATTCTTTTTCATTGTCCTCAAAGACATTGGTATCTTTGAGAGCCTCAGTTGTACTCCAAATAGCCTTACTGTGTGGAATACAGGAATATAACTGAGCAACATCACACATAACCCATGTAGAATGCAGATTCCATTTGAGATGGCTTAAACACTGCAATACATTTTGGTATCTTTTATCCTGCCCTCCAATATTTTTTGTAATTTAATATAAATCCATTCGGATAACCTTTCATGGAGGGAATTAATTCCCGCCACAATTGGTCTCAGAGGAGGAGGAAATACACCTTTATGAGTTTTTAGGAGGGCATGAAAGACGGGACAAATAGGGTGTAAAACCACCATGTGAGCTTTTTCTTTTTGTGTTAATACACCCATTGATAAACCTAAATTCAACAAATTCACAAGTTCTCTCTGAAATGGCTTAGTGGGATCCTCGGACAAGGGACGATAAGTGGTTAGATCATCTTAATATTTTCATTATTTCACACTTGTATAAAACAGAATCCAATATCACCACTGATCCGCCCTTGTCCGAGAACCGACAACAATATCATTATTGTCCTGTATTTCCTTAATAGCAATATGTTCTTTTTTATTTAGATTGTCCAGGTACATAATGTAAGTGTGAATCAGATCTGATTCCATAACAGCTTGAAAACTCTCCATCGCTGGAACCCTAGAGGCAACTGGATAAAAAAAATGGATTAGGCATATTACACATGACATTTCTTTTTTTATTTTCTCTGCAAATATCCTCCACCTTCTGTGTATTTAAAGAATAAGCATCCCTCAATCCTATTATCTCTTTTAGCTCCAATGGGTGTAGGATAACATTCAACATATGGTTCTAAACCCCTTTTAGAAAAGTCCACAACATTTGCATTATCCTCACCCATGTAATGTTTCTTTACAGTCAAATTCCTTATAAATTTGTTGAGGTCCTTGAGTTTCCTAAATCAATTTGCTCTTGCTGTGGGTACAAAATTCAATCCCTTCTCCAAAACAGATATTTGTGGATGACCAATTTTGTGAGGATAGAGTTTGTGATATTTGTGGATCTGACAAATTTTGTGAGGATAGATAGTAAAGTTCTCCCCAATTGGACTTACTTGTAATGCCGACCTCGATGTTTTTTTCCCTCCTTCTAAATTTCTTCCTCCTCCTCAGTTTTTTGAGGAGATAGTAGTGGATAGTGGTTGTTGTATGACATAAAACATCCTATATATGTGTTTAACTGAGCTAACGACTAAGGTGAGCACCCTGAAACGCGTATAGCATGACCCTACAGGGTCTGTGACTATTTTGTGTGTCAATAAAACACATAAGAAGCAGAAATTGATGCTGGATCTTCTTCACTTTCATCTTATTATACAGTTATACCTTATCTTTCTATGCTGACCACTTTGAATGGGGCTGGTCTCTGAAAAAAGCTGAGGATTTGTGACAATTGCAGCTGTGATGTTTAGCAGCATTGGAGGAGTTGGGAGTGTTTTGTGTTTGTGTCTATTTCCCTTAGTTTGTGTTAGATTATTGCAGTGGTGGGACTAGTGTCCTCACCTGCCTTCACACTAGCCAGGGTGCGTTCAGGACCAGCAAAGGCCTAAGCACGTGATGACGACAGGGCTGTGGAGGAAGACCTGTATAGAGACATTAGGGAGTGGAGGGTACACTCAGGTGTTGGGAGGTGACCCCCTTTCAAAAGAACGTTCCTTCTTTACCATCCCCACCCACACTTGAGTTGTATAGTACACGCTGGTGTGACAAGATGTTTTCTCTTCATAGGAGAAACAGCTGCAGAGGACATGTATGAAAACAGTGTGAATGGGACAGCTTCCATTGTGGCTACCATCTTGACTAGTAAGCTTATGCAGAAAGAGAGAGCATGGAGATGGGTGTTTGTCAGACCTGAGTAACTCTGCTACGAAGAATGGCCATCATGTGTCACTATCTAGGTGAAAACCCTGGATACTGATATAGGTCAAAAGGCAGCGCTATGAACTGAACATGTGAATCCTGAACTTGCACAATACAGGAATCTCTGGTTGGATGGAAAAAATAGGAATGTGCACATAGGCATCCTGGATGTCCACTGACCGTAAGGTACACGCGACAATATTGCTTGCAATTTCACTGGCAATTTGCTGGTTGCAGTGAAATCATGGACACGTTGTTCCATTTGTACACGACGACAAAATAGAACAAATGTGTCCATGATTTCACTGCAACCAGCAAATTGCCAGTGAAATTGCAAGCAATCTAGTCGCGTGTGACAGTACCTTAAGAGCTCTTCAGGCTCCATGGAGGCTATGAATGAACAGAGTAACTCCATCCTGAAGTGGTAATGGACTGGGCACTACATGGGCTTATCTGCAATTTTTATTTATACATTATTCTGTGCTCCGAAACGCAAATGCCACTTCTTCCTTCCACAGCCATGCTGTGTGACCAAAGAGTACTGTACAGTCATATATGGGGTAATAAGTCACCAAGGGGTTACCGGTCAGAGCATTTTTAGTCTGGTGGTAAAGAGAGACTATGTAAAATGTCACTCAAATTGGGTGAAAAGTGTGGTTTTGTATTCAGCCAGCTACACCACACAGACGTTCTGAAATATATATTTTAATATTGAAAAATGTGCCTACATCAGTACTTCAGACCAGCCATATTTTTTTTAACAGCAAAATTTAGAGGTGTAACATTGTTGGCATGAGCGAGAATGTGCTAGCATAGAGACCAGAAAACATCTAGTCAAATGACATTTTTAATGACAAATGTCTGCAGAATGACTAATGCACATCCAAATGTATGTCACATTATCGCCATCGCGTTTTATATTTATTATAGGCAGTTCACATAGGTATTTTGAGATGCAAGAAGAAATACTGAAAATTTGCTAACAGCTTTTGTCACTACCTAGATTTAATAAAATATGAATGTACAGCATTGTTCGATAAATATCACGATTCATAATGAGATTTAAAAAGCAAAAACCAGCGATGCAGGACGACAAAAATTTCTAACTGCTTACAGTACAATCGTTATATTGTGGTAGAATTTAGGTTAAACTAAAACTGCACACCCCTTGATATCACAGAGGAGAAGCCATATAGTCTTCAATAATACTGTAACCTCTCCCTATAACAATACAGATCAATAATTTATTTAAATCCCTATTCATTCAAGCTTAGGTCCAGTGTGCGGTCCTATTCATGGAGTGACTCTGTGATCATGAATAGAGAAAGCTGTCAATCACCAAATAAAACCAATGTCTGCCAGACTGTCAATCATCAAGTCAGACCACCTGTCAGAGTCACTCTCCATCTGGGTCCAACCGACTCTAAGCATTAATAAACATGGATTTAAATAAATAATTACAGTGAAAGCTTCTTTAAAAGGAAAACTGAGCAGGATTTCTCCCCCGCCTCCAACCAAATCTATTTATTGTGCATGTAACTTTCAAAGACAAGTCCAGCAATACTCTATATAGTCAGTCTGTTCCTCATTGCTAAAAAATAATAAATAATCGTGTTTAAATAATTATGTGAGGCTGAAGAGCTGTTGGTAGATCTGAAGCCTCTGTCTCCCCAGCTCTATGTTCCCCAGTGCGGTCTTCTCCTGCCTAACTCACAACTTGTTTGCCTAAAGCAGGGGTGGGAACTCCAGTCCTCGAGGGCCGCAAACAGTGCATGTCTTCAGGATTTCCTGGTGATGATCCAATCCTGTGCAATACTAAGGAAATCGTGAAACCTGAACTGTTTGCGGCCCTCGAGGACTGGAGTTCCCCACCCCTGGCCTAAAGCACACAGATTGAGACAGTCCCAGTCAAGAAGAAGGTGGTGTGGGGAATAGAGCTTGGAGTGCAGAGGCTTCAGGTCTACAGTTTCTTCAGCTCCTTTGACATCAATTCAATAACATAAATATCAGCAATGGAGGAACAAACTGGCCATATAAATATATTACTGGACTAATTGAAAAAGCTACAAATAACTTGGGTATCATCTCTTGCTGACAGATTCCCTTTGAAACAACTTGCAAAATTGACCAGGTGGCTGATTTCCTACTCAACCTTTCATGATCTATAGCATGCCGTTGTAAAGCAGTGTGTGTGTGTGTGTGTGTGTGTGATGTGTGTGTGTGTGGTGTGTGGGTGTGTGTTGTGTGCTGATGTGTGTAGTGTGAAACATGACAAGTTTCTAAAAAAATGAAAGATAAAAATATACACATACACTTTGTAGGCGAAAAGTAGAAAGTGTATTTAATTGTGTACCTAAATTACAAAAGACTTGCATTTGGCTTGGACTCCAGACATGATATTTAAAAACTTAAGAGAACCTGTCAACCAAATCACCTTTCTAACCTATTAATACCTGCCCCTGCAGCTTAGAATACATGTAACACATCCTGCCTCATCTTTTGTAGTAATCTACAAGTACTATAATGTAGTTTGCAAACTTACGAAAATGTTGTCAGGGGGGCGTTCCTGAAGGCATTTTGACCAGTAGGCGGGTCCACTTGTGCCGCGCTACCCCTGCCTCGTTGCTGTAATACGCCCTAATGGGCGTCATTATACATAAGCAGTGCGCGGGCACGATTTCTATATCGCGCCCGCAACGTCACCGCTGGGACGCGTCACTTCCGGTCGCAGGGTTCACAGGCAGAAATCGCGCATGCGCAGATAGCATGCTGAGGTCTGCCTGTGTGCGACCGGAAGTGACACGCGAACCCGGCGTCACATGACCGCGTCGCAGAGGTGACGTTGCAGGCGCGATATAGAAATCGTGCCTGCGCTCTGTTTCTGTATAATGACGCCTATTTGGGTGTATTACAGCAACGAGGCAGGGGTAGCGCGGCACAAGGGGACCTGCCTACCGGGCAAAATGCCTTCAGGAACGCCCCTCTGACACCATTTTCATAAGTTTGAAAACTACACTACACCAATGATCCTGCGAACAGCTATCGTTCGCACAACCCAGCGAATGACACTTCTCCATTGCTGTGAATAGGGGAAGTCATTATCGACATTGTTATCGCGGTGTCACACAGAACGATGCCGCAGGTTGGTCTCAAATCTGGATTCAGTGATCCAACGATTTATCGTAATCGTATCTGTGTCACACGCAACGACGTCCTAACGATGTCGTTTCAACGTCTCCAAACCCGTGAAGTTTCAGCGATATTGTTCACGATCTTGTACCGTGTAACAGGGCATTTACATGATCTTGTACTGTGTAACGGGGCCTTTACAGTCATGGGAGACCAGACATTTCTTCTCTGAATAGAGGAGAAATGAGTGAACCCAGATGAGACTAGTTCACATGTGACTGCAAGTATGCAAATTGCAAGACCGCCCATTTGTACTGGGAAATCTTGACTGCATGTACACTGCAAGCTATCACAATTTGACTATAAAACTAATGTCCAAAGACCGAACAAGCCTTTTTATAGCATCTAATCAAAGGCACTTTGATTAAATCTAGTACATAAAGCTTTAGAAACATTGTGGCAGCACGTCGTTTATTATGGTCAGGAGGCGGTGATCTTCTTGTTACATTCACACCGGGTATTTTCTTTATGACAATTTAAAGCAAGAAGTGCATTTACAAAGCATAGAAGTCTGGCCCTTGTAAAAATGGCCTTACAAAGACTGAAGATACAAAAGCATTGTTAGGCTAAGGCACCTTAATCCTGTTACTTTTTTAATCTTAGCACATTAAAATGACCCTCCAGTAGCAACTGAATATTTGACTAAACATAGGACAAGTATAACAATGTGAGTCCTTTCCTTTCTTTCAGGAACACTTCCCTGCTGGCAGATGGTGACGCTGGCTGTACAATGTCCCCTGTACAATCACATTTTTAGTTTTGACTGCACAGTCTATTTAAAACATCTTAATTATATAAAAAAAATAAATTAGTTTTCTAACATCGATAAATTAGATTTTATTTTCTCAACATAGATGTTAAGAAATACACCTCCACTGGGAAGCACTGGGACCAGATATCTTGATTTGTATACACATTTACAAGTTAGAACGCAATGTTAGATTAGAAGAAATAGTTTATTGGAGTGGAGTGCTTTTGGCTTGAGGTCAAGTTATAAAATTGATGATAAAAAAACTTATCAAATATTAAATAAAAAAAAACAACTCTAGACGAAAGCGAGTAAATTACAGCTGTATAAGTTATAATCCAAAAGGCATCTCCAGGTGTTAAGGCCACTTGTGTTTTGAAACTTAATTCTGCAAAACAAAGAAAAGACAAGGAAAGGTTAGATTATCTAGAAATAAAATAGAATAAAAGTTTAAGAAAGTGTCTATAATTATCAGGAGCCGTTTTAAAAAGGATTCTGGTCTGTACAAAATGACTGTTCAAACAAAGCACAAGAGCTCAGGGCACCCTCAGCATGCCCAAGCAGTTCAGTGCACCTTCCTCCTATCTCTGCCCTTCTATAAACTATAGGCCACTTTACACACACAGATATCTGTGTCCAACTTCTGAACAGATCTCTGGTTGCAGTGAAATCATGGACACATTATTCCATTTTGTGGCTGTGTACAAAATGGAGCAACGTGTCCATGATTTCACTGCAACCAGAGATCTGTTCATAATTTGGACACATATCTGAGTGTGTAAAGTGGCCTTTAGAGCTGTCACTCAAGAGAGAGGACAGCTGTGAGTTGAAAAACAAGCAGATGGGAATGGGCTATTGATCTGTTAAGAATGCACAGTGTCTTTGCTTGGTTTGATCAGTCATTTCAGAAAGTCATATGAAATCAATGAATATTTACTGTGGGACCACCACTTAAAATGGCATTGAAATATATTTTCTAGAGGCTTGTGTGGACCACTAAAGAGAAACTTAGTAAGAACCTCAAAACCATAATCAAAGTCTTGAAATTAATACTGTATTTTTTTGGATAATAAGGCTGGTTTCACACTGGCGTTCCCCTCCGCAGCGTTCTGTGGAGGGGAACCGCCATGTGAGCGCAGCCACCGCAAGCCCCTATGTTTATAATGGGGACGCACGGTGCTGCGCTTGACTGCGCATGACCGTGCACTCCCATTCACTGCAATATGTGATTTGTACGCAGGCGGATGCCTGCGTACAAATCACACACACTCGTCCGCACCAAGGACGTGACATGTTGCATTCCTGGTGCGGACGAGTGTGTGTGATTTGTGCGCAGGCATCCAACTGCGTGCAAATCACATATTGCGGTGAAGGGGAGCGCCATGCGCTCCCATTATAAACATAGGGGCTTGCTCTGGCTGCTCTCACATGGCGGTTCCCCTCCACAGAACGCTGCGGAGGGGAACGCCAGTGTGAAACCAGCCTAAGACACACGTTTTCCCCCCAAATTGTGGGGTGAGTCTTATGATCTGGATATATGGGGGCTGTGTAGCTGGTGTGGGCTGCAGAAGCAGTGGGAGGTCATGTGCCTCCACTCCTTAGGCTCATGTAATATTCACTGCATCCCCTGTCCATCATCTCAGCGCTGAAACTGCTGCTGAGGTGGGAGGGAGGACAGCGCATATTACATGTAAGTAATACTGACATCCCATCCTGTATATGCCCCCCTCAACACTTTATATGCCCCCCTGCTGCCACATACACAAAAATAATAAACGATGTTACACTCACCCTCAGTATCCCCCTGCTCCCAGCACAGCAGTGTCTTCCTATGTGCCAGTCGTCAGATCATTTAACCGGCACATCACAGCGCCGTCATCGCTGTGAGCCCCAGTCACATCATCCAATACCCGGGAAACAGGAAGATGCCGATGTTGCAGGCAAGGAGCCAGGGGTGAGTTAACATTGTTTATTTTTTGTGGTGTGTGCAGCAGTAGGGGAGTATATACCATGACGGCGAGGGGGGTACAAACCAGCAGCATGGGGTAAGCTACGTACCAGCAGCATTGGGGAGTGGGTGGGTATATAACAGCAGGATAGGAGGCTATGGACACTGGCATTATAAGATGGACCCCCATTTAACATTAAGGATGATTTTTTTTTTCTGTTTTCAGTCACCAAATTTGGGGTGCGTCTTATAAAGTGAAAAATACGGTACATGTTAAGGGTTATTCATTTTATTAAAAAAAGTTCTGCAAATTTTACATTGACATTTGTTGAATTTTCACCATCTTGCAGTGATACCAGACAATGAAAATCTGCCCTGGTCATGTTACACAATACAGTTGGCTACTGTCTTATAACAGCCAACCCCCCCCCCCCCCCCCCCACCTCTCCTGGGCTCAAATGAACATGTCACCCAGAGACTAGAAATGTAGTACATTATTTCTAGATGTATTGTAAGGCAGATACCTCGCTATTAATCAGATTCAGCACATCTGCATACACTCTGTTAAACAATTCTTCTCTTGTATTTGTCCCATCAAGTTGTTCTATAAAAGAATAAGATTTTTTTTTGTCACGTTACGATTCCCAGTTTCTTGATGCATAAAAACACATCTAGAACAAGCACTTACCCACAATTACATTCATTTCTTCCATGATGTTTTTGTGCTTCACATACATTGGCCAGACATGGCCATCAAAGAGTCCCGGTGGATCTGGAACTGTGTAATTTCTGGAGCTGTTACAAAAGAAACATCAGAAATCAGAAAGTGTTACAGTATAAAGAAATAGAAGAGGAGATGGCTGTGTCCTGGCTTATAAGGATACAGAAATAAGCACAGATATGTGCATTTATTAAGCCAGAGGAAAAGCTGCATTCATCTTTCGCGTTATTACGCCACAATTACAGAGGATGACTCTACATGTAGAAAGTCAGGAGTAGCAGTGGTTGGAGACATAATCATTTCATCAGAGATAATAATAATAATAATGTTTATTCATTTATATAGATTGGGCATTAGCTTTTTTCTGAAACTCAATTTGCGTGTGGCGCTGCTCACGTTTATATGTTGGAAGTGAGAGATACTGATATCACAACTGCTGAGCCCACCATCCATGATCAGCAGATATACACCTGGCTTGTTCATTAGAGGAGACATGCAAATCTCAGCAGGTGTGTGGGGTTGTAACGTCATCAACACCGGTTACCTCAATCCTAAAGCTGAAGTGAGCAGCATCTGGCAATCTTTAATGACTGCTAACCTAACATAATAGAAGCAACAGAAAGGGCAGCCAAAAAGTCACTTAACACCTAGTGGACAGTTAGATTCTCAGCTATTTGTAGCAACTGCGGCTGATCAGGCAAACTTGAACTCAGGTTTGCCTGATGTGCCAGAAGATGGAAACTTGCGGCAGGATCGTAGACATGTGCGACACTTGCCGTTTTGCCGCAATCTGGCAAGCTTAAAACCGCAGCTAGTATCAGTTTTTGTTTGTTGCCGGAATAGCCAGATTGTGGCAAAAGCGCACATGTACACAAGTCCTACAGGGAATGCATTAGGCAGAACCAGTCATGCCGCGATCCTGCCGCAAGTGTCCCGGCTTCTGGCAGATCAGGTAAAACGGAGTTTAAAAGTTCAACTTTACCTGATCTGCCACACTGGCTACAAACTGCTGAAGTGAAACTAGCCTCATTTATTTTATTTTTTTTCTTTTTAGCAAACAGTATGTTACAATGTTGCATTGTCACAATAAATCTGTGTGCACAAAGGTAGCAAATGTTTAACCCTTTTGCACACCACCAAAACTGTATTTAACAGTGCTTTGAGCACGCTCAGCAGGTGGGTCCAGTCAAGGAAGATGCCCTTTAAATTCCTAGGCTTTTAGCCCAGGAAAGGCATGTTTAAAGCACCAGTCCAGTCACTGCTTGAGTGGAGATTTAAGTGTGAGCCCCTGTCATGTACTCACCCTCCAGCATTTTCATGCTTTTAATGTCACTTTGGCCCTACAATATCTCTATGAGAGCCGGAAGAAGACTCCCATAGATATGTATTTAGTTGTGACCTCTGGCACCCTCCATGAAACACTGGAGCTGTAGGCAGGTCACAAAACCTTGCGGACCGAGTGGAGTGGTGGTAATAGAAGTTGAGGTCGCTGGAATAGGAGTATAAGGATAGGGGCAGTGGATTTAGATTTAAAGCACCACTGCAATAAAAAATAAAAAGACTGGCGTACAACTTTAATAAATATGTTTAGTGTCCCATCAAAGAGGTAATCTTGTTGCTGTTGGGGGACTCTCGTTGAATTTGTCAAGTTGTGCACCAAGTACCTTCAATTTATAAGTATATTCTATACAATAGTAACGCAGACAAATTCTATATACCATATTCAATATCTGAAGTTATCATTGCATATAAAGTTCCTTACTCATTTACCTGAAATGCATAGATACTATATAGATAACCCTTATTACTTGTATTAAGCAAGTTCAGGAGCTAAGCAGGAAGGTGATATCACAATAATTGTTCTCAGAAAACTGATAAAAGTTGAGAACACTAAATGCCCAATATTTTAAATATCTTGATGCCTAAATGTCTCGCCTTTCTTGGGACAGCCTTCTGAGTTCACAGAACTTTGTACACTGACGTTACAAGGCGTGACATATCCTACCCTATAGCCGATTACACCTCTGAATCAGACTATGAAGATTTTGGCTGGTTCTTGTGTGATAAGAAAACACATGTGTCCTATACTATTCTGGTACATGATGTCTCTAGATAGGAAAGTTCAGCTAGTCACATTGTTATATCCCGTGGAATGACTAAGCAAGACTTAAGATCATGATCAGAGCTGATGTAAAGTCTTGAAATAGTTAACAAATTGAAGTCATATAAAAACGATATATTTGACAATTTAGCCATAGTGGAGAATCTCAGGGCAGTTTACATTTAAGTTCCCCCCCAAAGAAAAAGCCCATGAACAACTCCAGGTACTATACATGGCTATTTTTATATGAAGTAATTGAGCACTAAATGATAGAAGGGGACGGGTCCCCTGACCGCAGTATTTTCATATAAGCCCCCACATGACACATGCTGAGCTCAGTCACAGCCAGCCGCGTGTATCCAGACCCAGGCGGTATTGCTGGAGAATGCTGACAGCACACGGCCTCACCCTCCTGCCCGCCAGCAGCTGTCTCCTGTGATATAGTACAGTACAGCTTCCTGCCATTAACCCTGGGCATGCCAGAATCACATCTTAGATCCCTGCTTGCCAGTGGAACATACTGATCAGTAAAGGGTTTTTCCCATGAGTAAAAGGTAGTTTTAAAGTTCACTTTAATCAATAGATCTTGGGATAATTTCCACAAATGGATGCACTTGCAAATAATGTGTACTGTAGTAGATCAAAGGATGAAAGGGTATAATCCCACGCTGCGGTCAATGAGAATCAGAGGTCCATATGGATCATAAACTATTTTTCAAGGTGTTTCAAAGCCACCATGGGCTCTTCCTCAATAAGGGGGCTATATTCAAAGATGGAGGGGGAGAACGATGTACAAGGATGGAGGGAATGATACTCCATAAGCATAAGCCTAAATGTGCAAAAAAGGAAAAAGACGCTTCTAGTATATGAAGAACAGGAGAGATTCTTGTAAACAGACGTTTCATACCTCCTTCTCCTCTTGCATTCGTCGTAGGGTATCGAGATAAAGTAACAGTGTGTAAATAACTCAATCAGTGGTCTGCAAAGTAAAAAATAAAACATTACAAACTATGAAAATTGTATAATACACCATGCTCCAAATTATTATGCAAATTGGTTTTAAGTGTCACAGGGTTTTTTTTTGTCAATGAAACCCATTGATGGTATTGTGTCTCAGGGTACCGTTACACGTCGCAACATTGCATGCAATTTCACTTGCAATTTGCTGGTTGCAGTGAAATCATGGACACATTGTTCATTTGTGCACGGCAACAAATGAACAATGTGTCCATGATTTCACTGCAACCAGCAAATTGCTAGTGAAATTGCATGCAATGTTGTGATGTGTAATGGTGGGTTTACACGTCGCGATATCGGCGTCCAACTCCGACCAAAAGTCACGTGGGTCGCGAGTTGAACCAGATATTGTTTGCGCGTTGTACGGTTTGAGCGTACAACGCGATGCTGGAACGATGCCAAAACGATATCGGGGTTGAATAGCTGAGCTGAGCTATTCAACCGCCCGATATCGCATGGCCGTTGTAGCAGCATCGTAGCGTGTAACAGCCCAACTACGATGTGTACGCTGACGTCACCCATTCACTCCCATGTTAAATGGTCGTTCCTGGGTTGGTGGGCGTACACATCGTCGGGACGTTGCATCCCGATATCGCGGCGTGTAAACTGCCGATACGATGCAGGGAGAAACGTGCACTAAATGCGCGCTCCCGCGTCGTTGGCTCCGATATCGCCGCGATATCGGGACGTGTAACCCCACCATAACAGTACCCTCCGAGTTCTTTGGATCACTGAAATCAATCTCAATACTGTGTATTAGGTGGCAGTGACCCAATAAAAGGAAAACTGGGTGTTCCACAATATTATGCAGGCCAGTTTTCAAGAAACATGGGAAAGAAAAAGGATGTCTCTGCTGCCGAAAACGTAAGCGTGATCATCATTACCGACATCGCTACGTGTAACCCGGCCTTTAGACAAATCAAAGAAATGGCATTCGCATACTACCGAACACTGTGTACAATATTGTAGCACGCATGCCCCCGTACAGTTTTTTTTTTTTTTTTTTTAAAGTGTTTTCCCTCAGCATACCCTGGTATTATTGTATGATACCTTATTAAAAACTATTAGAAACATCAATTTTTTTTTTAAATTAAGAAATGTTGTTGATCTACCGCCAGTTATTGCACAAGTGCTTAGGGGCAAGTGATCCACACTGAGGGTCAGAATGAGAGCGGGTGTATCATACAGAGCTGCTTCTGAGCTACAATATGGGGGGACACGTTATAGAATATGACCTATGAGCAACAACTCTTCCCAGCAGACCAATTTGTTCAGCTAGCTGGATTTATATATGGCTGTGCTGTCTGTCACATTGGAATCTGGATCTTTACCAAATGACATGTGATCCTGAACAGTATGGAAAAATAACCTACTCATAGGTGTAGAGCAGAAAGCCTTCCACAACCAGGATATGACAAGTCTCCTGCTCCTCAATTCCTTGAGAGGTCTCGGTCTCTGGAACGTTGTTAACTCCGTGAGATCGCTCAAACTTCACCGGATCCTTTATCCAAGCTGTGATGGTTTCAATCATCGCTTCAATATCCAATGCACTGATCACTAGAAGGGAGCCAAACACAATTTTTTAGGAGAGCTTACTCCAGGGGACTTCGTTCTCATGTATTGTCAGTAACAGCACCCCACCGTCACCAGTAATGTAAAGGTAGCGGAACAGCTGGCACCTTCTTACCATCATACTGCTTAAATCCATCTTCAACCTTGATCTGGTCCTGAGGCTGAAACAGTGATCAAAAAGAAAAATATACAAGAGCAATGTCCATATGAAAGCGGAACATACAGCAGACTGACTGAACGTGTCAATTCTCCAGCAATAGATATTAGACTTATTTGGGGTTTATGCATCTGAAGCCTAAATAGAGGATAACTGCATACGCGCTACAACATATTAATACATGTCACTATAGCATTATAGTAGTTTCCACTGGCTGCCTATAATGACCACTATATATGGCAAAAAGTTCAAAAGGTCCAATGCTAACTACATGCAGGTGCTAACTACAAAATCATGCAATGTAACTTTATACTAAATGTCTATATCTATTCTAGGAAATCTAACAAAATAGAGGACAGCTCACACTATTTACCTTAAAGAAGTCATCTTGATGTACAACACAGCAGTTGGGTAGAGACTTTATTAGTCTGTTAGTCAGAGTCGTCTTCCCACCGTTGGTTACGCTAAAAAAAAGAAGTATGGAGCAGCAGTGAGGAACATAGAATATTATTTCACAGTAAATCCATCTGCGCTCGATTCTGGGAGTGCACGTCTTACATTAAGGAGTTCTCCAGCCCAGGTGTGGAGTACATGGAGCATGGATTACAGAAGCCACTACATTTACTTATCATCCAGATACATATATTGAGAAGACTGAGGGTCCCTGTGCTGCTATTATGATTTATTCAGAAATTCAGACCTGGTTCTGCTGAACGGAGCCCGGACACACATGATCTGTACTGTTCATAGGAGATCCGGTCACAGCAATGTATATTGTGATAGTATTGTTGTATGAACTTGACATTGTACGAAGAGAAAAAATCCAGGCTACACACTCCTAACGAATGCATATAAAGCTAAGGGCACACTCCTTGTGAACACCAACTGTCTGCTAACCTGAATCTGTACCCCAAAGACACCAACTGGAAAAAAATGGAACTAAATATTAAACTACAGGGTGGGCCATTTATATGGATACACCTAAATAAAATGGGAATGGTTGGTGATTTCAACTTCCTGTTTGTGGCACAATAGTATATGGGAGGGGGGAAAACGTTTCCAGATGGGTGGTGACCATGGCAGCCATTTTGAAGTCGGCCATTTTAGATCCAACTTTTTTTTTTTTCAATGGGAAGAAGGTCATGTGACACATAAACTCATTGAGAATTTCATAAGAAAAACAATGGTGTGCTTGGTTTTAACGTAACTTTATTCTTTCATGAGTTATTTACAAGTTTATGACCACTTATACAATGTGTTCAAAGTGCTGCCCATTGTGTTGGATTGTCAATGCAGCCCTCTTCTCCCACTCTTGACACACTAATAGCAACACTGGATACTGGAAGCCTGTGCTAGCATTTCTTCTGCATTGTTTCAGATGCTGCACATCTAAAATCTTCACAGCATAGACAATTGCCTTCAGATGAGTGATGAGGCAAACAAACAAAACCACCACTATTAGTCTGACACTAACCCTCAGTGGATAGCTCCTCCAAGACTGTTGGAACATAAACATTAATGGTACGATGTGGTACATGGGGTACATGAGGCCATTCTTCATGACTGGAAGCCTCAATGCCACTGGATATGTGAATCATGTAGCAATATCAGATATCCAGTGGCATTGAGGTGTCCATTGATGAAGAATGGCCCCACTATCTTTGTACACCATATACCACACCATACCATCAATGTTTGTGTTCCAACAGTCTTGGAGGGATCTATCCACTGTGGGTTAGTGTCAGACCAATAGTGGTGGTTTTGTTTGTTAACTTCACCAGTCACAAAGTTTTCCTCATCACTCATCTGAAGACAATTGTCTATACTGTGAAGATACAAGATGTGCAGCATCTGAAACAACAGATACTGGAAGCCTGTGCTAGCATTTCTTCTGCAGTGTTGCTATCAGTGTGTCAGGAGTGGGAGAAGAGGGCTGCATTGACAATCCAACACAATGGGCAGCACTTAGAACACATTTTATAAGTGGTCACAAACGTGTAAATAACTCATGAAAGAATAAAGTTGTTAGGAAAAAAAAGTGTGCTTGGTTTTATGAAATTCACATGACCCTCTTCCCATTGAAGAAGAAAAAAAAAAAAATGAAGTTGGATCCAAACTGGCCGCCATGGTCATCCACCCATCTGGAAAAGTTTCCCCCCTCCCATATTCTAATGTGCCACAAACACGAAGTTGATATCACCAAGTATTCCCATTTTATTTAGGTGTATCCATATAGATGGCCCACCTTGTATTGTGGCACTGAAGCATACCCTGGATATGGAGAGCAAAATGCTTTATTTTTAGCCTCTGGTGCACTGGCATGTGCCATCTTCCCTTTGGCACACTGGTCCAAACTGATATCACTGGTGACAACTGGGAGTATTCTGATCTATTCTGTTGGAAATTTTTGTTATAGAAATAATAAAAAAAAAACAAAAAAAAAAACATATTGCTTTAATTATACAGTGAATGTAAAAAAAATGCAAATAAAATAAAAACAGCTCACTTCTGACCCGGTGACAGGTTCTCTTTAAAACTATAATTTTATTATAATAATAATATAGGAAGTCGTATATGTTCTGCCATGGATTCCACATACAGTGACATTCTGGTCAATGAGAGATCTGTGTGCTATGGCCATAATGCTATATTAAAATGATCCTTTATTACTGCGTACAACCCATAATGCGGAAGGCCAAACAAATAGTGCTCCAAAGATTTGGCCAAAATGACAAGGTCCCCCAGCAGATCCACCACAAAGGTCCAAGTTTAAATTAATGACCGCTTGGTACTGATGGCATGGGGGGGGGGTGAAGCACATATGGCTATTGTCAGGTATAGACTACAGGGGAGGCTCTGGCAGGTATGGCCATTGTCAAGTACAGAAAGAGCTGTAGGGCAGGCTCTGGCTTTTGTGGCCATTATCAGCTACAGACTACAGGTCGAGGCTCTGACATGTATGGCCATTGTCATGTACAGGAGGTTTCTGGTGAAGGACTCTGCTGGAGACTCCATTGTCTGGGCTTCCTTAGTGACTTCACTGTTTTGCAGCCTGGATACAGAGTCAATATTTGCTCTTTATGGTACAGTGCAGTGCTGCTCACCAGTAATGGCCGTACTGTACATGTGTGTGAGCCACAGATCATCGCCGGATTATGTGATGGAAACTGTTAACTTCCCCCACAAAAGAGCGCGCAACCAAAAAAAGGAGGGAAGAGGAACAGATGGAGGGAAAAAAAGTGTAGATCACAGCTGGCAAAGGGGACATGGAAATGATATATGACTAAATGGTGGTATATTGGAAATTGTCTGTATATGAACATATTTCCTGACACGCTGCTCTCCTGAGCTTTGGAAAGACTAAAGATAAGATATGAATCAGAGATTTGGCCCCAGCTGAGGGGTCTCTCCAGACACATCACCACTGATAAAATGTCACATACATCACATAACAGGAATAACATGAGAACAGCCCTACTGTGACCATCACTGACTAGTCTACACCACTGGGCTCTAACCTGGGGATCATCAGCCTTCACAGTACTACAACTCCCAGCATACCATGACCTGGGGATCACCAGCCTTCACAGTACTACAACTCCCAGCATACCCTGACCTGGGGGATCACCAGCCTTCACAGTACTACAGCTCCCAGCATACCCTGACCTAGGGATCACCAGTCTTCACAGTACAACAACTCCCAGCATACCTTGACCTGGGGGATCACCAGCCTTCACAGTACTACAACTCCCACCATACCTTGACCTGGGGGATCACCAGCCTTCACAGTACTACAACTCCACCATACCTGACCTGGGGATCACCAGCCTTCACAGTACTACAGCTCCCAGCATACCCTGACCTAGGGATCACCAGCCTTCACAGTACAACAACTCCCAGCATACCCTGACCTGGGGGATCACCAGCCTTCACAGTACTACAACTCCCAGCATACCCTGACCTGGGGGATCACCAGCCTTCACAGTACTACAATTCCCAGCATACCCTGACCTGGGGGATCACCAGCCTTCACAGTACTATACCTCCTAGCATACCCTGACCTGGGGATCACCAGCCTTCACAGTACTACAACTCCCACCATACCCTGACCTGGGGATCACCAGCCTTCACAGTACTATACCTCCCAGCATACCCCGACCTGGGGATCACCAGCCTTCACAGTACTACAACTCCCAGCATACCCTGACATGGGGAAGGGGGGGGGGGGATCACCAGCCTTCACAGTACTACACCTCCCAGCATACCCTGACCTGGGGATCACCAGCCTTCACAGTACTACACCTCCCAGCATACCCCGACCTGGGGATCACCAGCCTTCACAGTACTACAGCTCCCAGCATACCCCGACCTGGGGATCACCAGCCTTCACAGTACTACAACTCCCATCATACCATGACCCGGGGGGGGGGGAATCACCAGCCTTCACAGTACTACAACTCCCATCATACCATGACCTGGGGATCACGAGCCTGCACAGTACTACAACTCTCAGGATACCCTGACCTAGGGATCACCAGCCTTCACAGTACTACAACTCCCAGCATACTGTGACCTAGGGATCACCAGCCTTCACAGTAAGTACTACACCTCCCATCATACCATGACCTGGGGATCACCAGCCTTCACAGTACTACAACTCCCAGCATACTGTGACCTAGGGATCACCAGCCTTCACAGTAAGTACTACACCTCCCATCATACCATGACCTGGGGATCACCAGCCTTCACAGTACTACAACTCCCAGCATACCCTGACATGGGGGGGGGGGGGTGTCACCAGCCTTCATAGTACTACAACTCCCAGCATACCCTGACCTGGGGAGGGAAATCACCAGCCTTCACGGTACTACAACTCCCACCATACCCTGACAGACACATGATGGGAGTTGTAGTAGTGAAGCCCTGTGGTCTGGCTATGGTGGAGCTCACAATCACTCACACTTATTGCATCAGCCGCACATGGGATCACTCACAGACTCCATCCTCCTACTCTCAGGCCAGTCCCCGCAGATTGCAGCAGTGCTGGGCTTTGTAGTTCGCCTACAATAGCAGAGCAGCACCTGTTGCAGCTTACAGAATTCCGCGCATGCGCAGTCACTTACCCGCCAATGCCCACGATAATCTTCATGGCGTGTCTCTAGTCACCACAATCCACACGAGAGAAATAAAATAGAAAGATGGAAAGTAGCAAAACCCTAGAGAAACGCAGAGAGCAGAAGGAGGCGAAGTCACCGTCAACTAGTTAAAAAAAGCTTCCATTGTAGAGAGCAGAGCAGAGCCCGACTGTCCGCCACCAAGGAGAGGGCACGAGAGAATGAGAGTGTGGTGTGGAGGGGGGCGGGAAGGGGGCTCCACCGCCATTGGTCACTCAGGATGGAGGAGGAGGAGCAACGTGACGTCAGCGCTCTCACACCACAGCACAGAGACGAGCCACAAGAGGGCACGTGCTCAGGCTCTACAGTCACTGAGAGGACTGGGACACAATGTACAGGAATCAGATAGGACACACTAATGTGACAGGAAAACCTGGGGGACACACAATGTACAGGAATCTATAGGACACACAATGTACAGAACCTGGGGGACACAATGTACAGGAATCTATAGGACACACAATGTACAGGAACTGCCGACACAATGTACAGGAATCTATAGGACACACAATGTACAGGAGACCTGGGGGACCAATGTACAGGAAATCTATAGGACACACAATGTACAGGAACTGGGGGCACATGTACAGGGAATTTTAGGACACACAATGTACAGGAACATGGGGACACAAATGTACAGGAACCTGGGGACACAATGTAAAAGGAATCTATAGGACACACAATGTACAGGACTGCAGACACACATGTAGGAACTGGGGGACACAATGTACAGGAACCTGGGGGAAAATTACAGGAACCTGGGACAAAATGTACAGGAATCTATAGGACACACAATGTACAGGAACCTGGGGGACACAATGTACAGGAATCTATAGGACACACAATGTACAGGAACCTGCCAGACACACATGTAGAACTGGGGGACACAATGTACAGAATCTATAGGACACACAATGTACAGGAACCTGGGGGACAATTAAGAACACTGCACGGACACTCACAAGTCAATCTCTACTCAGGCCAGCACCCAATTGACAGGCTGGGCTGAGGCTACAATGTACAGAGAACCTGTGACACCATGTACAGAACTGCGCAGGACACACATTACGACCATGCCAGAACACAATGTACAGGAACCTCCGACAAGAATTACAGGAACCTGGGGACACAATGTCAGAATTAAGGACAAAATGATACGAGAGAACTGGAGGCGACATCAATGTCAGGAACTATTTAAGAAAGCTCACATGTACAGGAACCTGCCGCACAACACAATGTGCAGGACCTGGAAGGGACACAATGAGAGGGAACGTGATAGGCAACAGACAGGAACCGGGGGTCAGAACTTGACACAACAGGAACTTGGACACACAATGTACAGGAACCTGGGGAGTGGACATAGGACAATGTACAGAACCTGGGGACACAATGTACAGGAACTGCAGACACACAATGTACAGGAACCCTGGGACACAATGTACAGGAATCTATAGGACACACAATGTACAGAACCTGGGACACATGTACAGAAATAGGACACACAATGTACGGAACCTGGACACAATGTCAGGAACAGCACAATGTACAGGAACTTAGGACAACAATGTACAGGAACCTGGGGGACACAATGTACAGGAATCTATAGGACACACAATGTACAGGAAACCTGTCGGACACACATGTACAGGAATCTATAGGACACAGTACAAGGGGCTGTACAGGAACTAGACACACAATGTACAGGAACCTGGGCAGGACACAATGTACAGGAATCTATGGACACACAATGTACAGGAACCTGGGGACACAATGTACAGGAAACCATGTCAGGAACGCGACAAATGTACGGAACTTGGACACAAATGTACAGGAACCTGGACACACAATGTACAGGAACCTGGGGACACAATGTACAGGAATCTATAGGACACACAATGTACAGGAACCTGGGGGACACAAGTACAGGAATGTATCAGGAACGGGACACAATGTACAGGAACTCTAGACACACAATGTACAGGAACCTGGGGGACACAATGTACAGGAATCTATAGGACACACAATGTACAGGAACCTGGGGGACAATTAGATCAACCAATGTACAGGAACCTGGACAAATGTACAGGAACTGGACACAATGTACAGGAACATGGACACAATGTACAGGAACTCAGACACACAATGTCAGGAACCTGGGGGACACAATGTACAGATCTAGGAACACAATGTCAGGAACTGGGGACAAATGTACAGAACTATGACACACAATGTACAGGAACCTGGGGACAAAATGTACAGGAACCTGGGACACATGTACAGGAATCTTAGGACACACAATGTACAGGAACCTGGGGACACAATGTACAGGAATCTATAGGACACACAATGTACAGGAACCTGCCAGACACAAATGTACTGGAACCTGGGACACAATGTACAGGAACCTGGGGACAAAATGTACAGGAACCTGGGGACACAATGTACAGGAATCTATAGGACACACAATGTACAGGAACCTGGGGGACACAATGTACAGGAATCTATAGGACACACAATGTACAGGAACCTGCCAGACACACAATGTGCGGAACCTGGGGACACAATGTACAGAATCTATAGGACACACAATGTACAGGAACTGGGGACAAAATGTACAGGAACCTGCCAAGACACACAATGTACAGAACGGGCACAATGTAAGAATCTATAGGACACACAATGTACAGGAACCTGGGGACACAATGTACAGGAATCTATAGGACACACAATGTACAGGAACTGCAGACACAATGTACAGAACTATGGACACACAATGTACAGGAACCTGGAGGACAAAATGTACAGGAACCTGGGGACACAATGTACAGAATCTATAGGACACACAATGTACAGGAACCTGGGACAAAATGTACAGGAACCTGGGACACAATGTACAGGAATCTTAGACACACAATGTACAGGAACCTGAAAAATGTACGAACTGGAACAATGTACAGGAACTGGGACAAAATGTACAGAACTGGGGACAAATGTACAGAATCTATAGGACACACAATGTACAGGAACTGGGGGACACAATGTACAGGAATCTGGAACACAATGTACAGAACCTGCAGACACACAATGTCAGGAACTGGGACCAATGTACAGGAAACTTGGAACACAATGTACAGGAACTGAGACACAATGTACAGGAATCTATAGGACACACAATGTACAGGAACCTGGGGGAACAATGTACAGGAATCTATAGGACACACAATGTACAGGAACCTGCCAGACACAAATGTACGGACCTGGGAATGTACGGAATGGGGGACAAGTACGGACTGGGGACACAAGTAGGATTATGACACAAATGTGGAACTGGGGGACACAATGTACAGGAATCTATAGGACACACAATGTACAGGAACCTGGGGGACAAAATGTACAGGAACCTGCCAGACACACAATGTACAGGAACCTGGGGGACAAAATGTACAGGAACCTGGGGGACACAATGTACAGGAATCTATAGGACACACAATGTACAGGAACCTGGGGACACAATGTACAGGAATCTATAGGACACACAATGTACAGGAACCTGGGGGACACAATGTACAGGAATCTATAGGACACACAATGTACAGGAACTGCCAGACACACGATGTACAGGAACCTGGGGACACAATGTACAGGAATCTATAGGACACACAATGTACAGGAACCTGCCAGACACACAATGTGCAGGAACCTGGGGGACACAATGTACAGGAATCTATAGGACACACAATGTACAGGAACCTGGGGACAAAATGTACAGGAACCTGCCAGGACACACAATGTACAGGAACCTGGGGGACACAATGTACAGGAACCTGGGACAAATGTACAGGAACTGGGGACACAATGTACAGGAATCTATAGGACACACAATGTACAGGAACCTGGGGGACACAATGTACAGGAATCTATAGGACACACAATGTACAGGAACCTGGGGACACAATGTACAGGAATCTATAGGACACACAATGTACAGGAACCTGGGGACACAATGTACAGGAACCTGCCAGACACACAATGTACAGGAACCTGGGGGACACAATGTACAGGAACCTGGGGGACACAATGTACAGGAATCTATAGGACACACAATATACAGGAACCTGCCAGACACACAATGTACAAGAACCTGGGGGCCACAATGTACAGGAACCTGGGGGACACAATGTGCAGGAATTTATTTATATAGCGCCATTGGTTCCATGGCACTTTACATTAGAAGTGGCGGTAACATGGACAAATACAGTACATATGAACGATCAAGTCTTGCTGATACACGATGGGAGACACAATGTGCGGGAACCTGCGGGACACAAGGTACGGGAACCTGCGGGACACAAGGTACGGGAACCTGCGGGACACAAGGTACGGGAACTGCGGGACACAAGGTACGGGAACCTGCGGGACACAAGGTACGGGAACCTGCGGGACACAAGGTACGGGAACCTGCGGGACACAAGGAATGGGACCTGCGGGACACAAGGTACGGGAACCTGCGGGACACAAGGTACGGGCCCTGTGGGGCGTGGCTAAATGGCAAGTTCTGAAAAACAAAACTCTGTTTAATGCTGCAGAAGAGGGAGAGAATGATTGGCAGCAGTGGGCAGATTAAACATGCAGGGGGTGTGAATCTGCCCTTTCGGCTCCAGCCCCTAGCCACCTCCTTTCCGGCTGCAGGATGTAAGTTTTCTAAGCGTATTATCTCGGGGTACAGGGCTGCACAAGTGCTGGGGGACCCCTTGCCTGGATGCAGCAGGCATGCTGCATCCAGTGCTGTAATTGTATCACCATGCCTGGTTTGGTGACAGGTCCTCTTTAAGTACATTCATCTGATCAGTAAATGGCGTAAGGAGGAAAAAATCAAAACATCATAATTACGTTTTGTGGCTGCTGCAACATTGCAATAAGAGTCAACAACGAACACAAACACAAGTGTGAACAGTACCCAAATAAAGTATGGAGAGAAAATAAGTGTTCTTATGCAAAGATATAAATGTTTAATACACAATACTTCTCACAAGAGACCCAGGATCCAAATCATTGTACAGATACAGGTTACGGAGGACAGACAAGGCAGTTTGGGGGAGACGAAGACACAGGAGGTGCCAGGATCCACCAACACTTTCAATGGGCAGAGTTACACAGGTGGCAAAATCACATATTTACAATAGCTGGAATACAATAACTAGAGGTTCTCATGTGGTAAAGCAGGGGTTGGGAACCTTTTTCTGCCGGGGGGCCATTTGGAAATTTCTACCATCCTTCGGGGGATGCACAAAATTATCAATTTGAAAATTAACCCACTTTATTTGATTAAATTATCATCACACCCTACTGTGGTGGCTGGAGTTGCTTCTCTTTGGCGTGGCTGTGCTGTTAGGCGATATTGATCACGTTGCTTTACAACTGTTTTTCCAGGTTTGCTAGAGCCATAGACATCACAGGAGAGGCTAGGGGCATACAGTGCCTACAAGTAGTATTCAACCTCCTGCAGATTTAGCTGGTTGACACATGCGGAATTAACTTGGCATTGTGACATTTGGACTGTAGATCAGCCTGGAAGTGGGAAATGCAGTGCCACATGCGGGAGGCACCTGTCCCTCTGATGGTGTGTGTGAACCTGTGGCAAGACGCAGGGGTGAAGAGGGCTCCTAGAGTGGGGAACTGAGGCTTATCATGGAGGGCGCTCAAATCAGGTGTGGGCACAGTCGTTGACCTGGAGACCTGCCACAGGATGGAGGTTTGGTGGTGGCTGTCGGGCCTAAACATGTGGTGAGGAGGCCTTGGTGATGTTCGGTATACCCAGTGACTCAGGTTGGCCAATCCCCTGAATAGACTTTGCAGAGCACTGGACACACTCTGCGGAGCACTGGACACACTCTGCGGAGCACTGGACACACTCTGCGGAGCACTGGACACACTCTGCGGAGCACTGGACACACTCTGCAGAGCATGGGCCACTCTGCGGCACTGGACACCTCTGCAGAGCACTGGACACACTCTGCAGAGCACTGGACACTGCGAGCACTGGACACACTCTGCAGAGCACTGGACACACTCTGCAGAGCACGGACACACTCTGCAGAGCACCGGATATTCATGATGAGTTTGCTAACAAACTACAAAAGTAATAATTGTATCTATAAAATGTCATTAGGGTTAGAGGACCACATTAATTCCTAATTTTGTAGATGGTTATAAGGCAGAGCTTACAAGGTATAAAGTCAACATTTCCACTCGTGCCCCCCATAACAACACAAGAAAGGAAGTGTTGTCATAGGAATTCTGGAATATTTAGCTTTTTTTTTTTTTATATATGTAACGATAGGCTTTAGTTTGAAATATATAGAAGATCTTTGCTAAAAATTACATTTAAGCAGATGATAATATTAAAACGTTCTTTTTACGTACTCTTCAGTTTGTAAAACTTATTTTATCAAACATTTTAGGTAATTTTTAATTCATATAAGGAGTCCTGTGTTCAGAATTCTCATCTCTTGGTCAGAGTATGTGGTTACAAAGAGAGCCTCCCCTTGGAGGAAATGTCCTGTATGACACAGACAGACTGCCCATGGTAATGAACGTGTGTCTGTGTGTGGTTGAACCCAGAATGTATGGACTCTTCATGGCATGTGTATGATATATTTTATTATATATATATATATATATATATATATATATATAATATAAAATAAAATATATGTGTATGTGTGCGCTCGGTGTATAAATGCATGTGTGCTATATCTGTGTGTAGACATATGCTATGTCTGTACATATATGTATGTGTGTGCTAAGTGTATACATGCGGGTGTGCTATGTGTGTATACATTGGCATGTATGTACTCGTATCTATGCATGTGTGTTATATGTTGGTTTATATGTGGCACCCCTGCGGATCCAGTCGCCACAGAGGTACTGCACCCCAGCCAGAGGTGTATTACCCCACTGTCGGGTAAGGAGGGGACACACTGACTGGTGTCCAGACACCCATAGCCCGCATTATACCACTCCAAGTCAGGGTTAGGGTAAGATTGCTCCTAAGGGAGAGCACAGTCCCTGATCCCGTCTGGAGGGGAGGAACCAGGGTAGAAGGGATGGGTGGAGAGCAGAGTTGACAGGCGCACCCAGGAGGGAGTGAAGTAAGGGAAGACACATGTAGGGGACGTGAGACATGTGACAAAGTATAAAAGGACAGTAGAAACATCTAAAAGACAGTTGGTGGGTGGCTGGCAAGAGCAGTAGGAGTCTGTGAGGGTCAGAGAGCTCAACAGAAGAAGGACAAAAGCAAGAATGAGGTGTCCAGGGGATTGGAGCCAGTCAGTGGAAGCTCGTCCCAAGACTGGGGAGAGACCAGACCTTACAGAGGAGTCAAGAGAGAGAAAAGGGGTGGTCCCGAAGACATAAGGGATCCCAGGGGACCAGGTAGTGAGCAGTGTGCCCAGGGATGCCCACATCCACACCGAGTGAGACCGTGTGGAGGGATTAGGCTGCAATGTAGAGGGACCGGGCCCCAGACTGTGGAGAACAACCAGGCTCAGCTAGCAACCTGGAGGCTGCGATATCTTCAAGTGCGCAGCCGAAACCACGCACATCCGCCAAAAAGGTGGCCACGTAGGGTCCAGGGGACAGAGAGAGAGGTTGCCCTGCAAAGGCTCGCGGCCACTGGCTTGGGGCTCTATGTGAGCGTAGCGCAAGGCAGGAGGGAAAAGCAAGCACAGAGTGAGATGACCGGGAAAGGACAGAGGAAAGAGGTACCGGTTAAGTGCCACCACGTTGCCTGGGAGAATCTGGATCCCTTCCTCCAAGAACTCAGCGCTCAGCGGGCTGTTACACAGTGACAACTGTTGTAACCCGGAACAAGACCTTGAGACTGCACCCTGATGTGTTTGTGAACTTAATCTTTGCGCCATCAGTCCAGCACTGTAACATCAGTACCAACTCACCCAGTAACATCTGCTGCCCTGGGGTTAACCCTAACCGTGAAGGGCCTACCAACTCAGCTACATTGTCACCAATCCCAGAAGAACTGTATAGCAGAGGCGGCCTTTATTAGCAGTAACTCGTGGGTGGCGTCACGAGAAACAATTGCTATCACCAGGTCCCACATCCAGCGAACCCCCTAATAGCAACAAAGATGCCCCCTTCCCCTTTGAATTAACCGCTCTGGGGCCACAAACTGGGTCATGCCACTGTGACATCCCCGACATAGTCAGACATGGCTCCGAGTACCCCACAGCCCCCATGGGTTGTGTTTATTATATATATATATATACATACTGTATGCGCTCAGTGCATACATGTGTGTGTACAGTACAGACCAAAAGTTTGGACACCTCATTCAAAAAGAGTTTTCTTTATTTTCATGACTATGAAAATTGTAGATTTACACCGAAGGCATCAAAACTATGAATTAACACATGTAGAATTATATACGCAACAAAAAAGTGTGAAACAACTGAAAATATGTCTTATTCTTCAATGTAGCCACCTTTTGCATTGATTACTGCTTTGCACACTCTTTGCATTCTCTTGATGAGCTTCAAGAGGTAGTCACTGGGAATGGTTTTCACTTCACAGGTGTGGCCTGTCAGGTTTAATAAGTGGGATTTCTTGCCTTATAAATGGGGTTGGGACCATCAATTGTGCTGTGTAGAAGTCTGGTGGATACACAGCTGATAGTCCTACTGAATAGACTGTTAGAATTTGTATTATGGCAAGAAAAAAGCAGCTAAGTATAGAAAAACAAGTGGCCATCATTACTTTAAGAAATGAAGGTCAGTCAGTCCGAAAAATTGGGAAAACTTTGAAAGTGTCCCCAAGTGCAGTTGCAAAAACCATCAAGCTCTACAAAGAAACTGGCTCACATGAGGACCGCCACAGGAAAGGAAGACCAAGAGTCACCTCTGCTGCGGAGGATAAGTTCATCCGAAGCACCAGCCTCAGAAATCGCAGGTTAACAGCAGCTCAGATTAGAGACCAGGTCAATGCCACACAGAGTTTTAGCAGCAGACACATCTCTGCAACAACTGTTAAGAGGAGACTTTGTGCAGCAGGCCTTCATGGTAAAATAGCTGCTAGGAAACTACTGCTAAGGACAGACAACAAGCAAGAGACTTGTTTGGGCTAAAGAACACAAGGAATGGACATTAGACCAGTGGAAATCTGTGCTTTGGTCCGATGAATCCAAATTTGAGATCTTTGGCTCCAACCATCGTGTCTTTGTGCGACGCAGAAAAGGTGAACGGATGGACTTCACATGCCTGGTTCCCACCGTGAAGCATGGAGGAGGAGGTGAAATGGTGTGGGGGTGCTTTGCTGGTGACACTATTGGGGATTTATTCAAAATTGAAGGCATACTGAACCAGCATGGCTACCACAGGATCTTGCAGCGGCATGCTATTCCATCGGGTTTGCGTTTAGTTGGACCATAATTTATTTTTCAACAGGACAATGACCCCAAACACACTTCCAGGCTGTGTAAGGACTATTTGACCAAGGAGAGTGATGGCCAGATGACCTGGCCTCCACACTCACTAGACCTGAACCCAATCGAGATAGTTTGGGGTGAGCTAGACCGCAGAGTGAAGGCAAAAAGGGCCAACAAACGCTAAGCAGCTCTGGGAACTCCTTCAAGACTGTTAAAAGACCATTTCCGGTGACTACCTCTTGAAGCTCATCCAGAGAATGCCAAGAGTGTGCAAAGCAGTGATCATAGCAAAAGGTGGCTACTTTGAAGAACCTAGAATATAAGACATATTTTCAGTTGTTTCACACTTTTTTGTTAGGTATATAATTCCACATGTGTTAATTCAAAGTTTTGATGCCTTCAGTGTGAATCTACAATTTTCATAGTCATAAAATGTCAATAAAAGGATTTCTTTCGTTGTTGTGGTTTTTTTCCTTTTTACTGAAAGTATTGCTAATGGCCGGCTGTCATACTGATGACTGACATTAGCAATAGGGCTTTATGTCAGCTGTCAAAAAAAGCTGACATCAACCCCTTTATTACGTCAGCTGGAAGGTTGGTATAACCCCCAGTTTTGGTGTCTCTCATGAAGGCATCAATTTTGGGGCTGCTGCTGGCTGTGATTTTCAGCATGGAGGGACTAGAACGCCTGGGCCTCACCATTTTGAGAATTACAGCCAGCAGTTGTTTGGGTTACCTTGGCTGGCAATAGAAAATACAGCAAAGCCAACACAATTTTTTTTTTTTAATTATTTTTTAAAATACTTAAAAAAAAAAAAAAAAAAACTAGAGTTCCCCTGTTTTATTTTGTTTTTTATTGCCGGTAAAGGTAACACCAGGTAGTGGGGGTTTGCAGCAAGTAGCTGCCTGGGTTACCCTGTCTGGCAATGAAAAATATGGCGAAGCCCACGCCAATTTTTTTTTTAATTATTTAGTTAAATAATTTAAAAAAAAAGATAAAATGTATTAGTCCACACACATGAGCCCACACCTCCTACACAGTAAAAACCCACCCACATGAGCCCACAGTCCCTACACAGTAATAGCCCACATGCATGAGCCCACAACTCTATATACAGTATTACTCCACATACAAGCCCCCAACCCAATCCACAGTATTATCCCACACACACGAGGCCCCAGCCCTTATACAGAGTATTACCCCAACAAACATGAGCCCACAGGCCTGATATACAGTATTAGCCCCACACAGGAGCCCACAGCCCCATATAAAAAGTATTAGGGCCACACACATGAGCCCATATCCCCATATACAGCATTAGGGACACACACATGAGCCCATAGCCCCATATACAGTATTAGGGCTACACACGAGCCCACAGCCCCATATACTGTATTAGGGCCCTACAAACATTGCCTCAGATTCAGAATGACTGTTGTGGGACTTGTGGCCAGCACCCGTAGGAGCAGCAATCTCCACTGTGTGCTCCTGCCGAATGATGCCATGATCCAGTGTCTGGCACCAAGGCGTATGGGGTACTCGGATCGCGGGCGTACTGATACAGGGATGTCACGGGTGGTCGGTGCCCAAGTCCGTGCCCTTGAGCAGACAATAAAAAGGGGAAAAATAATAAAAGAAAGTCAATTGTGACGCCACCTGTAGGTCCGGTGATGGCACCGGCGCTGCTAGAACCTCGGGGGCGATGGGCGGCAGCAAGATGTCGTAGCCTTCTACAGGTAGGGCTGGGTCTCCGGGGTGTTGGAAGTAGCAATGGTGGAATAGGGCAGCTAAGTCACTGTGGAGCAAAGCAGGTAAATCACAGTTCTCTGAGAAGCACAGACACGTTGCTCACTCTGAACGGGTACTTTACTCCGGTAATCTGCAGGTTTACAGGGTAATGCAGTTCTTTCAGCTAAGGTAGTGGACTGGGTGGTTCTGGTGATGAGCAGTGTCCCTCTGAAGTTCCACTGGTTTTCCTTCTCTATCACTTTCTCTGTCCTACGTTGGTGCTGCCCTGCACAAATCCCACTTCTTGAACCAGGCCAGTCGGGTGATATGGGAACCCTTCATCACTCCAAAGGAGACCCAACCCAGTCTAGCGCTTCTGGTGGAGACTGTGCTTGAATTGGTCGGTTGGGCTCCTATGAAGCTTGCGATTCAGGGATGGACCTCTGATCCACTTCGGAGCCAGTATCCCACTTCGGACTGGGCAGGGTATTTGGTTACCCTCTATCTCTGCCCCTTTCTCTTCTGGGCCACCAGGTTGAGGTGCCCTCCCCGTTACTTCTCCTTCAACTTCACTTGTTCTTACTCACGCCTTACTCTATTCTCCTTCTGTTCCTCTTACCCCACTCACTTTATAACCTAGCTTCTCCACCCACCGGGATCAGTTACCCTAGTAACGAGCAGTCTGATTGGTCCCCTATCACTAGGTGTGTGTATGTGGTGCTTCAGGCTTTTACTACTCCTTACTAGAACAAAGCATACTGCACCTTTTGTTAGGGGTGCAGTACACTTTTGTAGCGCACTGACTAGCGGGGCACTACACCTGCAGACTGCAGCAGCCAGCAATTCAAGAGTGGGAGAGCGGAGCACACTCTCTCCTCCCACAGCAGCCTGGATGAGACGATGACATGGTGATGTGGTGGTGATGACTTGCCACTTACCACTCCCCAGGTGTGCCTGACTGCGGAAACACAATGATTTAAAGCCAGCGCAGCAGCCCCCATTACCAGAAACCCACCAGGCAAATTCCCGGTATGCCCACTTGCCAGTTCGGGTTTGGTCTCTTATGACAGAGCTCATTTTTTAAGGCATTCTCTCTTATAACACAACATTAACAAACATTGGAATTACTATTTCCTCATGTAACAGTATATACAGTATTTAGCTTTTTAGTAGCATTACAAGTATTAGCCTACATTATTTTGTTGAGACTTACTTCTGTCCCTACTGTATCCATCAACAAAAACCTACTGACTTAATATACTATATGGTAATTTTTTGTATGATTATAATTTAACGCAGAGCATTTAAAATACTATGAGAGAAATAGATGTTTACCTTTATATATCACAGAAAGTAATAGAAGACACTAGGTTCATAGGTAATGTTCAAAAGATGGTATCTGGGCCATAAAGGGTCATGGACATCAATCCACTATGTGGCATAGTGTTACTGAACATTTTTCCTGTTATATCTTCTACAGTGCTACTGAACCATGAGGGCTCATTGCTCCACTATGATTTTTTCATTTGTAGCACGAACAGGTACTAATGTGGTGCCCCTGCAGTCTGGTCACCACTATAGGTTCGCCACAACCGGGATTGGCAAGTCCCAGAGCGTGGGATTCTAAGCCCATCTGTGGGATGGTGGGAGGAGACAGGTAGTCGGTGGGAAGTTAATTCAGGAAGTGGTCAGAAAAGGGGGAACAAATAGGAAACAACACAGAGTTAGCCCGTGAGGTGGCCCGAGAGTCAGCCCATGTGCAGTCAGAGATTCATGAGGAGAGTCTCAAGGAGCAGGGGTTGGAGGAGAACACAAGACCCGGCGGCCTGTACCATCATGAGACCTGTTGCGAGTCCCGGGTCAACAGACCGCAGAGAGACAGAAGGAGCCCTATGGGCGCAGGCAGTGAGCAATCTACCCACGCGCCCGAATCAGCTGTGAAGTCAAAGGACAGTGCAGGAACTAGGGAACCGGCCCTGAGGTGGCAAGGAATCTCCAAGCTCCAACCACAGAACCGGCAGGCAGCAGGATCTCTAGGACCCCTGGCCCCACTCCCGGCACAATGAAGAGAAGGCCACCGTACTAGGGCCAGGGGACCCGGTAGGTTGCCCAACAAAGGCCCGTGGCCGCTGGATCAGATTCTGCGTGAAGAGGTGCGTGCAGGAGGGTGGAAAATAGGCAGCGCTGAGAAGAGACGCCCATGGAAAGGAAACAAAAAGGGGTGTGCTGGACAAGCCATCCTAGTTGCTAAAGATCACCGGAGCCGCCACAGTACTTGCTTGTAACCTGAAGTGCCTGACGAGAAAAAACAAGTAAACCGGATTGAAACCTAGCTTATGTCAGTCATTTTGCGCCTAAGGAGAGGTAGACTGAAACGCCAAGCAGGCAGCAGGAGCATGCCTGAGAGCATTCCTGATCCTGCTACACAGCTAGCTCAGCCCCGCTGGCTTACCTGCACCCCTAACGAACCTAACACCTCCATAGACTTTATGGTTGCCCGTGGAGAACCAAACCACCACAGCTGCTACTCCATTATCCCCAGAGGTCCCGATTGCAGCAGCGCCTCTACCGGCCGCTTTCCACAGGTGGCATCACGACACAAACTCTTTTATTTTACTTTTATTTTTCTTTACATCCCTTTTTCAAACTACCCTTTTTACTGACTGCTCGACGAAGGGACTACAGACCGGGTCACGCCACCTTGACATCCTACCGCCTCGACGACATATATAGAGGGCCCGGTTCTGAGTACCCCACGGCCCCCGCCGGGGCAAGTCACTAACACATGACTAATACTATTACATTATTCATCCACATATGTGGGATTGAAATATCTATATTTTCATCTTTTCTTTTCATCTTATATATAGCTTTGTTTTCACTTAAACACGTCCTTTGCACTTTATATTCACCTATAACCCTAAACACTACCATGTTTTCACTAATTAGAAGGGGAAAACTTGTCTGTTTTTTTTTTTATATTACTTAAGTAAATTGAATGTAAATTTACACGTCAAGTGGCTTTCATTCCGATTTGTATTTTTTCTAATTTTATTACATTACATATGTAGTTCCAAAACCCTGAGAAAAGCACAAATAAAGTGGAATTTGTTTCAAAATTCATCAATATCATCAAGTGATTCTATTTTGAGTGCCAGAAGTATTCAGACTGCACTTATAATTATTATCTCTTAACACCCTCTTTGGGGAAAGTGAGCAGACATACTGCCGTACAGAATCGGTTTACAAACATCTCACTTTAGTTTTTGCTGCGGTTTTGGTGCAGAAAACACAGCAAAAAACGCCCTGCGTGAACATAGCCTAAGAGTAAGAGTTGTAGTCTGATGGCGCCACGTGAAAGCACCACTGTGACATAATAGCTTGTATTATTATTATTTTCTCACATTGCTTGTGCAGGACTAACATAATCCACAGCGCTTTCCAGAATATGTTATTATTGGATTTGCATGTTTCCGTGACCTCCGTGTGACTCATAATTACATAATTTGTAACAATTTATCATTTATATTGGCTTTAGCATTAGATATTGGCTTTGTGCCCGATTCAGTATTTCGCAACTTGCCGAGCATGTAACGTATCCATAAATATTATATATCAGTTCTCCTTAGGTGAAAGGTCAAGGAAATTTATATTGCTGAGAGATGACATCTAGTGGTCTAGAAATAAACTGTATCAATGTTGTGTACATTATAAATAGGAATTCATCTTTTGACCAGTTCCACATGCCATGGATTTTTGCACTGTAAATGTACTAAATTTTCATATGTAAAATTGTGTTGTTGATATACGGTGGATTTCACCCAAGGGGATGAACTCTATGGTGAAACCTGCATTAAATGTTAATATTATGTGAATTTAAAGATCTTCACCACGTCAGTTTCAATCAATTTTCATCCACAAACTTGGTACAATAAATCACTGTGGATGTTACCTGCGTAAATAATAATCTTGTATGTGTGATACCTTTTAATGGCCAACAAAAATAAAATAAGTGATGTTACAAGGCAAGCTTACGAGACTACTCAGGTCTCTTCATCAGGCATGGTTTGACAAAATATTTAAAGAAACACAAATATATACATGCACAACCAGAGCAGACACAAGGTATAATAAATGGACATTTAAATAGATAAACAAAACATAGCCTGGAGAGGATCCTTAATCAGCCAGGCTTAGTGATGTCAAAAGTTTTATGACCCTAATTTATAGGTAAACCAAGCTCATTAGAGCCCTTGACTGAATCCAAAAAGGGCTAAACCTATCTGACAGATTTATGGTTCATTGTAACATCTGAAGAACGTTTTTCATAGACACTGAAGTCTGAAGACAGCAGGTTTACATATAAATTAGGGTCATAAAAACTTTGCATCACTAAGCCTGGCTGTATTTTGTTTATTTATTTATTTAAATGTCCATTTATTATACCTTGCATCTGCTCTGGTTTGTGTATATTTTGTGTTTCTTTAAATATTTTGTCATATCATGCCTGATGAAAGACCTGAGACGTCTCGTAAGCTTGCCTTGTAAAATCTCTTCTTTTATTTTTGTTAGCCATTAAAAGGTATCACAACTATAAAGATTATTATCTTGTTTCTCCCACTGAGAGCAATCAACATTTTTTCAACTGGCTAACATGGTACCAACACTTTTTATCAACAAGGACATTTCCTTATACGACTGTGAATGCTTCTGTATTTTAATAACACATTCAAAACCAAGCCATTTATCCGTTCCTTACCAGGTATTTTTTTCATACATTGCAGTATAAAAAGCTGTAACATTTTTCTTGTTTGGATATACAAATAATTTTTGCATCTCTTTTTGTTCTGCCAATATTAAGGCGATATCAGTGGGAAAATAAAGGTAACATATGTCTGTTCTTCACATTTTTTCATGACCACAAAGAACCACTGAAATACTTTTTCAAAAATTTTGCCTTATCTGTAACAATTATTTTAATAAACACTTATGGAGTTTTCTTTAGACTGGGCAGTGATAGTAATAAATATTTGGATTGATCTAATTTTTTTTCCCTGCTTATTGTTTTTCATTTGTTTAACTTATTGTACTCTCAATAGGTAATAAATATTCTTTGGGTGGCATTTCAACAGTTACTTTCTTTTTGTTTTTAATATAATTTCTCCTGTAACTGGGGTTGGTTTATTAGTCCCAGTTACAGGGGAAGTTTAGTCTCCAGCCTAAATAGCTGCTCCCGCACTGGCACAATTTCATGCAGCAACGTTTTAGATTGCATAGTGGATTGCGGACCAGCCATCTGTCATCTATTGGAGGCCTGAAAGTAGTTAATTACCAAAATTTGTCATTGATACACAAATTGAAGTGCACACACAGTCTGTCAGGGAGTTTTTCAGAAACATGAATAGTCAGTGGTTATTACTGATAGCACACTGACAAATTATAAGGGGCAATTCTCTTAAAGGATGGACATACAATATTTCTGGGGCTTATTTGTCTGGGTAGACTCAAAAAGTGCAGATGTGAAAAAGCTCTATAAAAAACTTCTACACTTAGTATCAGCAACAACAACAACAAAAAGTGGTCCTCCAAACTTGGATTTCTCCCCCAAGCCCCACCACATAAACCAATTTTAGAAAAAAAATAGATTTTTTTTAAAGATATATGCACCATACAAAAAATAGGTATCATTCATTGTTAATCAATCTTTCATTGCTATTCACAACCCTTCTAATATACAAGATATTACTAGGAACCAGTAACATCCAAAGAGTCAAGGAACTTTTGTACCTCATACTCAAGACTGCCCCTAACCAGGGCAGGAGGAGAATTATTAATAGGGTGTACTGGCAAATAGAATTTTTGAAGCAGGAATTTAGGGAACACATTAAGTAACCTGGTGGAGGGTAAAGCATCTAATAAAAACCTACAGGAGATGATCTCAGTAATTTTTTATGGACCAATGAACTTGGGTCTTAACTTAGTTGAAAGAACCTTGAGCTTGATGTTCAAATAGATCACTACACCTTGTTCCGAACAACAAACCTTGGCCATTCTGTGCATCTCTTATTATCAGAAGTGGTCCGTCTGTCCTGTGTCTTTGTTAAGTTTCAATGCATCCACAGAGTTACCGACATCTCTAGTATTCTGTAGGGTGAAAAAGAAAACAATTCAAAGATGACATTCAAAATTACAGAAAAAAATTGAGAGAATTTAATGAAATCTTGATGCTGATTACTTATAGCAAATTCATCAAACAATGGGTGCTCTGCCCAGTCAGATTGATGTTCAAAGACTTAAAATCAAAGATCTTGTGCGAGTCTCTGGTTGGGATGTTCATATTTAACATTGTTCTCTGGGTGGTAGGCAGAAGGAGGACAATTCAATATTGATCTGATCACCAAATGCCCTATATTAATAACTTTGGCCATACATGCGAATACAGAAACATGGGAATTCTTGGAGCACTTGTAGACAAAACTGGGGAGAAAACAAATAGATGTAGGGGGTGGAGTACGGTCATGGGC